>CAMZMU010000045.1:56307425-56909590 GCA_947311845.1 Poa pratensis | reverse complement strand
AGCCTTTTCGATAAGTAGAGTGTCGAACCCAACGAGGAGCTAAAGGTAGGATAAGTATTCTCTCAAGTTCTATCAACCACTGATACAACTCTACGCACACTAAACGTTTATTATCTAGGAAATAAACTAGAGTACAATACGGGTATGAGATAGTTTTGCAGATAATAAATGCAAGAAAGTAAATGTTAGTGCTGCAGCAATAAAATACACTAAGTAACCATATACTAACAGTACCATGAGTGTGGAAAAGTGGTGGTAATTGTGGTGGCTTTGTCCAAGATTAATTAGTGAAGGTACTTGGTTCATTGTCTTCGATGCAGTTTTCTATGTGGGAGAGGCTAAATATACATGCACTCCACTACTTGGGATTACAAGTACTATATGATTGGATTGTTAGAAAGCATCCGCAAATACTAACAATGCATTAAGGTTTCCCCAACCATAGCCTTAAGTTCAAGGTCCTCTTACTCCCATACGTGCAACTAATCGGTTCGCGTTCTCAGGTTTCTGTCACTCCGGCAGAACTTCCCCCGCTTCGTTACAAATACTACCAACCCTAGGGTGTTTGATCCATGCGCACAAATATAATGGACACCAAAGGACAGCACCATATAGACATACAACTCTAATGAACCTCATGCATTCAATTAAGCAATCAAAAGACAAATAAACTACGGAAACATGATGTAAATCATAGGATAAATATTATAGCATCAAACACCATGTTTACATAGGACGGTACAGAGGTTTGTGGGAGGATGAACCACTGAATACAAGGAGGAGATGGTGATGGAGATGGCGGTGAAGACGGCGGAGAGGGCAGCGGCGGCGCAGGCGGCGGCGGCGCCGGCGGTGCGGGGAACTCCTTTCCCCGCCGCCGGCAAGCTTGGGGAGCGCCGCCCCTTAGCCTCCCTCCTTCATGGCTTCTTGGGAGCCCTCCCCCATGGAGATGGGATCCATGGGGGAGGCAAAAACGTGGCTTTTGGTGGCTGAAATTCGTGGGTGGAGGAGTCCTCCACGAATTAGGTTTCCTCCCTTTATATCTTCTCGGATTTCCGTCACCCCTTTTAGGGTTCCACCAAAACGGGCCTACAGGCCGCGTCCGAACTCCGATTGGGCTGATCTCGGGCTTAAAATCTTCGTATGGAAAATTGTGACAACTTTCGTAACAGCCAGGTCTCCATACGTCATCTTCGAGGGTCAAACTGGCAATCTTCGTAAAAAGTTCTCAGACAGATTTCAGGAAAGTCCCAATTCGACTCCAACAAGGTTTCCTCTTGTATTCTTGATAATTTCTACACATCAAAGAGTAAAACAAGAACATTGTGCACTTTTGCAACTATTAGTAGGTTAGTCCAAATAAATAATAAACTTAATATAAAACAAGTGCTAAAAGCATAAAAATGGCATGAAACAATCAAAAATTATAGATACGTTTTGGACGTATCAACATCCCCAAGCTTAATTCCTGCTCGTCCTCGAGTAGGTAAATGATAACAAAATAATTTTTGATTGTAAATGCTATGATCAGGTCTTTAACAATTGCATGATGTATGGATAATAAAACTTAGCAATCATGTTTCCTAATGAAAAGTATCAACGAACTAAGAGCTTATAACATGAAATTTATAAACATCAACAAGATTGTAATGACCATAATAAAGCATGATAGAGTGGTATCTCGCTTGCCCTTAATTGTGGAGCAAAACATAAATGCCAAGGCACCTCTGAAGTTCAAGTGAAGACTAGATATAGAGATATCAAAGATAAAAGCATCATGGTTATACCTCAATTAATCGTATTCTGGGACAAGCACATTACACTAAGAACGACAGCTATGCTCTCGAAGAAGTGCTCAAAGAAAGGATGGTGACTCAACATAAAAATAAAAGATTGGCCCTTCGCAGAGGGAAGCAGGGATTAACACGTGCTAGAGCTTTTTGTTTTAAAAACAGAGGTAAAAATGTTTTGAGAGGTGTTTGTTAATTGTCAACGAATGGTAGCGGGTGAGAACAGTATTCTACCTGTCAAACGGACTTTTAAGAGCGGCTCCCATGAAGGACGTTATTTCTACCAGCAAGGCAGATCATCCCTCTTTCTCTTTGGTTTACACACATTCAGGTATTTCACTGTTTGTCATTGCTTACTGATGAATCAGGGCAAAAGTGTGAAGAGAATTAATTGGTTAAAGTTGTAATTAATTGGGACTGGGCACCCCGTTGCCAGCTCTTTTTGCAAGTTATTGGATAAGCGGATGTATATGCCACTAGTCCAGGTGTAAAAGTCCATTTGACAAATAGAATAAAGAATAACCACACTAATTCCTCATGAGCTAGTAAACATTGACACAAAAAGAGAAATATTTTGAAGGTTTTAAAGGTAGCACATGCAAATTTACTTGGAATGGCTTGAAATACCATGCATAGGAATTTTTTGGTGGACTCTTTGGGATAACTTGGTTTTAAGGATTTGGATGCACGAGCAGCATTCCCGCTCAGTACAAGTGAAGGCTAGCAATAGACTGGGAAGCGACAACCACGAGAGCGATAACGGTCATAATCATGCTTGCGACAAAATAAAATTAACGGAGGCATAAAAACGATACTAAAACTCTGAGGCAAAATAGATCATCAAGGCTTAATTGACTTTTATTTTTCAGTCATAACATGTGTGAGCATGTGCCAAGTCGATTCAAGTGAATTATTCAGAGGAGGATACCACAATACCATACCATCTTATGAACAGGACAATGCATGTTGATATCAAAATAACATAATATGCACTATTAGCTAGTTGAGACTAACCATAAGAAAACATAAACTACTAAACAGTATTATTCACACATCATTTTTAAGTTTCAACAAGTAATCCATTAACCAAGTAAACATTGAAAACAGAGGATAAATAAAATATGTGACGATCCACTTATTAATGTAACTGGTGTTTGATGCTAAGATAAATAGATAATAAAATACAGCCGCTTCAAGTTTAGTTAAGTTCCTATGTTGCTCAAAAAACAAAGTTTAAAGGTTTGCAAACCGTGGGGTTATTGATGAAGAGGGATGCGGGGACATCCCCAAGCTTATGACTTTGGTAATTCTTCAATATTCCATAGTTTGGTGTTCCTTCATTCTCTGTGAAAAAACTTCAACACAAAAACTTTCCCATTCTTTTCTGCGGTTAGACATTAGTACAATAGATAATATTTCCCAAGTGCTACTATTAAACCAAATAAAATTTTGTTTTTAAGTTACAGAAAGGTTGCTTAAATGGCCAACTTATAAATGAAAGGTAAGAACCATTAAAAATCAAATGAAAACGAAAAGAGGCCACTCTTGCAACAAAAGTCAGAATCTGTCCAGAAAAACAGCAGCTGGAAAACGCAATTTTTAGGTGCACTTAAACATGCCCGAAATTTTAGCCAATTTTTGTACATGCAGAGGATTAGGTGCTACAACATCAGTAATTTTTTCGTGATTTTTAGAGCTTCCAGTAAAATATGAAAAATCGCGCAATAAGCAGTAGATACCGAAAACAGAAAATCACTTTTTACATATGTATCAACTAAGCTAAATGGATAAAACTTGGTACTTTATTTTTGATAAACTAAGAAACCAGAGGCTAAGCAAGACCTAAACATGCTAGCTACAGCAAGGAAAACTCTAAATAAAAATCAAAAGTAAAACCCAAATAAAATTAAAATAAAGAACCAAACAAAGAAGCAAAACAAAAGAAAATATTTTTGTTATTTTGAATTTATAAGTGAAAGTAAAGAAGCAATCGAAACCAAATAAGGAGCCTAATAAAACTAAAGAAGGTAAAACCAAGACATATAAAAGCAATTATAATACAAGTTAAGACAATACATATCATGTGGACGGGTAATATAGAGTATGAACGAGACAACCTCATGTTAGTTGATGAATAGGGGGATGACTCGGGCATCCCCAAGCTTAGATGATTGTATCTTCTTGAATATGTTCTTGGGATGCACCTACACATCCCCAAGCTTGAGCTCTTGCGTCTTCTTATTCATCTCATATCACCATATTGATTAGATCTTATAAGCTACATCCACATAAAACTTCACAAAACTCATTAGTAGGGTTAGTACTCATTAAATAAAATCCACTCATGTTCAAGCATTGACAAGTTTTATAATTTTTACTCAACATTAGCCACTGTATATACTAAGGTGTTCATGATTTCCGTTGTCCGTCGAAAAACTAATGAAACTAACAACACCAAGTACAATATTGAATAAACAAAGAAATCTGTCAAAACTGAACAGTCCGTAAAGATGGCATTCAACGAGATAGTTAAGTAGCTCAAATCGAAAAACTTTAGTCTAATGAAAGAAAGATAATAATCTCAGGTTTATGCACAAAAATTTTCAAGTCAAAATACTATTCTGAGATTTATCACGATTTTATTTACAGAGAAGCACAAAATCTGTCTAAACAGAACAGTCAGTAAAGATCGAATTTTTCGACCTATCTACGTACCTTAAATCAGAAAAAGTTAGTCTAATGAAAGAAAGCTAATAAGCATCACTTTGCACTCAAGAAATTTCAGATCAAGATCACGTTCTGGTGATTTTAAACATTTAATACGGTGGAGCACAGAAAATCTGTTTCTGGACAGCAAAGTAAAACTATCAACTTTCAATTAACTAAAGACTATAATTAGCATTTTATTTTTATGTACAGAGGTATATACACAATATTTACAATATTTACATGTTTTTAATGAAAAGCTTCCATGGAAAGATTTGTTTTGGTTTCATAGGCATGAACACAAGTGTTCAAGGTCGACCCCCATTTAACCATTACTCATCTTTCCAATCACTTTTCTTTTTGAAAACGTTTTTAGATAACAACTACACCTAATTTTTTTTGTAATTCGCATTCCCTATCCATAGTAAGATAAAGAACAACTTAATACTGAAAATAAAAACTACTTAGAGATAAAGCAAACAAGTGCACACAAGAACATTAACCTACGCTATGGCTCCCCGGCAACGGCGCCAGAAAAGGTCTTGATAACCCACAAGTATAGGGGATCGCGTGTAGCCTTTTCGATAAGTAAGAGTGTCGAACCCAACGAGGAGCTAAAGGTAGGATAAGTATTCTCTCAAGTTCTATCAACCACTGATACAACTCTACGCACACTAAACGTTTGCATTATCTAGAAATAAAAACTAGCAATACGGGTATGAGAGTAGTTTTGCAAGATAATAAATACAAGAAAGTAAATGTTAGTGCTGCAGCAATAAATACACTAAGTAACCATATACTAACAGTACCATGAGTGTGGAAAAGTGGTGGTAATTGTGGTGGCTTTGTCCAAGATTAATTAGTGAAGGTACTTGGTTCATTGTCTTCGATGCAGTTTTCTATGTGGGAGAGGCTAAATATACATGCACTCCACTACTTGGGATTACAAGTACTATATGATTGGATTGTTAGAAAGCATCCGCAAATACTAACAATGCATTAAGGTTTCCCCAACCATAGCCTTAAGTTCAAGGTCCTCTTACTCCCATACGTGCAACTAATCGGTTCGCGTTCTCAGGTTTCTGTCACTCCGGCAGAACTTCCCCCGCTTCGTTACAAATACTACCAACCCTAGGGTGTTTGATCCATGCGCGCAAAATATAATGGACACCAAAGGACAGCACCATATAGACATACAACTCTAATGAACCTCATGCATTCAATTAAGCAATCAAAAGACAAATAAACTACGGAAACATGATGTAAATCATAGGATAAATATTATAGCATCAAACACCATGTTTACATAGGACGGTACAGAGGTTTGTGGGAGGATGAACCACTGAATACAAGGAGGAGATGGTGATGGAGATGGCGGTGAAGACGGCGGAGAGGGCAGCGCGGCGCGCAGGGCGGCGGCGGCGCCGGCGGTGCGGGGAACTCCTTTCCCCGCCGCCGGCAAGCTTGGGGAGCGCCGCCCCTTAGCCTCCCTCCTTCATGGCTTCTTGGGAGCCCTCCCCCATGGAGATGGGATCCATGGGGGAGGCAAAAACGTGGCTTTTGGTGGCTGAAATTCGTGGGTGGAGGAGTCCTCCACGAATTAGGTTTCCTCCCTTTATATATCTTCTCGGATTTCCGTCACCCCCTTTTAGGGTTCCACCAAAACGGGCCTACAGGCCGCGTCCGAACTCCGATTGGGCTGATCTCGGGCTTAAAATCTTCGTATGGAAAATTGTGACAACTTTCGTAACAGCCAGGTCTCCATTGACGTCATCTTCGAGGGTCAAACTGGCAAACTTCGTAAAAAGTTCTCAGACAGATTTCAGGAAAGTCCCAATTCGACTCCAACAAGGTTTCCTCTTGTATTCTTGATAATTTCTACACATCAAAGAGTAAAACAAGAACATTGTGCACTTTTGCAACTATTAGTAGGTTAGTCCAAATAAATAATAAACTTAATATAAAACAAGTGCTAAAAGCATAAAAATGGCATGAAACAATCAAAAATTATAGATACGTTTTGGACGTATCAACATGTTATACAACAACCTTTCTGTGATAGGAATCTCTTAGCATACCAACACTTGGGTGACCCAGCCATATTATAGACCAATAATATGCCATCCTTGATGCTGACATAAGCCTATGTCCATGACTAGGAAAAGCCGCTTCATCTAGCATAAAGAAATAGTCCTTTAAAGAACTAGGGTACTTTTACGTATTCACATTCTCACACGTGCAGGTGAGCTTTTCCCTAAATCACGCATTTAGAAATCACTGCAGTTATAGCATAGAAAATACGAATCAATAATGTATGAATCAGATATATATATGTGTATAAATACATTGTCACATGTATAAATACATTGCCTTTTGGGCATATATCCAACAGACTAGTGCAGTGAACGTGAGAGAAAGTTCTGCGATCCACTTGGGTATCTCTAACTTACTTTGTTGCCTCACTAGGGATAAAGAAAAATACCATGTTACCGGAGACGTGGGTGGACATTGCCACTACTCCATGACTAGATCTAGCATGCTCTTATTTTAACTACATGTCATGATACTTAAAGCTATACTCTGAGTCATCTTAATTACTGAGTTGTTATGATTTAGTTTGCATCTTTGGTGGAGTATAAGTGAGACTAATAAACAAAAGGTCTTTATGTTAGGACGTGATGCTCATATGATTAGTAACTTGTCACTAAACTTTTGTGTTGCAATCTCATATGTCAACTCTAGTGTTTCATTGTCTACCACTTTATTAAAGAGAGAGTGCATTTGTGAAACCATGAACCCCGGTCCATATTTAATCCTAAGAAACACCTTTCCAACAACTTTTACCACTTTTACATTTTCTGCCATTATTAAATCCGAAAATACAAAAACACTTTTACATCTTGCATACATCATTAAAAAGCCAAAAATATCATTTATCATTGTTATCATAATCCTTGTATATTTATTTACCATCATTACATATTTATTTCTTGTTTGCATCACATACTATCTTCATATCATTTCTTACACTTTGTGCTTGACAACCACAGGTGAGGTTGAGGACCAAAACATTTAACTTTGTTTTGTTGGTAACCAAAAGAAGGATAGAAAGATAAATCTTTCACTACTGATTCACCGAGAGTTTGATATTAAACCCTCGAGTCACCCTCGTGGGGAAAACAAGCCTTCCACTTACTACACACTCTGCACTTGAAGTCTCAACCTAACCCCATTTACTTTTCTATGCAGGTAGCTACCTGAAGGCTATCACATCTACGGGTACCAGTAGCGCAACCGCTTTTCCCCTCCATCCCTCGCACGCGCCAACGCTCGGAATCCCGCCACCGCTCCACGATGCCGCCGCGCCGCCGTCCCAATCCGGCTACCGCGGCGTCCGCGCGCGCCCCAACGGGACCTTCAGCGCGGAGATCCGGTCCGCCAACACCCGCGTCCCGCTCGGGACGTTCCACACCACGGCGGCAGCCGCCCGCGCGTACGACGCCGCGGCGTGGCGGCTCGGCCACAACCCCCGCACCATGAACTTCCAAGACTGCCGCACCGCGCAAGAGGCGGCAAACCGGGCGCCTGCGCCGACCATCGTCACCGCCCAGGACCGCGCCGCCCTCCGTCTTCGCGCGACACTCGACCTCGTCGAAGAGCGCGACCGCCTCGCCGTGGAGCGATGGTACCGGGACCACCCGGAGGAGATGAGTGCGGAGCTCGAGCTGTGGAACACAAGGGCGGCGGAGCGGGCCGAGCGCCGCGACAACTGGCAGGAGAGGCGGGCGATGAGGGCTCTGGCGGAGAGGAGCTGGCGCAAGGCTGCGCCTGGTGGCCCGTCGGCGACGAGATGTGGCGCGCGCTGCAGGAGACGTCTCCGACGACACGAACTCTGACTCCGACTTCTACTCCGACCCCGACTCCGACGAGGAGTTCTAGATTTAGGTTTCTGGCGCGCGTTTTAGATCTGTGTTTGTTTAGGTTTAGATTTAGGTCGTGTGTTTGTTTCGTCTTCGCGTGTGTTCTTGTGTTCGTCGGAGATGAATAAAATTTCTATTTCCAGTGCATTTCAATTCGTTTCGTTCAAACCGACTTGTAGATTTAGGTTTCTGGCGCGCTATTTTAGCGCGGCAGCTAAAGCGACCCGATTTCGCGAGATTTTTTAACGCGTCTGCTAAAGCAAAACACACGCGCAACGCGCGAAACGGCTATTTCGGCGCTGCAATTTTTTTATACCGCGCCGACGCGTAGTGCGCCTGTTGGAGATGCTCTTAAACATCCACATGTATAACCAAACACAATGAGTAGTCTGAACTTGTTTGGCGCCATCGTGCACTCTCATGAACACACGAACTTGAGGGTTCGAGGCAAGGAAAAAAATAGCGTGCCCCTCCTCCAAAAGCTATACAAGATATATCGTAATATAGCGAAGTTACATGTAAAATAGCGTAATGAAAAAATGTAAGAAATAACCCAAATATTAAGGATTTCAGCAATAAAAATTTGTTCTAAAGCAATACATGCGTAACTATATTCAAATGCCAAAGCTAAATCCATAGCACAAATACAAGTATGAGGCTTAAACCATGAAAAAGTAATAAACTAAAAGATAAATAGTTTTAAACTTTAATCAGAATCATTAACATGGTCTTCAGAATAACTAGAAGAACTACGAGATTGTCTGCCATCAACATCACCTAGCGTTATTTCAAAGCATTTGTTAGTATAGCTATAACATTATCACATATAGTGTGGTTTGACACGTACAAAACAAAAGAGTTAAATACACGCTGGGTACCTGTACTATTTCTGAAAGCACAATACGGTACTCGTACTCAGGAATACGCACAATTTGGTACTCGAACTTGATAGGACGTGAAACTACGGTACTTTTGGGCGTATGCAGGGCGTACGCTGAGCCGAGGCAAAGGTTGTGACACGCGTCGTACGCTGCGGTGACACCCGTCGTTTTGCATGGAGGGCTTTTTTGCAAAAGTGTCTGCAGTAGAAATTCCCCAATCTCTCCAGCCAAATCCTTAGCCTCTCTTGTCCTCTATCTCACCGCCCGCCTGACTCGCCCAAATTCGTCGTCGCCATTGCCCCCAAATCCACCGCTCAGCATCTCCTATCGCCGTCGCCATGTCTACTGGAAGCTCTGCTCGTTCTGGTGCTCGCCGCAATGGTGCTCATCCATTGCTCTTCGTCCGTGCATCCCCTGCCCTGACTGCGGGAAGAGGGTGAAGTGGTACAAGTCCCAGACGGAGGCGCACAAAGGGTGGATCTTCTACAGATGCATTCATCATGGGGTAAGTATATGTGACACATTTTTGTTGTAGTTGGTTAATCTTGTAGTTTGGATCTCGATTTTTCTATTTTGGACTGAGACAATGTGCAATGTCTATTTCGTAGCAAACGTGTGATTTCTGGCACTGGGAGCTCGAGTATGTTGGCTACCTCATTGAGCACGACATACTCACTGGAGATGTTGTTGTTGACGCCATTGCTGCTGCAGAAGAAAGGAGGACGAGCTGAATGCTGCTGGAGAAGGAGATGGAAGGATTGCCACCAACTCCAACCGAAGGGCAAGGGATGGCATGAGCAGGCAGCAAGTTGTTGCACTGATCCTTCTGGGGAGACAACTTCTTGTGATGCCGAAGTATCTGGTTGTCAGTGTGGTGTTGCTCTCACTTGTTGGTGTCTTCTGCATCTATTTCAATCTTGTTCATTTCTAGAACATTATTGAGCTATCTACTGAAGTAGTAAGATTTAAAAAGCGTGACATGAAAACAACCTCAAGTAGATATAAATATCATCAGGTAGCATAACTTATAGGAATGCATCAGTGCCAAAACATATGAGGTACCAAGTACCCTTACACAAACTTGTACCATGTAGCAACTAGGTAGCATTACAACACATAATGAAAACTACCTAAAGACATCAAACTTCGATGATTTCTTTGTGGGTGGGTGAATCACAACCGAACTGGCAGTCTGTTCCTTTCTCTTTGAACCCAGCGCAGCCTCCTTTTCTTTCTCTTCTCTAGCTTCAGCCTCCATTCTTCTGGTATATGCAATTTCAAGTCCAGCAATTCTTTGTTCCTCTGTCCTTGCTCCATCATCCTGTCCACATCATCTTCACTTTGCAGTGCCCTCAAACCATTCCTCTCGATTGACAACAAAGGCACACAGTAGTAAGCCTTCACCCTACCTGCCATCTCCCAGCCAATATCCTCGACAATGTTCTCGAGCATTATTGTGGACCATGTCACTTTGTCTAACTGATCGAACCAAACAGCACGACCATCAACATAGCTATGATTGGCTCCATGCCCAACAAAATACCCTCCATGATTAATCTCAACAGAGAACACAGTGCTGCGTTTACCTGGGACAGGAGCAGGCATACCAAAATTCATCACAATCATGATCAATTCGAAATTCATCATAAACCCTATGGCTAACCCCCAAACCCGCATAACCCCAAACCGAAATCGAACAGAAAACATTACAAACATTGGTCTATCCTCCATAACTAACTCATACATGCTGGATATCCCTAAAAAATGCTACTTTTCCGACGGCGCCTTGGGGAATCATGAGCGGCAGAACTTACTATACGTAGGGGTGGGTCTCCTTGGGGGCGACGAACTGGGGCCATCGCCGCCGCATCCTAGCCGACGAAGATGAGCCGCGGACGCGGCGCACCACCGCAGACGAAATCCAGAATCCGCGGAGACGGCGGTCACGGCGATGGCGGGGCGGCGAACTCGGGGAGGGCCTCCCCTGTTTCGTGAGTGGAGACGAAGGGGCGGACAGCTCGGGGAGAGTGGTGGTTGACGACAGAATATGTCTGGGATTCAGGGGGGTCATCGATTAAATGCAGGGTCTTCGCTCCGCTCGGACAAAATCGAGCCACGTCATCGACAACTGCCGCGTGTACGCCCTGCATACGCCCAAAAGTACCGTAGTTTCACGTTCTATCAAGTTTGAGTACCAAATTGTGCGTATTCCTGAGTACGAGTACCGTATTGTGCTTTCACAAATAGTACAGGTACCCAGCGTGTATTTAACTCAAAACAAAATAGCAGCGTAGCGGTAACTTTAGGCCAAATATAAGGTAGTCTCTCTAAATATGCTATATCGTGCTATTTTTTCCATGGTTCGAGGAGCAGCAGTAAGTTCGGCCGTCATCGCAGAGTAGAGCCCATGCCACAACATAGCTCCTTAAAGGCCCAGACTGTCCCGGCCCGTCACCGAGAAGGCCCAAGCTAGCAGCAAAACTCCTCGGATTAATAAACGGAAAAGCCCCTCAAAAACAAAAAAAAAAGGGAAAAAAAGGAGAAGGCGAGGGGGGACCCACCGAGAGAGAGAGGCCAGAACCGCACCCGACCAGACACCGCCCTCTCGCCGCCGCGCCGCCGTCCGCCGCCCGATGATGATGGCGGGGCCGTACCACCAGCCGACGACCCTGGAGGAGGTCCGCACGCTCTGGATCGGCGACCTCCAGTACTGGGCCGACGAGAACTACCTCTACGGCTGCTTCGCCCACACCGGCGAGGTAGGTTTCGCATCCCATCCGCGCCCTCCCTCTAAATCCACCCACGAGCTCCGTATCCAGTACGGCTTGCCGCTGGTTCCTGATTGGTGACCCGAAGCTGCTTTGGCCGGCTTAGATTGAGGGTGCTTCGTTTGGTGGTAGGGTTTGATAGGTTTATTAGGGTTCTGAACTGGCAGGAATTGGCTGGCTGTAGCTTTTGAATTAGCGAGTTCTGTTCGAGTAGCGACATGGTTGATATTCTGAACCGAATTGGTTGCTGTTTAGGTCCGGAGAGCTTCTTTTTTGTCCTGTTGATTATTCAGGAGTAATTTTGCACCCATAGTACTAATAGGGCTGTAATTTTTCTGATTTGCAGGTAGTATCTGTAAAATTAATACGCAACAAATTATCTGGTCTTCCAGAAGGTTATGGATTTATAGAATTCATTTCACATGAAGCTGCTGAGAAAGTTCTACAGACCTACAATGGCACACAGATGCATGGAACTGAGCATACATTCAGATTGAACTGGGCATCTTTCAGCTCTGGTGAGAAGCGTCCTGATGCAGGACCTGACCATTCGATATTTGTAGGGACTTGGCACCTGATGTCACAGATTACTTACTACAAGAGACTTTCCGAGTGAACTATTCATCTGTTAGGGGGGCCAAGGTTGTCACAGATCCAAATACTGGGAGATCTAAAGGATATGGATTTGTCAAGTTTGGAGATGAAAATGAGAAGACCCGTGCAATGACAGAAATGAATGGTGTGTATTGCTCAACAAGGCCTATGCGGATAAGTGCTGCAATTCCTAAGAAATCAGCTGGATCTCAGCTTCAGTATGGAGCTGCTAAAGGTAACAATCATCTGTAACTACTATTGTGGTGTTTCAAAGCAACCCAGTTCTACTTGATGTTGTCTATATTATGATAAATTATAATCGCAAGGCATTTTGATTGACGAATGGGCTCATATGATTTGTCTCTTATTAGTGCTAATAAAACAAAGATTCACCTGTAATGGGACACTGCAATGATTCATCATTATTGTAAGGAAACACAACAACTATTACACATAGATTCTTCTTCATTAAAAGAGGTGTTTTTCATTGCTATGTGTTAACTTTCTTTTTATGTTTAATATGTAGCGATGTATCCAGCAGCAGCTTATACTGTGCCGCAGTCCCAAGCAGTTCTACCAGATAGCGACCTTACAAACACTACTGTAAGAACCTTTATCACATTAATTCGTGTTTTTATGTTGGTTATGCCATTTACCTTGGGATTCATCTGCAGATATTTATTGGTAATTTGGACCCGAATGTGACAGAGGAGGAGCTGAGGCAGATATGTGTGCAGTTTGGGGAGCTTATATATGTGAAAATTCCAGTTGGTAAAGGATGTGGATTTGTACAATATGCATCTAGGTGAGTACTTGGAGGAATCAAAGACTACATGTTCTATTCCTCGGACTATAATACAGGACAGTGCATGCATTTTTCTCTAGGCACTGAACAGGATGCTAAATTCTCAGATTTTCAATTTTAAATGTTTTCTGCCCAATTTTAATTTTCAGATTGCATTGCATTCCTAGATTGGAAACAGCCTCTTGCAGAAATGCAGGGAAAGGCTGCGTACTAAAGACCCAAAGTGGTCGGACCCTTCCCCGGACCCTGCGCAAGCGGGAGCTACTGCACCGGGGCTGCCCCTTTATTGCATTCCTAGATGAAGTATAAAAAGGCGTAAATGCATCATTTGTAGTCTATTTTGTTTCTTTTTACAAATATATCCAAAATGGTTATACTTATAGGAATTATCATATGTTATGAGCTTTTGTGAAAGCAGTTTTGTTGGCAAGAAAAAAATCACAAAGGCACATAAATGAAAACCAAACTCTGAAGAATCTGGGAAAGATTATGCAAATCTCTCAACAGGAACAAATACTGTATGCGTAATGGCTACTTGTTTCATTAGTATACTTCATTAGACACGTACTACATTTTTCGTGCAAAACTATTGATAAACCAGCGGAGTATTGCCTCCCCATTTATAGGTCGGTAGGGTGGACAAAATTGATCTTTGCTGTAATGTAAATATATGCGTATTATTATTGTACAGTGGATATTTTGTTCTTACATAGTTGACCGTTTCTTGCATTCTTGGTGACTCCTTTCTGTGCTAGCATCTTTGTTGTTCCAGTGTGCAAATATGATGTGTTTACCACTAAGATAATTGTTTCAGGGCATCAGCTGAAGATGCTGTTCAACGCCTTCATGGCACAGTGATTGGTCAGCAAGTAGTGAGGCTTTCATGGGGCAGAAGTCCTGGCAGTAAGCAGGTATATCTCATTAAACGTCTGGCGCATACCTTACTTAAATTTATATTTCGCAAGCCTGACATTCAGTATTCTCTCAATTCAGTTGTTCCGAATCCACTAGAAGCGATTTTGTTAGTTAGAAAGTTTTGGGTTTTCACTGATTAGCATGCTATTTTTATTGATTATTAAATGTTTGAATAGATAAAGTCTAATACACATTATATTATTCTTACTTCCTTAGTCTAACAGATGAATGGCTTGCTTGTTCAGCAGTTCCCCACTTACTGTTTCGTTGGCTATGTTGCCTTCTGTTATCTTACATGTTGCAATCTCTTCAAATCATGTTTAATAATTTTATGTTATTATCTTGCACAATTATATACAGGATCAGTCAGCTGCATGGACTCAGCAGGCAGATCCTAATCAATGGAGTGCTTATTATGGCTATGGATATGATCCATATGCATATGCTCAAGACCCATCGTATGCCTATGGTGCTTATGCAGGATACAGCCAGTACCCCCAACAGGCAAGGCTTACACTTTGCACTTGTAGTACTTTTACAAGTGTTTTCTACTTGTGCTCTCTGCAAGAAGCTGTGTATATGGACACCTGAAGCTTGCTATTTTCTGATCTTATTTATTTATTTGTGTTACATACTTGCATGTCACCATGTCAGTGTAGAATGCACATGCATGTTAGTACCACATGTAGGATATATTTCTAGGAATGGAGAATTACTCGCTATGTGCCATACAGTTCACTTCACTATATTGATCAATATAACTTCACTATATTGATCAATATACAGGTGGGCGGACCCACCAAACCCATTTTCCTCAACTGGTCGTTCACTGCCAACATAATTGATAATTCAGTTTATGCGCATGCTCTGGCATTAGTTGTGGAGGTAAATTAATAGGGTGGACCGGTGGGTGAAGCGAACCTGGTTAGGTTTCATCCCTTGTTGTAATCAACCCTATGTCATGCTCTGTAGGCGCAGATATGTTTTGTCATACACCCACAGTCTCAGGATTTGGTTAGGTTTCATCCCTTGTTGTAATCAACCCTATGTCATGCTCTGTAGGCGCAGATATGTTTTGTCATACACCCACAGTCTCAGGATTGAACAATTTATCACATGTATCTCCGCCACCAATTACAGCTGTCAACAATAAGGCGTATACTTCAACTGGCAAATGTAATAATTTGTCTGCGTTTGGTTTTCTTCCAACCTCCTAGTAGAACTAACTTGTCCTTTAATCTTCCAGGTTGAGGGAGCAACCGATATGGCATTAGCAGCTGGGAGCCATGCCCCAGGCATGGAACAAAACGAGGTGTATGATCCAATGAACTTACCTGACGTCGGCAAGTAAGTACAGTCCAACCTGCCATGTGTTCATCTATCAGCCATTTTATCCTGTCGACTGTTCTCTAACCCGTGCACCTCCCTGCTTTCCATCGAAATTCAGGCTGAACGCTTCGTACATGGCTGTTCATGGTACTGCCATGCTAGGACGGCACCTGTGGCTGAAGACCTCACCATTGTCTCAGCAGGCTTGAGCAACCAGCTGTGGCTGAAGCCTTTCTTTCTGAAGACTGCGACGAATTGCTTGCCAGTAGACCTAGAAGACGGCGCTGATAATTTTGCCCTCCGAGTAGCAAATGCAAGATCGAGAGTGTGACAGGCTGACAGACAGCTTTAGCATCCTGTATGTCGAGTGCATCGCATGTATTATGTAGGAAGACTCCCTTTCTCTAGTCCTGGCCTGATTTATCTAAATCAACAGGTTATTGCCAACGATGCCGTTACTGTACTGCTTCCAAGTTACTGGTATGCGATCATCGAGAGAAAAAAAGAAGTTTCTGGTATGCAAAGTCTCTGTATCCTGATCTTGTGTCCCTGATTGAGATAAATTCTCGTTGTTTTCACTGAGCCTACGGTATTCCGTTGGGTGCAGGACCTGCGACGATTCCGTAAATCAATCACAGGTGACACCTGACACGAATCAATCCATCAATCCTCGATGAACGTGCACTCGAACGTTCTAAATTTTACGCTTTTGCATTGACCGTCCACGTGCTCTAGTAATGAACACGAACGCTCCAGAGCTACACGATCCAGATCCATGGGGTGGGGTCCGGCTGTCAGGAAGTGCGTTACCGAGTGGCGGTCGCCATTATTGTAGTCTAGCGATCTCCCAACGGTCGAGAGAAATTGGCCGCGAGCCAACGGCAGGTCAATACCGCAACGGCTCACACAACTCACAAAGCGGCACTCACAGAAAAGCCAAAGCCGGCCGGGGAAGGAACACAGGAGGATCCAGCCCACCGCTGCCACTCTCCCTCTCTCGCTCTCGCTCTCGGACCCTGACACTGCACGCACGAGCACCACGCCCGCGCCTCCCCGACCACGCGAGCACGGGCGCGCGCGCGGGAGGGAGCGGAGGGGCGGAGCACGCGCGGGAGGGGGCCGATGGAGTCCATGGAGCCCAGGGACATCGACTGGAGCAGGGTGGTGTCGCGCTACGTGCGGGACGAGACCTACGAGGGCATCGAGGCGCCGCGCTGGGCCGACCTCGCCGACCCCGAGGCCGCCGTCGACGACGACGCATGGTTCTGCCGCCCCGGTACGCGCCTTCGGTTCTTGTTCCTGCGTTTTCTTTTTCGCTTCCGCTTCCGATTCCCCGAGAGCGCGCGCGATTTGATGGTTGGTTTCGGCCTTGTGGCAGGCGGGTCCAAGAACCGGCGCAGTTCTTGATCCGCATAGTAGATTCCCTCTTTCTTGATTTGGGGTTGATTTCGCTCTTCGTTTCTTGCGATTTCCGTTCGTTCTTGCGAAATTCAGGCTTATCGATGAAGCGCTATTGATTTTTTCACGGCGTACTCTTACATTTATCCGTTGGATTTGCTTCGCAGATTGCAGGCACCCCAAGACGGCGAGGACTTCGTCAGCCAGACCCCCAGCCCCAAGGTTCGCATTTTTTCTTCTCCCCCCTTCGATTTCCTGCGAGGCCTATCCCTTCTCTGATTTACTGAATCCGCTCGCTTGTCTTCATCGGAACAGGGCAAGCTACTGCGATCGGTGTCCGCCATGCTGCCGTTCGGCGAGAGGGACACCAACCTCAGGTCGAATTCCTCACCTCTTCTTCCCCGCGAATCGTTCGATTATCCACCTCGTTCTGACCCTGTCTGTTCCATCGCCTCGCTCAGGGACAACAATCTGAAGAGACGAGGGCGGTCCCCGGTGCCGGCACTGCCGCCTTCGCCTCGCCCACCAAACCGAAGGCGGCGCCCAAGAAGAGGTTCCAGGACGACGCCGAGAACCAGGACCCCGCGCTGACCACGCCGCCGCCTCCGGCGGCAAGCAGGCTGCCGTTCGGCGCGCCGCGGTGGGCCAAGAATGCCAAGGAAGCCATCAAGTCCAGCGCAGAGAAGCGGCCGGACAAGAACGCTGAGAGGGAGGCGCTGCTCAGCAAGAACGCGGCGCCAAGGCAGCTCAAGAGCACTCTCTCGGCGAGGAACCTCTTCTCCGGGAAAGACATGCTTGGCCAGATATCGGATTTCTACAATGAGCTCAAGCGGATGGCGGGCGGTGGCGGCAGCCAGGCTGTCTCAGAGGAGGCCATGGAGGAAATGAGCCCAATTCCATTGTAAATTTCCTCTCTCTGAAAACAATGCTGGGTTATGGCTTTTGGGTTGGTGCTTTCAGGTCCTTGACATTTTCATCTGTGCAGAAACGGCAGTGATGTAGTGGAGAAGGTGGTTGGTAGCAGCGCCGGTGTTGGTCGGATTCCGCCAGAGGTTGTGAAGAAGGTGGCGAGGCAAGAAACAGGGGAAAAGAGTCCAAGCCCAATGTAATTTGCTTGTCACTGCGATGGAAATAACAACTTGATAAAATTATAGGCTGAGGTGCTGATAATTGTGGTCTGTGCAGGAAGGGAAAGAAGGTGGGGTTGAAGGTGGAAGCAGGGAAGCAAAGATCACCCTCTGTGTTGAAGGTGGTGGAAGCAGGGAAGCCAAGATCACCCTCTGTGTTGATGGAGGTGAGGGCGACACCACCTACTCCGCAGCGGTTTCCATCTCCCTCGGTAAACCGTGTCAAGAACGTCAAAGCTACTGGCATGGCAACATCAAGCTCACCACTGAGCAAGCCACTGAAGGTGACTGAACCCGCCACGCCTATAATATGGCTTTATTGATTTACTAAGTGTTGAAGGCCGCAGTGTTCTGTTTACTCAGTGAATATTCAGTATTCGTGGTTTCTACTAGCCTCTGAAATTATTTAAGAACATTAAAGGCTTGCAAGCAGTCGAGCACTACGGTTGTGACCGCTGATCAGAAGTTTTAGTGATTTGAATTATCATCATCGTAGTTAATGGAATGGATTATACTCAGTTATCCCTAACCCTGAGCTCGAACTTCCTCAAAATTGTATGTCTTTCCATTGGCTATATCTTCCATACCGAATTAGCTGCTGAGATAGTTCTGTTACTTCTGTACCGAAATAGCTTCAGACCTTAACTTCTTTACCTCTAGCCACGAGAGAAAGTACCTAATATACTACAGTCATGGTTTCTGAGATTAAGATCTTTAAGTACTTCAGTGTGTCTGTGCCTGTCAATAATCAGTGTCTCGTTAGTATATGCATGTTCATAATCTAAAAATGTGCATTTTCTTCATGTCTACACAAATGTTGACATCAGGGTAAGGTCCACTGTGCATTACTGACCATGTACTGTAATTTTGTTAGCAAACACCATTATGGTAAATATTTTGCTCCATTTCTTACTTTCACTTGATCAGTGGTCTGTTTGTTCTCACCTCATGACTACCGCCTTTCTTTAAGGGTGTTCAAGATTTTTGTTTTTCTGTAAATTAGTGGCATCAGCATGTGAATCACAATTCATCATCTACTCTTATAGTGATAGCCTATTAGTCTTTGTTAGTATTGTGAATCCCAGTATGACAATTCATCACAGTTAACTGTGCATGACTGACCATGTACTGTAATTTTGTCAGCAAACACCATTATGGTAAATATTTTGCTCCATTTTTTACTTTCACTTGATCAGTGGTCTGTTTGTTCTCACCTCATGACTGCCGCCTTTCTTTAAGGGTGTTCAAGATTTTGTTTTTTCTGTAAATTAGTGGCATCAGCATGTGAATAACAATTCATCATCTACTCTTATAGTGATAGCCTATTAGTCTTTGTTAGTATTGTGAATCCCAGTATGACAATTCATCACAGTTAACTGTGCATTTATCTAATGAATATATGAACTGCCTTTTCTTCAGGATAAGGTGACGCCTAATAAGGATCAGGAGAACAGCAGAGATGCTAAGAGGCAACCTTTTGGAGTTAAAGATATGAACAACACCAGGGCTTGTGATGCCGAAGAGAGCTCCAGTGGCATGTTTTGGTTCTTGAAGCCCTGCACTTTCCTGGTGGAGTAGCAAGCCAACAAAATCTGAAGCTTTAACCGACTGCACTTCACATGTAGTTAGAATCAATTCTTTGTTTCGATTTTAAATACTCCCAGTTCCTATTTGATTGATTCATCTGATGGACATTCTGTCAGGCAAAATAAACAGCAAGCATATGTATAGTTACTAGTGAAGTCATACAAGTTGAGGGATTCCTCCGATATGTAGAATCCAAGATATAGCAAAATGTTGTTCTTCTGCTACTGGTTGTTTGACCAAAGATACTGAACATTTGGTTTTAGTTATTGATATCAATACCAACATTTGGTTTTAGCAAAATAAACAGCAAGCATATGTATAGTTACTAGTGAAGTCACACAAGTTGAGGGATTCCTCCGATATGTAGAATCCAAGATATAGCAAAATGTTGTTCTTCTGCTACTGGTTGTTTGACCAAAGATACTGAACATTTGGTTTTAGTTATTGATATCAATACCAACATTTGGTTTTAGCAAAATAAACAGCAAGCATATGTATAGTTACTAGTGAAGTCATACAAGTTGAGGGATTCCTCCGATATGTAGAATTCAAGATATAGCAAAATGTTGTTCTTCTGCTACTGGTTGTTTGACCAAAGATACTGAATATTTGGTTTTAGTGATTGATATCAATACCAACTCTTGAGACGATGAAAGTACGACTGTATGCCTGCTGCTACTTCACTGTTGTGCGGAGGAACTTATTTGATATCTTGCTATGTCATTCGATGATGCTTTACAGTGCCTTCTTGAATGGACTGATGAAACTGTATCTGTTTTATCATGTCTGATTTCGTAAACGACTCTCCAGTCCTGGCTTCTTAAACATGAGCAAAGTCTGGAACTAGATTCATAGGTCTGTAGGTAAATATCACAAGGAGGGACTCTGAATATCCTCCAAAGCTCGCAAACTAAATATCCTGACAAGCTTAATTCTGTGCTAGTTTTCGGCACCTGACAAGCTTGATCCTTGATCAGAACTGCATTCGCTCCAATTTGCCTCTTCTTGGTTAGCCAATACTGTTTACAAATAGATAATGTTTTAGGCGTAGACATCTCTCTATAATTTCTTTGCTTGGAACAGTGACAAATCAAATGGTATGTACAAACATAAGTCGTCGTGTTTTGTATTTTGGGTATGACTAATTCTCGGTCGAATGAGAATTAGCTTAATTCGGTCGGGTGATGTCATCAAAACTCAGTTGCAACTAATGCCTAGCATGAATCACAAAAAAATCTCATTTGTAACTGAAAAAAATAATCTAAGTTGCAACTCCAACTTGCAACTCATAGTTGCACAAATCACGATCCAAATCCGGTGGTGCAGGACTCTAACTTAATTCTCAGCTAGCTGAGTATCAGCAAAACTGTTGCATTTTAGGTTCCAAAGATACATAATTTTGACGCTGTCCACAATGTCGTATATTTCTGATGGGATGCACTAGAATATATTAGTCCGACCGCATGGGTTTTATTTTGTACATACAGATATAAATAACTGGTGTCGACTTGAGTCTGAAGTCTGAATATTCTGTTAACTAGTCAGAAAGAAGTACGATAAGTGAGTCGCACATGAAAGATCATAATTCATAAGTGACCATAATATTATTTAAAATGGTGCATGACATAAGCATAACATGTATCCATAAAAAAATTAAACACAAAAGTGTCAGATGCAATATTTCAGAACCGGTTGGGCTTACAACGGTATGAGCAGACTTTTTTTTCCAGATGAACGGTATCAACTGACTTTTAGTTCTGGCTTTTTTCAGATGCAATATTTTCAGAACCGGTCTCTATAATATGTCGTATTGGCTCAGAAGATACAAAATTTTAAAAAATTCAAAAGAAAAAACACAAATACATGTACGTGGTAACTTCATATCTGTAAATTTTGTTATAAAAAATTATTTGCAGGCTACACAAAAAAAGAAAAATTGTGGCTGTAAAAAAACTATTTGATACATTTTTGTGTAGCCCGAACTAAAAATATGCGTGGTTGACAATTTCTATGCACATCTAAATGTGCATGTTTTTTAGATTTTAAAATGTGATCTCAGTTTTTAAACGAGGTCACTGTAGGTCGGGTGCTATTATGACTTTCTGGGTGTCACTGACCTATGCTTGGATGGACCCAGATTTGGTTGGTGCATGGACCCATGATCATGACTGGCGTAAAGGAAAATAGCCCAATTGGGCATGTCGGGTCGAAATGTCTTGTGATGCATCCGCATTTGGGATGAACAAAAAATTGAAAAATATATTTAAATTTCAAAAGTACCCTGAGAATATTAAGCATGTACATATCCTTGACATGCATGGAAATTTCCATGAAAAAGGAATATTTTCTTGGAAAAAAAGTCCAGTGCTCTATAAAAGCAAAACTATAAACATTGAAATTGTAGTTTTTACACATGGCGACAAACTTGTCTGTTTTATATGAAAAATTACAAGTACATAGAGAATTCGAGTGCGCATTTTCTCAAAATATTACGACGTGCTTCTACCCAGGATCACGTGCTCCTAGGTGTGCATTTTAAATTACCAACCGAAGTAATTAAGCTATATGAAAGGTCAAATTTCCATAGCTACCTTTGTTTGGTTGCCTTCTTTGTATGAATAAAAGAAAACCATGCAACCTTCCCCATCTACCGTGTATCTCTGCCTAGGACTTCGCTGAGGTAACTGAGTTTAGGGTTTAGAAATGCAGGTAACTAAACACTTCAAACTTACACCTGGCATGTTCAGATGGACTTGATGCGAGCTAGCATACACGACTAATGGAGACCTTGATTTGTACAAAGAATCCCTCCAACCTCTAAGAACGTTGACCAACGGGGGAAGGATCCCTTAATTGGCTATACCTTGTTAGGTAGATGAGACTTCTCTAGTGATTTCTCACGCGGATAGCATACTGTTTTAATCTGAAAACTTCAACTGCGATTCGAACACGGGTGCCACCGAGTGAATCCCTCCAACCTCTAAAGGGCAAGGAAATCCTATGCTAGTAGTATCTCAAGTTTCTCCGTGGATAGCTAGCTGGCTGTATTGTGTTGTCATATATTTGGCGTGGTGCCTCGGTTGTTTGCTGTGTGGGTTATTTGCCTAGTCACCTTCGCTCATGCATCGGAGGATCTTCTCATTTTAGGGATATATAATAAATACTATGACGAGCTTTGCTCCTCCCCTCCTCCCCTTGCGGAGTCTTGTGGAGTTGCCTCCAGACCAATATCACCACCTTGTTCAAGCTTTTTTACTGGATTGTGATAATCCGTGGACGTTGGTGATCGTTGTTTGGTTGAGTTCTTGAGTTTGCCACTAATTTGTAAAGATCAAACAATCTGTATGTGTCGTCGTAACCAACCTACTATAGATATTCAGTGATTCGGCTTTGCACACTTGTCCCTTTAAACATTGTATCGGATCGTCCATCGACCATGCACATATGGTAGGTAACAGCTTACAAACGGGGCCATGACTTGTTCAAAAAAAAAAAAAACGGGGCCATGAGAATGATCCATGACTAAAGGGCAATCTAATGAGGACATAAACGTGTGTAAGCTATGTCCATCACTTTCACTGTATCACCCCATTAATCATGCAAGTAATCCACTAACAAGAGTTCAAGAGGATGCAAGACCAAGGAGGGACCAAGGCACCAAGCTAGCCTCTACTACTGTGCACCCACACAAAGCCATCTGCTAGGTTTACAAAACGCCAATCGCATCAAGAAGAAAATTAAATCATACATGCATTGTGTCTTGATGATCTCTGTCAGACACTCAGACGTCTACAGAGCAATGTACACATCACCACACACTTGATTGATATAATTTCAGAGTCGTTTTCACACCTTATATTGTGAGACATACAACACATTCAGAGATATACGTACCGACATGAAAAGGATCGAAAGAAGCAAGCACACATACACATATAGTATATACTCACTATGCTCCATTTATGTTCACATTCAGATCAACAGCTCTTGATTCTTCCTCCCATCTATAATTCCAGCACCAAGTCTGCATTAAGGCACAAAGACAGGTCGATTATAAGTACAGTGCACACTGTGCATCGTAGACAGTAGTACCTTCTTGATAGCTAGCTAATTCTTAAAGATTCTCCAAAACTAGTAGGGAACATCTCACTGTTAAATGTCCATTTTAGTTGATGCGATTGCTATGCTAGGTGGTTGCAAGGATGATGGGTGGATAGGAACATGCATGCACCAGCACTATTATTACAATGACCGGAAAAAAATACACTAATATTGCACTCACAGTCTGCATCTGTTTTGATCCAGTGGCCGCTCTTGTTGCCGTTGAGATCGCCGCTGTCATCAGGGGAGGCGCTGAAGGAGCGCTTTGTGCAGCATCCGAAGCTCAGCATGCGCGGCCGGCTCGCCTTCTGCGAGGCCATGGGCTCGTCGGTACCACCGCCGCCATTGTCCTCGCCGCCGTGCTTGCGGTTCCTCTTGGTCAGGTTCCTTGTCAGGATCGTGCTTTCAGGGTAGACTTTCCTGTGGAAGATTTGAAGGATCTGCAATGAGAAAACGCTTCTTCCTTTTAGAACTGTGTACAATGTTGATGTCTTCACGAAATTCAGTGCATCATATCTTTGTGTTGTTTGTACGTATGATTAGCACATATTTAATCAGTTAGTATTGTGTAAGTTTACCTTTGATGGGGCATGCCAGAAATGTTGCTCAGATCATTTATTAAATTTTTTGTTCAGTCAAATCCTCCTACTAACAAAAAATGTAAAACAGCATTCGAAAATGAACAAAGGGAAATAAAGCAAAAGTGTCTAGACGGATAAACAAATTACCAAGTCAGGAGTTTGCAAACAAACTGCCATGTCAACTCAAGCTCCCACTTTTTACAAGTTGCCCCCTAGTTTTTTTTTTTGCAAGTTAGTTTCCACCTACTCTCTCTATTCCAAAATAATTTACGTTTTAGATTTCTCCTAAATCAAACTACTTTAAGTTTGACCAAATATATAGAACAATATATCAACATCTATAACACCATTTTGGTTTCATTCAATTCAACATACAATATATTTATACGGATTGGTTTCAACATCGCATTTGGCACTTGTTTAAGTTCTATTTCGTGACACATTTCTTAGGTTCATAAATACATCAAATAAGCCCAAAATATCAACTGCTTTTTCAATCTTATTAGGTAATTTCTTATTTAGTCTGGTTAAACTATAATTTTATCTATTTAGTTTTTTGAAAAATTATTAGAAGTTTTAAAAGTTATTGCAAGATTTATTTTTTAGACTAAGAGTTATGAGAATATATCTCTACTAAACTATAATGTACCCCAGATACACATACAATGGTACATTGCAAAAAGGAGAAACTCAAACGATACTGTAGCATGTCACGGAATTAACAAAAATAATCTAAAGCTAATTTTTTTGTTTGTCAAAATTGACATTATATGTTGGTAAAAGAAAACAAAGAGGAACGGTACCTTCTGAAACTTGCTCTTAGCCGTTGCACTAGCCGGCGGCACTCCGGCGCCTTTCTCATCTTTCACCCTCCTCTTCATCCTCTTATGGCGGCCGCCGTCCCCATTCCGTTGCTTCCCTTCATCCTTCTCTCCGCCGTCCTCCCCCTCCGCGACGGCGACTAGGGCCACCTTCTCATCGGCGAAGCGCGTGCGCATGAACAGCTCGCCGAGCGAGGTTCGCCGGCCGCCGCCTTCCGGCTTGTCAGGCCGCGACTCGGTGTCGCTGCACACCGGTGAGCCAAATAGGAAGCCCTGCAGCGGGCAGTCGACGCCCATGGCGAAGCTCACCCGCGCGGACGGAATGTCACTGCCCCCGAGGACCTTCTCCAGCTCGGCGCTCACCATCATGAGCTCGTCCTCCGTTGTCGTGCCATCGTCCTTCTCCGCGATGGCCTCGACGGTGCACACCGCCTTCTCCACAGCGGCGTCCACGGCCTCAGGCTGCAGGTAGGTGAAGGTGGGCGTGACGGTGCCGTCGTCAGTTTCGTCGTCTACGGTGCCATCCATGCTCAGCACGTCGACGTCATCGTAGTCTTCGTTGTCCTCGTGGTCACTGGGGATGTTAATGTCGGCGAAGCCTAGCGTGCCAATGGCGAGGAGGCCGCTGCCGCTGAAGCTGAAGTGGTCGTCCCCGGTGACGGGCAGTGAAGGATGGTTGGCGGCAAAAGCGTCGTCACCGAAGTATTCGTCGTCCGGTGAGGCTAGTCCGGCGATGCAATTGCAGGCCCCACCTGCAGTGACAGACTAATATCCATCAATTTTGCTAAATCATTTCAATTGTTAATCGTGTGAAAAAGATATGAGATTGGACATGCGTAGAGGCTTAATAACTTCAATTGCTTTATGGGAAAAGGGTCCTAAGAGTATATTGGTGATCTAGTTTACCTATGCTAAACTAAGTTCATAATTTATTTTATACGATTGGAATAAAAAAGATTAGTTAGCTAATCGGGAATGGGACAAGACTGGTTGGCGATAGTGTAATGCCAAACAACATCCCTCCAATTTCAAAAAGAAAAAAAGAAACACCCGCTACCCCACCAGCAACATCCAGTTGCATGATGGTCGTGCATAGGCCATAGTCGTGTGCCATCTTCCTAAGAAATTATGTCCTCCTTGTTGGAATGGAAGATACTCCCTCCGTTTCAAAATGTAAGATGTTTTACATGTTACACATGTTGTATAGATACATACTAATGAGTGAACATACATATGAAATGTGTCTAGATACATTTGTGTACATGTGAACATGGACAAAGTCTAAAACATATTATATTTGGGAACAAAGCGGAAATCCCTTTTGGCTCTCGGGTGCCAGTGCACCCGTTTTTTGAAAAAAAATTGAAAAATATTAAACGAGTTTCAAAAAAATCAAAACAAAATACTAGGTGATGTATATGCATGTCCTCTACATACGGTGCTGATTATTTGTGAAAAACAAATCTTATTACGAGCTACAGAAAAATAAGAAATTTGGGGAGCAGCAACAAGTGACAATAGTATGGATTTTCTGTCAGAAATTTATCTTTTTTCCTGTAGGCCATAAAATTTATTATTTTCTTACGAAATTTCTTGCGTACCTACACAACATGTATATCTTGTTGTGTAAAAAAATGCAGATTTTTTTGAAGCAAAAAAGTTCGATTTTCAAAATTTTCAAAAAAAGGGCAGCAGTGTGCCCGAGAGCCAAAACTCCCCTTCCGGAACAAAGGGAGTACATACATACAGTGCCACAGTTGGCCTGTAGCTATACTTTGAAGTTGAAAGGTGTGGCATATGTGCGGTGTGCCATGTCCAATGTGGCCAATAGTACAATGGTAAATAAACGTGCATAACAACGACATATATAAGAGTAAGGATTTGCAGCACCCGGGCGCTAGTGCTCCCGGAATTTTATGGAGAATTCAAAAATTGTACTTTTGATTTTTTTTAACACACAAAAAATCCTTGGATGTGTACACATATGATGTATATCTCTATGAAGTTTCGGTGAAAAGGGCATTTTATTTTGGGCTATAAAAAACAAGTTTGTGGGTAGGAATAAAAAAACTTACGAAAATTGTGGCGTCAATTTTCTTGGAGATCTAGAAATACAATTTTGATTTTTGAAGAAAAAACGAGAGCACTGGTGCTCACATGCAACTAACACTTTCCGCCTATATAATTTCTTCTTTACGCCATAGCAAGTTTATGTGCATATATTAGTACCATAATTTGTATTTGTATGAAGCCGCTGCGACCTCGCACCTGGCAGTGTACTGTGTACTTTTGATGTGAAACTTTCTGGAAGTAGTAGTTTTTGTGGACCATGCGGTTCTACTTGGACCAGAAATAATGACCAAAATATCAACATAAAAAGTTCTTTTCTATGACTATAAATGAGTGTTTCAATATAGTTAGCGAGTGTACCTCCGCCGGTGTTGAACTCTTTGAACACGTCATGATTGCTCCGTAGCTTTCGGTGCATCCAACCTAGGAGCTGGTACATGAAGAACATGTATAGAAGGGTGACCAAATTGCCATATCTATTTACTTAAGCCCTCAATGAAATGTTTTGTTGTGACTAGATAAAACTTGTAGACAAAGATTGTTAATTATAGCATTTCAAACAAACATGATCGTGCATTCCGTTCTCTCCTGTGGAAGGATAAAAACATAAAACAGGAGAAAATAATGCTTGGAAAATGGTTTTAGCCAAGATTAATCCAATAAGGAAAGCAGTCAAAGCACTTCCGCCACATCATCTAGGTAAATTCTCCCATGATTATTCCTTGTGTCTCTTCTCTGTACCGGTATCTACTCCCTCCGTTCACAATACATATTTGAGATAGGTTGAGACATCCTTTTGTGAACAGAGGGAGTAGCTTAGAACTACACGAGCATTGTACTCCTATCTCTGCTCCCTCCAGGTCGCGCCCAAGCTCCACCTTTGTTTCCCTAGAGAGACGCGAGTCTGGTTCTGCAAGAAGCACGCGTGAACACTGAACATGCTCGCCGCCGATGCCCTCCTAGCTACGAGGTGCTGCCTGCCAGACCAGCACCGCCTCTTCCCGTGCTTGCTTGCCTTGACGCTAGCGGCATATGCGCCCTGCTGGCTGCGCGTGGAGCTCGCCGCCGGCCGCTGCTCGGCACGCATATGCCTCTCCTTCAACTCACCCAACGCCGCGAGTATCGCTAGCTCTAGCTAGTCCTACGCAGCAGCTACTAAGACTAGGAGCATTGGGACCGGCCCAAAGGGAAATCAGTTGCTTGAGATCAGTGTAGAACACCTAGTCAATAAATAGAGAAAAGGAAAGAAACAAGGAGCCAATGATATGATCATGAAGGATTGAGGAAGGAAGGCACTGACCGTCATCTTGGTGAGGCTTGCGTAGCTGATCAGGGAGCCGGAGGGATGGGGGGAGCATTAATAGAGGAAGAAGAGAGAAGGCACTGCAGATGCAGGAGTGATCCATCATCGATCAGTCGGTGGATGGAAACACGGGGAAGGGTACAAATGGTCGAGTAGGCGGGGCCAAGCTCCCCTGTAAGCTAGCTAGCTGCACTGCAGACACTCCATGCAACGCCGTGTACTTTGTAGCCTTGTACTGTATGTGACTCAACCCAATTTGGGGATGTCAAGTACAGCTTGTCCACAAGAGCATGTCACTGGAGCGTGTGTGTCAGTGATCACTTTCAGTTCACATCAGCAGGTACGCATCCATGTGTTGTGCTTTTGCTTTCTCTCATGGGCTTTGCTTTGTATCAATGTGTGCGCCTTGATTCCTCGATGATCGCATTTGGTAGTAATTTTTTTCGATAAAGGGAAATACTATTATCAATAAGATACCAATTATAGCTGGACTTTGCACCAACACAATATTAAGGGCTATGACTAAATGCACACAACCAAATTATTAAAAAAAGCGATCAAAAGAACAATTGCATCAACCACCGATGATGGCAACTGAGAGTAACAAGATAAGTACTCCAAAAACGACGCCTCTAAAAAGAGAATTGCGCATGACGCCGACACTGCTGGATCCAATCACCAAGGACAGACCATGGTTTTCACTCTAAAGAGAAGTCTGAACAAATTCCAAGCAATGCCTTTAATAAGGGGACGCCGAGTGAATGTCGCCATTGTAAGTTAATCCAATCCAATGAAGATCAGACCTATAATTTACACCCCTGAAACTCGACACCCGTCACTTCGAGTGTAAGGTAACTAAAATCACCATATGCTACCACCACCTATTGATCCACCATCACACAACCAAACAGGCACCGTCCTGACAGGACCAAGGCATGCAACTGGAACCTAGCATGCAAAACACATGTTGCCGACTAGAGACGCCCTCCATCGAGACCGATCTCATGACGTTGAGAATCTAGGTCACCGACGTAGAGCCGATAGGCGGGTCACTTGGGGCAACTCGGAAGTGCCAAACCCCTCAAGCAGACGTAAAGTTGCAAGATCTGTGACGCAAATGCCTTCGTGGGCATGCCGAGCACTCCAACACATGCACCAAGTGGGGGACGAACAATCACCAGAGCACGCTGTGGAGAACCTCTCGTATAGAGGTTGAAATCCGCCGACCTTGTGCTCCGTAGAAGATAATATGCAGCCTGGGATTGCGACACCTAGAACGTAATACCCGACGTGTGCGAACACCTCAGAGACAGAGGCAGCCCGCATCCGATGGATCGAGCATGCCATGCAATACCTCAAGTCACACTCTACCAATGATTCGGGAAAATGCGTCGTTGTCGCAGCCGCCGGGAAATGGGAACCAAAGAGACCTACCGTAGTGGAAAATAAAAGCTCGGGAGCCTCCACGTAGACCTTTGCCGCGATGGACGATTGCCACACTACCCCGCAGCCACAGAGGAACGACTGCAACCGAGAAGATTCGGGGCCGCGGCCTGGCACCCAACCTACGTCAATGTATGCGCCATGCAGGGTTGTCGCAACACGCCAGGAATGACGGCTCCCGCATCGCAACGATACTAGCCCGCTGGCTAGGCATGATTTGTTAATCAGCTTCCTCCGATGGCATCGAGGTGGGCGGAGAGGGGAGGAGACAGATCCGGGGTCTAGGGTTTCATCACCGAGAACAATCACCTAAAGACAAAAATGAACGGATGCAACGTTTATTTTTGGTATATTTCCTTATGTATACAAACTTTAGCAGTTGACTGCAATTCTGTCTGTGATGTTAGAATGTGTTGGGAGAGTAAAGCTAACAGTAAATTCAGACCTAAGTAAAGGGCACTGGCGGTCACTGAATTGATTTTTCATGTGCACTCAAGTCACTCAACTCGGAAATCTTGTGAACCCTCACTCAACTAAACATTCGTGTGCACTTTGGTCACTTTTCCGGTTGTTGACCGAGAAGGGTCACGTGCGGCTCACGTGAGCTCGTTCCGGGCTATTATTTTTGCAGAGAACCCCTTCAGTTTAGGTAACTGGTTCTCACTTGTCACTGGGAGGAATTAAATAACGGAACTAAAATTTCAAACCGTTAAATCCAATCCCAGTTCCGTAATTTCTTTTCCTCCCACTGACAGGTGGGACCCACTTGACAAAAGAGGGCAAACTGGGTGCATCACTTAAACTAAAGTGGTTATCTGCTAAAATAACGGCCTGGAACAAGGTCAAGTGAGCCGCACGTGACCCTTCTCAGTCAAAAGCCAGTCAACAAACGGGAGAGTGACCAAAGTGCACACGAATATTCAGTTCGGTGACGGGTTTCACAAGATTTCCGACTTGAGTGACTTAAATGCACCCGAAGAACCAATTCAGTGACCGCCAGTGCCATTTACTTTTCAGACTGTTATCTAAAAACATATGGACATGACATGACCATATAATTTACATAAGCGGTTCTGAAAGCTATAGCATAATATACATGAAACCAAAACAATGGATCCTTGGCGACACAAAACGTAGCACCAAAATAATTTTGATCTTCATAGGATGTTTTAGTCGCTGCATCAAAACAGGGGCCCGTGAGGCGCTTCAGTAGGGAATCAGTTGGGACCACTGATCCAACAGATGGACAGCAGCTCGCGATTTGTACATCGACGGACCTGGCATGGGCGTTCGGGCGGTTTGTCCTTGTAATGACCTGGGAATGAAGGCAAAAATAGAAGGTAGAAACATAATCAAGGAAATATACGTAGAAGTTCTGAACAGGCACAAACAAGCAATGTACGTTCGACAAACCACATATGTACTGAACCCAGTCCAAAGTCCCATTAGCTGACACAGCGGCATGGTGGAAGTGGTTGGAGCTTGAACCGAACTTCAGAGAAAGGAAACGATTTAATCAGTCACTTCCAACAAGTATATAAGTTTTCCTGATCAACCTATAGTAAAACAAAGAAATTATGTCACTTATGTCTGTCATTTTCTGCAGTGCAATATCGATTATTTAAGAAACCTAAAAGTAGAATCACATGCAATTAAATAATTTGTGAGCACCTTTATTTAGGAAATATTCAAGTAATGGATATCGTTTGTCTTAGACCAAGTTTTAAGCTCTTTTAGCACTAAAAAATGTATACATTACGTATTCAAGAACTATGAAGAGTAGAGTTTGAAATTTGGTAGTTTTTTTTTATAAAAGGTAATATATTAATATGAAGAATATATCAAGTACTCCCTCTGTCCCAGTTTAAAGGGCTTGCACGTAGTTTTAAAAAAATGACCATTGATTTGGTCGATGAAGTATAATTTTATGTTAGCTGACACAACGGCATGGTGGAAGTGTTTGGAGCTTGAACCGAAACTCAGAGATTATATCAGTCACTTCCAACAAGTAGTGAATAACCATAAAAAAAGTAGTAAATAAGTTTTCCCGATCATCTTAGCAAACCAAAAAAAAATATGTCTACATATTTATTTCTGACATTTTTTTGTTGTGTCATCTGTGCAATATCCTAAAGCAAAATGAAATGCAATTAAATAATTGGTGAACATATTTGTTTAAGAAATATTTAAAGTAATGAATATCACTTATCGTTCTTAGAAAGTAATTAAGATGGAGTTCTCAACTCTTTTTTACACTCAGAATATATTACAGTACATGTTAGAGAAAGTCCCAAGAACAGAGTTTGAAAATTTGGTGCCTTGCTACACTCACTGCAAGAGATCTAAAGATGCTAAATAAAGACATAAAACGTGTGGAAGGAGACCGATGGCGGATCAGGAACTTCGACGTGCAACCGACAAATATGGCTAAACAAAAAATAAAAGTACACAGACAAAATTCAAACTAGCCTCATCATCCTTTCACCGGTAACCGACATTCTCTCTATTCCAGTTTTATGGAGATAGGACTACATTAGAATTGTTGAGTAGAAAGCATTTAAATAATCAATTTGTGTATAGGAACTTTGAGAGAAAAGGCACAAAATGCACGACTTTATAAATCCAATAGTTAAACATGGTTTAAGAATCTTACAAGCTGATTAAAACAACTAAGATAAAGCACACGCGAAAGGAGTTTTTTTTTGTTTAGCCCATGCCCACCCATGCGACTCCTCCTTGTCTCAGCAACTCAGACTTGCCACTGAACAAACCTTGCCACAGCAAAATCGTGAAGCTCACGCTGGCTCGTGCCAAACAGTCGACTCATTGCGTAAAAGACTAGTAGCTTTGATTCTGATGTCGAGATCCAAATCTATCTATACTTCTTATAAAGCAAAACCCCACTAAGTGTAATTAATATTTTTCTATCTTCACATGCAAGCTATCCACATCACTTGCTCTTTTAACCAATCAATTGTCCATGTCATCTAACTAATATTAATTATTTATTTATTTTCTACCTCTACATGCACGCATCCATGCCATCTTTTTTTAGCCCATCAAATTGTGCACATCATTTTATATGTTCGAATGATAAGATCACAATATGTCTCTATGTAGTTACACAAGTACATCATGTGCAAGTAGAACACTGGAATTAGTTTCTCCCGTGAACTTTTTGCCAATTACTTCAGTGATGAAAATCATATAGCTGTTATTCGAAATTATGGGCTCTTCTATATGTATTCATTCAAAAGTTTCAAGAAATATTATGCGGCAATGTACGTGCCATTTTCTGCAAGCCGTCCACAATATCCGTTTATTCAACCTGTTGATATTGTCTTATCTATATCAATCAGATACACCCATAAATCATTACGATCTTTAAATTATAAACCACACATACATTTGATGTCTAAATCTTGCATTAGGTTTCATGTATTTTATTAAATTTCTTAACAGATACCCGTTGCAACGCGCGGAGTATCGTTCTAGTAGGAAATATAAGACCCGCGCCATGAAAATCTTCACTACCCAAATGAAGGAGACATTAATTAAGGTTAGATTGGATCTACGAGACGTGGTTGTGTCATGGACTCCTTTTAGATTGTGCACTATCGTGCACTAACATCTCTAGCGCGCTCTCCGATCCTCCACCTTGACAGTTGACACTTGGCTTCCCCGTCCGCAGGCAGTGAGCGAGATGATTTGGAATTTTTTTTGCGGGAAACAGTGATGATATTAAAGCCAGGGAATTACAGAAAGGCACCCAACAAAGATGAAAATTACACACAAGTCCTTCTGCAAATCGAAGTCGCCGGCCAAGAGCAAGACGTGCCGGTGGCGCGCCGGCGCTGCATCCTCCCTCAAGCCTTGGAACAGAAGATGTCTCCCTGCGGACGAGAAGTCGCCGGACCTCGAACTCCGGAGAGCCTCCACCCAACTCCGGCGGCTGCATCGCCTAGCTTCATCATCAACCGCTTCGATCTTTACAACTGGATCCGCCGCACCAGACTCCAGCAGGAGAAGAGGCGCACACGGCGGTCCCGGAGGACCACGAGCACGCAGGGAAGTCAGCAGCTTGACGCCGTTGGAATTTAACTTTGAAAGTCTAAGTTATTTGGTAGACGTATCAAACCCAGCTTTGTGAAATGAAATAATAAATGTAAAGAAGCCGTCTAGGTTGACCATTACAACCCTGGAGAATGGCGTAAAACTCAGAAAAAATGAAGGATTTTATGAACATCCCAAACAGTTTGCGAAGAACAGATGCGCAACTATATTTCAATTTTCTTTAGACGTGTGTGCCGCGTAAATCTTTGAGACGTCGTGCCACTCATTGACCGAGCTTTAGAGCAACTGGAGTACTCCCTCCGTCCCAAAATAACTGTCTTAGATTTGTCAAAAAGTGGATGTATCTAGACATGAAACAAGTATAGATACATTCACTTTTAGACAACTTTGAGACACTTATTTTGGGACGCAGGGAGTACTAAAAAAACGAGTTCTTGAAAGTGACACCGGAGTGCTATCATATCATACTGGGAAGTAAAGACAGGAATGCCCCTGAATCGTAAATCCACCGCCAGATCCCGGATTGGAACAGCACGGCGCGTCTCTCCGCATCTGCCTTGGCGCGCCACCAGGGACGCCGCGGCGGACGCTCCGCGTGCTAGCAGCAGCACCGTGGGGACGCGCACTCGACTCCAACCACCGCCGAGGACCTCCAGCTCGCGTCGCTGTGGTGGTTGCCGCGGCCTTCATGGCGAAAAAAGCGGTGATCGTACGGTAATCTGACCATGCTCACGATACGTTCGACGAAATGCCTCTGGGCATTCGTGGGCGTGGCTGGCACCCTTGTGATGCTCGTCACCGCCGTCCATGTCTTGATGGTGCCAATCCTTCCTTCCTCCTTGGATTTCTTCGGTGCTCGCCGTGGCGTCGGTGTCGACAGACCAATGAATGTGCTCCTGAACGTCAGGGTTGTGGACTCGCGCCTCAAGGGCCGGTTCCCTGCCGATTCGTATGGAGCAGTGACATACCGTGGTGCGCCGTGGAAGGCCGAGATCGGGAGGTGGCTCGCTGGCTGCCATGCTGGCTCATCGGCTGTCAATATTACTGAAGTGTGCACTAAGCTTTGTCATTGTTTGTTGTTCTCTGATTTAGCTTGCTTTGGGTTAATTTTGTTGTTCTTTCTGTGGACAGGTTATAGGCACAAAGAGGTGCGAGAAAGACTGCAGTGGACATGGTGTGTGCAACTATGACCTGGGGGAATGCAGATGCTTCCATGGATATGCTGGTTAGTCTTACTTTGTCGGCTCAACAAATGCTGTTAGTCATGCTCACTTTTTGTTGATCGCGTCTCATACTTGTAGGAGTTTTGTACCACTGTAGATTCCCCAGTTTGGACCTGAAAAAATTAGTATCAGCTGGAGCTTCCCTAGGGCCAAAGGGGCCATCCCCCCCACCACCACCACCCCCCCCCTCTTATTCAAACTTAGTAAAATTTACCTTCTTATCCCCCTCAACAATCTTTGTCAACCTCTGCCACAGGAAATAAAGACAACCGAGAAAAAACAAAACAAAAATGATAAAACAGGATAGTTCATAGGGCCAGAAAGCATGAGAGACTAACTTTGGATGTTTATATTTCACATAATAATATAAATTATAGATATTTTACTAACCATATACATCTGCGAGTGGGCTTTATGTAACAAAAGAGTGTACAATCCTCAGTCTGCAGCTTAAGCTTAGTATTCTGCGTTTTTGCAAAAAGAATACGTAACATTCAGTTATCACAGTCTCGATGCATGATTTTAGCAATGTGGTATTAAGTCTCAAATATCAAATCTGTTCTGGTGTGACCATTATCAGATATGATGGAATGGGGAATGAACTAGTACATTAATAAACTGCTCTTTTTGTCATATGGCTAATGTCTTACTCCCTCCGTTCACAAAAGGATGTCTCAACTAACTTCAAATTTGGATGTAGCTACACACTAAATTATGTCTAGATACATCCAAATTAGGAGTTGGTTGAGACATCCTTTTGTGAACGGAGGGAGTAGATGTCTACCTTTTGTGGATCACTATCAGTTAATCTCATGTTCATTTTTGTTAGTACTAGTTTACAAAAAATTATTTTGTTTCAAAAGAAAGGAGCATATGTATTAGGTGCTATGGCAAGATGGGGTCGTCTAGTGTTCCCTTGCTCGTATTGGTTTTTTCTTTTTGTCAACCTTTCCTTCTGACATTTTGATTCACAACACTTTTTTTATCAAGTGACCACATGGCTTCGTTGATGCAGGGAAAGGATGTGAGGAGGTTCTGAAGTTGGAGTGCAACCTCCCAAGTTCCCCAGAATGGCCTGTAGGACGATGGATAGTTTCCATATGTCCAGCCCAGTGTGACACAACCAGGACAATGTGCTTTTGTGGACCAGGAACAAAATACCCAGGTCGCCCTGTGGCAGAAGCTTGTGGCTTTAAAACAATGTAAGAGTATTATATGAAATGATTTTGATTCTTTATACCATGATATCGTAGTACTACTGAACATATTTAGTTTGTCCTTCTAGCTCTCCCGCAAAACCTGATGATCCAAAGCTTACCGACTGGAAAACACCTGATCCGGATGTATTCACAACAAATAGCAGTAAATTAGGATGGTGTAATGTGGACCCTGAGGATGCATATTCTTCCAAAGTGAATTTTAAACAAGAATGTGATTGCAAATATGACGGGCTCTGGGGGCAGTTCTGTGAGACACCTGTTGAATGCAGTTGTATTAATCAGTGTTCCGGACATGGACACTGCCGTGGTGGTTTCTGTCAGGTATGTCTCTTGTATTAATCAGTGTTCTGTATTCGTAACCTTTGTTATGATCTGATTGAAGATTTCTTTCAGTGTGACAGTGGATATTTTGGGATTGATTGCAGTGTCCCATCAGCTTATTCACTTGCAAATGAATGGCCCTCATGGCTCAAACCACCAATTGATTTGCCAGACCTACAAAATTTAAGCCATATCCCCATCAACGTCAATGCTGTTGTTAAGAAAAAAAGGCCGCTTATATATGTGTATGATTTGCCAGCTGAGTTTGACAGTCATCTTCTTGAAGTAAGTCTATACGTTTTACTCTTTATTTTCTTCTCTCCATGAAGCTTTGATGCAGCTTTGACATTGCAGATATGTTTTATTGCAGGGACGGCATTACAAGTTGGAGTGTGTGAACAGAATATATGATGACAAGAACAGAACTATATGGACACGGCAACTTTATGGTGCTCAGGTCTGCTAACCTACTCAACTAGCAGATATGATAAATGTTGGTAGCTCCATACAACATCAATCCCGTTTCCAAGGGCACAAGAAGAAGGCCTGACACATGTTTTTTGTTATGTAGATGGCACTCTATGAGAGCATTCTTGCTAGCCCTCACCGTACACTGAATGGGGATGAAGCTGATTATTTTTATGTTCCGGTTCTTGATTCGTGTCTAATAACTAGATCCGATGATGCCCCTCACCTGCTGATGCCGGTAACCATTGTCATTTAGGTGTCATACTCTAGTTGTTAATGTTATCCTTCAGTAATTAAGTTTTTATTTTAGGAGGACCTGCGCCTTAGAAGTTACCATACTCTGGAGTACTACAGAATGGCTTACGATCACATAGCTCAGCGGTATCCTTACTGGAACCGTACTTCTGGAAGGGACCATATTTGGGTTGGTGTTTACATGAAATTAATAGTACAATGATCCTTGCATAACCAATAATATGTACTTCCAACTTACAAAAAAACAGTTCTTTTCATGGGATGAAGGTGCCTGCTATGCTCCAAAAGAGATCTGGAACAGCATGATGCTTGTCCACTGGGGAAATACTAACACAAAACATGAAAATTCAACGACTGCTTATTGGGCTGATAACTGGGATGATATCCCTTTGGACAGAAGAGGCAACCATCCATGTTTCGATCCGAAAAAGGATCTTGTGCTTCCAGCATGGAAGGAGCCTGACCCAGGGGCCATCTGGCTAAAACTATGGGCAAGGTATGCCTGAACCTAGAGATGTACCTTTTAACTACTTGATCGTTTACACCTCACAGTACAAGTTTTTGCAGGCCAAGGAGCAACCGTACAACACTTTTTTATTTCAATGGTAATCTAGGACCAGCCTATGAACAGGGCCGCCCTGAAGACACGTATGTATCAACATATGTCTTTCTATGTGGTGACCAAATTGTTTCTTAATCTGCTTCCACTGTATAATACAGGTATAGCATGGGGATTCGGCAAAAGCTGGCAGCTGAATTCGGTTCGACGCCTAACAAGCAGGGTAAGCTTGGAAGGCAACATACAGCCAACGTAACAGTTACGTACTTACGATCTGAGAAGTATTATGATGAACTAGCAAGCTCTATTTTCTGTGGTGTCTTGCCGGGGGATGGCTGGAGTGGGCGCATGGAAGACAGCATGCTTCAAGGATGCATTCCTGTCATAATACAGGTGCAACAACATCATTTTCTTGTATTGCAAGTCAGAGAAACCTATAGTCCTATAATGTGTATCTGACAAGACTTGATAGTTGATAACAGAACAACTAATTATGTGATCATACCTAACTGCTTTCATGGCTTAAACTGTAGGATGGAATATTTCTTCCATACGAGAATGTGCTTAATTACAACAGTTTTGCGGTCCGCATACAAGAAGATGACATCCCCAACCTCATTAGAGTCCTTCGAGTATGTGTATATATTTTTTACTTTCCTTTCTTCTCTTTTGTGCATAACTTGTGCAATGTACTTACAATTTTCATCTCACCAGGGAATGAACGAAACACAAATAGACTTTATGTTAGGAAATGTTCGTCAGATCTGGCAGAGGTTCTTTTACCGCGACACTATGTTGCTGGAGGCACAGAGGCAGAAAAGATTGTTCACTGAAGAGGCGCCCTGGTCAGTTGAGGTTTCAAAACTAGAAGATAATGATGATGTCTTTGCAACATTCATACAGGTAACAACTTCTGAAAAAATTGAGGGACTTTCTCCATTTAGCTTTAGGGTTGAAACTGGATGATACTGATCATTGATGACGCCTCTATCACTTCCATTATCTTCTACTTTGTGGTGGGGTTGAAAGACTAGTTACAATTTATTTTTCAGTGGCAACGCATTATACACTGCGTGGCCTTGCTGAATCATGGGAGAACTGTTGTTCCGTTGCTATTTTCAATTTGCTCATGAAGAATGCTTATACAGGTATTGCATTATAAATTATACAACGACCCTTGGCGGCAAGGTCTCCTCCAAGAAAAGGAAACTGGGTTGCCGAACATCTGCTCAAGGGTTTCCTGAAGTGCGCAGCACACACCGACCTGTGAGGAGGATAGGCATAGGTGTATTCTCTTGATGTAGTAGGAAGAAAAGATAAAGAAGGGTATATATGTGGTCCTCTAAAGGGATCTGTAGAGCATCCAGGATACATGGGTGGAAATGTAACTTATTTCTTTTTAGGGGAAAGACTTTTGATGTTTTGACCGATAACCCCTGACCATTCTCTGGAAAAGAAGACAGATTGAAGTAACAAGCAAATATTGATTTATAGTACTGTCTTCCTCAGTTCCTCTGCAGCACAAAAACCATAATTGGGACACTGCGTGGCTTCTTCATTTTGCATAGTTCTCTAAGTTGTCTTCAAGAAAAAACTGGCACCCATGTACACATCCAAATTATATCGATTGCAATGTGCGCTGCTTGCGGAACTGGTAAAGATATACCCCTCTCAAAATATAAGACTTTCTAGCCTTTTTCTGCACACATGTATAAAGTCTTATATTTTGATACGGAGGGAGTATTTCTGTATGTCATTTAGCATGGCGACGGAGGCATGGCTAGACATGGCTGGATATTGTTTTCACAGAATTTTTTCTAGCGTTTTCTGCATTTCCCTCTGGACTGTGGGAGCTGCTAGAGCTGGTCAAAGCAGCGGGAGACCGAGAGAGGGGATGCATCTCAGGAGGGTTCAGGAATCATGGTGGACACATGCACCCTGTCTGTCCGACGTGGACGGGAAGCATGTGAAGAGCGCGCTCGTGAGAGCAAAAAATGCTGTGAGGTGGATCTTTATACCGCATTCATACCCTTTTATTAGTTATTATTACCATGGATGATGCTGCGTAGGCATAGGCGTATACGTCTTCGCTGCTGGCCGTCGCACCATAGAAATACGCTCAGTGCTCTTTGATTTAAAGGATTTTTATTGATATTTTGGAGAATTAGAACGTTTTTTTTTTCCTATGCCAGTTATTTGATTCATATGATTGAATCTTATACGATCTTTTTCTAAGAATTGCTCTGTCCACATTCTATAGCAAATTGAGTATCTACTTAAATCTCTCGGAGAGAATCGTTTGTTTTTTCCGTGATTTTATAAAATGTACCAAAATCATGTGAGAGTAGGATTGAAATGGACATGACGCCGCAACCTTGTACTTTTCATATTCCTATGTTTTTAAAATTTTGTGAATCAAAGAAGCACGTATTTCTTCGATTCATATGCAATACCATCACGTTAGTCGAAGAAATCTGCTCCCCCTCCTCTGCCTCTATTAGGCTATTACATACAAATAAATAAATATACTTATTGGTTAATTAGTATGCAGTTGTCAGACAGTGTTAGTATGTGCTTAATTATCTTAGACCGATAGAGGCAGAGGAGGGGGAACAAACTAACGCGGTTTGACAACTACACACTAATAAATTGTAGATTAACCATGTTTCCAGTTAACAATGAGGTACAAGAAAAGGCTTTATTTGTACTATGTCTCTTGCCTCTTTGATATCCCACATTTCAACCACAATCGTGTTGTGTCTCCCTTTCACAATCACATCTTTCTCTTTTACTTTCTCTTTCCGTGCACCCCACTTTGTCTTCGTGAAAAGAGAGCACATGTATCAAAAGGAGGTATTTCGGCGACCTCGTTACTTTGTTTTATCTTGACCTTAAATAGCCAAGCCAACTAAGTACTCAAGAGCGCGCAGACAACATGCAAATACGGTACCGTCAAGCGTCGATGCGAAAAGAGAGGCATTGCACACTGCAAAATCGCATGCACCATTTAAACAACATATGAACTAAGTATATGAATATATGTATTATTGTAAAGATACACATATAGTAGTGGCATTACTTGCATGGACACTAACTTTACTAGACATCTTGGCGCGGCGACACGCCGCGCCCGTGTGATTAATAATTAATAAAATGCAATAAAAACATTAAAGCAACAAAAATAACTTTTAGGTAAATGATTTAATAAATGGTTGAATAATTCAAACCTTACGATTAATATTACAACTTATTGAATTCTTGTGAAGACAAACTAATCATTTTACTGATTAAACACAAATTACAATGTCTTTACAACTTTATTACAACAAACTGAAATTCAAAAAGGGAGATTACAATTGTTTCCTCAAAATGTTTTGTATTTTTTCTCCTTCTTGATCATTATTCCAACATTGTTTTCCTGCAAAGCAATGGCATACGTCGTACCCGTGTGGTTGTTAGCTCTGTTCGTCAGCGTGAAAATGTTTAGTGGATCGAACTGTCGTTAGAAGAAGAATTACTGTTTTGTAAAAAAATTCAAATTTGGAAATGTCCACATTCAAAAATTGTGTAGATTTTTTTTTGAAATTCAAAAAATATACATTTAGAAATTATTCGGACTCTAGAAATTGTTGTTCAAATTCGGCAGTAATTTAGATGTGAATTACTTTTACATTTGTAAAATGCTCAGAATTGGAAGACATTCAAAACTTCAAAATATTTAAATTAGAAAATTAATCATAGTATGCCATAAGTAGATAACATTTTTCGTGTTTTTGAATTTGAATTTGAAAATGACGAAGTTGTAAAGTTGTGTAAGTTTGGAAATTATTGAAATTGAAAAATGCTTTTGTTTTAAAAATGATTGGATTTTGGAGATTTCTCAAATTTGAAATTTATTGTAATTCAATTTCAAATGTGTTTGCTTTTTTATGTGAAAATACTCTGAAATAGTTATTTTTTTTAGTATCTTCACACATTTTAGAGTTCCGTTAGATGTTTGGCAAGTTGGAATGGTTCTATATGTTTATATTCTGTCGAAATATATGTTTGAGTTTCATAATTGGAGAATGTACAGTACATGAGCATTTGTTAAAGTCAATCCATATTTAGAGGAAATTCATTTGGATTTTGTAATAATATTCCTTAAATTAGAGCCGCGCTCCCGTCGACAATTTTATCTGAATTGTATTTTGCGCGACATAGGTCGCGCTCGTGTAGTAAAATTAAAATTCGGAGATGTGCACATTTTAAAATTGTTTAGGTCTAGAAATGTTAGGAATTCAAAAAAACAGTTTACGTTTAAAAATTGTTGAGATTTTAAATGTTATGCATTTTGGGAAGCTTTTAAGATTTAAATACTTTTAACGTTTGTGGAACGGCCAAATATGAAACATTTTTAAAATTTTAGAATACTCAAATTTGAATTTGTATTAAAATGTTCTAATGTGGTTAAAATTCAAGTTTGAAAATGTTTACGTTAAAAAATTGTTCAAGTTTGGAAATTATTGGAATGCAAATTGGAAAATGTCCACATTGAAAAATTGTGTAAGTTTGAAAATTGTGGTTGATGGAATTCAAATCTGGAAATGTTGATATGTAAAAGTTGCGAAGATTTGATTTTTTTTTTAAACGCGAAAAAAGTTTACGTTCAAAAATTGTTCAGATTTCGAGATTTAATCAAACTGGGGAGTTTTTCAGATTTGAATTATTTTTCACGTTTATAAAATGGGTGGATTTAAAAGGCATTTAATTTTTTGAAATATTCAAATGTATATGACATGTACGTGTGGTAGAATTCAAATTTGGAAGTGTCCAAATTTAAAACTTGTTTCGATTTAAATTTATTGGGATTCAAAAAAAAATTACATTTGTAAGTTATTCAAATTTCAAAAAATGTTAAAATTCGGAAGTTATTCATATTTGATTATGTTGACATTTATTAATTGTTCTGATTTGGAGGGCACTTCAATTTTTAAGATATTCAAATTTGAATTTTGACCATATGCCAAAAATAGTCAGCACTTATTTTTGTGATGATTTTGATATATTGTTTATATTTTTCCGTTGGATATGTTTAAAGTCATTGATTTTGTATTTTTTATTTTTTTTGTTAGATATATTTAAAGTTATCGATTTTGCAGCATTTAACAATTTTTAAAAATTGTTCAAATAAATTTGGGTCCACCTGTCAGGAATTTTTTTTTTAGTCAGCACTTATTTTTGTGATGATTTTGATATATTGTTTATATTTTTTCGTTGGATATGTTTAAAGTCATTGATTTTGTATTTTTTTTATTTTTTTCCTTGGATATATTTAAAGTTATCGATTTTGTAGCATTTAGCAGTTTTTAAAAATTGTTCAAATAAATTTGGGCCCACCTGTCAGGAATTTGTTTTAAAAAAAAAAAATCGAAAAAGGGAAAAAATCTGACAGACTGGCCCACTGTGACGTCGTGATGACGTCAGCAGTGGGCAGATATGCCGCGGTGGCGACGACCACGCCGGCGTCGCGCCACCGCGAGCTAGGAGACGTGCATAGGCTCGTTGGACGCGCGCGAACGCGGGGTACCCAGAAGTGGCGGCGCCGCCTCTTCTGGGTCGCCGGAGCGGCGGCTGTGGCCTGCGGACGCGGCGGAGGTAGCAGTGGCACGGCGGCGTCGATTCCGGCGACGGCGCGGCGTTCCAGCACGCGAAACTCGGCGGGGAGGGAGAGGCGACGACGACGGAGCCCGCCGTGTCCGTAGATTTGAACGGGGAGGGCCGGAGCGGCGAGGGAGCGCGTCGGCGGCGCCGGCGACTGCGGCGTCGCGCGGGGAGAGGGAAAGAGGAAGAGTGAGTTGTGCCGATGTTTTTACACGAAAGTCCCTGCCATTGTCGGAATTTGCGCATCAGTCCTTTGCGGGGGGTTTCCTGTAAAAAGTTGCGTCAAAATTCGTGCGAGATGAGTGACCGGCTGGGAACCGGTTCCACCGGCGACGACCGGATGACGTGGCGTCGTCTGATTGGTGCGGGCGCGCGGGTACTGTTTGCCAGGAACAGTTCCGCGATTTGGGGACGACGTGGCTCGATCCTGATCGCCGTTCCTTCGATCCGACGGTCAGAAAAAAAAGTGGTGACGTGGCACGTGTGAGAGGGGGTTGAGATGTCGCCCCTTTATATATAAGGTTATAGATAAGCCTCCACATTACTAAGGATAACCAACATCGTGCATGTACAACAAATAATTAATCAACGAACTCAAAATTTAATCATGTCCAACAATAAGAAAGTACTTGGACATGCTTGACTGTATGTAGTTTCTTATTTTGAAGGCTTGGAGGAACCCCAATGGGCCCATATGGTTGTGTTGGAGGTGACAACTTCAAAGTGTTTTGATATAACCTTTGTCTTTATCAAAGGGGGTATTCTTCCTACTTAGAAATAGTTATTTCTGAATCGACATTCATAGCCGCCAGATGAAGATCTTCTCATCCTTTGCACTTGCACAGATCTCGATGCTCAGACCATGTCCTTCTTATTAGTATCGACCTAGAAACAATTATTTATTTGTCGCATGAGCAATAGCGAAGCGATTTATCAATAGACCACTCTATTAGTCATGTTTGTTTCCGTTTCTTCGATCCGTTATGTTGTACTCCCTCCGTTCACAAAAGGATGTCTCAAACTATTTCAAATTTGCATGTATCTACACACTAAATCATGTTTAGATACATGCAAATTTGAGTTAGGTTGAGACATCCTTTTGTGAACGTTTGGAGTATTACATTTATTTAATCGATAAATTCAGTTTGTTTGCTCAAAGAAGAAGAAGAAAAGAAATATGCATTAGAAAACTTTTTTTTGTGTGTGTGGAAGAGATATAGTGCATCGTGCATCCAAGAGATGCCCTAACGGTCACATGCGTCGATCCGGAGGCACACTCACTCACGCTCACAGGTCTTGGAAAAGCGCGACACGGCCGTGGCAACATGCGTCCTTCGATCCATCGATTTCCATGGCCGTGACAACATTTAAACCCCATGCGATCGATCACAAGTGTCCCCCGCCCCGGCCGCGCGCCCTACTTATCCCCCGCGCCCTCGATCAGCTCCATGGTCACACTCCCCTCACCCACTTCACTACACCCCCTCACTCCAAAACCTCACTCCCTCGTCCACTCCCAAACTTCAAACTTCGAATTTCCCCGCTCCAACGCACGTAAGTTTCGCGCATTTCTTCTAGCTAGTCTCACGCACGCTGCCTGAATCACTGGGCCGCCGGTGATCTGGTTCTGATCTGATACGTCGTCGCGCCTGCAGGAGATCGAGCTAGGGAGCGGTCGATCATGGAGAGCTACGTGCGGAAGCGGTCGTGGAAGAAGGGTCCGACGAGGGGAAAGGGAGGCCCGCAGAACGCGGCGTGCGAGTACCGGGGAGTGCGGCAGCGGACGTGGGGCAAGTGGGTGGCGGAGATCCGGGAGCCCAACAAGCGCGCCCGCATCTGGCTCGGCTCCTTCTCCACCGCCGAGGAGGCCGCGCTCGCCTATGACGAGGCCGCGCGCAGGCTCTACGGGCCCGACGCCTTCCTCAACCTGCCCCACCTCCGCGCCGCCTCGGCCGCCGTCGCCGGCGCGCAACAGCGGATGATCAGGTGGCTCCCAGCGTCCGGTCTCTCCTCCCCCAGCTCCGGCGGCGGCGGTGGAAGGGGTGGTGGCGCCGTGCCGGCGTACGGCCTGCTCAACCTCAACGCGCAGCACAACGTGCACGTCATACACCAGAGGCTGCAGGAGCTCAAGAACTCCTCCTCGCCGACCAAGACGCCGTCGAGGAGGACCCCGCCTCCACCACCTCGTGCCGCCTCGTCTACTTCCTCCACGGTGACCACCAACGCCATGCCGCCCTCCGTGTCCTGCTTCCAAGACCTGGAGCACGGGATGGCCATGACCGCGTCGCCATACTACGAGGGCGCGCCGTGCGAGAACGTCGGCGGCGGCAAGCCCCAGCTCGACCTCAAGGAGTTCCTGCAGCAGATCGGCGTGCTCCGGGAGGACGACGGGGGCGGCGCGGCGTTTGGGAAAGATCAGTGCACTGGCGAGGTGGCGGACGCGTTCGGGTTCGGCGGCGGCAACGGTGGCGCGGAGTTCGACTGGGACGCGCTGGCCGCGGACATGAGCGACATCGCGGCGGGCGGCGGCGCGCTGGGCGTGAACGGGGCGTTCCACATGGACGATCTCGACCAGTTCGGTTGCGTGCCCATCCCCGTCTGGGACATCTGATCTTAGCTCTTTGCTCAACTGATTTACAGCTGGATGGGTTAATAATGTACGACGCTTACCTTCAAGTTCATCTAGTTAGGGGTGTTACGAATTTGGCATGAATTTTCTTCGACCTGCAATGAAGTTTTAGATCTGTCCCATCTAAATGGTTAGCTCACGTGCGTGAACTAGTTAGCACAGTACACTTCCACGCGCACGAAAATTCGTTAACACACCAATCTCAGAAATAAGAAGTAAACACCATGCTGGCAAAGCAGCAGGAAAGCAAACACCAAGGCTGTCAGACTAAGCAACGTGTTCTGATCTAGTAACTCTTGAGTCTCAGACCAGATTTTTGCACAAAGAAAACGGTGAGCAGCAGGAAGATCATCAGATAACCAAAATGCAGGGAACTTCTCAGTAGAAGAAAATATGAAGGGCCTACAAAAATCATATCCAGATAGCATGTCAACAAGAATTGATCCAAAGTAAGAAATCCATGCGATCACATCTCATCAGGAGCTCAAAACTACCCAACAAGTGAGAAAGATATTAGCAAATGAACACCACGCACATGAAAGCAACACTAGAATTATTATCAGACTGTCCACAAGAAAGCATTAACTAGTGCAAAATACTACGGTGAAGTGGCCACTATCCATTGGTGGAGTCAAACAGACAAATGTTACTACCGAACAATAATATTGCATCCTTATGCTGATACCATGGGACATTTCCCAAATCATTATTGCAGGTATTACATCACATCACCCAGTAGCTTCTCGGTTGTATTGCCGCTAAAATGGCAATAAAAAGGGGTATATGCTGACACAGCAATACCCAGGGCCTATTTAAGACTGAATTATTTTGTCCAATACAAATACCAAATCACTGCCTTTACTTGTATATGAGAGCATCCCTCCCAGGCCCAACACCAATGTAGTGAACTGGAACGCCAACAAGCTCTTCTATCCTCTCCACGTAACGGCGGGCAGCTTGAGGGAGTTCACTGTAACTCCGAACAGAAGAAATGTCGCTGTCCCACCCGGGAAGCACCTCGTAGTTCACCTGAAACACGAAAGAAAACATGTGAGATGATGAAGCATGTTTAACCTTAGGGACTAATGTTACTTCCAAATTGGTAATGCCATCGGTTTGCAAGACCACCGACTTGAAGCAGGTACATTAGCGACTAAACTGTATCTCACAACCAGAGAAAGAACAAAAAAAAATCATACAGCATAATCTTGAGTGGTACTACTGTTCAGCCATGTTAACACAATGAACAAAACTGTGGCACATAATGCTTACCTGTACTTGCTCCAGGACGTCAAGGTCACCTGGGAAGGATTGTAATTTCTGCCCATCAATTTGGTTATATGAAACACCCAGCTTAATTTCTGGTAAGCCAGAAAGAACATCAAGTTTTGTTAAATTGAGAGATGAAAACCCATTGATATCGCAGCAGTATTTGAGTGCAACAATGTCAAGCCAGCCACAACGCCTTGGTCGACCTGTTGTCGTCCCAAATTCCATCCAGCCTTTCTAAGAGCATCACCATCCTCTCCAAGTAGTTCTGTTGGGAAAGGACCAGAGCCAACCCTTGTTGTGTAAGCTTTTACCTGCATGTAAAGTAGCAAGTTAGATAAGCACTATATCACAGAAAGATGGGGGTTAAATTACACTAATTTTAACTTACAACTCCAATGAGGTCGCCAATCACCCTAGGGGCAATCCCAAGGCCAGTGCATATTCCACCAGCAGAAGGGCTAGAAGAAGTCACAAATGGATAAGTTCCAAAATCAATATCCAACATAGTTGCTTGACCACCTTCAACAAGAATTTTCTTCTTCTGTCGGATAGATTCATTTAATACATGAACTGTATCCGCAATGAAGGGCTCCAAACGCTCTGCAAACCTCTTGTACCTCTCAACCTCTTCCTTGAGAATGCTTTTGCTGTACTTGAAGCCTCCAAACCTCGCAGCAGCATCTTCAAATAAAACAGCAAGCTTATCCCCAAAAGTGTCCATGTGCCTTAGATCACAAACTCGCAGTCCATTTCGAGTGACCTTGCTGGAATAGCAAGGTCCAATGCCTCTCTTAGTCGTCCCTATAAAGGAATTTGCTAGCTCAGCTTCCCTAAGTCCATCTACAGTCTGATGCAGATCAAAGAGCAGATGGGCTCGGTCAGAGACCAGTATTCTTCCATCGCAACTGACTCCATTGGATTTAAGACCATCAATTTCACCAAAGAACCCTGGAACATGGATCACCGCTCCATTGCCAACAACACATAGTGTTCCCTCATGGAGAATACCGGATGGAACAAGATGAAGGGCAAATTTTTTGCCTTCAGAGTTGTAGATGGTGTGTCCAGCATTTGCTCCACCCTGTTCAAGAAGTAGAAACTCAGATAAACAGACAACAAACTTAAGAGAAACGGCCAACTGGCAATGATTACTTATGCTACATATCAAAGATTTTATTTACAAATACACATTAAAAATCGTTGCGGAAACAGATGTTACTCTTGACAATTCAAAAAAACCCATCAAAGAAACTCAAGTATAGGGGAATGTAAACTAAACAAGGGGATGGCAACCGCTAAGCATATCAAACTCACAAAAATGCAGACATGACCTTCCAGGAGCAGCAATAATAGTATTAGCTTATTATCAACAAAACTTGTCAGTGCAAAGACTGCTACTAGAGATAAACCACTATTAAAGAGTAAACAGAACAACCAAAGTACCCAAGAGCCTAATGCAGATTATAGAAAAACCTCAAGCTTGAGTGAGTTAAGCAGATCAGATTGTTCACCCACCAAAACATACTATCTTGCACATGATATGGCCACACTACCGGGAACAAAGTGGTCAGCATGTTTTTATGCATGGATAAAAGCACTACACGGATCATTAATCGATCTGTGTCTTAACATCAGGAAGGAAGTTCTCTAGTGTCTTTGAGAACCGTTTATGACCAAGTGTTGAAGCATCTCAGTTTGTTAATTTGAAGTTAAAACCCAACTTTAATAATTATCCCTATGATGATCAAACATCCAGAACTGTTTGCAATCACCAGCACAATATTCAAGCCAGCATCTAGAAAATGCTAAAAAAATCATCATGTATGCAATTAAAAAAAGCAGAACTATAAGATTAGCAACTTTACCCCCTTTGTACATGGTTCGTATTTCATATAAACCCAGATACACTATGCATAATTTGCAACCAAAGCAATCCAAATATTAACACCTTCGGAATGGGAACATTTTTTCTTGTGTGTGTGAGCTTTCGGTATTCAGTTCAAACCAGATACCATACCAAAACATAATCCTCTTCCAAACAGGCCCTAGAGGACGGGAATTCTACACAGAGATTACTCTATCATCCGGATCGAACATCAATCCACCAAAACAACCTCGACTCTCACGATCCCATCCAACGAGCGGTATCAAAAAATTCTACCAGTACGCGCACTAGTGCTACCAAGCAGCTCTCAATCGAGGATTAGCACAGCAGTCAACACAGAGCATGTCAAAAATCGAGCCGTATCTCGTCACCTGGCAACGCGCGACGATGTCGAATCGGGGGGCGAGCACGTCGACGAGCTTCCCCTTCCCCTCGTCGCCCCACTGCGACCCCAGCACGCCGGAGACCTGGCTGAGCGCCGAGACCCTGTCGGCGGCGGCGTCCGCCTCCACCGCGAGCGCGGACGCGGCGACAGGGGCAGGAAGCCGTCTCCTGGACAGGCGTACCGACGGAGGCGCCGGGACAGCCGGGGAGAAGGACCTCCCCCGCCCAGAGGCGGCGGCGGCGGTGGCGGCGGGGTGGTTGAGAGTGGAGAGCGACATGGGCCGAGGGTTTTAGGATGGGGGCGTCAGTGCGGTGCTGTTTTTTGGTTTAAATATCTCCCGATTGGCACGTGTAATAAGAGGTGGAGGGGGAACTGGATTCTCGTTGGGCTCTTTCCGTCTTTCGCCGTCGAACAACGGAAATTTTACATTACCAGTAAAAAATTTATAATTTCAAAAAGGAGTCACTGATGTCCTTCCAAAAGATTTCGCATAGTAGCTAGCCCATTGCATGTTTATTTCATTATTTGTTACTGTATATTATCTCTAACATCTATGAGCATTTACATGTGTGATGCATCATATCTCGTTATTTACTACTCCGTATCATGGTTTTGTGTGTGACGCGTCGTATCTGTTTTTTTTCATTATCATGAATTTGTGCTTTCAATATTGTTGTGTATGCTTTTCTAGGGTAGTATTAGTGCTTATATTTACAAGATGTGATTCTAATTTTTTGCCCCTTTAACTCTTTGTACACTATAGCCAAGTACCTAGCACAATGATATGGCACACCCAATACGACAAAGAGCAACACAATGATGTAGCCAGTGAGGCCACGAGGACCCTAAACAATGAAAACAAGACCGCTAAGGAGGAACCCGGGGCATTTCATTAAGAGAATGGTAGAACAACACCGAAATTGCGGGCGAGAGCGCTCGAACTCGGGTGGGTGGGGAGGCATCAGCCCCTCCCCACCACTGGGCTATGCCTCAGTCTCTAGGACCCTAAACAATGGCTTACTGAAAATCATAGAGAGTGTATGAGAGAGAGATACAGAGAATCGACTCACTTTGTGTGTCAAAGATTCTTCACTTCTCTATTGGTTTACTACTCCCTCCGTATCAAATGTAGACTTTCTACCTTTTTTGTGTTTATCCTAATTCGTACGTATGTAGACATGTTTTAGTGTGTTGATTCACTCATTTAGTAACGAATTTGGATAAACATAAAAAGGATAGAAACTCTTACATTTTGATACGGAGGGAATATTTCACAAGGAAAATAGCTATAATTGCACTCTAACAACGATACGATCTGGTTGCTTGGTACAAACCGTGCTCCGCATACATCAAAATGGCACGATGTATTGCACTTAGTAAGTTGAGTGATTTTGTGGCAACATGGTTCTGCCTATTTTTGCATACGAGATGTTATAAACACGACAATAAAGTCATATTATCCATCCTATCTACTTGAGGGACCTAATGTTGGGAGGTCAACATGTCTTCTTTGGAACATGATTCAGCGGGTCTCTTCCGATATACTAAACTTCTTTGGTAAGTCAAGATGTCTTTGAAGATTAAGATATTCTTGTGGCTTATGTCAAGAAATAGCATTTTGATCAAAGATAGCTTGCATAGAAGAGGGTGGACTGGGAATGATCAATGTCAATTTTGCGGTCACAATAAAAATGTTGATCACTTCCTCTTCACATGTGCTTAGCTAAACTAATCCGACAAATTGTTCTTTGTGCTTTTGACATGGCTGGGCCTCCTGAGAGTGCATAAGGTCGGGCTGGGATTAGATACACTCCTTCCCTGCCAAGTGCCAACCAACGCAAACCTGGTGCTCTGTGGTTGTTCAATAGTTTGGTAGACAATATGGAAAACCAGAAACTGAGACTGTTTTATGTATTCTTCCTTGACGTTTCTCTGGTTCTCGAGATGTCGTGCATCTGGGAATTTTATCTGCAATAAGCCATTTGGTTGCACCTGATGCGCTGCACCTGTTCTGAACTTTAAGCTCGTGAACTTAGTCTGAACTCTGAAAGTTTCAGACTTTAACGACACGACACTGTCGACGCTCCAGCCGAGAAGCCCAATCCAGAACGGCGAGAAGCAATACGTACGCCGCAGCCGCCGCCCATGCTGCGCGTCGTCTCCACCCTCCGCCCGCTCCTCCGGGCCGCCCTCCTCCCGAGCCCTAAACCCCTCTCCCGCCGGCCGCCGCGGCTGTTCCGTGCCCTTTCGTCCTCAGCGCCGCTGGCCGCCTCCCCGTCCAGCGCGCCGGGGGTGGTTGAGATCAGAGAGGAGCACCTGGTCCGGTGCGCGGCCGCGGGGAAGGCGCCTTTGCGGGTGGCGGTGCTGCTCAGCGGCGGGGTCGACAGCAGCGTCGCGCTCCGCCTCCTCCACGCCGCGGGGCACAGCTGCACCGCCTTCTACCTCAAGATCTGGTTCCAGGTCCGTAAGCGCTCCTGCGTTCGCGCCTTCTGCAATGTTACGCCGCGAGCGAGATCCCTTACGAAGCTGGGTCATTAATCTGTAGGAGGATTTCAGGAATTTTTGGTCCGAGTGCCCGTGGGACGACGACCTGAAGTATGCACAAGCTGTGTGTGACAAGGTATCTTTCAGAAAAATCGGCCGGTGCGGTGCATGCTGTTTCATTGAATAGCTAGTGTGCAACATGTAAAGACTATACTTTTGGCTGCATGGACTGAGTGATCTGATAGTTGGTTTTTGTAGATTGATGTTCCATTGGAGGTGGTACATCTATCTGATGAGTACTGGAACCATGTGGTAAGCTTCATTTGAACCTTTGTCTCCGGAGAATTGTGCAAACTCACATACATGTAACCATGTGAGTAACTGTCATTGATTTGATATCCAGGTATCTCATATTATTAATGAGTACCGCAATGGGCGTACTCCTAACCCTGATGTTCTCTGCAACACAAGAATAAAGTTTGGTATGGATGTGCACAGTTGTGTTGCAGAAATCTGAATGTACGTTGATGATATAATTATTGAACTTCATTTATGTACTTACTCTTTTCACTCATGTTCTGCAGGAGCTTTCTTGGAAGCAATTGAAAACTTGGGGTTTGATTACATAGCTTCGGGACATTATGCACATGTAGTCCATCCTTCCATTGAGAATGTTGAAGAGCCATCGGTGCTCCAACTTTCGAAAGACAAGGTACTTTGCATTCACATTAAAATAAATTGCGTGATGTTATGTTATTGAATTTGATGTCCGTTGAATTCTATTCTGCATCCTAGATGGAAGGTTTGGGGTACAAAGAAACAGATCAGATGGTTTTGTTCAGTTGAAACACCTTTCAGACTCTGATCATTATTAAATTATTTCAGGTCAAGGATCAAACTTATTTCCTCTCACATCTCTCTCAGCCCCAGCTTAGAAGGCTTCTGTTTCCATTGGGGTGTATAACAAAGGTTGGATGCTTTATCAGATAACGATAGTTATTTCCTCAGGAGCTGCAGGTGCCTGTTTTTGAATTGAGCTCATGTTTTGCAGGATGAAGTGCGCAAGCTGGCTGCTCAGATGGACCTTCCTAACCAAGGAAGAAAGGATTCTCAGGGGATATGTTTTCTTGGAAAGGTGATTGCTTAAGTTAGTTGTTGTTTTTTGTGCAAAATACAGTTCTGTTATTTCTCCTTAAGTTATCTTATTCTAGCTACAAAACTCTCTTTCTAGGTTAAATTTAGCGAGTTTGTTGAAAGGCATATAGGAGAAATGGAGGGTATACTTCTTGAGGCTGAAACTGGAGATTACCTAGGGGCACACCGTGGGTTTTGGTTCTATACGATTGGTCAGCGGCAAGGTTTACGCCTTCCTGGAGGACCTTGGTATGCACTGTCTATGATGCTAGCCTCTTTTAAATTGTACTGTCCTCATGTAGCATCTATCTATTTGTTCATAAAAGTCATCAAATGAATGGTCCTTTTATCTTATTATGCAGGTATGTGGTTGAGAAAGATGTGAAACATAATGTGGTTTTTGTATCAAGAAATTACTATTCACTGGATAAGAGGAGGAGAACATTTCGCGTTGGATCCCTAAACTGGTTTGGCAATTCTGGGCCGGAACACAATGAGCAGCTTAAGTGCAAGGTACCTGAGTATACAAAAGCCTTTGTGGTAGTGTAGTTGCATTTTATTCTCGGTGCCTTTTGAATTTTGAAGTTCTCGCCATTTCAAACTTGTATGGTTCTGGAAAATAAAATCTGTATGTTGTCCTGGACAATCAGCCTCTTAAACCACCAGCAGCTTATATGCTTTTGCTGTCAAATTAGGTCTAATTGGCTCCTAATCTGAATTGGTAGAGTTGATCAATAGCATGTCCATGTTAGAAGCTGTTTGCATGAACTCTTTTCACGCGCTGGGGCAGAACAGCAGCTTTGTGATTGATTAGCTCTACCTTGACCAATAATCGTCATTTTGGAATTTTGGTATAATAAGAAACTACAACTTGCAACCAATTTCACATATCTCGCTGCTTTGGCATGTACATGCACTGGTACCCTTTATGTGAATTTATTGATATCCATGCTCATATGAATTACCTACTTGTAATATCAGGTACGGCATAGTCCTGAATTTCATGATTGCACTGCCACACATGAGCAGACTGAAGAAAACGGGGATATTCTGGCAGTTAGTCTGTCTGAAGACGATCAAGGTTTAGCAGCCGGCCAGTTTGCAGCGTTCTACCGTGACGATACATGCCTAGGGTCAGGCATAATCTTGGACTCCTGGGATGAAATGAGCTTCCCTGTCTGCGCAAAGGCTTTAGAGGTTGCCAGGATGGAGGACAGGTCCAAGCTGGGGAAGCCTGTGAGGATTGTAAACTTGGAGCACATCGCGAAACCAGAACCGGAGCCGGCCAAGGTTGCAGCATGACATAACCTGGGCTCTTGCAGATGTCTCTTGATCAATGATTACACATGTGACTCGGTGATCCTTAAAAGACATACCCTGACATGTGGGCACGCCCCTGCTAATGCAAGCACCAGGGAAGTTCCAGAAACCATCAGCTCCAGGTGGTTCTTGAAAAGGAGGCCTGGCCTAATCCGTTTGCGCTTAAGATGGGAAAAGCGCCTCTGGATAAAACTGGTGACAGCTAGTTTCCGGATCTAAGCAGGAAAGTACGCGATGGATGCGTGTTCTTCATTGAGCCGAGCGGAAATGTCTAGATAAAGAGTTAGTTAGCGTTAGTAACTCCTAACTCTTAGTTAGCGGTACTACCTGGCAGCTGTGACATGCGAGGCTGTGACTGTGAGTTCATCATACGGAAACACTAATAGCCAATAATACATTGTAACTTTATGGGAGTATAGTGGTGGGCGTTCGTTTCTACCATATTTGTGTGTCTAATCACGTTGATGATAGGTTTCTCATGCTGGTTCTACACAAAACAAGTATGGTTTATCAAGAATAAATTTCCCCATCTTTTACAGAATTCTGGAATTTGGTCGGTTGCGTGCTTGATTGTTGCACTGGAGGCATGAGAAATGGTTCCTTCTTTAACCTTTTTCTCCGGGGCATGTGGCAAATGGGAGATCCTGGAGATTGGAGAAGGCCCTTTTGTCGGTGGGAGAGTGAGAGAACGCCAGAAGCACATGGAGTCAGAGAGACGTGATATCTGTGAGCAGAGAAAGACAACATAGTGCGCTCCCTACTTTCCCCTTCCTCTGCTTTCCCCTTGCTACAGTACCATTGAGAGTCGATTTCTGAAGACCGGGCCGATCTGGCCTCTCTGCCGGAATAGCTGGCCGGAGTTGGTGCTGGTGAGGTGCCGGTGTAGCTTTAGGTAGGTTTAGCTGTAGATCTAGGGTAGGTGTACAGGTTTAGTTAGTGTTTTGCCTCTATGGCGTTTGGCGCTTTGCCGGTTTGGAGCTCTCCGCTGGCGCATCCGAGCTGCGCCTGGTGGTCTACGGCTTCTTCCTTTCTGGCGGTGGTGGCGAGGTGCTACATCAAGCTGGAGGAGCGAGGCTGGTGTCTCCGTAATAAGCTCGGGGTTCGACGAGTTCTAGTTTCTCCTGGATGGATCCGGGGAGGCCGTCGTGGTGGCGGAGTGTGGAGGCCATCCATTGAATCTGGTGCTCGAGTCTTGATCTTGACGGCGTGTGCTCCGGCGTCGTTGTGGAGCGGAGGAGATGGAATAGGAGCTTTTCTTCTGTTGTTCCTTGGTGTTTGCTTGCGGGCCTGCAGTCTGGCCTTGGCCGGCGACTGCGGCCTGACTGCCGGGCCGAATCGGGGAGTCGCCCCCGCCGATGGTGACAGCTCTGCTTCCAGATCCCGTCGTTCGTGGCGGGTGGCTACTGCGGCGATTTCAACGAGGTGGTTACCTCTACAGGTCCGTTCCGACGACACAGCTGCAGCTTCGGTCGTCTTCGCCTTCATATCCGGTGGTGCGACGGCGGCAGATCGAGCGGCGGCGGAAATGTCTGTGCAGAGAAGTCCCCAGGGTCTTGGTTGTAATTTTTCTTTTTTCAGGGTCTTTTCTGTAATTTGGGAACAGCTGTACTGCTTCTGGATGCTTCTTGTATTCTCGTGGTTTCCAAGTTAATATATCCAGGAGTTGCTTTCAAAAAAAAAAAAGAGACGTGATTTCCGCGTCACTTCGAAGGCTTGATCCCACCTCCAAGGTGGTTCTCGATCGAAATCAAGATTACGTACTTCGCGCGCCACTAGTGCAAGTCAACGGGAAAACACGTTGAAAAGCATGCAACGATAATACTAAACACGTTGCAAGTGGCACACGCCGGCCTCCGGCTGCTGCTATTTGAGTAGTGATAATAAAATGATTAGGTGGTGTTTTCCTTCTAGAAACTTGGAGGAGTTGCGCCATCATCTCTGCATTTTGCGTGTTGAACATTGTGGATATCGACAAGTTCATATCACTTGTTTGACTTCTATAGAAACAGCAGATTTTTGCTCCAAAAGAGGCCAATCTGTCCTAATAATATAATGGTCAATTCTTACAAAGATCAGATCCATTCGTCCAAATGGAGTATGAATAGGATCGCCGACGCTGATCTTCATGACGCCGTGTGGCTTTACAAGTGTTGGCACACCAGGAGCTGGCCCTGGCCACAGCCCACATGTGGATTGAACAGACTCCGTGACACTTGTGGGTGCTGGGGACGTGCGAACGCCCAGCAACGCACAATGGCCACAGAAACCACACTGCTGATCGATTGGATGGAATCAGCGCGTCGGTCGCCATCGTTTCACGTTAGAGAACACAAATCCGCCAGGTCACCGAACCTAATGCCACAATCGACAGGTCGCAGGAAGCCAGGAACCTGTTGGCATTTTCCCCTTTTCTTCCGCGTTTTTTGTCTATGGCTAAATTTTTTTCTCGAGGAATATGTATGGCTAATCTCATTGGAAGCTTCGAGATATAGTAATAGAATTGCAGGAGTCGTTGACATTTCCATTCGCAGTTCGAACATACAGAGCATTTGCATATACAGAGAATGGAATACTGGCGAAGCGAACTGGTCAAAACTCAAAGGTCTCCCATTACACCTCAAGTTCTGAACCGTCTTCCATTACATCTCAAGTTCTGAACTGAAGAACATCTCAAGAACACAGCTAGTATTACATCCCAGCTAGTATTGTATACTACTACATGATTCTGTACACAGAGCAGCAAATTCTCTCATCCGCACACTAGATTACTCACGATCTTCTCGCAAAAACTCCCCCTCTGCTCGGGTTATTCCCCGCTTCTTGTCTAACTCCTACTACATCCAATCCACCAAAAGAGGAGAAGAAAACTATCTATGCAGGCAAAGAAAGAAAAGTAGGCACAGATCCAAGACTAGGAGCACAGCCGTCGGGCAAGGGAAGAAGGATCTGCATCTGGCGATGCGTCTAGCGCAGGGCGCGCGCGAGTCCGGCGAAGATGCGGGAGAGGCCGAGGCGGAACCGTGAGACGGCGCCGTGGGAGTATGGCGCGCACTCGCGGCAGAGCGTCTCCATGGCCTCCACGAAGACGCTGAGGCTCCGGACGGGCGGCACGTAGAGCGTGAGCGGCGCGGCCGAGAAGGCCATCGCCATCAGCAGCTGCATCATCGCCAGCGCGCCTCCCTGATGATCTTCCCTGCCACGAGCACGAGCAGATCCAGCTGTCTGCTCCCGCTGGATATGGACAGAGTTATGGCTTGTGGCGGTGGCGCGGTGAGCTCTTGGCCTTGCGAGGCGCGTGTAATGTGGGTGTGGAGGAGGAGGAGGAGGGAAAGGGGCGGCCGGCTTTGGCTGGGTCGTCTGCCTTTGTCTTTCCCGGGCTCGGACTATATAGCCAGGTGCTTGGTCAGTGGAAAGTGGATGATAGTACTCCAGATAACTTGATAAGATCGACGTACATGCTCCTGCTATACGTGGGAGACTCGGGCTCGGCACGGCGCGCGGGAACACACATACGGCGCGGTGCGCTGGCACGTAGTGCCGTTTGGCAGGGCGGCGCGATATGACAGGGGAGTCTGTGTTGCCCCTCCAGTTTTTCAGAGGCAACAACAGTTTATTATGCGGTTTTGCTATTCTTTACTCGAGTGAGAATTATGTTAGAGCTCACTCAATTCCAATCACATCAGATTTGTATCGTGATTCGTGAGTTATGATTAAAAAAAATCAGTTGCACATGTAACTAGATTGGGTCATCTAAGTGAGAGTTTTAACATAATTCTCACTCGAGTGAGACCTAGTTGCTTCCTCACTCGAGTGAGAGTTATGTTATCATTATGGTAAGTGTAAAGTTATCATCGGTAACTAAAACAAAGCGTAAAGTTGTCTGACCGGGTTGTTCCTAAACTGTAACGTACTTTGACTAGTAGTATGCGAGCAAGCGAGGTACTTTGATTAGTTTTTTTTTTTTGAAAGTCATGGGGGGGAAGGGGTTGCGGTTTAAATTTACCTTCGATCGGCACCGCATGACGACCTGTGATCCGTAATTCCGCATGTATATTTCCGTGGCATACGCAATCCGACGGCTGGTTCAGATCAGGACGGTTTTTCCAGGTGGAGGGAAGAAGCAACCAGATATTCGTATTATCAAATTCCACTGTTCCCGTGACTGTGTCTCGCTAAATAACACGCTAATTTGGGTCCCTGTACTATGTAAGCAGTACTCTACGGAAGCTGCCCACGAAATAGAATAGTCGCAAACAGCACGGGAGCCGCATGGATGGTGAGAGCGAGCGAACGGAGACGCTCGTCCACGCCAATTGCCACATCGATCGGTCCTGTGGGGTTAGCTCGACCTTTTATTGTTCTTTTTTGTGGTCGACAGTATTTAGTTTAGCCTGTCGCAAAATCCGTTCTGATTTGGCTCTAACGGATCACGCGGCAGTAATGGATGCACTCTGGCCCACAGTTTCTTTGTTATAAAAACCAGCTTTTTTTTTGCGAATTGTTATGAAAACCAGCTGTGAGCTGGACGACAGTGTTGTGGTGGCAAACACTTGGGTCACGCACGCCGGACGCGATCCGTACGTGGACACTAATGACAGGAACAGTGTAGCGGGTGGTAGATAGCTCCAACCCTGTCGACAAAAAAAATTGGTTGGTCGGCGCACACAGATCACCGGTTATACAGACCTGAGAATGGTTTTTGTTTAACCGGGTGGTATGGGTTGGTTTCTGCACGTGGGTTTGTTTAGTTCAGGTATTACTGGGTTGAGTCCGACCAAAGTTTAGTTTGGTTTGGTTTACCGTCGAAAGTAATTGGGTATGGGTGGGTATAGGTTGAAAAAGTTTCAGTTAGAAACAGTTTGGACCCGAGGTTAACACCCGGTGGTCAGATTGGTTTGCACGCGCAGTTTGTGCTGTCGATGGCTGCTCCCACTCGCGTCCATCTCGAGGCTATGGCGCCGATCGACTGTTCGGGAGGAAGCTACGGGGCACCGCTGCCAAGCTGGCCGCCTGGGGGCGCTCGCCGGCGAGGACGAGACTGCGGCTCGACTCTCCACTGGTGCTCGCCGGCGAGGACTTAACTGGACTTGACCCTCCCCTGTCCCCTCTGGCGCTCGCCGGCGACGAACTGGACTGCAACACGACTCTCCCCTGTCCCCTCTGGTGGGCGCCGACGACGACTGGACTGCAGGGCGACTCTCCGCAGTCCGATTCCAAATCCAATTTGGTCCCAGAACGCTTGATCAAAGCCATGACCTCCTCCGCCGCCAGGCCGACGCGTGCCTCCTCCCGCAAGCGGACGGTCACCGCCAAAGCCGGGGACCAGGCAAGAAGAAGCATCCCCGGGCGACCAAGCAGCAGAAGGCGATCAAGGCGCCGAGGACGACGCCTGCGCCGACGAGCCCGACGAGAAGGAGCTGGCGTTGGCATTGACTGGATTGCAGCCTGACTCGCGCCTCTGGTGCTCGACGCGGGGACTCTCTCGCTGCCAAGCGCGATTCCAATGGCCCTCTCTCACAGTTATTTGGCTCAATTGCCGGCGCCGCCATGGCCAAGTTTTTTCTGCCCTCTCTTTGACTGTTAACACGCGCACGCACACGAGAGGAACTTGACGCTGACACGGCTGCGGCGTGACAGCAGGACAAATCACAAGCCGACCGCATCGCACCGCTCAACCCATTTGAGCTAACGGGTTTCAACCAATTTCACTTGATGGTTCCAACCCACAGGTTGCCAGTCGGTTCAGTTCAGTTGGGTGGAAAGCTTAAAAAGGTTCGGTTTTAGTTGGGCTGAGGGTAATATCAAACAGTTAAGTTGAGGTTCGGCTGCCAATTTTATTTGTGCGAGTTTGGTTCAGGTATGGTTGAGTTATGAAACCATTCTCAGGTTCAGTTATACTACTCCCGACTTTTTCAGCTGACTGGTGGTTGGTTCCTCAAGCACCGGCCCGTGACCCCGTGTCCAGTGCAGCGGCCTCGCCCCGGTTCCGGTGAACTTTCGTATACCATCGATCGATCGATCACGAGCAGCCGCTCGTCCTACTTCTCCCAAGATTCCTTCCCGCGACTTCGGCGAATTGGAAGGCCGTTCCGGGTGATGGTGCATCGGAGATCCGGGCGGGAAGCGTGACATGCCAAGTAGGACAACCCGTCGCACGACGGCACAATGGCGACGGTGCTTGTGCAGCCCCTCGGCCACGATCCAATTCCAGGCTGGACGCGAATGGGCACAAGAGGGCACAAGAGTATATGCCCAGAAAATTTCAGCCATTATGTAGGGTGGGCTAGTTTTCTGGCCCAACCAGATATCATACATTGAGCCGGTTCGAAAAAATTTATCTTGGCCTCCGGATAAGCGACGGCTACGGCGCTATTTAACCGGTAATGAGGGTCGGATAGGGTTTCATTTCCCGATCTCTCCGTCACGTTCTGCCTCTCACTACAAGGAAACAGCTAATCACCGGCGTGGCGTTTTTGGGATGACCAGCGAGGAACGGCCACGCCGGTAACCTCACGCCAGTGCTATTTGAGATCACCGGTGAGTGCGCGGCCACGCCGGTGATTAGTTTGGGATCACCGGCGAGTGTGAGTCACGTCGGTGATTATATTTCGGAAAATTAAAAAAAAACAGCTGTTATTCTAATTAATAGACGACAATTACCAGGAAAGTTGACAGATACAGAAACATTAACAGAAATAGTACTAGCAGTAGCTGCTCCACTCAACAAGTTCTTATTGTTCATCTAATTAACTTATTTCTAACTAGTTGAATGCCCGTGCGTTGCTACGGGTCACTCAATATTTTGACATACATGTAAACATAATTAACATAAAAATTCATATGTATAGAAAAATATAGCCATATAATATTGAAAAACAATAATGTTCTATTTTGCTTAAAATATAATCCAATAAAATATAAAAATTTGCATCATATGCATACACATCAATAATCAGTAATAATCCTTTATAGTTAAGTGCACAACACAATACAGTACAAAGCCCTGATAAGGTTGTTCAATTCGTTTCCGGAATGAGGGTGACGTTCACACTAAATCGCATATTCGCATATGTTTGTCTTGATTCAGCACTGAAGGTCAGGAGCCAAAGACACATTTTCGTGTTATCAACCAAGATCAGAAGTTTAGACACAAAGTCACATGCAAGTGTGCAACTAAGAAGATTCTAGCGTACCACCTCAAATCTCTAGCACTGGTTGACACCATTTAACTTCTTTCAATATATGACAAGAAACAACGGTCACCTTGTTGGTCAAGTTCAAAGAACATGATTTTCTCACACCCAGCCAGCCAGACAAGAACATGATTTTCTTTAATTTATGCAATGACCACAAAAAAATCAATTTCAGCCCCAAACTCAACCATGGTCTTGCTCTTTTAGATGCGTGTAATCCCAAATTTACCATTGATGTGCTATGTTTATTCATCATGTAGCAGAAGGGGATCAATGGTATCCTCACATAAGCGAGGTGGCGCTGGCACGCCCAGCTGCTCCATCAAACCAGCGACATGTTGTCCGCCTCACCTGAGTCATGTCGACACTGATACCTTGGTCATGACAGAATCTATGGAGATTAATCATTTGCTTCAAGCAAGTGGGTGCACCTCCACGGCATTGGCGGGGCGGCAGGAACAATGCACCCTAGCTCGCCGGAGGAGGAGGCCAGGGCGGCGAAGACCCATGCCGCCGCCCGATGAGCAGTGAAGAATATTCCTATTCATCAGGCATTTTTATCACTTCATATGGGTGTTTGATTTGGTATGAGCAGTGCGTGTTTAAAATCAATGAGAAAAAAAAGACAAAAGTATGACTTGCTGTGTCTACCTTTTGTACCTAGTATAGACATTCTTTGCATGCAACTCCGAGCAAATGTATTGTTCTTATTTAATCTTTCTGCAGCCACACAACCGGTGATTTTTTCCCCAAAACTGGAACAGTTAAAGTGCCAAATGATGATAACGCGGTTATAAAGTCCCAAATATCACACAACTGAAATTTTTAGTAGCATAGAAGATCTGAAACCTGAGATATTCAGTGCAAGTGTCTGGCCTTCATTCAGAGGCCTGATTCCATTCAAACCAACCACCAGAGCTTACAAAAAATCCAAGCCACACTGAGACATGTGGTGTAGGTTCAGAACCGCCATCAGGCAACATCAAAACAACAGGTATATTGGAAGCTACTGAAGAACGCACACACAGCAACACTCCAACTGAACCGCCGGCGGAGGCAGCTTCTCTGAATCAATTAGACCAATCTTTAAGTTGGTAATAAAGACTAATTTCTGACCACGCTGCCATTCACCCATTTCATAGAAAATGCTGGTACTTTTCTCTCTCCATTTCCACCGAATTCCCCCAAGTACAACTCTACAAGCCCCAAGCCCCATCTTTCTTCCCTAATTCTTTATTCCCAATAAACTGAGAAAACTAAGAGGCAATGGAAACTTGGAACACGAAAGATTGTAGGTTTGGAGGATCCCAGGAGGCAGCGCATGGCCCAACAACTTGCACTCTTGCAGCCAGGAAGGCAGAGCTGATGTCTCAGCTTCCACACCGAATCCCTGGTCGCCTCATCGGAGCAACTTTTAGGTTAATATTAAGTTAGGAATTGAGGAGCATCCATTTAGGCGCTTATACATAATTGAAGGATGGTATTTGCTTCGAAAATTAGTACATCAGCAATAGCAACGATTAAGTGCAGATGTATTAGTACTTGATAAATCCTAACAAGATGATCGATTGTTGTATAGGTACAATGCACTTTTGTCTAGCTTTTCTCATATAAATTGCTCTTACCATATTACCTTGTTGAAGGTTATAATTTCTATGAGAGCAACCAGAGAATCAGATCAACAGATAGATGGGGTAGTACCAAAGAATGTTTATACCACATTGATTGGACACATTAACTCAGGTGAGAATACAAGCAGAAGAATACATAATTTCTCCATAAATTTGACATTCTCAAACAGCAAATACTGCTCCTAAATCCAAGGGGGGAAATCTCTACATAATATGAATATTTATTGCAAAATCAAGAGGAATACCAATTTTTTTTCACTTCACGTCATGCCTCACAGAAAGCTGTTTCTACATTAGAAAAATACAAACTGTAATTTCAGAGCAAACATGTATGCAAAAATTCATTACACTCTGACAACCCACAACATATGATTCGATCACCTCCATGATCGAACAATACCTAAGTTTAAGACATGCCTTCTAAAGTTCTAATACACAAGTTCCTTCACATGATTGATGACACAATCGGACAAATTCCACTAAACCATTTAAAACAGGAGACATCGTGCGATACCTGATCACTGAAATTAGCAATATCATCTACGTCTCTGTCACAATCTCCCAGCATTCCTTGAACCTCCCCCTACAGTTGTAACTCGGGGTTGAGATTGTGATCGTGCTGCCCAAGCGCGAGGCTAAGACATGATGGCTGCACTGACATCGGCGACCGAGGGATCGCCAGCCTGCTGGTGGTGTCGTCCTCATCGTCAATCGCCAGTTGCAGCAACCGCAGCGTCTCCGGGAGTGGCTGTTCCCCTGCGAGTCCTGAAACACACACAAGTCAGCGAGGCGGCAAACCCAGAGACCACTAATTGGGAGTATATGGGTGTAAGACTAGTCACAATGGGAAGTATCATATAGTGGTATCATGCACATGATACTACTCTATGTTACTAACCCCATAGTGGGTAGTAACATAAGTGTAGTATCATGTAACAGAGCATTTATTGTGTTTGTAGACTCAATATGCATTGAAATGCGTTATGTTACGGTATCTACCTATGATACCACTACATACTCTATCATCATTAATTGCAGTGCCACGTCAGATTTTTTCATGCATGTATACCACCTATGATACCCCCATTGTGGGTAGTCTAAGGAGGCTAGGGTCTGGGGATGTGCCTGGAGGGAGGAGGCGCGAGAGGCGACACTGAGCTCGGACAGCCACTCCCGGAGCATCTGGTGGACCTGCTCCTTGAGGACGGCGGCATCGGCGGAGCGGCTCTACTTGCGGGCGGACTGGAGGCCGGAAAAGATCTCCGGAGGATGTTGCGTCCCCGTCGGTCGCCGCCGCTCAGAGGAGAAAGGCGGATCTGTGGCGTATCCCACTTCGTCATCATTCTCGTCGATCTGGGCGGCCGGGTCGGCGGCGTGGCCAACAGCGTGGAGGAGGAGATCTTCCAGTTGAGGAAGCATTTCGGCTGGTGGAGGAGCTCGGGCTGGAGGTGGAGGTCGTACTGGAAGCGGTTGTCCGGAGGCCTGAGGGGCTTGGGCTGGAGGAGGACGCCGGCGAGGTCGATGCTCGAGGGATGGGTATGATTGGGGATTTTTCTTCTCTTTTCCAAGGGTGGAACGAACTGGATCGTATTGCGAAGGGAGCGAGAGCGCGATGGAGAACGCTCGGACGGCGATGAGGTGAGGCGGCGCATGTGGTGGCGTCGGCGGCAGGGAAGGCTACACAAGGAGGCGCTCCGGCCGGTGGAGGAGGTCGATCTGGATGTGGAGGTTCTGTTGGATTTACCGATCGGGGAGGCTTGACATGCGAGTCTCTGGGCAGCGGCGCTCGTCGGCCGCACACCGCCCTGGGCGGCGGCGGGTGTTCTGCTGCTCTGCACCACGCGCTGGGCGGCGGCGGGTGTTCTGCTGCACGGAACCACGCGCTTGGCGACGAATGCGGTGACCCAGCACACCACTGCATGTTGTAGTGTACAAGTCGTTGATGTAACACGCACGGAAGGACCTCTCCGCAAATATTACATCCCTCAGAGTAGTACAACAGAAACATAGCCGGTCCAAGGTAACACTATAGGATTACAACACTATTCATTACAAAATCTCGAGACCCTCCTTTATATTGAAGCAAGTCTCTTGCCAATGAAATACAGAAAGATCCAAATCGTAACTCTAAGCTGGATATCAGCTCTATTCCTATTCCACTACTGCTGTTGTCACAGCCCTACTCTAATCCATCTGGAATATCTTTATCCAAGTTGTACTCCTTCTTCCAAAATGATGTTGTCCCCTCCATCGGCAGTGTTGTCGTTATATACACCTGGGCAAGGGGTCATCATCCTTCTGTCGGTGAAGTAGCTGTTGACTCCTTCAAGGTTCACCAGGTAGACTTGACTCCTCGTTGAAGATCTCCTCGACGTCTTGATGGGTAACTGTCAACTTCTTTGCTGGCTCCAAAAATCTAAGCAGGGGGTCAACGGGGAAAAGGGTGAGCAACACGAGCGTTACTCAGCAAGTTCAAATTATAGGCGATAAGGTGTTTTATGCACTAGCTACTGCCATGACCAACGGACATTGGCATAATGCAAGTTTTGGAAAACATTTTTAGGAAAGGGTCCATTTTATTTCCAGAAAACTATGCTCACAGTCTCCACGGGTTCATAGTCATTACTTGGGATGCCTTTCCCGCTGCGGTCTGTAGTTCCTTCCGGGAACACGGATGTGTCAGTCACAGTTTCTTGTTGTTGACTCTGCAGAGCTGCGTAACTTTACCCATGAGAGAAACCCAGCCTTGTTGCCTTTCCGGGCGTACTTTCCCGTCCATACTTCCATGGTATGGGGCCAGGTGTGAGTCCAAAGCCAATCACTGCCCCTCTCCGCACAACACATATCCACCCCTTATGACCCAGCCGGTACAAAGACCGCTCGTCACCACTCCCGAGCTCCTATTCCAAATCACCCCGTCGGGTAGGGAAGGTATGCGCTCCCACGCTGTTGTCCGCCGCAACGGAACCAACCAGGCAATAGTCTGCCGAGGATATGTGAACGAGAGAAGATAGCAGCTGACTTTACCGTCTCATTCCAGATCTCATGGTAAACGCTTCGATACGGCGCAAGGATCACTGTGACATTGGTAATTAATCCTAGTGTATACTTTCCCGTACAATCGAACCTCCACCACAACATCAATCCGTGGTTCCATTGCCAGCCAAACAATATATATATAGCAATTCACATCATTCGAAAATAGTTTTTCTTTTTCAATGCAATGATAATAATACGTTTTGAAAATAGTTTTTATAAAATAGTTCAATAAGGATATGCAAGAACGAACTTGCCTGTGGTAGAAGTGACAGTCAGGCCCTTCGGGGTTCTAGGTTTGCGGTAAAACCCCGAGTTCTGAAAATAGCAAAGTAATCCTGGTAAGGACTACTGAAAAATCTAGCAGCATGCTATTATGCATAATCATGATATGCATCGCCACCCCAAAATACCCAAGTTGCGGACTTAAGACTTTTCAAGTGCTTTAGAGTTTTTAATTATCTAAAGAATTTGACAACAATTTTCATGAGGAATAAATTTAAAGTGATTAAATTGAAATAGTTCAATATAATTGAACTTCAAGACTTTATTTTCCCATATTATTTTCTTTTAAGAAAATAGTTTTTGAAAAGAATCTCAAGTCATTTCCACTTAAGGATCCTTGAATTTTTCATCCACAAAATGTTTTTCAAAACTTCAAATAAAACTTACATAAAAATTCCTCATATTTTGTAGAGTATGTTGCATATTTTTAGTTGATTTTTGTGTATTTGAATTTGGTGTAAAAATTCATTTAAGTTTGAATATTTTTGATTTAGGATGAGTAACAAGATAGTCTTGGTATAGTTCAAATATTATTTTGAACTTAGTATTTATTTTCTCAGATTATTTTTCTTGAGAAAATAATTTTAAGAAATTATTCCAAAGAATAATCCACTTAAGGATCTTTGGATTTTTCATCAAAGAAGTAATTTTCAAAAATTCCTGTTAGTATTTTATTTAAATAGCTTATTTTCTGCTAATATCTGTAGATATTTTTAAAGTATTTTTAGGAATTTATTTGAATTTTAAATTGAGTTTTGAAGTTTAAAATTTATAAATTTATAATTTTTTTCAAATAAATCCCTGGGTCTAATGGGTTGGACCCAACCCGGTCAAGGTCTGGTTCGGTCGGGTCAAACCCGTTCCACTCTCCCTCTCCCGAGCTCACACGATCCCCTTCTCCTCTCGCTCTCGTGCGGGCGCCACCGCCGTCGCCATGCTCGGCTCCGGCCGCTTCGGCCATCACCGCCGCCGCCGCTCGTCGGAGCTTCTCCGCCACCTCCTACTTCATCTATTCCCCCTCTCAAATCGCTCCCTCCTGCTCCAATCGCACATGCCCGCGAGCCCTAACCCTAGCTTGCCGCCAGGTCGGCTCGGCGCCGTCCGGCTTCTGCCCGGCGTCGATCTGCTCCTCCATGTCACGTGTATCACCGCCGCCTCGCCCCTACGCTGCCTTGTCAACAAGGGGGGTCTCCTCGAGCCCCAGCTCGAGTGTGCCGCCACGGCCTCCACTTGGACCGCAGTGCCTGAGTAGCTCGCCTTGGCCACTCTCCTCTGCGTCTCCTCTGCATTAGCTCCGGTCCTGGTGTGATGGTGGTGGTGCGGTGTTGTTGTTCGAGCTACGGTCGCCGACGGGATGGCAGTGGTGCCGCCACCACAACCACGGCGACGTGTGCTCCTACGTCTACTTTCTCTACTATGCCTACGCCAACTCCTCCATGCTCTGCCTCGGCTACAACTCCACGAGGTAAGCACTTCTCCTGTGACCAGCTAATGAGCTGATGAACTCTGGTGTCCGTGGTACTACGCCAGTTCATCCTAGTGATGAACTTATCTATCTAATTGTGTTGTGCTGCGTGGGATGCTCCTATTTGGATGTTTTGATCATTCCTGGCATGTGTGATGTGCTTGTGGTGCTTCTCACTCTCACTTATGATAACTGAAGAAATATTCAGTTTGGTCATTTAGCACTTGCTTGTTTCTGTCAGTTAATATTTCAGAGATGATATCTAAATGATTTCGTGCCCATGTGCTTGTCTGTTGAGCAATATTTACCCCTGTGATGCCTCTGTTGAGTGTGCACAAGTGGAAATATATGCTCAGCACGACTTAGTGCTGCTGGTGTGATTCAAAGATATGTTACTTGACAGATTTAGCAATTAACTGATAAGAACAGATTTTGTGCTTGCTTTCTTGGCTGAGCCTGTGATGCAAAGGCTGAGGCATTATTTTTTGGATAAGAACATATACTAGTGTGTGGCTTTTAATCTCTGTGATGATTTATGCATAGCAACTCTATGCAGATTTGAGAGTACTTCTTTTTATACTCCATAGTGTGTGTATTTAGATAGAAAGTGATTTTATTTATTTTCTTGATAAGATCTATCTGTTCAAACTGAAAAGAATAGATGTATTGCCCTGCTCTCCTCTCTTTCTAGCACTGTTCTGTCATTTACAGAACTTGCTAGCACCTCTCGTCTACCTAAGACACTCAAAGAATCAACCTGCTGTTGAAGAGAAGCTTGGTCTTCTGGAATATGTTGGAAACCTCCTTCTTGTGGCTAGCCTTCTCCTCCTCTTGTGGATAGCCTGCTCCTCCTCTTGCTCTTGTGGATAGCCTGCTCCTCCTCTTGTGGATAGCCTGCTCCTCCTCGCTGCTTGACCTGTTTCCTAATTGATCTAAAGATTGGACAAGATCTGGTAGGGTTCTAAGTGTTCTTGGTGTTCTTGAGCTGTTCTAGCTGATATGAATAGATGATTTAGTTGTTGAATTCGTTGCTGGTGTATTCGTGCTAATGTAGAGAAATAGGGTACGGCTGAGATGTGTTTGTGTGAGCAAAAACAGTGGCTAGTATTGCTGTCCTGTTTATGTAATGTGCTAGGACGGTTTGGTGTTGGCTGTTGTTGTGAGCTGCTTGTGTGTGGCCCCTTGTGGGTTCAAGTTCCAAGTTTGAGGTGCATTCCCTCTTGTGCAAGCTTTGGGCTGGTGTGGATAATCATCTTTGACCCCTTTTTGGGTTGCCAAGTGAGTTGCTTCTCCTCCTTGAGCAAGCTACGGCTGGTTGTTGTGGTGGTGACACACAACTAGGTGACTCCCCATTTGCATGGATGAGTGTACTACTTGTTGTCAAGCTCTCATGCTTGAGCATTACTTGAGGTTCAAGTTTACCTAGATATTTGCTTGTGGATAGAGATGAATGGTCATTGATCTTATCCTCTTGTACAATTTCTTCTTGAGCAAGACAAATGACAATTGTAACTAGATGGTCTTGGGCTGCTTCTTATGTCGGTTTGATCAATGTTGGACTTGGAATTAATTCAGGTGGGCTTTAAAGACCATTTATGGGTGGTGATGATCAAGTGGTTTGCAAAATTCGAAAATGTGGCTTATTGATTATGTTTCGGTTCTTCCTTGGTAGCAAATACCATTGGAGAAATGTTAATGTGGGCTTTCTTTATTAGGAACCTAGCTAAGTTAGAGGGATTAATAAGTTGCCTTGATGCTTCAGATTTATATTCTTGGATCCATAATGGTTGCCTTTACTCCTGGTTGCCTTTGTTGCTTAATAAAAATGGATCAATGTTGCCTCGTGCTCCTACTGCCTATTTGACCCAAGATGATCCAATATTCCAAGTATAATCCATAGTCCCTTGTTACCTTACTTTTCTTTTGATCCCTCTAGCTGTTGCTTGGATACTAGGACAAGTTCCTACTATCCTGGAGTTAGGTTCCAACATCAATTCGCCTCACCCTTGTGGTGAAGGCGACATTTTAACAATAACCATATATTGCTTGTCTTTCTTGTTTGCTTTTGCAGGAAATGAAGAATAAGACGAGTGTTGGAAGATTTAGAAGATAAAGAAGATCAAGATCATTTTTGCTTAGCCTTCTCTTTTATTCTTTTGTAATCTTCTTTTCTCTACAATGAGATATGTACATATTCTATAAATGATGTAATTATTTATTATTCTTTCCATTTCATCTTGGAAAGTTTGATCTTGTAAGATTTGTATTATGGCACAATGGATGTACCTAATTATATTTTGCCTATTTATATTTCGAATTGGAGCACATATGTAGAAAGAATGGAATGAGATGAGATGGTAACATGGGTTTAAGATGATATTTTGAGATGATGTTGTATGAAATGATAACTTGATTTATTTATATACACTTCGGACTATCATTTGAATTGGTAATTCTATGTGTGGAAAAGGATATGATGATATGATATAAGAATGGTGTGTATGAAATTCTTGTGATGTGTGAAATGAGGTCTTGATAATTGTTTCCTTGTATATCATGAATGTGTAGATGAGTAGGGATAAGATATGATGTTCTAATGATGTGTTCATTTGATTGAATTATATCTTGTCATAATATTTAATTGTGTTCAAAATGTTTTTAAGATATGTAAAGGTCATGTCGAATTCTTGAATGACTTGACAGTTGATACTAGTTGCTAGTTAGCTATAAAGATCATGTCGAAGTTTATCATACTCAACATGATGATCTAAACCCTAATTCATCGAGTCGAGAGAAACATCGATCACTTTGCATCGTTTGATTTATCGCGCCAAAATTTCCCGTATTTTCAGATGCATGCTATGGAAATGCACATATTCTACTTCTACCCTTCCGACTCTCTAAACTGTGGGGTATTACATCCTCTCCCCCTTAAACTAAACTTCATCCCAAAGTTTCGGCTTCTCTCGCGTAGAATAGAATAGAAAGAACTTCCGCAGATATGATTTCTCAAACTCCTTTCTGATGTGGATGTTTATTTAGGTGATCCCTTGTCCAAAATCCTTATGTCCATCCTCCATGGATCTATACTATCCATTTGTCGACTTTCGTCGCTTCTCCACTGGATTCCAATGATTCTACTACCTTTTCATGTCTCTTTGATCATCCATTTCAGATTACTCTGGCTTTATACCCCTCTGTCGAAGATCCTTTCTACATCCTTATATGGTCTCCAGGTGGTACCCTTCCTCCGTGATTGTCAGGGTCGAATTTGGTGGCATCATTGTGCACTCCTTTATGACTTTATCTGCTTTTGCTGCCATCTCCTCCGTGATTGTCAGGGTTGTGACCCCATCCGGCATGGTTACCGTGCATGGGAATTGTGCGGGCCTGCGAGCGGCTGCGTCTGCGGATGATTCTGCGGAGAAGGCCACGTAGACCTGATGGGCGTGATCCGTGGACAGGTGTATGTGCTGTCGATTCCAGTCATGGACTCGACATCGCCGTCGAGGCTCATGTCAGAGCCAGTGTGTTCATCGAGTAGATCTTCGAGGCGAATCTCGTTGTCGATGTGCTTATCGCCTATGCTCATCTCGGTGTTGGCGAAGCCATTATGGATTTCTGAGTCGAGGTTGGTGTTGGTGAAGATCTCCGAGTCGACGTTGCTGTCGTTATGAATCGCGGGCTCGTAGAAGTCATCGAGGGAGATCCCGCAGTCGAAACTCTCGTCGAGTGGTAGGTTGAAGTCGATGTTGCTTGTGTTGTATGCTGATTCTGCTTCCTCGCCTTGGAGTTCCGTCATCATGAACCTGTCGAGCTCGCCGGTCGACATGGTTGTTGCGGGTGAGCAGGCTTCAGGAATCGACGACGGGGCGAGCGCAGTCGACGGAGCTTCGAGTGAACCCAGCGCCAGTTGTTGCGGATCTGTCGAGTCCTGCGTGCCAAGATTGTTTACGAAAAAATTGAATGCTCCAACAGTCAAACTCAAACCTGAATCAAGGCCGGAAAACGCCTCCTGAAGCTCTGGCGAGTGCGGATTGAAATTTATTGGAAGAGCATATGCGCTTTTTGCAGGTGAAGCGGGCAGGCTGCCGCTTTTCGAGTGGATCGGCGAGTCGCCGTGTGTCGCCTGGATCGGCGAGTTGCTGTTTGCTGACATGGCCGGCGAGTTGCCGTTTGCAGATGAGATCGGTGAGTTGCCGTTTGCTGGTGTGATCGGCGATTTGCCGTTTGTTGTTGGGACCGGCGAAACTTTGAGTCCAGCGCTATTCGTTCCCACAGACGGCGCCACTTGACGAGGGGTAGACTCATCAAGACCCATGGTTAAGGTCCCTAGGTTATGAATATGGGGAGAGAACGTGGTAGAGCTGGAAGTATCGTCGGCTGACAAGCAGGGCAAAGATTTTACCCAGGTTCAGGGCCCTCGTGTGGAGGTAACACCCCTACGTCCTGCCTGTCTGTTATTGATTTGTGAATATGATGGTTACAAGGATCCCGGCGAGATGTCGATCTCGCTAGGGTTTGTGGCTCTGGTTGTTCGTTGTCTGGTTCGATGGCCCTCCCAGTCCTTAAATAATAGGCTGGGTCTCGGGTGTTCGTAACCGACTCGATTTACAATTAAGGAAACTCTAAACCGACTATTGCTTCGCCAAACTTGGAGGATACTCCATCTTCGTGGGCCTCCCTTCATGGGCTTCATGTAGGCTCTGATAGTTGGGCCTAGTCGATACGTGCACCAGGTACCCTCATGGTAGGGTACCCGATAGGCATACCCATGTCAGTAGCCCCCGAGTACTTGTCTGATTCGAAGAGTCGGGCATGGACTCATACATCATGCACGTTATATTTTTTACATCTATATTTAGAATTCTTATGAAATAGCACATGTTGGCTATGTCGAGTGTTTCATCGACTATGAATTTTTGCTTATGATAGTCAAGGGATATTAGCTTAGCAGGCCCGGCACACACGACGGATCGGGGCCAGTTAACTACCATTTGTGGCAAAACCATACTAGCTTTCAATCAAACTCGAGTCCCCGGACTCGAATCTGGAACAAACTGGACAGACTCGAAACAGCCGTTGAGGTCTTACGGAATCGAACTGCAGTATAATTTTGAATCAACCCAACGCGTCCGTCGGGGATAATTCATCATGTCTGCTGACACGGAACACTTAAGGATAACGCTGCTGGGGCGGTCCTTAGCCCAACTCGACTGATCGGCGGGTCTTACCTTTGCACTATGCATGCAGCATCCAAGGATCGTCGGATCAACTCGGGAATATTTTGAGTATGATTTTGCTTATGAACTGAGTCGAATGATTTGTCGACTGATATTTTGCCATAATTCTATCGGGTGCGCGACAGCGCTCCCGATGGGAGTAGCCCCCGAGATTGTGCTTTATTGCTTGCAATGGAGGATAATCTCAAAATCTTTTACCCTGCACATTTTAGTCAAAGAAATTTTTTGATACGCTCCCGATGGGAGTATGATGCTGCAGTCGAAAGAATTTCGACTGGCCTCTATGACATTTGCTAAAAAACCAACCAAGACTTATGCGAGAGACCACCCGAAGATATCATCGAGTGACTTTTATGCCAGTTGTGAAAGAGAGAACAACGTCAGCAATGACGCATTTTGCGACTGCTATCTCTGACAACGGTGGCGTGCTTGGAGAGGCTTTGATAAGACGTGACCCTGTTTTGTGGGCCCGTTTTTGCAGAGCTGACCAGGGATGACGCCGCGTGGACTTGATTTGACCGTTCTGGCGCGATTTTCACGGGGCGTGATGATGGCTTCCTGGATTCTCGTGCGTAGTGGGCGGAGTGGCCGGCGACGGTTGCCCTCCGTGGCCGCCACGTGTATGGCCAGATTTCGCGCGGAGCGTATGGATTTGTTTTAACGGCTACGATCGTTTTTGCGCTCTGTGGTAAATAGGGGGGACGGCGCTGGCAGAGTTTTTTACTTGCCATTTGCCCCCTGCGCCGCCCCTCGTCTCCTTCCTCGCGCTGCCCCTCCATTGCTCTGCGCCCAAGTTCTTTGCCCCACACCTCCTCCACTGTAGCAATGGCGAAAGGTGGAGGTGCGAAGCGTGGTGCTGCCGCCGCCGCCGCGACCGATGCGACCAAGGGCAAGAAGGCCGTGGCGGGTACATCTGCATCCGCCGCGCTGAAGAAGGGCAGCGGGGACTGGGCGAAGTCCACCGTCAAGGACGCCCATCTGCTCAAGCTCCGCGAGCAGGGATATCTGCCTCCCGCGGAGCAACTCGCCGTCCGCGCTCCCTCGCCTAAGGAGGTATGCCCCGAACCACGCGCCAACGAGCGCGTTTGCTTTGCGGAGTTTGTATCCAGGGGCTTCTCGCTTCCCCTCCACGACTTTGTTCGTGGCCTCCTTTATGCCTACGGGGTGCAGATCCACGATCTCACCCCGAACGGTATTATGCATATTGCGTGCTTTATCACGCTATGCGAGTGCTTCCTTGGCGTCGCACCCAGCTGGGCGCTATGGAAGACCATATTCATGGTGCGACCCAACAGAGGAGGTGGTCGCACCTACCCCGTGGGCGGCTGCGGCATCCAGGTGCGCAGCGACACCCGCTATTTCCGCCTGAAGACCGTCGACTCCGCGCAAGGCTGGAGGAAAGGGTGGTTTTATGCGAGTGTCGAGCAAGAAGGAGTCGCCGCCTTCTCGACTGCAGCTTACGTCAGGACCAAGGCGTGGGATCACCAGCTCTCAGCCGAAGAAATGGAGGAGGCACGCCCTTTGCTGACTCGAATCGACGGACTGCTGGACAAGGTCACAGGCATTCATTTGATCGCCACCTTTGTGAAGAGGCGGGTGTGGCCCATCCGTGCCCGAGCGCACCCCATGTGGGAGTATGAAGGCGCGGGTGACATCACCCGAATGAACCCAGAGGAGCTTTCAAGGAGTGAGCTGCTGACGCATGTGCGACACATCACCAACTTGACGACAGGCGACACTTGCAACGTCGACTGCCCTGTTGCACCATATGGGTTGGAGAACCCTTTGCTTGAGGTATGTATGTGTTATAGCCTGCTTGCAATGAAGAGTTTGCCACTCGCATGTTCTGTGATATGCGATTTTTGATTCTGACTTTGCAATTTGTGATGTATGCTATGCAGGGTCACTCGACTGCTGCCTCCCTTCCTCCTCTGCCTGAAAATGGCGAGACTGAAGAAACACAGGCACAGGTGGTGGACCCGAAAGGGGATCAGTCGCCCATCCCTTCTGCCACCACTTCACATGTGGAGGATGTCGAGGAAGAAGCAGCAGAAGAAGTCCAATCTGAAGACAAGGCCCCCTCTGACCAAGAAGTCGATACCGCGCAACCGAAGCGGCGTCGACTGGCCAAGAAGGCGCCTTCTGCTGCAGTTCACCCGCGAAGGAGCAGGGCTTGGAGGATGACGAGGAATCAGGTTCACCACCTGTTTTCCAAGCCGCTCCTTTGCGTGCGTGCTCAACAAGCTCGACTCTTCCGCTTCAGTCGAGTGGTACCCCAGCCTTTGGGGACCAATTTTTGGCGACTCCGAAGATGAGGAAGATGAGGAGCACAGGTATGTGTGTTTTTGAGTATGATATGAGAATTTTGTGCTGTCACATATTTGTGCTGACCGTCCTTTTGCTTTGTTGTGTTGCCCACAGTGCTGAAAACAATCAGCCTGGGACTCCTCCAGTCGAGAATGTTCCAACCCTGGAGCACTCGAAGTCTGCACCGACTGGAAACGAGGCTGCCCAGCCAATGGCCACTGACGCTGTCGTTGAGACAGCCAAGGCGGCAACTCCAGATGTCGGGACATCAGTCGCGGCTCCTGAGCCGTGGATGAACCACGTGAGTAGTTTTTTGCTTGACCCGTTTAGTTGTAGGTCTGTGAGAGTTTTGGATTTTTGCTGAATTCGTGTGCTCGCAGCCCTTCTACCACACCTTGGCAGATTCTGCCAAGGCTTATGTCCAGGTGGAGCAGGAGAGGGACACCATGCGCGCCGAGCTCGAGCGGCTCAGTCGTGAGTTCTCCTTTTTGCTTTTGTTTTGCCCAACTTCTTTTTGCAATGCTTGATTTTGTCGAGTATTGAATGCACGTGATTTTGCTGGGCCAGGCGAGAAGAAGGAGCTGGAAGACGCACTCGCCGCGCAGCGCGAAGAGTCGAAGAAAGAGCTGGCTGCCGCCACCAACTCAGCCGCTGCACGCGAGCGAGAATATGCTGACCAGCTCGCGGCACTCGCGCAGGTCATGGGAGGTGAGTAATCTTTTCTCCTTTTGATATGACGATATAACTTGTCGAGTGTCGTAAAATGACTTATGCCTGTTTTGAATTGTGCAGAAGCTGTTGGCGCACCGGCCTCTGCGGACGTGGCGAGTGACGATCTTTCGCTGGAACAGGCTGTGGGCGGCTTAGGCGCTCTATGCAACCAGGCGAAAGAAGCACTCGCCAAATCGACGAGCACACTTGGCGCTGTATACCAAGTGGTGTTCCCGACTGGCGTGGTGCCGTCGACGGTGGATGACTTCGCCAACGTGTTTGGCCCCGGGACGTCCACCATGGCGGGTTTCGCTCGCGCCAACACGGTACGCGGATCCGAGTCCACCATCAAGCTTCTTATGGGACATGGGATAGATTGCGACTATGAGGCAGCACTGTCTGCGTTCCCTCAGAAGCCAGATGGGAAGCCCATTTCCCTGAAGGGGGTGAGCGGAGCCGCCGCGCGACTGGCCGAAGTTTTTATGAACACCATGGAGCGCCGGGCACTCGAGACTGCCAATCGTCTGCTTAGGAAATCGAAATCTTAGGCTTAGGGTAGCTGTACCCTTTTGCTTTTTTATGCCTTGTAATGATACCTTCTGAACTGCGCGAGTCTGCGCTTTGTTTGTGCTACCTTGTTTATGCAAACTGTCTTTTGCTAATGTCTTTCATTTGAAGAGTTGTATGCTTACGACATGAGTCTTAGCTTCTGACACAAACTTTGTGTTTGTGATTATGCTCTTTGAACAGTCACGAGAACCTGCTACTGCGACTAGTTCCTCGCAGGCTCCAATCACTACCCGATCCCAGGGTCAGGTGGCAAATGATGCCAAGGTGATGGAGTATATGAAGGCTAAATTTGTGAGAATGGAGCAAGATCTGAAGGACGCCCAGGCTGAGCTGAGTCGATTGAGGGCCAGACCCGCGTTGGCCACCCAACGCGAGGATTATGTGCTCGGGGAGATGGAGCTTGTGAACAGGCAACTCGAGTGTAAGTTCGAGTCTTGCTTGTTTACAAGCTTTTTGCGTAGCTTTTGTCCTTTTGATCTGACTGGTGCGCCCGTGTTTGTAGGCTTTGTCGACAACTTCCAGGCTGAAAGATTCGCGTGGAAGGGCGTCTGGATAGCGTGGTTGACGACCCTACGACTGGGCGTCAACACTTTTGGCTTGATAGGTACCATGCCCGCATACTCGCCACCCTGAAGGATCGCGTCTGGCGAAGTGCTGAACTGCTGGAGTTATGCCGGGCAGCGTTTATTCGCCTGAACGAGACTCTTTTTCCTTCGGGGCCACAACCACAAGGGATTCGTGCTGTGTTGAACATCTTCCGCCAAACAAATCCCATTCGAGAGTTGCTGTCTCAAGACTTGTGATTGGAGCCAACGCTGCAATGGCGTATATGCGTAGTCGAAAACCAAGGTTGGTGTTGCGGACACCTGCAGCCGGAGAGGTTCTCGAACAAAAAGACCTGGATGACACGATCCAAGCTGCGGAGACACTAATCGAGTGCACTCGCGAACAGCTTTGCGGTCCCGAGCTGCCCGTAAAGGACGAGCCTGAGGATTAGAATAGTTTGCGAGTGCAATTTTTGTATAGGGGGCAGCCCCCGAGTGTAATTTTTGACTCTTTGTATATTGTATAGTTTGTATACTTTGATTTTTTGTCGAGCCCCCGAGTCAGTCGAGCGGGGTTTGTGAAATATGTGTTGGTTATGAACCAATGACTGTGCAGCCCCCGAGTATTCGAGTGCGGCTGCAGAGTTTTTGTGTTCTTTGTTTGGATCCTTGTTACGCAGCCCCCGAGCATTCGGGTGCGGCTAAGGCATTGTGTTTCTGCAAGAGCGAGAGCTCATTTGATCGATAACACAGCCCCCGAGGGTTTCGGGTGCGGTTAAGGTATGAATTATGCGGGTAGTAGCCACAAAGAAGTCGAAGGAACATTGATTTTATTCCTCTTTTGAATGTTAGGCTGCAGGCCGCCTCATTAAAAACCTTCCAGTCCCCTTAGGTACCCTGGTAAGGAAAAGAGCGCGTCTGAAACCTGCAGCCATCCGACATATAGCCTATTACATTGTATGACTGTGAGCACTTTATGCGTAGAAACGGCGCAGATGCGCAACGTTCCAAGGATTATGAGAGAGTTCGCCTGTCTTCGCGTGCTTCAGTCGATATGCGCCTCCACCAAGGACCTCCGTGATGATGAAGGGACCCTCCCATGGGGAAGCGAGCTTGTGCACCTTCTTTTGCTTCAGTCGAAGAACCAGGTCGCCAACGACGAAGGACCTGGTGCGCAGTCGACGGCTGTGGTAGTTGCGAAGGTCCTGCTGGTAAACAGCTGTGCGGGCCAAGGCCGTGTCGCGCGCCTCATCGAGCAAGTCGACTGCGTCTTCGAGTGCTTCTTCGCGTCTTCTTCATTGTATGCTTCAACTCGTGGCGCATTGAACCTTACATCTGATGGCAGAATTGCCTCTGCACCATAGACCATGAAGAATGGGGTGAACTGCGTAGAAGTGTTGGGAGTTGTGCGTAGGCTCCATAGCACAGATGGTAGTTCTTCGACCCAAGCACCCGCAGCTCTTTTGAGTGGCACCAGGAGGCGCTTCTTGATCCCACTCGTCACAAGTCCATTGGCCTTTTCGACTTGGCCATTGGATTGTGGATGCGCCACGGATGCGTAGTTGAGCGTAATGTCCTGCTCTTTGCAGAAGGTTTTGAACTCCTCAGCCGTGAAGTTTGTGCCGTTATCAGTGATGATACTGTTTGGGACACCGAAGCGGTAGATGATGCTCTTTATGAAGTTGACTGCCGTAGTAGCAGTCGAATTTGTGATGGGGACCGCCTCGATCCACTTTGTGAACTTGTCGACTGCCACCAGTAGGTGAGTATGCCCGCCATGCGATGATTTTTTGAGTGGCCCAACCATATCGAGCCCCCATTGGGCGAAAGGCCAGGCCAGCGGTATGGTCTTCAACGCCGATGCGGGTGCGTGCGGCTTGTTGCGAATTTCTGGCAGCCGACGCACCTTTTGACTATGTCCTCCGCGTCTTTGAGTGCTGTAGGCCAGTAAAACCCTGCGCGAAAGGCTTTGGCTACGAGTGATCGACTGCTGGCGTGATGCCCACAGGTACCTGCATGAATATCTCGAAGTATGGCTTGGCCATCTTCGAATGCGATGCATCTTTGGAACATACCTGATATGCTGCGCTTGTATAACTCGCCGTTGATAACGGTGTATGCTTTTGATCTTCGAGTCACGCGTCGGGACTCGGTTATGTCATCTGGTAGCTCGCTGCGGAGTATGTAAGCCAGAAAAGGTTGAGTCCAAGTTGGCTCAATGAGGAGTACCTCGACTGGGGGGTCCTCTGTGCTGGGCGCTTTGCTTTTGGCTGGCGTAGTCGACGGAGGAGGCTCTCGTTTCTCCTTGATAGATCTGTGTTCGATGCGCTCGAGGAAGACACCAGGTGGAATTTGTGCGCCAGTTGAGCCAAGATTGGCTAGCATGTCTGCTTCTTCGTTACTTTCCCTTCCTATGTGCCTCAACTCGCAGCCTCGAAGCTGCCCTCCAGTGTGTTGTACAGGTCGCGATAAGCGATCATGTTGTCCGCGATTGCGTCGCAGGCCTTCATTGTTTGCTGCACCACGAGATTGGAGTCGCCGTAGATCATCAATCGAGTGCACCCAAGTGCTTTTGCCATCCGCATGCCATGGATCAGAGCCTCGTATTCAGCCTCGTTATTGGAGGGTAGTTTGAATCCCATCTGCAAAACATAACGTAGCTTGTCCCCTTTTGGTGATATGAGGATGACGCCTGCGCCTGCGCCTTCGTGTTTCTTGGACCCATCGAAGTACATGGTCCAGGAATTGGACACGTCTGGTGCTCCAGGTAATTGGGCCTCTATCCACTCGGTTGTGAAGTCGGGTAGGACTTGTGCTTTGATAGCCTTCGGGTGCTCGTACTTGATGTCTCTTGGAGCCAGCTCGATGAGCCATTTTGCGACTCGACCCGTTGCATTGGGGTTTGTGAGGATATCACCGATTGCTGAGTTACTTACCACGGTGATCGGTGCTCGGTGAAGTAGTGTGTCAACTTCCTTGAGGACATGAATACAGCGTATGCCAGCTTTTGATAGTGCGGGTACCGCTGTTTTGATATGGAGAGAACCTCGCTCAGGTAGTAGACTGGACGTTGTATGCTTTGGATGTGCCCCTCCTCCATGCGTTCGACTACCAGTACGGTGCTCACCACCCTGTTTGTAGCCGAGACATACAGGTAGAGTGGTTCCCGTTCCTTAGGTGCGACGAGGATCGGAGGGCTTGTGAGGATCCGCTTGAGATCTGTGAAGGCTGCTTCAGCTTCTGGCGTCCACTCGAACTTGTCCGCCTTCTTCATCAGTCGATAGAATGGTAGAGCCTTTTCACCCAGTTTGCTGATGAATCGACTGAGCGCTGCTACTCGTCCTGCTAGTTTCTGCACATCGTGAAGCTTTGAAGGCCTTTGCATTGTGAGGATGGCCTGTATTTTCTCCGGGTCTGCTTCGATTCCACGGGCAGAGACTAGGTACCCTAGAGCTGCCCGGCTGGAACGCCGAACGTGCACTTCTTAGGATTGAGCTTGATATGGAAGCGTTTGAGGTTTGCGAACGTCTCCCTCAAATCGTCGAGTAGTGTGTGTTCTTCCCTTGTGGTAATGACAATGTCATCCACGTAGACCTGGACGTTGCGTCCGATTTGCTTTTTGAGGCAGTCCTGCATCATGCGCTGGTATGTTGCACCCGCGTTTTTGAGCCCAAAGGGCATAGTTGTGTAGCAGTAGACCCCGAGTGGGGTTATGAACGCCGTTTTTTCTTCGTCTTCTTGCTTCATCCTTATCTGGTGATAACCTGAGTAAGCATCCAGAAAGGAGAGTCGTGCGCATCCGGCGGTGGAGTCGACGATCTGGTCGATTCGGGGTAGCGGGAAGTGATCCTTTGGACAGCACTTGTTCAGCGCTGTGAAGTCCACGCACATCCGAAGGATGTCTGTATGCTTCTTCTCTACGAGTACGGGGTTGGCCACCCATTGTGATTTCTTGATTTCCCTAATGAATCCTGCTGCGAGTAACCGGTCGACTTCAGATTCGACTGCGGTTCGCTTTGGGCCGGAGATTCGACGCATCGTTTGCTTGACTGGCTTTGCATCTGGAAACAATTGGAGAGAGTGCTCGGCGAATTCCCTGGGAATACCTGGCATGTCGGCTGGACACCACGCAAATATTTCCCAGTTCTCACGGAGGAATTCGACGAGCGCGCCTTCCTATGCGATAGGCAGGCTCGAAGATATGTTGACTGTCTTGGACGGATCGGTCGGGTGCACCTGATGCGACCTTGTGTCATTTGTAGCATTGAAGGATCTGTCGACTGCCAACTTCTTATGCTCCGGAAGGAGTGTGCGGTCGTTGGAAATCGCCAAGTCGGCGAGTGATTCTTCCACCCCGAACATCTCGGAGATTTTGCTGAACTCGCGGTCGCAAGCATCGGACCTTTGAAAGTTTCCACGGACAGTGATGACTCCCTTTGGTCCTGGCATCTTCAGCGTGAGGTACGCGTAGTGTGGCACCGCCATGAATCGAGCAAACGTCGGGCGACCAAGAATAGCATGGTATTGTGATTTCCAGTCGACGACCTCGAACTCAATCGACTCTGTCCTGAAGTGGCTTTTGTCCCCGAACGTAACGTCGAGTTGTATGGTGCCTTCTGGGCTAATTGCTTTGCCAGGAACGATACCGTGGAAGGTATTTGAAGATTTTGGGAGGTTTTCGACTGACCTGTTCATTTTGCGGAGCGTGTCCGCGAAGATGATGTTTATGCCGCTGCCTCCATCCATGAAGACCTTGGTCATGGCGTAGCCTCCTATTTGCGCGTCGAGTACCAGAGCCGCGTGCCCTGGTCGAACTACAGCTGGGGGATGATCCTCTCGACTGAAGCTTATGATGGTTTCCGATCCCTTCAGAAATTCGGGCGGCAGGAGGTGCCATGACAGCCATGTTCACCTGTCGAGTGATTAGCTTTTGCTGCCTGTTGAGGGGCGACCCTTTTGTATCATGTACATCTGCCCGTGGGGCTGTGGATATTGATCATCTTCCGCCCGTAGTACGGGTTGTATGGCACCTGCGAGGTTTGCGCCTGGAGCAGGCTGTGGTGGTGGTTGCGGTGGCGGCTGTGGCGCCATGAGAGCGGGCACAGCGTTCGGCTGTGGTGCGGGTGCAGGCGTGGGCTGAGCAGGTGCTGGGCCATTCCTTTGAGTCGTATCATAGTCAGTCGCCATTTGGTCGAATTCCCTGCAGTTCCTTAGGGTGTGATTGGAGCGTAGTTTTCCGTCGTCCCCCTTGAAGAGGTGGAATCTGCACCAGTCGTCCATCTTTTCCTCGAATGACCGCTCGGGTTTTGCGTCGCTGCGTTTGCGCCATTCTTGCCTTTTGTAGCTGTCGCTCCGCTGCTCGCGATCTCGACTGTCCCGTCGATCATCCGAGCGTCGATTGCTTCTATCTTGGTCCTCCCGGTTGTGTGTATCCAGCCGCCATGAACTCGGGTCTGTTATCGTCGTAAGGACGTTTGGAACGTTTGCGCCTGCGATCTTCTCTGTATGAATCTCTGCGGCCTCGACTGCCGCTTTCGTAGTTGTCGCGTGGTGGGGAAGCACGGGATCTGCGTACAGAATCCTCTCCATCTGCCCACTCAGTCGCAACTTTGATGAGGTCAGCCAGGGAGGTTGGCTTTTCACGACCAGTGCCTCTTTGAAGTCCTTCCTGGCGAGACCTTGTGTGAAGGCATCCATGGCCCTGTCTTCTGACACTTTGCCAACCGAATTGCGTATTTCGGTCCACCGCCGTATGTATGATCTCAACGACTCGTCTGATCGTTGAGTGCATGCCCTTAATTCTTCGAATGTCTTCGGGCGCTCACATAGAGGCTCGAAGTTTTTGATGAAGTCTCTGCGGAAATCGTCCCACGAGTCGTATGATGATGGAGGGAGCGCTTGAGCCAGTCGCGGGCAGTTCCTTCGAGCATGAGTCGTATGTACTGCATCGCCGTGGTGTTCGTGCCACGCTGGCATGCCACGGCGAGTCTGTAATCTTCTAACCACCCGGAAGGTTCTTGGCGGCCGTTGTACTTGGGTTGTTCGCCTGTCAACTTGAACCTTTGGGCATCCGCGTCTCACGGATGCGTCGGTGAAGCACAATGCTCCGCATGGCTCTGGTTCGCGATCAGAGTATGAATCGCTGCTATAGGATCTTCGAGATCTGCTTCTGCTGGACCTGTGCCGGCGCGTGCTTCTCCTTCCTTCATCCGAGTGGTGGCTGCGACCACTGCGATGATGTGCTGCGTGTCGTGAGTCGACTATGTCGCGATCGCGATTCCTTGCTGGAGTTTTGTCTTCTGGCTGTATAGCCTGTGCCGCTAGAGCTAGCGATTTGAGTTGTTGGCGATGCAGGGCTGCGTTAGGGTCATTCGCCGGAGGTTGCATTGCCTTGAGGTAAGCACCTACGGAGAATAATGCACCCGCAGCAGTTTTGGGCACTGGGATTCCGTTAGCGTCCTCTGTCATGAACGACAGGTTACGGGTGATTGCTACCCTTTCATGTTCTGGAAGGCTTGCCAACCGCGACCTAGGTCGTGGGGTTGGTTGCTGTGGACCCGAGGGATTGCTCCCTTCTTCGGGCACTCGAGAGGCTGGCTTGCCTTTTGCGCTCTTCGAGCGTTGCTCGGTAGTTTTGCAGTCGAATTGACTCCTGCCAGTTGAAGTACTGGAAGGTCAACATCTCCTCTGGGGTGGAATTTGGTGGCATCATTGTGCACTCCTTTATGACTTTATCTGCTTTTGCTGCCATCTCCTCCGTGATTGTCAAGGTTGTGACCCCATCCGGCATGGTTACCGTGCATGGGAATTGTGCAGGCCTGCGAGCGGCTGCGTCTGCGGATGATTCTGCGGAGAAGGCCACGTAGACCTGATGGGGCGTGACCCGTGGACAGGTGTATGTGCTGTCGATTCCAGTCATGGACTCGACGTCGCCGTCGAGGCTCATGTCAGAGCCAGTGTGTTCATCGAGTAGATCTTCGAGGCGAATCTCGTTGTCGATGTGCTCATCGCCTATGCTCATCTCGGTGTTGGCGAAGCCATTATGGATTTCTGAGTCGAGGTTGGTGTTGGTGAAGATCTCCGAGTCGACGTTGCTGTCGTTATGAATCGCGGGCTCGTAGAAGTCATCGAGGGAGATCCCGCAGTCGAAACTCTCGTCGAGTGGTAGGTTGAAGTCGATGTTGCTTGTGTTGTATGCTGATTCTGCTCCTCGCCTTGGAGTTCCGTCATCATGAACCTGTCGAGCTCGCCGGTCGACATGGTTGTTGCGGGCGAGCAGGCTTCAGGAATCGACGACGGGGCGAGCGCAGTCGACGGAGCCTCGAGTGCCCAGCGCCAGTTGTTGCGGATCTGTCGAGTCCTGCGTGCCAAGATTGTTTACGAAAAAATTGAATGCTCCAACAGTCAAACTCAAACCTGATTCAAGGCCGGAAAACGCCTCCTGAAGCTCTGGCGAGTGCGGATTGAAATTCATTGGAAGAGCAGATGCGCTTTTTGCAGGTGAAGCGGGCAGGCTGCCGCTTTTCGAGTGGATCGGCGAGTCGCCGTGTGTCGCCTGGATCGGCGAGTTGCTGTTTGCTGACATGGCCGGCGAGTTGCCGTTTGCAGATGAGATCGGCGAGTTGCCGTTTGCTGGTGTGATCGGCGATTTGCCGTTTGCTGTTGGGACCGGCGAAACTTCGAGTCCAGCGCTATTCTTTCCCACAGACGGCGCCACTTGACGAGGGGTAGACTCATCAAGACCCATGGTTAAGGTCCCTAGGTTATGAATATGGGGGAGAGAACGTGGTAGAGCTGGAAGTATCGTCGGCTGACAAGCAGGGCAAAGATTTTACCCAGGTTCAGGGCCCTCGTGTGGAGGTAACACCCCTACGTCCTGCCTGTCTGTTATTGCTTTGTGAATATGATGGTTACAAGGATCCCGGCGAGATGTCGATCTCGCTAGGGTTTGTGGCTCTGGTGTTCGTTGTCTGGTTCGATGGCCCTCCCAGTCCTTAAATAATAGGCTGGGTCTCGGGTGTTCGTAACCGACTCGATTTACAAGTAAGGAAACTCTAAACCGACTATTGCTTCGCCAAACTTGGAGGATACTCCATCTTCGTGGGCCTCCCTTCATGGGCTTCATGTAGGCTCTGATAGTTGGGCCTAGTCGATACGTGCACCAGGTACCCTCATGGTAGGGTACCCGATAGGCATACACATGTCAGTAGCCCCCGAGTACTTGTCTGATTCGAAGAGTCGGGCATGGACTCATACATCATGCACATTATATTTTTTACATCTATATTTAGAATTCTTATGAAATAGCACATGTTGGCTATGTCGAGTGTTTCATCGACTATGATTTTTTGCTTATGATAGTCAAGGGATATTAGCTAGCAGGCCCGGCACACACGACGGATCGGGGCCAGTTAACTACCATTTGTGGCAAAACCATACTAGCTTTCAATCAAACTCGAGTCCCCGGACTCGAATCTGGAACAAACTGGACAGACTCGAAACAGCCGTTGAGGTCTTACGGAATCGAACTGCAGTATAATTTTGAATCAACCCAACGCGTCCGTCGGGGATAACTCATCATGTCTGCTGACACGGAACACTTAAGGATAACGCTGCTGGGGCGGTCCTTAGCCCAACTCGACTGATCAGCGGGTCTTACCTTTGCACTATGCATGCAGCATCCAAGGATCGTCGGATCAACTCGGGAATATTTTGAGTATGATTTTGCTTATGAACTGAGTCGAATGATTTGTCGACTGATATTTTGCCATAATTCTATCGGGTGCGCGACAGCGCTCCCGATGGGAGTAGCCCCCGAGATTGTGCTTTATTGCTTGCAATGGAGGATAATCTCAAAATCTTTTACCCTGCACATTTTAGTCAAAGAATTTTTTTGATATGCTCCCGATGGGAGTATGATGCTGCAGTCGAAAGAATTTCGACTGGCCTCTATGACATTTGCTAAAAAACCAACCAAGAATTATGCGAGAGACCACCCGAAGATATCATCGAGTGACTTTTATGCCAGTTGTGAAAGAGAGAACAACGTCAGCAATGACGCATTTTGCGACTGCTATCTCTGACAAACGGTGGCGTGCTTGGAGAGGCTTTGATAAGACGTAACCCTGTTTTGTGGGCCCGTTTTTGCAGAGCTGACCAGGGTGACGCCGCGTAGAATATGTATTAACTACTACTTTATATCCAACAGTTTCCCGAAGAATATGTGGTAGATCCACCATATTGTGAACAACCAAAGTAATCCTCCGATAAATTGGATTCCTACTATAGCTAGAATTCCAGTTGGCTCATCCGATGGTCTCAAGAAAAGAATTGCACACCTAAATTTGTGCATTTGATGTTGTCTTAACTTCAAACTTGAGTAGGATGTTGGTCATCAGGTAAGGTTCAGCTGACGCATCATTTCCTTCCTTTCTGATACTTCAGACTAATTCCAAACAGTTGCGACTTGTTTGACCATGTAACTCGCCTTGATTGCATCTTCCATCATCCGAGTGGTCAGCTCTAAGATGTCAATTCTCTTGGTAATACATCTTTCTCCACCATTGCTCGAGATATAAACTCTGACTTTGGTACATCGACATCATATGTGGTGAGGTGCCTTCATCCAAATTGGTCCACCTTCTAGACTTGTCGTCAATCCACGACAAAATTGGATTCTTCTCCCATGGTTATGATGCTCTCTTGAACATTGGACTATGTAATTGTACTTCTTGACATGGTTGATATGCCATCTCTAAAATCTCCATGTGCTTTCATCTAAGTACTTTACTTCTGTCATCCCTTTCTGACTTATCATCATTTGTCGGATGACTTTCGCATCCACTCCTTCTAGTAATATGTTTGTGTATCCAACACAAATTTTCCTTATATATGTATATATCCAAGTTCTAATCACGAACTCTTGCTTGGCAGTTAATTTAACCGCTTCCATCTCTAGTAATGTCTCTCAATAGACAATCAACTTTTCCTTTATTCCATTAGAACTGGAAATATCCATGTTCTTCCCGTCTTCATACGCCTTTATCTTCAATCTTATGATACTCTTTGACACATAGGTGTTGCTAAAATATCTTCTAGAACTTCACCTGAGTAGCATCAATTTCTCCTTATTACTCCAACAGTAACCTCTTCCACCAAGTTAGACAAATCCATATGTATTCTGCATATTGTCCTACTTCCTTCTTGATCTTGGACTTCCATGGAAAGACTTCATAACTTGATATACAAAAACTGCATATTCTTCCTTCTTGGTTATTCCTTCTCATGTAGCGTTTCTTGCGTCATCTTCGGTAGATCTTCGTCCAATTTGTGGTGATACTCTTTCTTGAACTTACTTCATTCCTCCTCCAGGTACTAGTAAAACATGTCTCCAGATCCAAATATGACGTGACACTCTCCACATTCCATATTCGTAGCTTTATTGACTTCTGTCTTCTGGACTTCCTTCTCTTCATGAGCTTTCTTTGCTTCCTCATCTTTCTAGTTACTCGTCTCTCCCTTACACGACTCCTATCTACCTCTAGATCAGTAACATCAAGAAAAGAACTCAATGTGACAATCATGCCATTGTACATCAAATTCTAACTTCATGTACCAACCTAGCCAATCAAAAATCCAATAAGATCCAATAAATCCAAATACAGTTATATAGTAAACATGAAACATAAGCCCGCAAGGTAAATAGTACTTTGAGAAAAAACATCTCAAAAGTACCCAGGCTTAGATGCTATACACTACAATATAGGTTTATATCACCTTATGGTCCTATTCTAACAACTCTTTGACTCAGTAGTTACCCCAACTGCCCATTTGCAAAGGGATAATGCTAAGACAAAGTACTCAAAGAGTAGTTGTGGTCCGGTTTGGTTACGTCCAGAACTAAACTCCATGTAAATTGAAGTCCTCCATCTGGCTTGAACAAACATCTCTTGACATCTCTGGATCCTTCATGTACTTGCTGATTGTATACCATAAGTAGTATTGTAGCTTCCTTCATTGCTTATGGCATCACCTATTTCCTTTACGACTCTATACTATACTAAGATTAATCTCCTTAGAAATAAAACTTTAGAGTATTGGCATACTTTCCGTATTTGATTGTCGATGATTCTTCACCATCATCCGACTTCTCCTGTCTTCCTGCCTTCACAAACTTACGATAGGGTTCTACTTCATCACATGTCTTTATAGGATGGTGTTATTAATGATACCTCATAGGTAACACTGACTTGGATGTAATCTATTTGGGATACTAGTCGGTAGAAGATAGCTTCACACTTGTCATAACAAGTTGAAAAGAAATGAGATAGATAAGTTGTACCTAGAGAATAATAGTCAAGGAGATTTACTCTAGTCGAGTAAGAAAATATATACAAGTATAATAGTATTATTCTCAAATGAATAACCATCATAATTGTAGAAAGATATGGTTTAGATAAGGTAACTTCCTATAGTCTTACCAACCTACAAGTCTCCTAAAAAGGGTTTTAATCCTAAGGTCGTTTTGCTCTGATACCATCAGCGGTGACCCAGCACACCACTGCATGTTGTAGTGTACAAGTCGTTGATGTAACACGCACGGAAGGACCTCTCCGCAAATATTACATCCCTCAGAGTAGTACAACAGAAACATAGCCGGTCCAAGGTAACACTATAGGATTACAACACTATTCATTACAAAATCTCGAGACCCTCCTTTATATTGAAGCAAGTCTCTTGCCAATGAAATACAGAAAGATCCAAATCGTAACTCTAACTGGATATCAGCTCTATTCCTATTCCACTACTGCTGTTGTCACAGCCCTACTCTAATCCATCTGGAATATCTTTATCCAAGTTGTACTCCTTCTTCCAAAATGATGTTGTCCCCTCCATCGGCAGTGTTGTCGTTATATACACCTGGGCAAGGGGTCGTCATCCTTCTGTCGGTGAAGTAGTTGTTGACTCCTTCAAGGTTCACCAGGTAGACTTGACTCCTCGTTGAAGATCTCCTCGACGTCTTGATGGGTAACTGTCAACTCCTTTGCTGGCTCCAAAATCTAAGCAGGGGGTCAACGGGGAAAGGGTGAGCAACACGAGCGTTACTCAGCAAGTTCAAATTATAGGCGATAAGGTGTTTTATGCACTAGCTACTGCCATGACCAAAGGACATTGGCATAATGCAAGTTTTGGAAAACATTTTTAGGAAAGGGTCCATTTTAATTCCAGAAAACTATGCTCACAGTCTCCACGGGTTCATAGTCATCACTTGGGATGCCTTTCCCGCTGCGGTCTGTAGTTCCTTCCGGGAACACGGATGTGTCAGTCACAGTTTCTTGTTGTTGACTCTGCAGAGCTGCGTAACTTTACCCATGAGAGAAACCCAGCCTTGTTGCCTTTCCGGGCGTACTTTCCCGTCCATACTTCCATGGTATGGGTCCGCCGCAACGGAACCAACCAGGTAATAGTCTGCCGAGGATATGTGAACGAGAGAAGATAGCAACTGACTTTACCATCTCATTCCAGATCTCATGGTAAACGCTTCGATACGGCGCAAGGATCACTGTGACATTGGTAATTAATCCTAGGTGTATACTTTCCCGTACAATCGAACCTCCACCACAACATCAATCCGTGGTTCCATTGCCAGCCAAACAATATATATATAGCAATTCACATCATTCGAAAATAGTTTTTCTTTTTCAATGCAATGATAATAATACGTTTTTGAAAATAGTTTTTATAAAATAGTTCAATAAGGATATGCAAAAATGAACTTGCCTGTGGTAGAAGTGACAGTTCAGGCCCTTCGGGGTTCTAGGGTTTGCGGTAAAACCCCGAGTTCTGAAAATAGCAAAGTAATCCTGGTAAGGACTACTGAAAAATCTAGCAGCATGCTATTATGCATAATCATGATATGCATCGCCACCCCAAAATACCCAAGTTGCGGACTTAAGACTTTTCAAGTGCTTTAGAGTTTTTAATTATCTAAAGAATTTGACAACAATTTTCATGAGGAATAAATTTAAAGTGATTAAATTGAAATAGTTCAATATAATTGAACTTCAAGACTTTATTTTCCCATATTATTTTCTTTTAAGAAAATAGTTTTTGAAAAAGAATCTCAAGTCATTTCCACTTAAGGATCCTTGAATTTTTCATCCACAAAATGTTTTTCAAAACTTCAAATAAAACTTACATAAAATTCCTCATATTTTGTAGAGTATGTTGCATATTTTTAGTTGATTTTTGTGTATTTGAATTTGGTGTAAAAAATTCATTTAAGTTTGAATATTTTTGATTTAGGATGAGTAACAAGATAGTCTTGGTATAGTTCAAATATTATTTTGAACTTAGTATTTATTTTCTCAGATTATTTTTCTTGAGAAAATAATTTTAAGAAATTATTCCAAAGAATAATCCACTTAAGGATCTTTGGATTTTTCATCAAAGAAGTAATTTTCAAAAATTCCTGTTAGTATTTTATTTAAATAGCTTATTTTCTGCTAATATTTGTAGATATTTTAAAAGTATTTTTAGGAATTTATTTGAATTTTAAATTGAGTTTTGAAGTTTAAAATTTATAAATTTTGAATTTTTTTCAAATAAATCCCTGGGTCTAGTGGGTTGGACCCAACCCGGTCAAGGTCTGGTTCGGTCGGGTCAAACCCGTTCCACTCTCCCTCTCCCGAGCTCACTCGATCCCCTTCTCCTCTCGCTCTCGTGCGGGCGCCACCGCCGTCGCCATGCTCGGCTCCGGCCGCTTCGGCCATCACCGCCACCGCCGCTCGTCGGAGCTTCTCCGCCGCCTCCTACTTCATCTATTCCCCTCTCAAATCGCTCCCTCCTGCTCCAATCGCACATGCCCGCGAGCCCTAACCCTGCTTGCCGCCAGGTCGGCTCGGCGCCGTCCGGCTTCTGCCCGGCGTCGGTCTGCTCCTCCATGTCACGTGTATCACCGCCGCCTCGCCCCTACGCTGCCTTGTCAACAAGGGGGGGTCTCCTCGAGCCACAGCTCGAGTGTGCCGCCACGACCTCCACTTGGACCGCAGTGCCTGAGTAGCTCGCCTTGGCCACTCTCCTCTGTGTCTCCTCTGCATTAGCTCCGGTCCTGGTGTGATGGTGGTGGTGCGGTGTTGTTGTTCGAGCTACGGTCGCCGACGGGACGGCAGTGGTGCCGCCACCGCAACCACGGCGACGTGTGCTCCTACGTCAACTTTCTCTACAATGCCTTCGCCAACTCCTCCATGCTCTGCCTCGGCTACAACTCCACGAGGTAAGCACTTCTCCTGTGACCAGCTAATGAGCTGATGAACTCTGGTGTCCGTGGTACTACGCCAGTTCATCCTAGTGATGAACTTATCTATCTAATTGTGCTGTGCTGCGTGGGATGCTCCTATTTGGATGTTTTGATCATTCCTGGCATGTGTGATGTGCTTGTGGTGCTTCTCACTCTCACTTATGATAACTGAAGAAATATTCAGTTTGGTCATTTAGCACTTGCTTGTTTCTGTCAGTTAATATTTCAGAGATGATATCTAAATGATTTCGTGCCCATGTGCTTGTCTGTTGAGCAGTATTTACCCCTGTGATGCCTCTGTTGAGTGTGCACAAGTGGAAATATATGCTCAGCACGACTTAGTGCTGCTGGTGTGATTCAAAGATATGTTACTTTACAGATTTAGCTATTAACTGATAAGAACAGATTTTGTGCTTGCTTTCTTGGCTGAGCCTGTGATGCAAAGGCTGAGGCATGATTTTTAGGATAAGAACAGATACTAGTGTGTGGCTTTTAATCTCTGTGATGATTTATGCATAGCAACTCTATGCAGATCTGAGAGTACTTCTTTTTATACTCCATAGTGTGTGTATTTAGATAGAAAGTGATTTTATTTATCTTCTTGATAAGATCTATCTGTTCAAACTGAAAAGAATAGATGTATTGCCCTGCTCTCCTCTCTTTCTAGCACTGTTCTGTCATTTACAGAACTTGCTAGCACCTCTCGTCTACCTAAGACACTCAAAGAATCAACCTGCTGTTGAAGAGAAGCTTGGTCTTCTGGAATATGTTGGAAACCTCCTTCTTGTGGCTAGCCTTCTCCTCCTCTTGTGGATAGCCTGCTCTCCTCTTGTGGATAGCCTGCTCCTCCTCGCTGCTTGACCTGTTTCCTAATTGATCTAAAGATTGGACAAGATCTGGTAGGATTCTAAGTGTTATTGGTGTTCTTGAGCTGTTCTAGCTGATATGAATAGATGATTTAGTTGTTGAATTCGTTGCTGGTTGTCACAGAATGACTCCCACGAAACAGGGATAGTCAAGCTCACGAAGAGAGTTCGTGTAAGGGGCTGAACACGTTGGTCAAACAACCCTCAACCTGCACGGCGACGGTGCTCGTCGAGCAAGCGGAGGGACATCACGACAGAGATGAACACCAGCCCGTACCCAGGTTCACGGCCCTCGTGTGGAGGTAATACCGCTACTCCTGCTTGTCTGTATTGCACTGCTTGTAGAGGTTACAGTACAATGAGCTTGCCGAAGGCTCTCTTTTGGCAATGGTGTATACAAGGAAGGGAAGCAAGGGTCTTCTTCTTCCTTGCGCGTAAGTGGCGATGCTGGAATGAGAATGCGATCCCTTGCTACGGTGCACCTTGCCCTCCTTTTATAGGCGCCCCGTGCTCCCTCCTTGCACTCGCACTGTGGTAGGGCTGTCACGTGGCGCAGAAGGTGGAGCGCGGTGCATCGCAGCCCGGATGTCCATGGACGCGGTCCATGAGCGTAAAGCTGACTCCTGTAGCAGAGTACCCACCGTCCATGCAGGACGGCCAGCTGGGGCCGCAGAGGAACGTGGGGGTGCCCACGGTGACGTTGGCCTTGGAGCGTAGCGCCGGCCGGTCCCCTTATCACCAAAGAGGAAATCCTTGTAGTCCGGAGCGGGTGGCACAGCTTTATTGACCCCTTTAATCACCAAAATGGCAACTGCGGCGTCGTCGTCACCGCGCGCAGGGGCGCGCGTCACTCTGCGGCCGCTGCAGAGCCCATGTGCGCTCTGCAGAGGTTGCTTTGCAGCGAAGCGATCTCCACGAGGGCTTGGATGCCCTGTAGAGAATTCGGCGTTGACCTCTCCCCAGGGGAGATTTCCTTGAAGAGGGGGCAGCAGTGGATATGGCCTCCGCAGGCCTCTGCTGCCTCAAATCCCTCGCGAGGCAATTCGCCTCACGAGGCTCTCCAAGCCGTAGGCTTGGTCCTTAGCGAAAATCGCCATCAAGTGTCGAGGGCCGTATAGGACAGGCCCAGCACACCCTGGATTTCACTGGGCCGACAGTAGCCCCCGGGCCCATGATGGGCACGATGTAGTCCAATGGACGCAGGCGAATCGTCATGGGCCCAAAGTGTCCGGCCGGCCTGAGACACGTGCAGGGCAGTTACGCCGCGACGACACGTTCTCCTCGGAGATGATGGGCGTAGTGGGGGGTCCCACCACGTCTCGGTAACTGCTCTGAGGGGAATAAAGCCTGCAGCGCCGGTTCAGGCAGCAGTTACTGCATCATTTGCGCGCCCGTCTCCTTGCTCTTGACGCCTGCGCTCCTGTGTCTTCGACGCACCTCCCCCCTTGCAATCCTGCGGCAATGGCGCCCAAGAAAGCTTCCGCGGCCTCGAAAGGCAAAGCCGTGGTGCAGGGCGGCGAACCTGCCGCGACGCAGCAGGTCGGCGACTTCGAGCCGGCTCTGACCGGCTTCCGCTTTAAGAAGAAGGCGCAGCTGGAGAAAGTGCGTCACATGGCGGCTTCAGCGACCAACGAGCACGGCGCTACGGTGCTTAAGCCGGCGGACAACTCCTTCGGCGACTTCTACCCCATCTTCATGCACACCCTATTCGCCGGGCTTGTGCCTCCTTTCTCCGATTTCTTCCTGGCGATTCTGGAGCGCTACCAGATCCAGGTCCTTCATCTCCATCCTAATCCATCCTTGTCCTCGCCATCTTCGCCTACCTCTGCGAGGCATACATCGGCATCCCACCTCGGTGGACCTCTTCCGAAGCTTCTACGCGCTCCGGTTCACGGCGAACAAGGAGCGGTCAGGGTGCGTGTCCTTCCGCATCGCGGAGGGCATGAAGGGCACATACATCCCCATCGCGCGGAACGGCGAGAACATTGTGACCAATGTGACGAAGAGGGTGGAGGACTTCCGCAAGCGCTGGTTCCTCATGAAGTTTGGCAGCCGGAGCGCCTTCTTTGACCTGCCCGAGGCGCCTCCGATGAAGAGGGCGAGCTGGTCTTCTAAAGCGCTCAAGGGAGCCGCGCTTGGCCCTGTGATGAGGCGCTTGAAGGACCTCCGCGAGGCAGGCCTCACCGGGCAGATGGTGGCCAAGGACTTCGTGAAGCGCCGCATTGCTCCGCTCCAGTGGCACGCGGACGCAATGTGGCTTTACTCCAACCAGAGGGACAAAATGCGCCTGAGCGCAAACCTCTTCACGCAGCAGGAGGTGCGCACCATTATGGAGACGCTCTTCACGGCTCCTGATATCCCCCAGCCTGGCGATAAGGCGGTCCCGCTCCACAGGATTGACCTTGGGCGCCGCGTCTCGCTCGTGCAGACGATGCCGAAGTTCGACCGGTGGGGCCTGGTGCCCAAGGGTCACGCGGGGCCCCGCGAAGATCCTGAGTCCGCGGCGCAGGGGGCGCCAGCTGAGGCGACGAGGAGACGACGGTAACGCCTGTGGAATCCGACGCAGGCGCAACCGGCGCCTCGGGAGGCTCTGCCTCTCCAGCGGAGAGCTCGAGCACCTCGAAGAGCGCGGCGCCTGAGGTGAGGCCCACGAGGCTTCTTCAGGCAGCAGCGGCCAGTTCGTGGTCGCTCCCTCGCAGCGCGCCGAGGGGCAAGAGGAGAGCGACGATGACGGAGCTTCATCAGGCCATTGCGAGCCCCGCTCCAAGGCCGTTCATGACCGGGCCGCCGGGAGTCCAGCGGGCATCTCCCTCAAGAGGAAAGCCGAGGCCGCTCTCGAGGGGTCCGGCGCCGGAGCCGCACCACTGAGGCCGTGGCGGTCGTCGAACACGGTGTGGGTCGATTCCCGCGCCAAGACATCAGGGTAAGAACTGACTCCCTTTTCTGTCTTGGCTTGCTTTTGCGTAGGCTTCCTGCGGAGTTTTTGAGTTTTAGCCTCTCCAGGGGCCCCGAGGTGCCGAAGAGGCGGAGACTTCGGAGGCTTGGAGAGATCCCCAGCGCTGCAGCGGCGCCTGCAGCGTGTACAGTTGACGAGGTGCCTCCCGAGGGCACTGCTTCGTCTCCTGAGGCCGCGCGCCGCCTCCTGAAGCGGAGGAGCACTGCAAGGAGATGGAGGGGGAGGCAGAGGTGGCGATGCCTCCACCTATGCGGCCTGACGTCTCCCCCCGCAGCCGGAGGGGACGGCGGATGCGGATGCGGCGAGGTTCACGCCGCCGGCGAAGGAGTGTGCCGCGGTGACAGGGGCGTCCGCGGGGGCGTGCGCTGACGTCGAAATGGAGGAGGCCGCCGCGTCATCGCCCCCACCGAGCACGAAACTTGGAGAGGCCACAGCGGACTCTGAGGCCGCTGGGGAGGCGGCCTCAACTGAGAAGGCCAACCCTGTCCCTGGAGAGGAGAGCGCTCCCCAGGGGCAGAAGAATGACGTGGTTGAAGATGAAGATGCCCCGAACCCCCAGGAGGCCTCCGGTGAGGGGGGTTCTCATCAAAGCCCCCTGAAGGCCCCTTGGGTGGACCAAGAGGGGGGCTCGCACCAGAGCCCCCTGGCGCGCCTTGAGGCCACTCGGAGCCCAAGGTTGGACGCTCCGGAATCCTCGGCAGGCGCCGGCGTTTCCAGGCCCTCCGGCGAGCCACGGGCCTTAGTTCTGCGGGGGCGGCGCCCCGCCGCAGCCCGCCGTGGGGCTATCCTCCGCTCGGCGAGGGAGGTTCTCGACGAGCTTGAGGCCCAGCTTGCCGAGGAAGATCGCTCCAGGGCGGAGGAGGCCGCTGAGCTTGCGCGGGGCTGGGCTTGTCTTCGTGAGACCGTGGAGAGCTGCCGCCGGAAGAACGAAGCTGCCCAGGCGCAGCGCGAGGCAGCGCTGCGCTCTGCTGAGGAATCCGCATCAGCGTGGTCCGCGAGGTTGAGGAGACCCTAGCGGACCTGGGTGCTAGGCGCGAGGCTCTCGAGGTGGAGACCGAGGCCAAACACCAGGAGCTGGCGGCGCGCGAAGCGGCGGTCTCCGCCAAGCACAAAGAGCTTCTGGACCGCGAGGCGGGGATCGTCGCCGAGTCGGAAAATTTGCGGCAGAGTTGGAGAAATTCGTGAGAGTTTGAGCATTCGCGAAGACTTGATCGTGCAGCGCGGAGCTGATCTCGACGCCCGCGAGGCCGAGGCGCGCAAACGCGAAGACCAGGTTGAGCAGATCGAGAAGGATCAATCCGCGCAGCGGGAGCACCTGGAAGCCCGCGAGTACAAGGTCACTCAAGATGAGGAGTTCTACCAGAAGCGCCTTGCGCTGACCAACGAGAACCTTCGCAAGAAGGAGGAGAAGATGGCGGAAGAGTCTGCGACGAAGGAGAAGCTCTTTCGCGACAGCTGTAGAAAAGACTTCGCGGATAAGGCCAAGAAGCAAGAGGAGCGCTTCACGAAGAGACGCAAAGAGCTTGAGGCTCGCGTCCAGGACCTTGAGGCCCAGAAGAAGCGATTCGACTCTCGCCTCCAGGCTGCCGCGGAGGCTCGGGCGCGTGCGGAACAGAACTTTGCCTCTCTGATGGCGGACATGAAGGAGTTGACCGCTCAGGTGGGCCCTGTCGTGGAGCGCGCCGAAGAGGCTGAGCATCGCGTGCAGGCGGCACAGGTCTTGACGCAGCAACGGGAGCGCATGTTCCAATCCTTAGTGGCCCGGGGGAATACTCTCGCGGGGCAGCTAGGAGTGGATGCACCTATTGTTCCCGTCCATGGGAACGCTGATGCCGCCACATATCTTGCTTACTTCGACCAGCTCTTCTCTGTGCTCGAGGGCCCTGTGGCGGAACTTGGCGACGTTGTTGATGAGGAGTGCCGCAAGCTCTTGACCGTGGCGATCGATCGCGTCTTCGCCAACCTCCAGCGCCTTCACCCCGGCTTCGACTTCGAGTCAGTGACCGAGCCCATCGAGGGAGATCCGGCCTGGGAGCTCTCCAACTTGGTTCGAGAAGAAGTCAACGATTACGTCGACCGCTTCAAGAGGGTTGAGGCGGAGCAGGCCGCTGAGGAGGATGAAGGCGCCGAAGAAGAGAAGGCTGAAGAGGGCGGCGATGGTGAACCCTCTGCCTAGGCCACTCCTGCAACAAGATGCGCTTGGCGCAATTATCTTTGTTTTAAGACTTGTTTTAATTCACGCTGGCTTGTAAGATACTTTAATCGTATGCAAACATGTGTGTGTGCCCCTCGAAGGGTCCTTTGTCCCTGTTCCATGTCTTTCTTCGCTCTACGTCGTCAGGACCCGTCTCTTTGCGCTATGACACCGCCGCTACGGTATGCCGGAGCGTGACTCGGCAAGGCCGGGGGGTGTTTAAGGCTTGGAGAGGTAAGGGCTCTCGAGTCGCGGTGCTCGAGGGCTCCCCTTTGACGCACAAGCAGTCCATGGAGTGTGAGAGAGAAAAAACCGCTCGAGGGGCGACAGGTGCCCGTGAGAGGGAGAAAACACTTCTGAGGAGCGCAAGCGCTAGACTTAGCTTGGTGAGACTTTGGCCTCGTAGAGGGCGTTGGCTTCCCTGATGGTGCGCTCCCTTCTAGGGGTCGGAGCGCGACTTCTCGACCTTGGGGAGGACTTCTTGTTCCCTGTATTGGTTAGAGAGGCAGACCCAAAGCGGGCACATGGTAGTAAACACCCATGCGCGCTTATAGGCTTCCTCATGGGTATCTCGCGAGGAGAGTAAGTACCAAGGTCCTTTGGTGAGGTGGCGTGTTTTGGGAGCAAGCCCATGGGCCAGAGCTCTTTGGGGAGGTAACAGGCGTGAGAGCGTGCTCACGTGCTAGAGCTCGGATCCTTTGGATTTTGCGGTGCTGTTGGGGTGCTCTTGAGGCACAGTCACCGTACTCAGCCCCCGCTCGCGAGGTGCGCATGGGGAAGAATATAAGCGCGAAATGAACTAAGATGATGAAAAGTAAAACTCACCACCAAAATATTACATAGCGGCGCCTCAGCGCAATGTTTCATCGAGAAACGAATTGGTTCATTACACTTGGTGTGACCAAGATAAAGTTTTCCATGTCGAGGCATGGGGACCACATTCAGTGGCTGAGACTCTTCACGGCCTGCGGCGGCACGTAATCAGGAGAGCTCAGAGGGGCTGGCCCTCGGGAGGAGAAGCTTTTGTGAAGCTTGGAGGTGAAGTTGTGTGCTTCCCTCTAGAGACAAAAAATGTCTGGCGTGACTATGATCACGGGTAGAACTTGCGTAGATGCGCGATGTTCCATGGATTTTTGACCGGAATGCCGTCCTCCGTTTCGAGGCGTACCGCGCCAGGCCTGGCGATGTGGGAGACCCTGTAGGGGCCTTCCCACATTGGCGAGAGCTTGTGGAGACCTTCCCTGGAGAGGATTCTCCTGAGGACGAGGTCGCCTGTCTCGAGAGTGCGCGGACGTATGTGGCGGCTGTGGTAGCGTCGCAGGTCTTGCTGGTACTTGGCTGCCCTGAGGGCGGCACGGCGGCGCAACCCGTCAAGGAGTAGCAGGTCGTCGCTGTGGAGGTCTGCTTGATCGTCCTCGTTGAAGGCAAGGACCCGTGCGGATCCATGCTTGATCTCTGTGGGGAGGACTGCTTCAGCTCCATATACGAGAGCAAATAGCCTCTGGAGTCCACTTGAAGGTGCCGGATTTCTTCATGATCTTGAAAAATGGCAAGGCTCTCTCGCCGAACTTGGAGATGAAGCGGCCTAAGCTGGCCATGCATCCTGCTAGGCGCTGCATGTCCTTGAGGCGGCGAGGTGGCTGCATGTCTTCTATAGCCTTGATCTTGTCAGGGTTGGCTTCTATGCCGCGGTGGGACACGAGGAACCCGAGGAGCTTGCCTGAAGGCACCCCGAAGACGCACTTGGCGGGGTTTAACTTGATGTTCACCTTGCGCAGGCTGGCGAAGGTTTCCTCGAGATCCTCCAAGAGAGTGTCTCCCTCGCGAGACTTGACCACGATGTCGTCGACATAAGCTTCTGCATTTCTTCCCATCTGAGCCCCCAAGGCGATCCTCATGAGCCTCTGGAAGGTGGCGCCGGCGTTTTTTAGGCCAAAGGGCATGCAAGTGTAGCAATACACACCACAAGGGGTGAGAAATGCTGTTTTCTCCTCGTCTTCCTTGGCCATTTTGATCTGGTGGTAGCCTGAGAAGGCATCCAGGAAACAGAGGAGATCACAGCCGGCGGTGGAGTCCACGATCTGGTCTATCCTTGGCATGGGGTAAGGGTCCTTGGGGCAGCCTTGTTCACGTCTGTGTAGTCGATGCAGAGCCGGCCTCCTCCATTGGGTTTTGGGACAACCACACCGTTGGAGAGCCAAGTGGGATGGGCAACTTCTCGAATGATGTCTGCTGCTTTCAGCTTCTCTACTTCTTTGATGATGAACGCTTGCTTCTCGGGGGCTTGTTTCCGCGCTTTTTGCTTTACAGGGCGTGCGTCTGGACACACGGCTAAGTGGTGCTCGATCACCTCCCTTGGTACACCGGACATTTCTGACGGAGTCCACGCGAACATGTCAGAATTTGCCCGAAGGAAGACGACGAGCGCGCTTTCCTATTTGGGAGGCAAGCCAGCGCCTATGGTGACGCTAGCCCCCGAGCCTTCAGCCCCCGAGCCGCTGGTGCTCAGCGACACCTTCTTTGTAGATGCTTGCTCTTGAGTGAACAGTTGTTTCTTCTTCTTGGGCCTCTCGAGAGGCTCCATGTCCTCGTCAGCGGGGAATGCCATGGCAGCGGCCTTGTAGGCGATCTCGACGGCGCGCGTGGCGTCCTGTATGTGACCGCGTATGGTGATGGTGCCACCGCTGCCAGGGATCTTGACCATGTTGTAGGCATGGTGCGTGACGGCCATGAACTTCGCGAGGGCGGGGTAGCCGAGGATGGCGTTGTAGGGCAGGCCAATGTGCGCGACGTCGAAGTCAATTAGCTCGGTGCGGTAGTTCTCCTGCGTGCCAAAGGTGACCGCGAGCCTCACTTGCCCCAGAGGCGAGATTGAGCCGCTGGTGACCCCGGTGAAGGGCTTGGAGGGCATGAGCCACTCGTAGGGCACTTGAAGCGTCTCGAAGGTCTCGACAGAGATGACGTTTAGGCCTGCACCCCCATCAATGAGCGTCTTGCCGACGGCGATGTTGTTGATGGTGGGGGTGCACACCAACGGGAGGGTGCCCACCGTCTTTGTAGACTTGGGGTGGTCTTTGGCGTCGAAGGCGATGGTGTACTGGGACCACTTGAGGGGGCGAGACGTCTCGACCCCGGGAAGCGCTGCGTTGAGCTCGCGAGCGAACTGCTTGAACTGGTTGTTCGACTTGGGCGCCTGGGATCCGCCGAGGATGCATGCCATGGCACCCTTGGGGGCCTGGTAGCCTCCAGGCTCTTCGTCGGGCAGATTGTTGTTTTTCTCGGCGGCATTCGCCTGAGTTCCCTGAGGCCTCTGGAAGTTGCCCTTGCGTCCACCTTTGCGGTAACCACGACCTCTGCCGCGGCCACCGCTGCCCTCTTCTTGCTCACGCTTCTTGCTCAGTTGCTTGAGGTCATAGCAGTTCTCTGTCGCATGGCCGCGCCTGTTGTGGTAGATGCAGAACGGGCGGTTGTCCACCTTTCTTGCCAGCCTCTGGAGAGTCCTCGCGAACATGCTTGGCGTCGGGTTCAGCTGCCAAGACTGCGGTAGGCTTGCGCTTCGTCTCGTCACGCCTCTTCTGGGTCTTGGATCCCTCGACAGGGTCGTCTGTTGAGCCCACCTTGACGAAGAGGAGCCCTTCTTCCGCCTTGGCGCACTTGTCTGCGATGTCGAAGAGCTTCACCACGGAGGAAAGGGTATCATGTATGCCGAGCTTCTCGAGCATCCTGTGGTTGGTGACGCCCTCTCTGAAGGCCGCAATGACGTGCGAGTCCGGGATGTTCGGGATCTTGTTGCGGACTTGGCTGAAGCGCTGGATGTACTTGCGGAGGGTCTCGCCAGGCTTCTGGCGCACAGCTCGCAGATCGTTGTAAGTGAGGGCGCGCTCGTACGTGCCCTTGAAGTTCGCAACGAACTGCTGGCAGAGCTCCTCCCACGAGTCTATGGAGTCCTCGGGAAGGTTCAGGAGCCACGACAAGGCGGAATCCTTGAGAGCGTGTGAGAACCAGTTGGCCATGACCTTGTCGTCTCCCCCCGCAGCTTGGATGGAGGTGGTGTAGAGCTGCAAGAACTCGATGGGGTTGTTCGTGCCGTCGTAGCCCTTGGGGAGGTCAGGCCTGAACTTCTGTGGCCAGACGACGCGCCGCAGGTTGCGGGTGAAGGCCGCGCAACCTGTGGCGTACGAGGCGATGCCCCCCTAAAGAGCACGGCGGTTCTGTCGCCCTGCCTGGCCGATCTCCTCCACGATGCGCTTCTGGAGGTCCTTCTGGCGCTCCATTTCCACCCGCGCGTCTGGGGGTGTCCGCTGCACGATTTGACAATCGCGCGGCGACGACGCGTGGGATGCGGCCTTGTGCGCCGCGGCCGGAGGCGGACCTGGCGGAGGCGGCGGCGGAGGTGCGCCATGCGCGGTGGTTCCAGCACGTCCGGAGTTGTGGTGCACCAGAGAGCGCGACGCCGCAGGAGCAGCGCGCGGTGCCGCCGCAATGTCGACGAGGTGCTGAAGGCGGCCGAGCCAGTTGTCGTGCGCCTCAGCTGTGGGACGGTAGCGGAAGAGTTCCGCGGCCATGAGCAGTGCGGTGTTTGGGCTGGGCGCTGGACGCCCAAGAGTGGAGGCGCTGTGGCGCTGGGACGGGTGCGAGGACTCTGCGTCCTCGCCGTGCCCGTGGTCGACGTCGTCGTCGAAGCGGTCGTCGTGGTTGCCGTCGTCGTCCTCGGGGTGCTCCACCCGCGGTTCAGCGGTGTTGCGCCCCGTGGCACGGCTGGCGCGGGGACGGCCGCGAGGGTTGGTGGTGTTGGCAGCGGGCTCGGTGGTTGCCCTGCCTGACGCCCGCCGGGTGGCGCGAGCTGCGCGAGTGTCCGCCATGGCGCAGAGGTCGATGAAGGTTGAAGACGCGCCTCAGCCCCCTACCTGGCGCGCCAATTGTCGGAGAATGACTCCCACGAAACAGGGATAGTCAAGCTCACGAAGAGAGTTCGTGTAAGGGGCTGAACACGTTGGTCAAACAACCCTCAACCTGCACGGCGACGGTGCTCGTCGAGCAAGCGGAGGGACATCACGACAGAGATGAACACCAGCCCGTACCCAGGTTCACGGCCCTCGTGTGGAGGTAATACCGCTACTCCTGCTTGTCTGTATTGCACTGCTTGTAGAGGTTACAGTACAATGAGCTTGCCGAAGGCTCTCTTTTGGCAATGGTGTATTCAAGGAAGGGAAGCAAGGGTCTTCTTCTTCCTTGCGCGTAAGTGGCGATGCTGGAATGAGAATGCGATCCCTTGCTACGGTGCACCTTGCCCTCCTTTTATAGGCGCCCCGTGCTCCCTCCTTGCACTCGCACTGTGGTAGAGCTGTCACGTGGCGCAGAAGGTGGAGCGCGGTGCATCGCAGCCCGGATGTCCATGGACGCGGTCCATGAGCGTAAAGCTGACTCCTGTAGCAGAGTACCCACCGTCCATGCAGGACGGCCAGCTGGGGCCGCAGAGGAACGTGGGGGTGCCCACGGTGACGTTGGCCTTGGAGTGTAGCGCCGGCCGGTCCCCTTATCACCAAAGAGGAAAACCTTGTAGTCCGGAGCGGGTGACACAGCTTTATTGACCCCTTTAATCACCAAAATGGCAACTGCGGCGTCGTCGTCACCGCGCGCAGGGGCGCGCGTCACTCTGCGGCCGCTGCAGAGCCCATGTGCGCTCTGCAGAGGTTGCTTTGCAGCGAAGCGATCTCCACGAGGGCTTGGATGCCCTGTAGAGAATTCGGCGTTGACCTCTCCCCAGGGGAGATTTCCTTAAGAGGGGGCAGCAGTGGATATGGCCTCCGCAGGCCTCCGCTGCCTCAAATCCCCTCGCGAGGCAATTCGCCTCACGAGGCTCTCCAAGCCGTAGGCTTGGTCCTTAGCAAAAATCGGCCATCAAGTGTCGAGGGCCGTATAGGACAGGCCCAGCGCACCCTGGATTTCACTGGGCCGACACTGGTGTATTCGTGCTAATGTAGAGAAATAGGGTACGGCTGAGATGTGTTTGTGTGAGCAAAAACAGTGGCTAGTACTGCTGTCCTGTTTATGTAATGTGCTAGGACGGTTTGGTGTTGGCTGTTGTTGTGAGCTGCTTGTGTGTGGCCCCTTGTGGGTTCAAGTTCCAAGTTTGAGGTGCATTCCCTCTTGTGCAAGCTTTGGGCTGGTGTGGATAATCATCTTTGACCCCTTTTTGGGTTGCCAAGTGAGTTGCTTCTCCTCCTTGAGCAAGCTACGGCTGGTTGTTGTGGTGGTGACACACAACTAGGTGACTCCCCATTTGCATGGATGAGTGTACTACTTGTTGTCAAGCTCTCATGCTTGAGCATTACTTGAGGTTCAAGTTTACCTAGATATTTGCTTGTGGATAGAGATGAATGGTCATTGATCTTATCCTCTTGTACAATTTCTTCTTGAGCAAGACAAATGACAATTGTAACTAGATGGTCTTGGGCTGCTTCTTATGTCGGTTTGATCAATGTTGGACTTGGAATTAATTCAGGTGGGCTTTAAAGACCATTTATGGGTGGTGATGATCAAGTGGTTTGCAAAATTCGAAAATGTGGCTTATTGATTATGTTTCGGTTCTTCCTTGGTAGCAAATACCATTGGAGAAATGTTAATGTGGGCTTTCTTTATTAGGAACCTAGCTAAGTTAGAGGGATTAATAAGTTGCCTTGATGCTTCAGATTTATATACTTGGATCCATAATTTTTGCCTTTACTCCTGGTTGCCTTTGTTGCTTAATAAAAATGGATCAATGTTGCCTCGTGCTCCTGCTGCCTATTTGACCCAAGCTGATCCAATATTCCAAGTATAATCCATAGTCCCTTGTTGCCTTAATTTTCTTTTGATCCCTGTAGCTGTTGCTTGGATACTAGGACAAGTTCCTACTATCCTGGAGTTAGGTTCCAACATCAATTCGCCTCACCCTTGTGGTGAAGGCGACATTTTAACAATAACCATATATTGCTTGTCTTTCTTGTTTGCTTTTGCAGGAAATGAAGAATAAGACGAGTGTTGGAAGATTTAGAAGATAAAGAAGATCAAGATCATTTTTGCTTAGCCTTCTCTTTTATTCTTTTGTAATATTCTTTTCTCTACAATGAGATATGTACATATTCTATAAATGATGTAATTATTTATTATTCTTTCCATTTCATTTTGGAAAGTTTGATCTTGTAAGATTTGTATTATGGCACAATGGATGTACCTAATTATATTCTGCCTATTTATATTTCGAATTGGAGCACATATGTAGAAAGAATGGAATGAGATGAGATGGTAACATGGGTTTAAGATGATATTTTGAGATGATGTTGTATGAAATGATAACTTGATTTATTTATATACACTTCGGACTATCATTTGAATTGGTAATTCTATGTGTGGAAAAGGATATGATGATATGATATAAGAATGGTGGTGTATGAAATTCTTGTGATGTGTGAAATGAGGTCTTGATAATTGTTTCCTTGTATATCATGAATGTGTAGATGAGTAGGGATAAGATATGATGTTCTAATGATGTGTTCATTTGATTGAATTATATCTTGTCATAATATTTAATTGTGTTCAAATGTTTTTAAGATATGTAAAGGTCATGTCGAATTCTTGAATGACTTGACAGTTGATACTAGTTGCTAGTTAGCTATAAAGATCATGTCGAAGTTTATCATACTCAACATGATGATCTAAACCCTAATTCATCGAGTCGAGAGAAACATCGATCACTTTGCATCGTTTCATTTATCGCGCCAAAATTTCCCATATTTTCAGATGCATGCTATGCAAATGCACATATTCTACTTCTACCCTTCCGACTCTCTAAACTGTGGGGTATTACAACGAAGGTGGGAGCTGTGGGCAGCACTTGGTGGCGGCGCGGCCGATGGGCGGCGGCGTGGAGCTTTCGGCGCGGGGCGGCGATGCGGGCGATTCGCAGGAGAGTGGCGAGGGAAGCAGACGCGGGGGAAAATGAGCGGGTGGGCTGGCCGCTGGCGAGGCGTCACGCATGTGGGGCCCACGCTGCGCGCACGAGCGAGGAAACGAGAGAGCGACGTGCGGCCAGAATATTCTGGCGGAAAATGGAGGCTTCATCAACGTACGTCCAACTCCCATTTAATAGTAAAGCCTATCATGGCTACCTAGCTAGTCACTTAGTTTCTGAACCACCGGTTCCGGCATGAAGTCATGATCATCTCTAGTGTCATGATTCTCAGACTCGGAACTGTCGGAGTTGTTCAGGGGCCTATACATGAAGTAGGTAGAGACTTCAACATGGTCGAGGAAGAAGGTGTACCTCTCACCAGGTTGCATGCCGTAGCGATCAACAAGTCCTGTCCAACTAGGGCCACTAAAGTATGTTCGGCCCATCGTGTTGGTGCACAAAACTCTGAACCTCCGGGTGGGCACCGTCATCTGGACCAATTCAACCTCAAATGTCATGTAGTCGGTGACGGCAACACCCACGTGCTCCAAGAAGTCACGTCTAGACTTGCACGGGATGTTCTGAGAAAAACAACAATTAGACATTAGTGTTATTATAAGATTAGGATAATGCAACAGTTTAATTAACGAAATAAGAGAACATTTCACAAAGACACATGCATTAAAAAGTGCCTCATATGAATCAAAGTCATCGGTGTAATACAAGCCTCATATATCATTGCCAAAACCAGGCAAAAAGAGTGCATACAAGACCATGTACTAATACAAGCACTCAAATTGTATATAGTACAAGGTATTGTAGGTACTCTCCTTTCTTTTAACATGACATCGTTTAAATCATCGGCCTCTAACATCTACAATAAAATGGATAAAAGATGTCTCGAGTTGATAGTGGTTCAAATCATTGACACATGGATAAAACATGTATGTTTAGCAAGAACAAGAAAATAGGCTCATGACATGTCGATTTTAAACATACCATGCGAGTTTGAACATCCGCTGCAAAAAATACGCCAAACTTCCTATTCATGCACTCGGGATAGCCACAATTCTCACACTGATACATTTTGCTGCATATTATACATATAAAAACATTAGAGGAGTGCATTAAACATGAAGTAGTCTAAACATGAACTATAATACAATAAGTTGCATATTATAGATGAACATAAAACATTAGTCTAAAACAACAGTTGAAACATCAGTCTACACAGATAAGTCTAATCAACAGTCGAAACATCAACATAAAACATGAAGTGGACATGTCGCTCTATGGGTTGTCCCTCGCCAGCTGAGCCCAGAACATCGGATCTGCGGGGACATCAGTATCCTCGCTCCCCCACGGCTGACCCGAAGGAGTGCGGAAAGGAGGTACGCCGTCCCGCCTATTCACCTCGACCCAGTGCCTAGGGTCGGTGTGGTGATAAGCATCGGGGTTCGGCGCCCCTAACACCTGCTGCTCCCACTGCTGTTGCCGCTGCTGCTCAGAGTCGGACTCCCAGTCCTCCTCCCATTCCCCCTGCGGCTCGTCCTGCGGCTCCTCCTGCCAGATCCCAAGCGAACTAATGTCCTGCTCAGAAGGACCGATGCCGTGGGAGGGACCGGCGCCGAACTGCTGGTACGCCATCAGGTCCGGCTCGTCCTGTAGGAGACTCCTCACTAGCGGGTCGTCGTGGGGGCGCACGTTGCGCCGTCTGATCTGCGCCTTAGCCAACTCGTGCTCCCTCTGCATGGCCATGTTCACCTGTCTGATCCCAGGCGGCATGTGGCGATCCACATCGTGGCGATCCGCAGGGTAGTTCAGATGGCGGTCCTTCTTCTTATGCACGTACTCGTGTACGGCAAAATAACCATAAGCGCGCGCCGCCTCCTCCGGTGTATCGAACTGACCAGCCCAGTGCTTCCTCCCGTTTATATGGATTTGACATCCATATACGTACCGGTCTAGCTTCTTCCTATAACACGCCCTCACACCCTTAAACGGACCCACTCCGTGTAAACTAATACATCATAAGAAGATATTTATTAAAACCAAAAAAAACTAAAAGAATCTAAAGAATAAACATGTTAACATTTACTAATACATCTCCTAAAAAGTCTAAATATAACGTGACATCTAACAATGTAACATTACTAATACATCTCCTAAAAATCTAACAATCTAACAATGTGGACATGCAAATCTAAATTCTACAAGTACACAACTAAATTATCAAATCTAACAATCTACACTAGATATAGAATTCTAACAATCTACACTAGATTTAGAATTTTAAATTATCAAATCTAAATTATACAACTACACAACTAAATTATCTAGAATCTACAACTACACAACTAGACTACAAATTATCTAAAACTACACAATTAGATTATCTACAACTACACAACTATATACTACAAACTATCACAAACTAAATTATCTACAATCTAATACTATACTTGTAGCACATACTACATTATCTACAATCTAATACTACAATTATAGCACATACTAAATTATCTACAATTAACTAGAAATCTAACTATCTAATACACATAACAATCTAATAATACTACACTAAATTAACTAGAAATGTAACTATCTATATATACACTCACGGAGACGGGGCGAGGGCCGGGGCGGCGACGCGGGCCTGGACGGCGGCATCGACGGAGGCGTGGACGGGGCGGCAAGGCGGGTGCGGACGGCAGCGTCGACGGAGGCGGGGCCGGGCGGCGATGCGGGCCGAGGCGTCGACGTAGGCGGGGACGGGGCGAGGGTCGGGGCGGCGTCGACGGATACGGGGAAGGGGCGCGGCGAGGGAGGGGACGCGGTGGCGGGGAGGGGAGGGGACGCGTCGGCGGGGAGGGAGAGGGAGGCCGCGCGATGCGGTTTTGGGAAGCGCGCCTGTCGTGGGAATACTTAACCCGCAGCCCGCGACTAAAATGCGGCTTATCATAAGTTCACAGCCGCGCCGTCAACGGGCTTACACGAAGATGGGCCGACCCAAGATCATGATGTACAAGAGGAAGGATCTAGAAGACCGGAGGAGATATAACTTGGGGGACACGAAGACGTTTAGTCTCCAAGTAGGACTCCGGCTTATACTTTCCTTCCTAGAGAAGTTTCCTTATAACCTTGCGAGTCACCGTCTTTATAAGGTGGACTCCAGGGACCTAGAACCCTAAGCTCTCAGATCTCGAGAGAATAGACACAATGTAAATACAAGGAAAGGAGCCGCCGCATCCGGCGACTCCAAAGGCATACGGAATACGACCTAGCCACAAACAGCATGTAGGGCTATTACCGGATGATGTTTCCCGGGGCCTGAAGCTGTATAAATCGCTCTCCTGTGTGCAATCTCGCTCCCGGAAGACAATCTCGCTCCCGGAAGATCCCACGTCGCCTAAGTTCTGCGATCTCACAAGTCATTACGCGATGACACCTGCCGTGATAATCCAACGACAGCGCCGGGAAGAGAGAGAGTGGGAGGGATAAGGTGGCCGGGACGGTTAAGTTTTTTTTTTGAATTTATTTTCTTTCTTTTTTTTAAGTTGGTTTTGGGAGTTTTTTTTATGCGGTGAATTTTATCAACAAAAATTATGTTTTGTTGACCAAATTGAATGGTCAACAAAAACTTGAATGGTATAATGTTCAACAAAAAATAAATATTATATCACAATTTTAGAGGCATATTTTAGACAATATTTGTACAAACTATAGTTTTACTAATTATATTTTTTTGACAAGATTTTATAGACAATGCCTTTTTTATTGTTTCAAACTAGTGTGATACTGAAAAAATTACTATTTCAAACTGGTGTGAAACCGAACAAAAAAATAGTTATACTACAAATATGATTACCGGCGTGCCAAACAATCCACGACAGTGATTTGCTGGGCCCGTATCACGCGCCGGACCATACACTATTACCGGCGTGTTCACTAGACGCCACGCCAGTGATTACACAGTAAATTACTGGCGTGTCATGTTAGTTCCACGCCAGTAATATATTTCACCGTGGCAACTTTTTTGGGCCCACAAATCACCGGCGTAGCTCTAAGATGTTCACGCCGATGATTCCACGCTAACACCGGCGTGGAAAAAATCCCACGCCGGTGATTAGCTGCGGAATTTGGTCCTAGCAGATCACCGGCGTGGGTTTTGGGTGACCCGCCGGTGATTACAAGCCGGCTATTAGGTGTTTCCTTGTAGTGTCCCTCCCCCGCTAGCTTCTCCTCTCGTATAAAGTTTCTAGTTGTAGTTCTTGCATCATACTACCTCCATTCCAAAAAGTAAGGCGTATATTTATTCTGAAAAGTCAAACGGTATAAAGTTTGACCAAGTTTTTGCAAAAAGCTATTAACATTTACAATACCAAGTCAATACCGTTAGATACATCATGAAATATATTTTCATATGATGTCCATATTATAGTTTTGTTAATTGCTATTTTTTCTAGAAACATGGTCAAACTTTAAGTTGTTTGACTTTTCAGAAAAAATATACGCCTTACTTTAAAAAACGGAGGGAGTACTATGTAAAATCTCGCGCGAACTCTAGTTGTTAAATTTCAGTTTGAATATGCAGTACCATTTTCTGGGTCGTCCAGCCCTTCTCATACCGTAAAAATGTTTTAGTGCTTACCGGATACGATATATTCGGTAGGAGTTTTTAGTTTGTCTGCTGGGAGATCGGCCCATGCGGTATGGCATTCCGATCTCTGAACCGGCCATTTTATCAGCAGCTAGGGAACACGCTCCTCATAAAAACAAACTGCCGACACTGACGTCGTTCGACATCATGGCTCAGAATCAGCAAGATATAAAAATATCACCACCAAGGCAAGCGGAAATAAAGGGACGAACCACACCGACCGGGAAGGTTCATTCCAAATTATTATTAGCGTCATACACGACAGTCAAGACAGCAGATAAATTACAGAAAACGGTTCAAACAGGTGCCGTTCCGGCACACTTCGTACTTGCCACAAGTCTACCTGACAGAAATGGCGGCAGCTGCAACGCCCCCAAACAAACCACGAGACACCAGACCAATAACACAACAATCGTCAGTCAGACACCCAAGTAACTACACTACAATCCCCAAATCTTGCAGTTTACAACTGCTGGTCACCTAAGCCAAGGATGATTTGCCAGGGAACAACGGCGTTTGATCCGCCATCGCCCCCTCAAGCGCTCCCTCTCCCGCGATAATGGAGGAAATCGCCGGTGTGGTCATGCTTCGAGAACATGCCACCGTTTACTGGGACGCCCGTGTGGCCAGGCCTTGCCGAGTCGGTGCCGCCGCCTCCAGAAGCCTGCTCGGACTTCTCCTTTGAGTTGAGGAATCGCCCGCCCGTTCCCCGAGCCCTCTTCATAGCGTGCTGGTGCCGGGATTCGTGGAGGTAAGGCTGGACAAGAGGCATGAGTGTGTTATGTTGCTGAGTGTTTGTACTTAAACTTTTATACAGTGCAAATGAGTAGAAATGACCAATGGTAGTATTTCTTTTTAAACAAAATTTATGCATGACATACCTTGCGACTCTTCACCAGCTTATTCTCAGCCTCTAGTTTTGCACGGAGCTGTCTCCTTCGGAGAATAGCATGGTACTGCTTTGCATTTACATAAATGGGCTCTTCGGCGGCAGCTGGTTCAATTGGCAGTGGCACTCGAGCGGATGGTACCATACCCATAATCTGGGGGTGCATCTTTATTATTGTTTTGCATCAGATAAAGATGAGTTAGTAACATTGAGAGGCAAGAATTAAACTTAGCAGAAAACGAAAACCAATCTGTGGCAGGGGTGGGGATGAGATCATTTCTCAAATCAAAATAAGTTGCCGCCGCCAGTATGCCACTGAGCATTGAAAATTTGACTTTACGTAACATTGGTGTAATTAAACCCAATCATGTTTAGTTCTGTCTTAATAGTTATTTCATTAATAGCTGCAAAATACCTAGAGCATATTTTTTCCTAATAAAAAAAGCATAGCCCCTTTATTTCATTACCGAAATAAAAAAAATCAGGCCCGATCCTGTCTTTTACGGATTTCTGGGTTAAAAACCCCTTATTACAAATGCTTCAGGCCCAGCTAGAACAGATGCTTGCACACAATAATCGAACATTTGTAAAAGGTTAATAAGCAGCAGCATCAAGCACAAAAAAATAAGGCCAGAAGAGAAGCAGACAAATTTAGTGAATGAACAGGGCTGGATAGCATAGATATATATCACTTACAATAGCATGCGAGCCATAAGCCGCCATTGCACCACCATAGAACGGATCATTATACGGGTATGGCATGGCCTGTAAAGGTAAACATCTTGGAGAATTCACATGCTTGCCTATCAACAAACAATTGAAATTAATAAATCAGTCAATGTTTGAGCAACACAACCGAGACTTACAAAGGGATGAGTGCGGTCAGGTTTTGGCTGTGTGTACGCTGTATCTGTATTGCCCAGAGATAAAGCCGACAACATCTTGCCTTCATCACTCTTTGTGTAACCATTGCGATTGCCTAGTATTAGTGCAAGGAGAAAACTAAATTTATATTAGTTCTGGAGCCATCAATATCCCCTTCTCATTGTTATTTTGGATACTATTCTATTTTTCATTTCCAGGACAAAAAATATTACAGAACTGTGACTAATTCAGGAAAGACATGTTTGGCGAGTCTAGTGCGAACCAGATTGATCATTCAGCTCATTAAGGCTTCCTTCGCTCATTCCAGACACTTCTTGAGGAGAATCACTAGCTGACAAGTCGCAGTTAGGTACTTGATGACCAAACTGAATCATGATTGTGCCATTTTCTGCCAGAAGAACACAAAAGCTGTTATAACTCTTATTGCAGGAAATCAGTATACATCACGTAGACAGTGAAGTAGGAGAGCGGAAATGGCAACATTGGAATTGAGCAAAATTACCATGCATAATTTCCTTGCGTCTCATCTCATAGGCCTCTGCTTTTCAGTTCAAACTGTCCATATAAGTAAGCAGCAGGTCAGTCACAACAACAGAATAAGAATACTCACTCCGATCCACATTAATTGTCGCTGAATCGGATGAGCGAAAATTAATATGGATCGGAGGGAGTACATTTTGGATAAATAGAGCAAGAGATTGCCGACAGGTGTCTCTTTCCTAATATAGAACGCTGAAAGTATGAAGGAATAGAATTGTTCTAGCATAAAAGTACTAGAGTTATCCATATCCAGTTAAAGAGCTTTAGCCACACAACATGCAGCCAGTAGCCCTTTAAATCCACCAAATTGGTCATGATGCACTAAATTCGATGTATATTATTGTACAGCTCTAAATTTCACATCAACAATATGCATCAACCCGGTCACTCAATCAGAAATCCTAATGGTTTATGTACCCAGAAGCATCAATCTATATGTGATTAGAAAAACTCCTGCACGATTTGCTAGTTCTCCTGCTACAGAAATCCGAATTGCTCATTCATAAACCCAGGGGTTCTCCCCTACTTATAGCTGTTAGCCTGTAACATTTTTCAGACAACAGTCATGATTAAACAAATTACTAGATTTCTTGAAGAACTTCCAAATCACAAAGTTCGCAATTGACTTTCCATCTGAACCCTCCATCAACAGATTTCAGTTCACCAAAGTAACACAAAATGATTTAACTAATAAAAACTACCTGAACTAAACAAAAAAAGCTATAGTAGACTCACGAGGCCACACTGCCGCCGCAACCACCACCTCACTTCAACCCAGGAATGCACCCACAAATCCCAGGCACCAAATCAACCCGAAACCAATTGAAACACCAAGAAAACAGCCGGATCCAGCGAGAGATCGGCCAAGCAGCCCAAGGAAACGGTCAGCAATGGCAAGAACCCAGCTCGCCCGCGACCCAGGGAGAAACAAGAGAAGCGGGTGAGGAGAGAGGGGAGGGGAAGAGAGGAGGAGGAGACCTGCGATATGATGCGAACGGGGGGAGCATGTCCCCTTTCCGGCAACCCCTCCCTCCTCCCTTGCTCGCCTCTGCCGCGACTTCTCCTCTCCTCTGCTGCAAGTCTCCGCTCTCTCTCTCCTTCGCTGCTTGCGAGGATTTCTCTGTTGGCTTTATCTTTCCCTCCATCTGTCCACTCACCCACCAGGCTAGTAAAAAAAAATACTGAATAAAGCAGAACGTCCCGGAGAATAGTCTCGGTGACATGAGAGCAAAGAAACGAAAAACATTTTAACACGCTAGGCTGCAAAAATGTTATATACTAGTACCTCGATTATTTTAGTTTCTTCCCCGCAAGAAAAAGCAGAAAAGTATTTTAGTTTCTGCGTAGTATAGTAGTAGAATCTTTGATCCAAGTCTTGCTGCGACGTGCCTCGGAATCGATTCTTCGTTCTTTTTTATCGAGCCTCTGAACCGACGGAGGCGCAGTCGCTGTAACAGATTAAGGGCCTGTTTGTTTGGGCTGTGGCTGGCTGGCTGTGGCTGGCTGTGGTGCTGTGCAGGGAAAGCTGCTGCGCAGAGAAAGCTGCTTTTCTGAGTTTCACTGTTTGGCAACTTGTCTGGTTGTCTAGCTGTGGGTTGATGAATTGTCTGAAATACCCTTCGAACTTTGAGAATGTATGTATTTACTTGTTAAAATCATTTGTGTTTGATTCAAAATATGCAAGCAAGGAATTTGACACAGATGGCATGAATTACACAAATCGGTCACTAGCAAATAAAAAAAGAAAAAATGAAAGGCCTGGATGGCTGGATTCCGTTCTCCACACCGCGGTGCTCGGCCCTGGTGGCCCTCCCGCTCCACGCCGCCGTGCTCAGCCCGACGTTGCCGCAGGCGAATCTCCAGTGGCCGGCGGCGGGAGAGGGACGCTAGCGGGCGGATCTCCGGTGGCCGGCGGCGGGAGCAGGTGAGCTGGGCGGCGGCGGGAGGAGGTGAGCTCGGAGGCCGGCGGCGGGAGGAGGTGAGCTGGGGGCCGGGGACGGTCGAGGACGGCCGGAGGAGCTTCGCGGCGGGGACGACAGGGAGGAGATGGCGACGAGCTTGGGCGGGGAGGGACGAGGACGGCGGGAGCAGCTTGGCGGCGGGACGGCAAGGAGGAGCTGGCGGCGAAGATCCGGAGGCGGGGAGGGACGAGGACGGCGGCGGCGCCCCGCTCGCCGGCAGGAGAGGACAAGCGAGCTGGCGGCGCAGGGAGTAGAGGGCGGCGGGGCTGGGATGCGATGCGAGCGAACACTACCCTGTTCGTGAGGTAGGGGATAATGTGGACGAGAAAAAAAAAGAATCGGGGCTGGGATGTTTGCTTCGGCCGGTGGCATTTACTTGTAAATATGGGCAAACCATATGACCCTTTGAGAAAACGGTTCGCTTACCTTTGCGGGAAGCAGCGCGAAGCCGCGCGAAGCTCCTCTCGACGTGCTTCCTCCTCCCCGTGTATTTCCTGGCTGGCTTTGACGAAGCCCACAGCCACAGCACACCCGTTTGGTTCGTTTGTCCGCTTTTTTCTGTGGAAAAGCTCCTAAAAGCTGAAACAAACACACCCTAAACTGCAGCCATTGTTGCAGAGCTCATTGATTCGTTCCAGACTTGCAGCTCGCCAGCCAGAGTAGTAGGTAAAAGACAGTTAACGTGGCACGCCACTTCACTTACCGTGTGGATCTAGCAAACCATGCTTAGCTTGCTTACATCCCAATTTTACTACTGCCTCGACGAAAGATCAACTGAGGTGACAGCAATCTTAGTAAATGGGAGGTGGATCCAGAGACCAGTCGGGAGGGCATAAAGTACTGTTATTAGACGGGGAGGAAATGGGCTGTTAAAGAATGAGCATCCTGGCACACTGTTTAATTTAATTTAACTTAGTACTCCGTCGCTTGAGAGATCTTTCCTCGATGGTTGCTATCCTATCATCATCGTCGTCGTCACTTATAGTAGACCTGCACCAAGATGGAACTACTAGCCGTTCTTGTCGCCGTCTGCACTTGAATATATGTGTTCCTGCGTCGCTTTCCGTTTGTGTTAGCTGGAGAAAGAACGTCACTGCAGCACGTCGCGCGGGCAGGCGCCACTTGTGGCCGGCCCACGCGCTGACTCACCCCAACGCCAAGCTGTTTTTTTTTTCCTAGCACTGTTTGTCTTCTTGTTAATCGTGGGTAGGATCACTGAGTGCCACAGATTGGTCACCGGGCGTTGCTTTTTTTTTTTTTTTTTGAGAATTCCTGGTCTTACACAGTACAGCTGTAGTATCTGAACTCACGCACAACTCACACCACACACACTCAACACCACACGCACGCCACCTGTGCGCAAGCTAGACCTAACCAGACTATACTAAGCTTCTGGGCCCCGTGAGCCTAAACCTACCGGGAAACCCCTGCGGTGGTGGGTGCACCACAATACCTCTGATCGAACCACGGTGGAAATGGCCCAGAAGCAGGAGCCGAACACTGTTCACGTGAAACACTGTTCACGTGAACAGTGCCTCTCGGGTGAGGCAATCCGGAATTCGCTCCCCAGGAGTCGAACTCGCGAGCGGGCCTGCATGCCACTGCATGCGAAGCCACCGCGCCACAGGCGCGTCCTCGTCACCGGGCGTTGCTAACATGAGCGTAACGCTGGGTGTTGCGCAAACCACCGGTGGCGGACCAAGGATATTTTGAAGCCTGGGCAAACAGTAAATTTAAGGGCATATAATGATATTTTTTAGGCTAGACAAACAGTAAATACAGTACAAATACATTACGCCGACCGGCCGGAAGCCCGGGCAAGCGCCGGGTAATAGGGGCGCTGCATCCGCCATGCAAACCACCACTTAGAACAAATTTTGTACATTTTTCACCATGTGGTGGTCGAATTTGTTGCGGTTTTCACCAGTTCGTTATCTAATTAACTATTTAGCCATGTTGACAGCAAAATCAGCAGCTGGATCACACATGTCAATGTTCCAATAAATGTACACAAATCAAGAAAAGTTTAAAATTCCTAAAATATTAATGTTTAAAATTTATGGAAAAAAATGTCCGTGTTATCTAGAATGTAATAAACGTCATCAATATGTAGCATCAATTTTTTACTTTAAAATGTTTTATGTTCATATTTTAAAACAAATACTCATGACAAACTAAAGAAATCATAGGGAAATAATTAATAATTACATAACAATGAGTTCATTTTGTATTTGCTTAGTGTGTCACAAATATTTAATTTTTTTAACTATAGAATATATTTTGAGTGACCATTGATGCTTCATATATCATTACATCCTAGTGCGCATCCACACAAAAAACTCACATGTTTTCAATGAATAATCAATTTTATGATTTTTAAAGATTTTATATCTTTTATATCAATTGAATCGTTGACATGTGGGGCTTAGCTCTCGTAATTAACCTTTTTTTTTTAGGGGGGAAGAGAGAGAGATTACATTCCAACACGGGCCAGAAGGGGGGAGTCCCGGAGTACAAGTTCCTCAATCGGGGGTAGAGGTCTTTGTAGAGGACTGAACGATGGTGAAGAGGCAAACTTTGACAGGGCGTCGGCCACACAGTTACTCTCTCTTCCGGTATATCTGATCGAACAGGCTTCGAAGTGCTTCATGGTGTGTTTAGCTTCATCGTATATTGTCCAGAGCATAGATCTGTCGGCATCGGCAGAGGACAGCGCTGTGATCGTCTCAGTACTGTCCAGTTCTAGCACAACCTTGTTGCAGGTGGTTGTGGAGAGCATTTTGAGGCCGAATAAGGCAGCGCGAGCTTCGGCTTCCTCGGGAGACAGACAAAAGTTGATCGGTTCACAGGCTGCATGAATCACTCTGCCCAGACTATCTCTCGCCACCGCACCCATACCTCCTCTGTTGATCGAGCTGAGGAAAGATCCGTCGGTATTCAGTTTGGTCCAACCAGATGGAGGGGCAGCCCATTTGGCCGGAGGGTTGTGCGAGACTGCACCTGAATCTGCAGCAGTGGCTTGTGTTTTCTTTCCTTTGGGATTGTAGTGTTTTTCCTCTCCGTATGCAGTCAGGAAATTGACCTTTTGTTATTTTTGAAGTTATTTAAACTTATTAATGTTAATTGGAGCATTGACATGCGGGCCCAGCTGTCGTAGGGGTCTAGCTGTCGATTTTGCTGTTAACAGGACTAAATAATTGATTAGATAACCAAGTGTTGAAACCTGCAACAGATTACACCACCAGATGATGAAACCTGAATAAAAATCCGTCTAAGTAGTGGTTCTGCAACACATAGAGTAGGAGGTGGGGTGGAAGTTGTAGTTTCCTCCTGGATTGCTGTTAGACAAGTTTTGAAATTTCTCGAATCGTCGGCTGCACTTGAGTGATACAGTAGTTCAAAGTTTGAAGAAAGTAACCAGGGGAAAACTCGTTTCAAAAAAAAAGTAACCAGGGGAAATAATTGCACTATCCAGGCGCAGCCTCGTTGCACGCTTAAGAAAATTACCCGAGCAGGAGCAGACCAAGTCGGCCCAGTTCATTCACCACGAGAAGAAGAAAAAAAATAAAAAGTTCATGAGATGAGGATAAACACGCCGCTAATCACATAAAGGATAATTAATCGAGTGGGAGGTCCTAATCGCGCATCACGATGCTAACCCACGCGTGGCTGCTGCTGCTGAATCCACGGTGCACACGACCCCACGGCACTAGCAGAAAGCAGAGCGGGTTCCCTGAACTTTGAAACACCACCACCCGATTATAATAAGTGCAAGTGGTTAGATTAGATTAGTCTTTAAGGCGCCGTCGCCAACCCTGATTCATCTTATCCGCTGTAAACAACGTCCGGAGCCACGGGGAAAGGCTTGGATCAACTAATTTTCTATGGGTAGGAGGACACAAGTACATTCAGACCGGAGGCCACCATTGCCGGCCACTGATCTTATCCAGTTCCTGGCGGTTGATAAACCGATAATCCGAGGACACTAAGGACAGTACCACACAGTTAAATAAGTAAGGTGGTGATGCAGAAAACTATCATGGTGAAGGGGATCAGATCAAAGCTGCCGTCAGTGTTAAGAGTCAAAAGAACGGGGATCACTCTCCTATCACTTACTAATAAGATGGTGGCAAACAAGTGCATCAATCAGAGTTGAAGGAGAGCTAGAGGAAGCACATATGGAAAGAGGTTTTAGATCGGATATATGGTGCTAACTGCTTGACTGACGTTAAAACCTAAATACAGTACGCAACAGCTTTATGTGGAATTGATGCAAAGGTGTAGTACCTATCAAAGATGTTGAGCATGATGAGCTCGAGCTATGCCTGCCATCATTCTCATGCAAGAAAAGAAGAGGAAAGGTGATTGAAAGAAGACGACGTACGAATTGTCAACACTCCTCTCTAAAGAAAAAGTCAACACCAGTGTCAGTGCTTGATTGTGGAACAAGATGGCCCTATTGAGGATCATATCAATCTCTTTACGTCTTGTCCCTTGGTGCCTTGGTGATGCCCGCCTCTCCTTATTCCGGAAGTATTTTTTATTCTAAAAAACTAACATATGCATAACTGACTTTAAATTCAGTATATCACCTATATTTACGTTCTTGATATTGTTGAAGATTAGGTAACAACATGACAATCATAAAAAGCGTACAAGATCGAGTAGACCGGACCGATAATAGATATGACTTGACACCGATTTGAATATCATCTAGCTGCAATCTAGTGAAGATATCTTGTTTTAACTATAGTCTAAATGTTAGCAAATCTTTCTTGCTGGTTGTTTCATCTGCAGCTTTCAATATGTATACAACATCCCAAAAAGTTTCAAGTATACAATTAAGAGAGTAGATTTTGTGCTTACGTGCGAAATCTTCTTATAAGTTTTTTTTAAAGAATTTCTAGAGGTGATTCCGAGGTTGAGTGCACCAAGCGCCCATCAAATCCCGGTTCACGAATATGTCCGCCCTTTCTTGGTAGATCCTGTTAGGTGGTGGAAAGGGCTAGCCGCTACGGCGGTGCCACGACAGGCGGGCGCACGAGTTTGGACACGACAAGATCCTTAGCAGAAGAAAGAGGAGGGTGGTGGGGGTTGCGCCTTTCCGCTGCTCTTTCTGTGGGTGACAGTGCTCGTCCCACTAAGGCGCTAACACATGTATTTTAATATTTAAAAGATTTTACATAAGTAAAAAAAGCTTGGTATGCATGAACGAAATGCACGACTTCCCTCTAAAGCCCTTGTATTGTGGGAAATTATTTGAATTAAATGACATGCAAAAAAAATTTCATATAAAATAAATAAAAGTCACGCTACTAACATTTGTCTAAACGTCATGTATTTTAAGACAATGTTCATGACAACCACCAAAAAGAAGTATCCATGTGTTAACAATGATCATGTATTTATAGAAAATATGTTCGTATCTAAGAAAATAAATGTCCATGGCTTGCCAACAAATATTCAAATATATTGGAATAAACATTTATATGTACTTGCTAAACATTTATATGTACTTGCAAGTTGCCACACAGAAGAATAGCAGTAAGAGAAATGAAAACAAATGTGAATTAAAAATCTCCAAATAAATATGTTATAAAATTAAGATCAACAATGAAATGAAAATAAAGAAGAACATGAAAAGAATAGGGAAAAGATAAAAATGACAGAAAATAGAACGAAAAGAGAAAAACTCAGCCGTAACAAGCCGGGTTCGATCGAATGGAGGAATGGAGCTCCGGGCGAAGCGTTCAGGAGTACCGTGGATGGACCCGGATTTACACGGTGAGGCAAATATATTTTGACACGACGCCGGCCCATGGCAGTGGCAACGGACGGTCCCGATTGTCCCACCGACGTGCAAGCACGGCTCTCCACCGATCGGCGGCCAACATTTATTTTCTGTCTAAATAATTATTTTATCGCGCAAAAACGTACTTCTCTCTGAGTGGAGCTATCGCCGTCAGTCACCGCGTGTGGTCGCCGGCTCGCCGCCGCCACGGCAATCTTGGCCCTTCTTCCTTCTCCCCTTCCATCGTCACGACCATACACCCACCCGCCTCTACCTCCGATCCTCCGATCCCCACCTCCAGACAACCCGATTCGCAAGGCCAAAGGGGAAAGAGCTAGCTAGAGATAGAGAGGCGGGGAGCAATGGCGGTGGTCGGCGTTCTCGCGCTGCAGGGCTCCTACAACGAGCACATCTCCGGTACGCGCCTCTCTCTGCGCTCGTGTGTGTTGGCGAGATGTTCTTTTACTGATTCAGTCAGTTGGCTCTGGGCAGCGCTGAGGAGGATCGGGGTGAATGGGGTGGAGGTGCGCAAGCCGGAGCAGCTGCAGGGCCTCGACTCGCTCATCATCCCCGGCGGCGAGAGCACCACCATGGCCAAGCTCGCCAACTACCACAACCTGGTAGGTCATTTTTTTGGGAGGTGTCTTCGATTCTCCGTCGATGATCATTCCTGAATTTCCTTTTCTATCGTGGAAGCAGTACTACAATATTGATTGGTAGGCCTCCTGAATTTCCGTTTCTGTTGTGGCACGTCCAGTACTCCAAAATTGGTTGATAAACTGAAATGCACAGCAATGGATAAAGATTGTATTTGTTAGTTGTTACACGGTCCGAAACTCTAGATTGAACTGATAAGAGTATTTCTAAGTTATAGTTTGTCATACCTGGAAATTGATTGAAGTTGATAGTTTTTTCTCTTGTGGGAAATCAAGTGGATTAGTAAACCGCAAAGTTGGGAAGCAAGTGGATTAGTGTGTTTATTTAGTGCTTCCTTGCATTGGTCAAAACAAAAGAGAACTACTGAACATGGAAGGCACATTCAATTACTCTTCTATGTTGCTGACTGCTGAACTTGCAATTCTGAAAACGTTACTGCATTTGATATTTCTGTTAATAGTATGACGTTACATTCTCGTATTTTTCCTTAATTCCTTGGCGTAGTTCTGGTACCGTAGCCTGCAGCTCCAGCAGAGCAACTTGGCAAAATATTCAACGGCTTTCTGTCTTATTACTTTACAAGGCCCTAGAAACTGTGATTGTCCTTCTATCCTCATCTTCAATTAGCGAGGAAGGATTGTACTAGCTTGTAGACATGTAGTCCAGCGCTGGCAACTTGTAAGAAAGAAAGAAAAAATCCCATGGTGTTTGGTAAGGAGTGTGAGTGGCTGGCCAAGAACGCGCTCATAGTTTGGCTTTCCAGTGACCAATATATTTGCGCCTGTTGTTGGAAAGACTGCTAGTAAGTGGGATTATGGCTATGGCTCGTCATTTTGCACTGTTTCAACATTTTATACCTTTGAAGGAGTACACCTTGTTACGCTATTAATTTATTACACTCTTAAATGTTACAACATTTCATTTCATTTGCTTTGCAGTTTCCCACACTTCGCGAGTTTGTCGGCGCAGGAAAGCCTGTGTGGGGAACTTGTGCTGGGCTCATTTTCCTTGCAAACAAGGCGATAGGTACGTGTCTCACCAAACAGGTGATATTGCAGATTTTATCTTGGCGAGATCAATTGATGGAATGTCGTGGTCACTAAATAATGTTACTTGTAGGACAAAAATCGGGAGGCCAGGAGCTTATTGGTGGACTTGATTGTACAGTTCACAGGAATTTTTTTGGAAGCCAGGTAACTTCGAGGACCGTGCTGTGTAGTTGATGGCTGAATTAGTTAGCAATATCATTTGAATTGTAAATCTTCATAAGTGAGATAAGTGTAGAATAGTGTGAACACCCATTTTACTGCAAACTCTTCTCTTGCAGGTGAGAAGTTTTGAAACCGAACTTTCAGTGCCAGTACTTGCAGAGATGGAAGGAGGTAGTCCTACATGCCGTGGAGTATTTATACGAGCACCTGCTATCTTGGAAGTAGGATCAGATGTTGAAATATTGGCTGATTGCCCTGTTCCTGCTGGTACAGCAAGCATTACAACAACGTCTGGCGAGGTTTGCTTGTTGCTCTTTTGAGTTTGATCATAGTATTATACTGCAACTGACCAAATTTTGGTCTCTTTCAAAATAAAATAGATCTGTACGGTCCAAAGTATGAATTTATATGAATGTGCTTGACACTACCTCTCTGCTCGTGTTCATTGTGGGACAATTCTAAAGCTAAATTGCAAATAACAGTTTCTTAAGGATACTTTTGAATGGTGTTTCTTAAGGATTTATGTATTTACTTCCTTGCATCTCTGATAGTTACACTGATTTGGTTGCATCAGATGTGTTTATTTGATTGTAAGTTTTGTATGCTAGTACCGAGCTAATATAGTACCTGTTGCTAATTGGGGTGCTTAGTTGAAAAAAGTTTTGAAAAATGCTACAGTGGTGATGAATTCCTTGTCGAAAACATAGTCCAAATTACTGCATCTCTTCTGTGCACTGACACACAATGCATTACTCTGGCAGGAAGAAGTGTATTCCAAAGATCGGGTAATTGTCGCAGTACGACAAGGGAACATCCTCGCCACCGCTTTTCATCCAGAATTAACATCAGACTCTAGATGGTAAGACTTTTTTTTCATTGCATGTCATGTATTTTGGTCTGTCACTGCTAACTCTGAAGCCCATGTCTGTTCCTCAACAGGCATCGACTCTTCTTGGATATGGACAAAGAGTCCCACGCAAATACCTTCTCTAGGCTATCCTCAAGAGACGCAGAAGGATGGTCGAAGACTAGGCCTCTTGATCTACCCATATTTGAGTAGCAGCAAGAAGACTGCTTCTTCGCAAAAAAAAAAAAGAAGAAGACTGCCAAAGGCTGAACAAAAAAGAGGATAACTAAATTTTGACCATTCAGTTGGTGACCAAAAAGCAGCTGGGGTACTCAGCCCAAATGACGTTTCTAGTGTCAACACTGTACCAATCAAAATAATGACACTACATCGCAAACATCTGTAATCTTGCTTCTAGAAGCTAGTCATTTTTTTTTTTGAATTTTTCTATATATATTAAACCAACAAAGAGTACACGATTACATCAATTACAAAAACAATACTAAAAGAGACGAGCAAATCTATGAGATTTTCAAGCCCTTTCGTCTTCCATGACACAATCTTGTACTTTTCTGAAGGCAGCCATAGAACAACGCCGAAAACATCAAACCACAGACCTGTGAATATCAAACCACAGACCTGTGAATACCAACGAAGGTTCTCCCATTTTAATTTTGAGCCGTAATGCCAAGACTTTGTGCACGAACGCAGCCATTAAATTAATCAAGCAACATCGGCAAGAGCACCACCACTGATATTCCAGGGACAAATAACCGAGCCACTTTGTCGACGTCGTTGGGAGCCGAGAGAACGAATCACCATTGTCGAAGACGTAGTAGCCGGGATAGATAATGCGAGGACAAACCTCCTTGCGGTAACCATTGATCTGGCGAAGCAAGATCTGAAGAACCATACCTAGACAAACTTGATCTTCCAAAGCCACCATTGACGTCGGGAAGGAGATCTCGCCGACGAACGAAGCGCGGAAGATCACTTATTGCAGACGATGCCATATCCATTGACGAAGAAGGCAACAACCAAAACCAAGCTCTAACATTAAGGACCTTTGTATAGCGCCCTGCGCAGGTCCGGGTCCCCACCCCTCCTAGTGCCAGAGCGGCACCTAGAGGAGGTGAGGACCCGTCAATTCTTAGACGAAGGCGACGATGAAGATGCAGATGGCGCCGGCGGCGACGGCTAGGGTTAAAACCCTAGGCCGCCGCCTCTCTTTCTTTATCGTTCGTATTAATTTACGCGCATAGAAGCTGGTCATTTTAAATACAAGTGAATACACACACTGCATGCTGCTTTGTCTGTGTGCTTTTTTTTTTTTGAAACGAGACAAAAGACTTGCCATTACATTAATTAAGGAGAAGTTTTAGAGGTGTTACAAATCCGGCGAAGGCAAAGCCTTGCCAACATAAATAAAGTCTACTCTCGCAACATCAAACTACTCAAGGCCTTAGCCCCCGCAAACGTCCACAAACGAGCCTCCTCCTTGATCTCGTTCACCACCGACTCAAAAGTGGAGAACTTGTTGCGGAAGACACAGGCGTTTCTCTCGTTCCAAAGTTCCCAAGAAATGAGCATTGCCAAAGAAGCAAGGGCTTTGCGATGTTGAGATCTTCCGCAAATCGACCACCATTCCTTCACACTAGTGCCGTAGTGCGTGCTTTTTATTTCAAGTCATATCTGGCTAAATGGCCTCTTAGCTTACTAGAACAGGCCCAATTGGAGGAATACGTTTATCTACAGCACTGCAGATTCTGCACCGAAAGATGGGCTTAACTGATTTTTTTTTTTTTTGCGGAATTTTATTAGTTGAAATAAGAAACTGAAATAGATGTCATGGCAACTTGGCAAGACCACACTGCCATGGCCCATGGCCATGGGCAAAGTAATTCCTGAACCATAAGAAAAATATCTAGGAGAGCAGGAGACGACAGTGTTGACGACGAGTTCACCGCCTGTCGCTTGCTTCGCCGTCACTCGCGTAGCGTACGGCTGCCATGGAAAGGCTCGGCACACTGTCGCTACTACCCGCCGCACGCACAAAGGCACGGCTCCACGGCACGAGGAAGGGCGGAGGGAGACCCAATCCGCCAATCAGAGTTGGCCTTTTGGCATGCTTGCACCTTTGCAGGGGCAAGGGTCTTCATGAGCCAGGCAGCCTTTCGGTTGCAGCAAGGTAAAGTTAACCGGCCCCTAGCTGAGCCCTGCGGCAACGAGAATTAACGACTAATGCTAATTAACCCCGTGTCTCCATCTCGCTATTGCTAGCGCAAGTATCTGCTTGTCCGCATATGCTTTCCATGAAGAACCAGAGGAGCACAGTGTCTGCAAACTTGAACTCAACGAACAGTAACTGACGACTGCTGATGTAGTGATGAGTCTAGGCCATTGATTGCACATTACTCTGATGGTTGGGAATTGGACGCCGACATCAGTCCATATCTGATATCTGAATCCTGTCCGGAAAATACACGCACCAAACCTGTGTAGATCCATACTGAATGAAACGGTGCTAAAAAAATTCGGCTAGTACAGAGAGTGAAGTTTTGTAGCCCGTGCTACATATAGACCCTTATTTTGGCCATTCGAAAAATAAATTCCAAAGTTTCAAAAAATCTGAAAAAAAATGTAGATCTAGCCACGAATATATCCTACGAGTGTGCAAAATATCAATACTAAATACGCTGTATTATAGGCTCCACAAAAAAGACAAAATAATATATCTGGGTATGTGAATAGTGCCCACCAAATCTTGTCAGAATTTGTCTTTTTACGTAGCCTAAAATAAAAAGAATCTCGAATTGAAAATTTGCGCAATTATAGGATACAGTAAGCCCTACACCCAGATTTATTTCTAGATTTTTTGGAAACTTCAAAGTACTGTTTTAAAAAATTCAAAATAAAGTCCTACATGTAGCCCGGGATACATATGGCTTTTTCGGCTAGTACAGTGCTACTAATCGGCTGGTCTACAAACTACTACTGTATATATCCTGCAGCCTGTAGGATTCCGATAAACCGATACTCCATTTTTGGAGTACTACTTCGTGCAAGATATGGAGGTTTATGAATTTGAAAACCATTTCGGACCAGCACCCGGAACAAGCGGAGAGCAGAGCACGTGATCTTTACCGGCGGAGAGCTGTAATTTGGGGCCAAGGTGGCGGTCGGACGGCGGCTCGACTCCGCCGGCCATCGCGTGCTGTGCTCATGAGTCATGAGATGATGGCCCCTCGAGAATCCAACGGCCGCGCATCTCTATTCCGGTCCGCAGCGGCGCAGCCCACAAGATTTGCCTGTAGCCCACCGGTATCCTCCGACTCTACGGGCGGCCGGCGCCCACCACCAACCTCAACCTGACTCGCCGGTCGCCGATCGACCACCATTGCACAAGCCACGAACCCGCCATATATAGAAACAAAGGGAAAAATACTCAGCCAAAGACTGAACCGCAGAACGGAACACCGGTTTACTTGATTTGTGCTGCTCAATGGACACATTGGGAGGTTCAGATTATTCGGTAGTGTGTATCGGACAACTCCAGTTTCTAGCAAAAAACATGGCCAATCACTTCAGCAGAACGTATCATATGTCCACCATCAGTAGAGAACCCCAGGATGTCGATGTTTTGTTCTATTATTCAACCAAAAAAAAAATCAGGTGACATCCATTACTAGTGGGAGCACATGTTTAGTAGTAGTATTTAGGTTAATCGCCAAACAGAAAACACTATGAATAAAAATCTTTACCCGCTTTCGTGAGATTTGTTTGCTAAGCTTTTCAAGTGATGGCTTCATATCGAGACTTTATGTTTTTATCGTCCTGATGAGGTTTATTGTTGTACTACTCTGTTTACAAAAACATGATAAGGGTGACTTTTTGCAACAAAGTAGTAAGCCGTTTACCCCTAATAATAGCATTGACATTAGTGTTTCTTTGATTCGTTGGATGCTGAAAATACATAATTATGAAAAATGTAGGATTTTTTCTACGGGAACTTCGGCTGGCAAAAGCTAGCTTGCACCATTTCCTTTTTCATTTATTGAAAGGTTTGGGAGACTAGAAGAAACAAACTAACTAAACTAGCAGAGCAAACGAAGGGGTGAGCCTTCAGGAGGGACGGAGGGGAGCTTTAAAGGGGTGGATGAACACTAGGCGAGGAAGTTATAGGGATGAGGCTAGGTGGTATAGTATGATCCCCCAGTCGGAGATGATGTTCATTGTCGTAGGAGAGGAGCAACGGTGAGCCCAAGACATGAGGTCGCGAGAACAGCGTCTGAGCACATCTTTTGGATCTTCGTTGTTGAATATCTTATTGTTCCGTCTTTTCCAAATGTTCCAGAGGACGGAGATGATGACAGAAGTTCGGACTTCGTCCGCGACTGAATGACACAAAGGTCGATGACGTAGTCGCATTGATGGACGTCAAAGTTCAGAGATGGTAGTGCATTCTATACAGCATAAACATTGGAAAGCCCCTTAATGTGCTATTTTCATTTATACGAAAGAGAGGGAGAAAAGGAAATTACAAACGCACAACTCAAAGCTTGAAGGGTCAAGCTAATCCCGCATCCCTACCTTTAGGCTGGCTTTGGCACTATGCATAATTTGGGAGAAGTATGTTTAAACATATCTAATATGCATCAAGATCTCTCTGAGCACTATCAATTTGGGAGAAGTATCCTTTTGAGGCGTGTTCGACCCCTTCTTATGTCATGGTCTTATATAGGCGTAGGTCTTGGGAGTCTTCTTGGCGTACGGAAGAGCTCCATTCTTGTATGTGAAGTTAGGGCTGGACGCGGTAGCCGGTACATGTTCGTATACTACAGAGATACAGGTTGATACAATATATCTTGGATAGGTGCTCAATGATGTGGTGTCAACATACACAACTTTTGTTCAAATATCTTCATAGTTCCTGTCGTAATGACACAAAATATAAGAAATTAATTGCAATATCACAACAAGAGAAGTGAAGGTAAATGAAAATATTGATAAAACGGCCTAGGAAAGAGATTCACCCGCAACCTAGCAAAAACACGAGAGGTCGTAAGATAAGCATGCACATTGGTAACATAAAAAATATGACGAACTTTGTTTTTCAAAACGGGGGCAAAATATTTGCCCCAATCTATCAATTAACAAGGAGTTTGACAAGAAAGTAAAAAACAAATTATTACAACCGGACTACTCTCTCCGCGTGATTCCACTCAAGCTCTTACCACCCATGACGACCCAAAGTTTAGCCTCACTTTAGTTCTCTCCAAAATGACCCTAGTGGGCGAATGCTTATTATGGAAGACTTAGACATTTATTTCATTCCAAACTTCACAAGAAATTAGCAAAGTAAGGGAACCAATAGCCTTGCAGTTTCGGAAGGAGGACGCGGCCATATGCTAATTCACCAACTTTGGGCAGATTGGGTGGACCAAAGATGAAAGTCGACGGTGTAAAACCCAAGCCAATCTTGTACTGCAAGGCCCCAAATCCTAATGGTGACGCGACAATTGACGAGTAGGATTCCGTGGATATGACAACATATGATTGTTGTGGTGTTGAAGTTGTGATATACTACAAAGAGAACATGTTGAAAATGGGGAGGAGAAGAAAAGTAAAAAGACCGAGTGTTAGTGGCTACCGTTGGAGTTGGAGGTTGTTTTCGGGAGCGGTCCTTAAACACAGGACGTTGATCCTGTTCAAGGGCTACCGATGGAGACGATGTTAGCAGATCTAGGAGAGCAGGACACGGCGGTGTCGACCGTCAACGACGACATCACCGCCTGTCCGCCTGTCGCTTGCTTAGCGTCACTCGCGTAGCGAACCTCGTTTCGCTGTCACTCCTCCTACCCGCCGCACTCACAAAAACGAAGCTTCCACGTACGGCTCCCCGGTTCGAGGACGGGCGGAGCAGATTTGCACTGCAGCTCTCCATAGTTCCACACCATGGCATTTCTCCAACGAAGTAGTATGAGTGGGAGGCAACCTTTCGACTCCAACAGGTAAAGTAAATCAACTTCGATCGAGCAACAACGAGAATTAACAACTACCGCTAATTACCAACTCCGTATCTCCGATCACTTTAGCTAGCGAACGGATCTGGAGTGCCTTTCTTCCTCTTGTCGTTTCCATCAAACAACAAAGAAGGAGAAACATATGCGTGTGCACCCTAGCTTGAGCTTGCGGCCTTTGTCTGCTCGAACTTCGAGAGCTTGATTGGTGTAACCAGAAATAGGAGTTACATTCGTTCGTGAATTTGGTTCCCAGCACTAGGTGAAGGAGAACAGTTTTGACTGTGTTGTCGTCTACGCACTTGAGCGGGTGCATACATGCACAGTAGACTGACTGACTGCTGTGATGTCCGTCAACTGCACAACACTGTGCTCGGCTGGGACCTGGACGCCGACATCGCTCCATATCTGAAAAACCCTGTCCTGGAAATAGTATAGATCCAGTTGAAGGGAGGATGTCCACTAAGCTGCAGCATATACGATTCTGAATTTCTGATGAACGAATTACTCCATATATCGAGTAGACACGGCAAGTTCCAGAACAATTTTCGTCCGCGTGTGTGACTGTCACTGAGAGCAGAAAGTGTGGTCTTGATCCGGCGGTGGCGTGGCCGTGCAACAGAACTAAGAGGGAGGAGGTAGAGGAACACACTGTCGGTAGGCTGTAGCTTGGGGCCAAGATCTCGGCCGGCCGGCGGCTCTACCGCGCCGTCCGTCCACCGTGTGCTACCATGGCCGACCCCTCGAGAATTCAACGGCCGCGTCTCTCCGTTACAGTCCGGAGCGGCGCTGCCCACAAGATTTGCGCGTACGTAGCCACCGGTATTTTCCGACTCTACGGGCGCCCACCATAAAACTCAACCTGAAACGCCGGTTGTACGTACGAGCTCACAATCTCACATAGACAAGGCCGGCGAAGCGATCGAGCATTACTAAAGCGTAAGGGGCCACCTGTCATTGAGCGTGAGATGGGGTGGTCAACATTCGTACTTCAACAGAGCCGAGACCGACCGAGACGTTCCTTGATGCTCACTCTACTGACTGGAGAAAGTTGAGAGCACACGTCTGAATCGAGATGTATCCACTATTTGCCCTAAAAAATGGTATCCACAATTTATTAGGTAGATAGATAGGCAAATAGAAAACACTATCACCAAAAATCTATAACCGCTTCTTGGAGATCCGTTGGTTAACATTTGAAGTGCTGGTAAGCTTTTAGTCCTTTCTGGATCTGGATAATGCTACTTGCTGTGCAACTCTCCTTACAAAATTAACAACATGGACGATAAGATAATATTTTCTCGTCAAATAAAGTGCTAAGCTATTTGATCCTAACAACCAAGGCATGACAGAAATCTACAAGCCCATTGATGCTTGTTTATTACTCCCTCCGTTCTAAATTAATTGACTTGGTTTGGTCTAAATATGGATGTATCTATACTTGTTTGATGTCTAGATACATCCATGTGTAACAAAATGTGTGTCAATTAAATCCGAACGGAGGGAGTAGTTGTGTATTTTCATCCCACTGAGATTGGACATGGGAGAGGATTTCGTAAGAGCATCTCCACCGACACATGCGAATATGTGTGGGGTGTGTCGGATACATGTCTGACAAAATGGGGGTGGTGCCCAAAGGCGGCTCCCAAATAAATCAGACAAGTGCTGAATTATTGGATTATCTATGAAATTTATTTTGCACCCGGTGAAAACGCATGCATGGCATGTGGGTACACATAGCCATCAAAAATCATGTGAGCGGATCGCTTGAGCGTGGGCAGACCACTCCATCCGTCCTTCTGTGGTCATATAGCACTAAAAATATATGACACGGGGCGTGTGTCTAGCAACATTGGTCGCTTGAGGATCCGCTCACAGGACTTTCAGTGGCCATATAAAATGGCTAGGCGCAGAAAATCCTCCCAGGGGAGCGCTCTTTCTGCCTAGCCGCGCGCAAGAGTAAGTGCATGTGGGCCAGTCCGACGCGGGGCGTGTCCAGACGTTGTCCGACGTCCCCGAGGAGTCCTCAAAACTTGGATTTGGCTCGGGGGTGTCGGGTTGACGGAGGGTGACGCTGGTGGCTTTTTTTTTGGGTCCAAACGGACTTTAGGGGTGCCGTTGGAGATGCTTTAAAAATCCTTTCGCTCAATCCTCTCAAATCGTCACAAATAGTTTTCTACCACAATACACTAGCATTGTGTAGTGTTTCAATCTACACAAAAGTGAGGCGTTGTATGGGGGATATTTTAGATTTACACATCCATTCTTCCAAAAGCAGGCATGGTAAACGCGAATACACCTCAAGTACACAGAATGCAACCAAGGCCTGAATGCTCCGACTCGTGTTTGCATATGTTTTCCAAACATATGAATTAACATATGAATTATGTATACGAAAGGTCCCGGCGTTTTGTTCCGGACAAATTCATTTTACATAAACGGCAGAGTAAAGCTCATCAGAAACGGCTAAGCAAAGCTTATCTGCATTTGTTTGATGTGGGTGACTGTACCCTTAGCTAGTTAGCTTGCTACCTTTTGAATTCTTCTCGATCGGGCACTTTAACAATTGTTATCACGAAGGCCGCCGGCACGTAGCGGGAGCGTATCTGGTGAAAATGCCCTACTTGCTGAAAATCTGCAAATTCTCACTGTGGTCCATTGGATCCTGTACCAACGGTCTTGATCTCATCGCAGCAGTGTCCCACGCCTTGAGCTGTTACTTTGCAGAAAAACGCCCGCAATCACAAATGACGGTTTGCAAAGAAACCCTTCTCAAATCCTACTACTTAGAAATCAGACACGCGGGTACAGGTCATGGCGCATGGGCATGGTTCTGTACCTTGGAGGCTTATTCCTGTACCACTCTTTTCTTCATTTTTGCACATGTTCCTCCTGTACTATAACTAAACCTGTACCCAGTTTTAAGTTGTCAAGTGCAGGATCTGTACCTAAAGTGAGCACACATGATGAATTTTTGGCAAATCTAGCCAAAATAACCCAACCTGTACCTAAACTGAATCTGGCTTTAGCCTCTGGTTGGCAACATATACAGATTCTGCACTTGACAACTTAAAACTGGGATTTGACACCAGCTTACATGTACAGATCCTGCACTTGATAGCTCAAGAACATTTACATATTTTGCACCAGCAACACTGGAATACATGAACAGTTAACAGCTACATAACATGTATAAATCATGCACTGAAAGTACATCAACCAGGTAATCATGTGTCCAACACGAAAGTACATGTACCATGTAATCTGGTGTCCAGTACATAGCGTGCATTAGAATTAGCTCTACAAATTAAATAAATACATAAGTTGTAGATAATAGTACATATTTTCTTCTAATACTACGAGACAACTTGCTATCCCACTGCCGCAACTGCTGATGGATGAACCCATGGAGTGCATTCCTGTGGTCAACAGGTAAGAAATACACAAGTCAGGATGCAGATAAAAATGGACATGTCTACTGAGAAAAAAAAATTGAAATGAAAACTCAAAAAAAAAATGAAATGACACTCAAAACCATTTAAATTGCACGTGATTATGTATGTAACTTGCACAAACAATGTGTGTTTCATAGCATGTCATAAAAGCAGGCTGGAATCTGTTTTCAGTTTAATGCAGGATAACATGAAGGTTTATTTTAGTTCCAAATAAAAATGATGTTCAATACAAAGGAAGTGTCCAATCGATGCACAAACAATATATTGCTGCATACAACATAAACTAAAAAGGACAGACACGACACTAATGTACTTGTGGGAGGGAGAAAAAAGGCTTTAGGCTGGATGCATTACCTGCAGATTACAGTGTAGATTTGGTATGACAAGTGCGCTTATCGTGCGTGCCCAACTGGTGGCATAAAGAGCACAAACGTATCGTCTTCCCCTTCTCCTTATTCCCTGCATCCTTGTTTTTTTTCCAACCCTTGTCCAAGTGTCCTTTAATTCTCTTGCATTTCCCATGAGAGCGAATATCAGATGGCGGGTATATTTCAATTTGGGCAGGAATGCTACATCCGAGGAAAGACTCAAATTCATCCTTCCTTGTTTGTTTGTCCACTGGAACCATTTGTCTTACGGTAACCACGAGATTGGCAAGACAGGAGGTAACTATGTCCATGGTTTCAACTGATTGTGCAGCCAAGCGAATAGACTCGTCGAAGTGTTTACGTGCAGCAGATGTTTTTTGTAGCATTGCTAAATCTAGGGGGCTCTTGGGCTTCTCTTCCAACAAGTTGCCATCTTCATCGAATATGGCTTTTTTCTTACACATTTTCGTTCATCTTTTCAGAACAAACTGGCTCGGAAGTTCGTCAATCCTAGCAGCTCTCAAGACTAGGATAATATGACGGCATGGAATACCATGAGACTTAAATAGCTTGCAGCTGCAATGAGCATCCATTGTTGCTGTGTTAAGTACTACCTCTCGAATCTTGGAAGACCATCCGTCGCTAATTACTGTGATTTTCTCCTCCCCCTCATGCCTCATGCTCTCAACAACACAATATTCACGAGCTGCAAGGATCTCTTTCTGTAATGCATCAAACAGCTTGTGTGTGAAGACAACACTTGCATGCTTCTCTATTTTCCATAATGTTCGCAACTCAGGCATCGATTGAAAATTAACATTTTCCTCAATCAACTCATTGTGGCGTTGTTCCTCTAAGGCAGTTATAAACCTGAGCCAAAACTCGACTAATGCATACTTGTAACCAATGAAATGGCTAAAGAAACTGTTTATGTCCTCAGAACATATGTTAGCAACCATGATCAATATTATTTGTTTGCGCAAACTATGAATAACACATAGTACAAATAGGATGAGAAACAATTAGTTGCCCTCAGAACATTTGTATCTAGCCAGAATAATAGCGAGGACAATAGATCACAGGGAATAAAGAGAAGGGGAAGCCGATACGGATGTGCTCTTTATGTCACGCATGGTAAGCAGACTTGTCATACCAAATCTACACTGTAAGCTGCAGGTAATGCATCCAGTCTGAAGCTTTTTCTGCCTCGTACGAAAGCTAGACTAACTATTACTGTACCAAAGTCGATCTGGTCCAGCGAGATTATAACCGATTTGGCTGAAGAAAATAGATCGCCGGGGAGATGTGGCCAGGAATAGTTACCTGAGCGCGAGGTTGAACCGGAGAAACTTGCGGAGCTCCCTAGCAATGCGGCAGAGCTCCCACTTGACAATCCGATGCTCGCCCTCGTCCACGGTTCTTATGGGCGTCGAGCGAGAGCCTGCCGACGCACGGCGGCGCAGAGATGAGTCTACGAGCTTCGTCTGACCGAGTACCTAGCTGGTGTGTCGGTGGCGTGCTGGATTAGGCCGGCTAGGGCACCGTCGCCATGGGCTCGCGTGCTTGATTTCAGATGGGGAATGGAGAGCTGAGAGATTGAAGCAAATTGAAGCCGTGAGAGATCAGACACGATGGAACAAGGATGGAAGAGACAAAAACATAAGTGTAGGGGGGTTTCCACAAATTGCATGGTGGGGGAAGCAGAATATGAGATCCAACCGTTCCTACCTAATCCGACGACAGTGACGGAAATTTGCAGATTTGCAGTATATAGCCCATTTTCACGTGATATGTTCCCGGCACGTAGCTATCGATCGTCCCACTAGCTGCAAAACCTGATGGACTGTTTACAAAGATCGTTGTATACTCACTCGAAGCCAAGTGAGTTTTTTTTTGTACTCCCTCCGTTTCAAATTAATTGACTTTCATTTGTCCAAATATGGATATATATCTATACATGTAACATGTCTAGATACATTCACATGTGGATAAATGGAAGTCAATTAATTACTCCCTCCGTCTCAAAATAACTGTCTTAGATTTGTCAAAAAGTGAATGTATCTAGACATGAAACAAGTATAGATACATTCACTTTTGGACAACGTTGAGACACGTATTTTGGGACGGAGGGAGTAGAACGGAGTGAGTATGTGTGTATTCTCTTGGCTGCAATGCGCACCAATACATGTATACCACCATGCATTACCCAACTTTTTTGGAAACACGCGACAGGAGGAAAAATGTGACGTACGTGGCGTGGCCTGTCGCGGACGCATCTCACAACCTTTTTCCCGGTTACAACAACCAATAATGTCGCGCGCTCCGACGATCGAGCAGAGCACCCCGTCCGTCACGTGAGATCCTCCAAACCGCCCCCATCAGCCTCTTGTGCTAGCTCACGTGAGCCTGACTCTGCCCAGGCGATCGACCTACCTAGCTAGCGCTGGGTGGCGTGTTGCGTGGTCAATCAAGCGAGCGACGGCACGGTTCAGCGGCGACCGACCGTCGACGTCGTGCCTACTACAGTAGTAGAACCGTACGTGCACCGTATGGAGACCGGTGGTAATTGAATGCCGTGGCGTTATGGTGGGCGAGCTCGATCAAGCTGTCTCTGTGTGCGCAGCACAGCACACCGATCGAGATCCAATTGCCATTAAAAAAAGAACACGATCGGATCGTCCAATCCGCTCTCTCCCCTCCCTCCCACTCGGTGGGCGTCTGGCCTGCAGCCTGCTCTGCTTCGCTCTGCGAGTCTTCGATCGATACAGCCAATGGGCGGCGCCCACCGTGCGACCGGCGGTCTCCGGTGGCTCCGGCCAACAGCGACCGATAAGGGCATCTCCAGCCGTTGGACAAACCCAGGATGAAAAAAGACCTCTTTTTGGACGGCCTGGGGAGGCGCCGGCGCAAAAGAGGATGTTGGGGTTGTGATTTTCCCAGTCGCATCCCACCCCAAACCCCAAGATGATGAAGTAAAAAAAAACAGATGAAGAAGGAGGCCATCGGGATGGCGTTCTGCGCGCCGTCGAGGACTTCCCACCACCGCGACCAGAGCAGCACGGCGGCCTCGCCCACGATCTCCACGACGGCGTCCTTGGCGTTCTGCGCCATCTCCATGGCGTCGAGCCGGGCCTCCATCCCTCCAGCCCAGCCACGACCGCCTCGACAGGAAGGAGGGCGGCGCGCATGTAGGCCGGCCTCCATCTCTCCGGCGAGCTCGAGGAGGGCGACGCGCATGTAGGCCGGCCTCCATCTCTCCGTCGGGATGCCGGAGCTCGCGAGCACGCCCTGGCAACCAAAAACGCGAGGTGGCCGCGAGGGCCAGCCCCAGAACGCGAGGTGCCCAGGCTCTGCGTCGCCGTGGCCGCGCTCCAAGGCATGGTCCTCCCCGGGCTCTGCGTCGCCGACGGCGCGCTCCGACTCCGCCCCGGCCGCGAGGGTCCGCCATGGTCGCGAGCCAGGCGCCAGCGCGCGAGGACCGGGCGGCGGCGCGAGGGCCGCGAGCTCCGCCCCGGCGAGGGACGCGAGGGCCAGCCCCGGCCCCGGCTGCGCGAGTTCCTGCCGTGAGGGACGCCCGGCGACGCCGGCGCGAGGAAGAGCGCCGCGACTTCGAGGAGAAGCGCAAAAAAATGGCGGATCTCCTGGAGGCGGAGCTGGGCGGAGGGGCGGCGGCGCGAGGGCACGGCGGCGGGTGCGAGCACGGCGGCGAGGAGCGACCACGGTGGTGGAAGAAAGGGAGAGAGAAAGAAGTGGCCGCACGTGGTGGGTGGGATTGGGCAAAAAGAGGAGATAGAGGGGTTTGAGACACTGACCTGTGGGCCTGGCGCATGCAATCGCCCCCCAGGCCGAACCCAGCTGCTTGGGTTTGGCCTGGGGCGCCGGCGCTAATTCGGCGCAAAACGGCGCTATTTGAGGTCCAGGGGCACGACTGAGAGGTTTTTTTTTGCACTTTTTGCTACCGTCGGCGCTAAAAAGGGCTCCTTGGGGCATGGCTGGAGATGCCCTAAGCCTCGCTACCCGACACGCACCCACCCACCCACGGCCACGTGACGGTTGCATCTCGCTCTCTCGGATAAGGCCGTGTGACTGGCCACGACACCAACCTTCCGTATGTATAAATATTCACATTACCCCATCGGGATCCCGAATTATTCGCACCCTCCACGCTGCTTCGCACTTTTTCAAGGATCCCAAGCGGTGTGCCCGTGCGTGCCATCCCCTCCCCGCACAACACCAGGGTTTACGGCCGAGACCATGGTTGATCTGGTCCTGGATTGATTGATTGAATGATGCGAGCCTCGATTGGGTTTCCTCTGGCTGGTGGGAAGAAGAAACTGAGATCGGCAGCAGGAGGAGGATGAGCTTCAGCGTCGCGGGCATGGAGGAGGAGCGGGGCGCGGCTGCGGCAGCGGCAGCGGCAGACGAGATCCGGGGCCGACTTCCCGCGGAAGTGAACTGGGAGATGCTCGACAAGTCCCGCTTCTTCGTCCTCGGCGCCGCGCTCTTCTCGGGCGTCTCCGGGGCGCTCTACCCGGCCGTCGTCGTCAAGACGCACCTGCAGGTGGCCCCGCCCCCGCAGGCCGCCGCCGCGACCGCCCGTGCCATCCTCCGCCGCGACGGGGTCCGCGGCTTCTACCGCGGCTTCGGCGCCTCCCTGGCCGGCACGGTCCCGGCCCGCGCGCTCTACATGGCGGCGCTCGAGGCCACCAAGAGCTCCGTCGGGTCCGCCGCCGTCCGGTTCGGCGTCTCGGAGCCCGCCGCGTCCGCCGTCGCCTCCGCGGCCGGGGGAGTCTCCGCCGCCGTGGCGGCCCAGGTCGTGTGGACCCCCGTGGACGTCATCAGCCAGCGGCTCATGGTCCAGACCTCCGCCACCTGCCGCTACGCCGGCGGCGCCGACGCCTTCCGGAAGATCCTCGCCGCCGACGGCGTCCGCGGCCTCTACCGCGGCTTCGGCCTCTCTATCATCACCTACGCGCCCTCCAACGCGGTCTGGTGGGCCTCCTACGCCATGGCGCAGCGCTTCGCGTGGCGCGTCGTCGGCGCCGACCGCTCCGAGAGCTACCCGGCACTCATGGCCGTGCAGGCCGGCAGTGCCGCTGTCGCTGGGGGTGCCGCCGCGCTGGTCACCATGCCGCTCGACACCGTCAAGACGCGCCTGCAGGTCATGGAGACCGTCGGGGTGGCGGCGCGGCCGACGCTCGGGAGCACCATGCGCGGGCTGCTCAAGGAAGGCGGCTGGGCCGCGTGCTACCGCGGGCTCGGGCCCAGGTGGGGCTCCATGTCGCTCTCCGCGGCCACTATGGTCACCACCTACGAGGTCCTCAAGCGCCTATCCGCCAAGGAGGGCTCCTTGCGCTAGATTCATCCTCCTTACCCGTAGCTGCGTGCGTCGTTCATCAGCTCGTACTGATCTACTTCCAACTAGGCTCGAAGGGAGATAGATCGATCCGTGAAGGAAGGTGCTGGCCCGTTAATTAATTAGTTAGGACTCTTGTACATATGCTCAAGATCTTTCGTTTCAGTTTGGTAATCTGGTGCTATAGAGGGGGGAATGGATGGCTAAGAACGAGCACTAGAAGGGGCCGGGTTTTAGGATGCCAAATTTTGCTGGTTTTGCCATGGTGGTGGCAATGCTGCTGCCGCGGGCTTCCGATGATGATGATGAAAAAATTACTCAGCTTAAATGAAACTTGATATGAACTATCTTCGTGTTGTTCATCTGTACATATGCTACCTGCTTTGTTATGTCAATGAAAACCTTGTGTGCCTAATTAGTAACTGCCCAATCTCTGTTCACGTGCACCGTGTTAAGCTGCATCACTATCACTGTGTTAAGCCCGCTTCTTTTTCATCAGTTTCTTCGTTAGTTCTCTCTCGCGGAGTAGGGTTCATGAGCTTCCTGTTCGCATCGAATGATACCTATCTCGAGTGAAGTCCAACGATCCTATGCCGTGATACTCATGTGCTGTGCTGGTGCTGGTGCTGGTGCTGCACAAGACACAAGATGTTCAAGTTGTTTACCCAAGAAGTAGACAAGGCTTTCATGTTTTGTACTCGCCACAAGTTGAACTTTTAAACAGGTGCAGAGCTTAGTAAAATATGGGGAACAGCAATGGTAGTGGAAAAGGAGGAGCTGTAGATATCAGATGGTAGGTGGTGATGTGGGCGATACGTGCAATTTTGGATATGATAAGCAGGCCAAGACATATCAATTCTATCTTTTTTGTTGCTGAGAAGTACACATATCAATTCTGCTCCCCTGTTCTCACACACAGAATTCTCCCCCTAGTCAGCTCGAAGAATTCTCAATAAACAAGCCACTGCGGTATTACTACTACGAGCGGGACGACAGCGACATCGTATACATAATTTCTGAACAAAAACGGCGCCAGATAATAATTTCGCGTGTCGAGATAGCAATTCGCGTGTCGTGTCCTCGAGAGAGAAATAGCAACTCGCGTGTCAGGCCATCGCATGAAGACGACGGGCAGGTCGCTTTTACGGCCGTGGGGCGTGGGCCGCGCGGCCATGGCGGGGTGGTGTGTCCACGTCCAAAAACGTCCCGGATCGGCTTTGGTTGGTGGTGCGGCGGGCCCACCGTACCGCTTGTCCGCTCCAGTACAGTGAACAAATGAAATGGATGGATGGATGGCTTTGATTGATTCTGATTCGTCCTCGGTTGATTGAGGCTGCGATGCCTTTCCGCTCCACTGTTGTTTCGCGTGCTCCCAATCAGGACCCTGCACGTACATGCTTTTGGAAAACGCTAGGCGTCCCCCGGGGATCTATCCCTCCGATCCTCCGGGTCGCGCGCCGTCGGATTAGATCGCTAGGAACCGTCCGATCCCGCCTCACCCCCACCAACCCCGCGCGCTGCTGCAGACGCAGCAAATAACGGATGCGTGTAGCAAAATCTGTTATAACCGAAAATCGGGCACAATCCCGTGACTTGCGCGAGGTGGACGGCGACGGCGAGGCGGCGCGCCGTGTAGCTCCGCCGTTGCTGCCGCCATGGACCACCTACGCCGCCCCATCCTCTACCCACCCCCTGGACATCCTAATCACATACCAGCGCCCTCCATAGTTGCTTCCAGCTCGAATCCGCCCGCACGGCAACGACGCCGACCTACGAACGGATCTGCGAACGGCGGCGCAAATCCAACGTTCATGCAAGGATTTCTGCGTGATCTGATGAATCCAACGACTGTATTTGATGCGGATCCGGAGACTGAGCAGCCCGCAACTTCGGTAAGTTTGCAATTTCTGCTACTGAAAATTCAGATACTTGCGTGCAGCAACACCTCGTCGATTTGGTCGTTTTTCATGTTGTAGCAACTCCTATTCGAAAACTTGTGTGTTTGCCTGCTTGAATTTGTAAGTGGATTATTGTGTGTAGCAAAACCTAGAAAGTAGCAGAAATTTAGTTTTAAGAATACGGTGCTACCTTATTTTTAAGAATGAAGTGGCTAATTGCTGCATGATTAACATTTGATGCTGCAAGTTTTAAAATAAATGGACTAATGCTACATTGAAATTGTGTTTTGATATGCAGGAGTTTGTTGCAGACAGTATACTAGGAGGTTTTGACCTAAACAGGTCTGTTCATTCAGAAGGTTTTGATGATTATGTGCAACCTGACAATGGACCAAATAACTTTGCTGATGGACCACACAGTGCAACAAGTGCTGCTGCTGAAGAAAATGAAGAGGTTTGCTCACAACCAGTTGTTCCATTTGTTGGAATGACCTTTGCCACCATAGAGCAGGCACAGATAGTCTACAATGACTATGCCTTTAAGATGGGGTTTGGGACACACATTGGAAACACCAAGTACAGCCAAGCTAGGAATGCTCCCAAAGACACAATTCTGAGCAGGCTGTTCGAGTGTGTGCATACTGGGAGAGTTGTTCCTGAAAAACCTGCTGCAGCTGAAGCAAAATCTGCTATGGTGGACGATGCAACAGTAGATATGAGCGCCTACACTGGACAGAAGTCTCGCAGCAAGCAAGCTGGTGTGCACAAGGTTGCTCCTGACGCAAGACAGCGCAGCAAGTTGCTCCGACATGATTGCAAAGCTAAGATGCTAGTAGGGAAGCGTGAAGGTGTTTGGACTGTGACTGCTTTTGTGGAGGAGCATACCCACCAATTGGTGCAGCAAATTGGACGCCGCCGGTACTACCGATCTCACAGAAAGGTTCCAGAGGAGGATTTTCAGTTTTTGCAGACATTGCATGATCAAAACATAACAACAGCAAAAATAATGGGTTGCCTCGGAAGTGTGCATGGAGGTGACCCTAGATGTCTAGGTTACGTGAAGAGGGATGTTACCAACATCAGGAGGTTGCTGCGAGAAGACGTCACGCTCCGAGATATGAGCATGACCGTTGAGTATTTCAAGCAGCGGCAAGCCGTCAGCCCTGGTTTCTACTACGCTACGCAGGTCGACGGCAATGATGCTGTGAGAGCTCTGTTCTGGGTTGATGAGAGGACACGTGCATTGTACAGCAAGTACAGGGACTGCGTCTTCTTCGACACCACGTTCTGTACCAATCGCTATAACATGCCATTTGCTCCCATAGTTGGCATCAACAACCACACCCACACTATTGTCCTAGGGTGTGCCCTGCTACCGGATGAGAAGGTTGAAACATTTAAGTGGGTCTTTCAGAAATGGATGGAAGCAATGGGTGGGGTGCACCCACACCATATAATGACTGACCAATGCAGCAAAATTGCAGCAGCAATAAAAGAAGTTTTCAAAAATTCAGTACACCGGGCCTGCGTCTTCCATGTGCTACGCCTAGCAAAAACCAAACTGGGCCCGCTGCTGAGAGAAGGTAACCCATTTGCTGATGCTTTCTACGCATGCATATATGGAACAGACACGGTTGAGGAATTTGAGATATGCTGGCAGCAAATGCTTCAAAATTTTGCTCTTGCCGAGAACAAACACCTGCAAAATATGTGGAAAGCTAGAGCTACATGGGCTCCAGTGTATTTCAGGAAATGCTTCTTCCCATTCACAAGCACAACAGGGAGATCAGAAGGTCTGAATTCGTACTTCAAGTCCTTGATCACACCTAGTGACTCTGTTTGGACATTTGTGCAGCAATATGAGCTGTGCCAAAATTTGATGCTCGATCGCGAGGACAACTCAGGGTTCATAATGGAAGCTACAACAGCACCACTGTGGGGAAGGTAAGGATCTATTGTACATGTAGCATTAATTACTTCTGTAGCAAAAAACTGGTTATATTCAGTTGTAGCAACATAAGAAATTATTTAAGCAACTGTATTAGTGTGTTGTGGCAACAATATTTGTGTATTGTAGCAAAACAAAATTAGGATAAAAATGTTAATTCATATCATTGTAGCTTTGCATTCTATCTGATGTAGCACCTGCTAAACATGTTTTGTAACATTTTAAAAAATGCAGCTATCCAATTGAAAAGCAGGCAGTTACATTCTACACCAGGGAGGTGTTTGAAAGATTTCAGAAAATGATTACTGCGTCAACAAGGTTTTATCCGCTCCGAGCAGAGGAAGATGCCCTGTGTTACGATCTTGTTCCCAACCCAGGGATTGAAATGAAGACATATCGGGTTCGAGTGGTGGTTGACGATGGGCTTTATTCATGTGGTTGCAACATGTTTGAGATGTGTGGTCTGATATGCCCTCATATCATCCGGGTCATGGTGCACATGAATGTGCAGGAGATACCTGACAGATACTTGCTGCGTCGCTGGTCTATTGCTGCAACAACTCCATCCGGAGCCCCTGGTACAGACACCATCAGGTTTGGTGTCCCTCCAGCCAACACACTCAAGTACACTTCTCTGTGCAGGAAGATGAATGCTCTTGCATCAGATGCATGCTTCGCTGAAGCTACATACGAAGTGGTGTCAGACATGGTTGAAGAAGCAGCTGTACGGGTTGCTGCGATTACTAGAGCATTAGTTGAAGCGGCTAAACAACCACAGCAAAATGCAGGAAACAACAATGCTCATGCAACTGAAGCAGAGGGGAAAGGGGCACAAGCAGAAGAGACACACAATGATGCAGCAGCTTGTAGCTTTCTGAGAAATCCTGCAAGAGTAAAGCCTGCTGGACGCCCAAAATTGAAGGAGCAGAGGCGGAAGCCGTTGATAGAGCTGCGCCATGATGCAGCAGCAAAAAGAAGAAAGAAGGCTGATGAAGCAAAAACAGAGAAGAAGAAGGTGCCAAAAGAGCCAAGGAAGAAAAGGGTGAAGAAATGTCCCTTTTGCACCGAGGAAGGGCATGTGGTGCAAAATTGCAAATATTACAAAGCAAAGGTGTCAAGAGATGCTGAGTTGGCAGCAGGAGCTGAGTTGAGGCTGTAGATGCTATGGAAAAAAATGCAACATACATTCTTATGTAACTAAAAATTGCACTTACTTTTCTCGAAAATGGACCACATGGTACCACTTGTATGTGTTATTTGGTTCTGCTGAGGATGCAGCAATTGAGACTAAAAAAGCACACATCATATAAAGTATCTGTTGTCTTTTGATTATGTTAGCAATTTCATGCATCAGATGAATAGAATTGCTGTCTGGAAAAAGCTTGTAGCAAGCACATATAATTGTTGAAGCAAAACAATTTATGTAAATGAGCAAAATTCTTGTACCAAAACAGAACCTGGTGTTTCTGGGTCCACGTAGCAAACATGTCGTTGCTTTGATGCAGATTATTTATTCTTATGTAGCAAAAAAATTAATCTGTTGTAGCAAAACACATATTTGAAAAGAAAGTGACAATCAAACTGACAATGTACTTCAGACTGGCCGCAGCAAACTGGTATTATTAATGTAGCATTCAGTTGATTCTATTTTAGCAAGATCTTTACACACAGGCAGCAAAAACACATATTTGAAAAGAAAGTGACAATCAAACTGACAATGTACTTCAGACTGGCCGCAGCAAACTGGTATTATTAATGTAGCATTCAGTTGATTCTATTTTAGCAAGATCTTTACACACAGGCAGCAAAACACATATTTGAAAAGAAAGTAACAATCAAACTGACAATGTACTTCAGACTGGACGCAGCAAACTGGTATCATTAATGTAGCATTCAGTTGATTCTATTTTAGCAAAGATCTTTACACACAGGCAGCAACAACACATGAAGTTTCATACAGGGGAGAAAAGACAATCTCTCTTACAAGTTTCATACAGGGGAGAAGTTCATACAGACGCAAAATGGGTTACATAAGTAGCAAACTACATGATAGTTTCCTAAAACTGGATTACATAAGTAGCAAAATGGTTTGCGTATTAAGCTCGCTATCTATTCCATCAAGTCCGCCTCCATTATCTTGTCAATGTTCCCCTTGTTCTCCCTGGAATCAATGAGTGTTGCTGCAGCAGTCATGCGAAATCTTGGCAATCCATCAGCATCGAAATCCAACATCACCTTCCCATTGAAGTGTTCCATGTAGAGCATTGTGAAGAATCCACAATCGTAGCTGCAGCAAGAAAAACAGACAAAAAAGTTAATGAAAAACCAGTAAAAACACAACACGAAACATGTAGATTTTTAATTTAGTAGCAAGTACAAAGCTACGATTGCCATTGAAAAAAGCTATAGTGCAGCAAAAAAAATAAACTTACAGAGTTTTTTGCTTCGGGTGGGGAAGGCTGACATGCGTGAAGCTTGACCATTCAATGTTTTTGGAGCATTTTGCTACAGAAACTAGCTTCACAAAGTTTGTAAACTACAGAAACAGAAAGTTAAGACATGTTAGATACACAGTTATTAAGAATAAGACAGTAGAAAGGTGTTCTGTAGCAACTCACCAAGTTACTTGCTGCTTCCTCCAATATGGTCGTGTCCTTGGATTTTGTGAGAGAATCAAAAGTATGATACTGCTTGTGCAGCAAGTTAACTGAACACAGAATCCAGTGGTTGTTCTTTACAACAGGAAAGTGAAGCTGCATTTGCAAAAAACATCCATGTAAAATCCAACAAAAATTCATAGGAGTTTATGGTTTGTTCTAGAAAAAAAAGAATAACTCACAAGGTCAGACTTCATAATCTTGAACTCCTTATTTTGGGCAGTGAACTCTCTCAAGCAACCTTCTGCATCAAATACTTCTGGATCAACAGTTAGCCTCATCTGTTGAGCAAACAAAAGAAACAAAGCATGATATCAGATCAGGTAGCAAAAAATAATAATTATGAAGCAGGTTAACAAAAAGCATTGTAAAGATCAGGTAGCAAAACTCACCGTTAGGTAACAAGAAAAAGCGTACTTCTTCAACTCTTTTGCACTATTCTTCGATGCTTCTTTTGATACCTTGTTTGAATTCTCGGTCCACAAACCCATGATCTGAGACTCTAGTGTTGCGCGAGGCCGCAGAGAGGAATAGAAGCTCTTGTATGAACAGTGAGTACGCCCAATCTCAATGAATGGGGTGCTGCATTGAACAAAAAGTTTTATGTCAAAAACATCAACAGCAAACATTACTAGTAGCAACGTAAGTGTAGATAGATAGCAAACCATATATACTATAACAGCATATGTACTACAGTAAGGCAGCAATGTGACAAAAGTAAAAGAGTTACGATGAAGCATTAAGTTATTAAACAAATGAAGCTACATAGTAGTATGCTAGTAATGTAGCAAGAAACTCACGGTATTGCGCTCTTCTTCTTCATACGGTCAGTCTTGAAAGCTCGAGTATGCGTCACATACTTTTCATATGTGGTAGCAACATCTGAAGAGGCCTTCTTGCTCTTAGCCTTCTTGTTAGGAAGCAAGTCCTCCTTCATAGCCCTCCTGTATCTTGTCTTCTTCTCCAGTGTTGCAACACCTACGCTGCCATCTTTCTCCATAGCCGCATCTTCAAAAATAAGAGACATTGCACACAAATAAGAAAAGGGGAAATTGAAGTGAATGCATCTCAAAAACAAAAATAAAAAAATGCCAGTAAAATGAACCTTTCATGTTGTGCTCTGCTGGAGTCAAAGCCTCGGATTCCTCAACTGTTGCTACAACATTTTGTTGTGTAACAACATTGTCTGCGACATCAGAAATGGAGTTTGAAGCATCAGCAATGTGCTCCGGAGCATCAGCAATAATGTCGGTCAGCAAAACAGTGTCTGCGACATCAGAGATGGAGTTTGAAGCATCAGCAATGTGCTCCGGAGCATCAGCAATAATGTCGGTCAGCAAAACAGTTGTTTCGACAGCGTTTTGTTCAGCAGTTGCTTCCAATACATTTGCTTCAGCATCACCCTGTGCAGCATTTGCTTCACTGCTGCTTGGAGCATCCATTCCCTGCTGCCTTGCTTTGTGTTCTTCTGGAACAGTGCCATGGTTCTCTGCACATAAACCTGCATCAGGCTCCTGCAACAGTGCATTCTTCCGACGCGATTCCTGGCTCTGGCTGCATAGCTCAAATGATGGGCAGTCGTCCCAATACCCTGGAGGAATCACCCTCCTTGGACTTGGATCTGCCACTGGATCGACAGTAGCAGGTCTGACCGGGCTATTAATTTCTGCATGTTCAGCAGCTGCAGCTCCGGTGACAGATGCATCAGTTATAACAGCATGCTGTGGCTCGTTTTCTTGCACTGAGATGTCTGCTGTCATAGTATCATTGACTTGCTGCTGTCCCTGTGCGACCCTCTCCCTCCTTTGGTCATCAGCTTGATCTGTATTCACCTCCGGAAGCCTAAGCTTCTTTCTCTGATTCCCCCATTTTGAATTCAATGCCATGTCCCTCGCCCTCTTCTGCTGGACATCACCTATTGTTGCACACTCGGGGAGCACGGCCTCTTTTGCTGCGCAGTCTTTTTCAGCAACATTTGTGACTGTAACATTTGATGATGAACCTTGTTTTGCTCCAACAACATCATCTGCTGCAGATCCCTCTTTTGTTGTTGCAGCCTCTCTTGCTCCAACAACAGCATCTTTACATGACGAATCTTTTGCTGTCACCTCTATAGATGAAGGTTGTTCTGCTACAACAGCAGCTTGTTTTGCTCCAACAGCAGCAGTTGCAGTAACAATGGTTCCACTTGCAACAGGCGCCGGCTTGTTCTTCTTCCTCAAAACTTTTTTTATAACAGTTGCAGGTTTGGTTGCCTTATCCATAACCTCCTTCCCATTTGGTTTACTCCTCTGTACCTCTCCCACTTTTGCTACACGCGCTTGCACCACCCTATCTTTCTTTGCACCATCATTTTGTCCAGCAGCGGTCTTGTTTGGTGCATCCTCCTGCTGCGATGGAAAATCTTTCTGCACGTCTCTATGCTGGTGTGATGAAGTGTCCGTTGAAAACACAAAGCTTGGGCCATCACCTTCTCTCATAGCAGCATCAACATCGTTCAGCAAAGAAGCCATGCGTTTTGCATGCACAAGTTTCAGACCTTGGTTAAGTTGCTTGAGTGTATCATCAACATCAGTAGCAAAAAGGATCTTATGCTTCTCATACAAACACTTGAACCTAGGAGGAACCTGTAAGCAAAAAAGTAAAAATGTGATACTGTCAGCAAATATTGTATGTTAGCATATAATAATAACTAAGACAGCAAAACAAAACCACTATTGATGCAAACTATGCCAACTAAGACAACATTTTCATCTAAAAAACACAGCATTGTTAGAAAACATCAGGGAGCACAAAATGAAAAAAGTGGTAGCAACTTATGTGTACTAATGATTTACAAAAAAATAACTAAAGCAACAAAACAGAAAAATCTTCATGGATTTTTCTGAAAGTATACCTCTAAATCCTGCATACCAGGGAACTCAATCCACTCCTTCAGGGATGCTGACGGGTTGACTTCAAAATCTTCTACAGTAGCATTGCTAGGTCCTGGTACTGAACCATAGATTGTTTTCGAGGATTCCAGAAACTGCACAAAAAATACAATTGTTGCATAAGTAAAAAATAACACACAAAAAAAGAAAAGAATAGAAGGAAAAGGAATAAGGTGTGCAGTGCATTACAGGACGCTTCCCAAATATAGTCTTGTTTTTGGGGTCCTCCAGGTCGATTTCAGCTATGAAATTGAAGTCCTTGTTTTTCACAAAGCATGCTCTAGGGAGAGAATAGTTAATGCGGTGCGAGTTTGCTGGGATATCAAGATGGTCCATGTATATAATCTATGAACAAAAAAATAGTTTAGGTCAGGCAATGCTGCAAAAGACAATAAAAAAAGCTATGATCCAACCTACAAAAGAACAGTACGACCATATGCTACAATATAAGTCCATATAAGCTACATAAAAGATTCAACATATGCTACGATATATGTCGATCTATGCTACACCATAAGCAAAGCAAAAAACATAAAATAAGGGATCACTTACAGCAAGCACAGGCAGGGGTCCGCATATCCAGAAATCAAATTTCGCTGATTCCTTGTCCAAAACCAGAGGCCTTGCCTTCATAAGTTGAATTTTTTCTACATAATACATAGCCAACTCCAATATGTGCTCATCCCAGTCGAACTCATGCACCTTCTTTGGAACATCCATGCTACCCAGGTAGTCCAAAGACATCATATTACCAGAGCCAGGGTGCAACACGGTAGAACAACAGAGCAGGTCCCAGTGCCTGATTACCGCATCTTCATCAGTAGGGTCCTGCGCCTTCAGCAAGTCTGCTACATTCGATATGGGGAGGCGGGTGAGGTCGCCTTTGTACCAATTTTTCATTTCAGAGTTGACACTCTTCGTCAAAAGCTGAACTGGCTTGCTCCCGGAGCGTAAATTGAAAACTTTGCTCACCATGTCCTTCGTGAACACTATCCTTTTGCCACCATAGTTGAATTCACGAAGCTTAGCAGTTGTGTGGACAGCAATGAAATCAATAAGCTCATTCGGCACATGGAACGGAGAAACATCCAGCAACGAGGCGAAAGCACTATGCTTCTTGATTATGTCCCTCTTGTCCTGAGTAAGACCTTTTGCAATGCCGTGCAAACGCTTGGCAGCAAAACGATCCTTAGAAATCCACTGCTCAACATCACTCATCTTCTGAAGAAATGCAGCAATAAACAACAAAAAATCAGTAGCTGCAGATAAGCATTTGGGGGGACCTAATGAAGCATAACCTCTATACATAAAACAGCAAAACAGAAGCTTGCTAATCAGACCTACCACATACAGCAAAAACTTGTAGCAAGCAAAATACTTGTAGCAATCAAAAACTCATGGGATTTGGAAACTTTTGCAACATACAGCAATTTACTCATGGTGGATATCAACATAAAGCCAAAAACATTACAGCAAAACACTTGTAGCAAGTAAAAACTATTGTAGCAAACAAATACTTGTAGCAAGCAAAATCCTCATGGGATTTAGAAACTTCTGCAACATACATCAATTTACTCATGGTGGATAGCAAAACATACAGCAAAAATAATCATGAAAAATAGCAAAAAAAAATAACATAAACAGCAATTCATGATCAGTTCACGTAAATCTAACAACATAGAACATGGATTTGTCTCTGACATTGCACAACTACATAAGCATGGGCATGGATGAACTGAACCGCACTTTGGGGGCGAAAATTAGAAACATAACAGTAACAGATAGAATGCTATAGAGAATTGGGGGAGAGCACACACCGTAATTTGTTGGTTCACCGGTGGAAACCCTAATTAAACCGTCGAAGCGCTCGTCGGGTAAAGCTCCAGATCGCCTGAAACCCTAGAAAATCGAGATGATGAGATTCAGACGCAAAATTGACAAAAAATCAACAAACGATTCGCAAAAAGCGAGGGTGCGGCGGAGGACGAGGAACTCACGGTGGAGCGAGGCGGAGCTGTCGAAGAAGCACGGGCTTCAGGGCGGCGCGCAGGTAGCTCCGGCGCCGTTGAGCGGCGGTTCGGACCAGGAGAACTCGCGGACTAACAGCGAAGGACGGGGGAGAAGCACGTAACGCGGGGGGAGGGTTGGACGGAGGCGCAGCAGAACGACGGCGGCGCGCGCGGGTGAGCTCGCAACGACGCCGCTCCGTTCGCAGCGGCGCGTCCGAGAGAGACGATGCGGGGGACGGAAATGGAAACCGCTGTGTTGGAGCAAAAGTTGGTGTAGTAATTTGGACACGCGACGTGGTCGACGTGGACGCGCGACAGCCACGAGATGCAACGGATCGGACGGCGAGCGAGGGGGAGGATGGTTGCTAGAGATCCCCCGGGTGATCACAACCCTTTTCCCATGCTTTTGGCGTTTTCTGCCCGGCCCGGCGGTGATGTCCCAACGCCGTTTACTGCTAATATTCATGGAGCTTGGGCTTGGTGGGTGATGACCAACCAACCAGGTGGCCCAAATGGGTTCGTTTCTCCCCCCCCCCCCCCCCCCCCCCAGTTTAATTTGCTAGCTACTCCTAATTACTGCCATGGCTAGCGACGAGAATGCAGCTACTCCCTCCGTTTAGGTTTATAAGTGCTCTACGTATCCCTATGTCGTAAATTTGAGCAACATAATGTGATTTATATATTGTAAAAAATATATAATTAGAAAATTCAGACTTTATATTTTCTAATGATATAATTTTTGTATTTTAATTTTTATATTATATTAGTTAAATTCACGACCTAGGGATACGTAGAGGACTTATAAAACTAAACGGAGGGAGTACTAAAATGGATGCAGGTTTTCAGACTCGGACAATTGATTATTGGCTCCTACAGTAAGGATGTCTCCAACGGGGCGACGCATCGAGTCCGCGCGCCTTCGTTCCTGTCCGCGGGGGCCAAAAACACGGCCCAACGGGGCGACGCAAACGGACCGTGGTCCGTTTTTTTTGTCCGCCGCGACCCATTCCTGGCCCAAATTTGGGTCACCGATGCGTCGGGCGCGGACGCGAGCGGAGCGCTATTGTGTCCTCCTCTGGTCCGCCCCTGGCCCAACCGTCACGCCATTCCCCACGCCAATCACCTCCGCCTCTCTCGCCCCTCCCGCCGCCACCCCGCCGTCGCTCCCTCGATTTGGCACTGCAGGCCATTCCCGGGACGCCATCTCCTGCTCCTCTTCCTCCCCGTCACCGGAGCTGCTTCCTCCCCGCCACGGCCGGTGAATCTTGCGGCCACATCTGTCGGAGCGCCCGCGACACCAACAACGCCCACAAGGTGTTCGCCCGTCAGCCCCGGCACCAACTCAGGTACGAACTCGGCCATGGATAGCTCCGATGAATGGTACTACAAGAACTACATCCTGTGCGCGCCATCATCGGATGATTCCTCGGACGATGAGAGTGACGGCCTGGTTGCCACCCTCATCGTCAATGAGTACATTGAGAGGATGCGGCCGGTGTTCCGAGACTCGTTGTCGGGCCGTTCTCCTGCATTGGACCGGAACCGGAGAGCTAGCCAACTCCAGCTATGAGATCAATGGTCACGAGTATGACAAGCCTTATTATCTTGCTGATGGGATTTATCCTACATGGTCTACTTTTGTGAAGACCATCTCCAATCCCAGTGATGAGAAGAAGAAGAGGTTCGCAAAGGAACAAGAGAGTGCTAGAAAGATGTGGAGCGTGCATTCGGTGCCCTCCTGTCACGGTGGGCTATTGTTCACCACCCCGCTAGGACATGGGACAAGGACCAACTCTGGGAGGTGATGACAGCTTGTGTGATCATGCACAACATGATCGTGAAGGACGAACGCAACGAGGGTATGCATGATCAGGCTTGGCAGTTTCAGGGTCAGTTGGTACAGCCCCAGGGACCGTCCACATTTGATCAGTTTCTCGACTTCCACCGTGACATTCGTGAGAAGGTGTCTCATAACCAGCTCCAAAATGATTTGGTGGAGCATGTCTGGCAGCACTACGGTAACCAGTAGTTCCATTTGATGAACTATTGGTCTTATTTTTGTTTGGTTTGTAAGACTATGCATGAAACAATTTGTATTATTTGCTGAATTATTTAGATTGTAATAACTATGTGATGAACCATTTGGATTGTATAATTTATTTTATTTCCTATATACTTGTTTTGTATGGATTGATAAAAATGATCAAAAATCCTAACCGGGCGGACTCGATGCGTCGGCCCACCCCCCCCCCCCCCCCCCCCTATATATGAATGAAAATGGCCCATATATGACCTGTTTAACTAAAAAAAAACATGCGGACGGACTCGATGCGTCGTCCCGTTGGGGGCACTGGCCAGAAAGGGGCGGATATGGGCCGGACGCACGTCCGTTCCCCGACCCAAACGGACAAAACGCGGACCAAACGCGCGTCCGTTTGGGTCGCCCCGTTGGAGTCATCCTAAAACAGCAGTGGCATCACGCAGCTGACGGTCGACATGAATCATTCCAAAGCGGTGTTGAGACAAGGCAAAACTGAGGCCAAAGCGCGAGTCAACAGAACATTTCTTGCAGGTTTGCGCGTGACGTTGATCCCGGTGGATGATCGACTGATCGTCACCGTTCCTCACTGCCTGGCTCCCTCCCAGCGTCTTGGAGCTAGCCAAGGACAGCAACATCGCAAGACGATCGAGCAGCAGCGAACTCCCCTCCAACGTATCACTGTCACGGAATTACGCGCACTAGTTCCACAATCTCTAACATGGAGTATCATAACACACCCTTAATAAATTCCACGGTGCGCGTTTTCTTCCATTCATTCCACCGGTGCTGATGCCTGGCCAATGTCTACCACGCACTAATTGCACGGCTTAATGGGCCGTGCCAATTTTTTCTCCGATGACATGTCCACAAGGAAGCTGACTTGAGGCAGTGATAATTTTTACTCTTTGCTTCTTTGTGCGTAAAGCTAGACAGTGATTTGTCTGATGTTGTGAAAGCGCCGAGAGTTTCCCCGCAGGGACCGCGATTTGGAATTAGTTTGTGGATTGTGGATGCTAGTAGGCTGGAATGTGTCCTCTAGAATAATCCAAGTGGACAGAAGAATATAGCTGTAGTTCAGTTTTAGACTCCAACTCTGGAGGCGAAAAAAAAAGCAACGGGTATAAAAGGCACAATGTACCGCGTGCCAAGTCGGCAAAATTTCAAGCAATGAATACAATCAACTTGCACTAGTGCTCTCTCACTCTCTCTAGAGAAATGCTCTATGCGCTTGAAAGAAGAAGTGAAACAAAAGGACACATGGAGAACCAACCTGTGGTTGGATAGTTAGGAGGGTGGTTGTAACCCAGTCCACCAGAGTTCAAACCCCAGGTTTTACGCTGATGTTTCTCGTTTAGTCGGAATATTCTTCAGTGAGAGGCGACGTTCCTGTCGACAGCGAGGCGCCCGTGGTGACTTCGTCAATTTCAAGATCTGATCCGCCGGCTCAGTTTATCGGAGATGCTCATAGGGATAGGGTGTGCGTGTGTGCGTTCATATATGTGTGTGTATATGAGCGCTTACGTTTTACTGTGTTTCGAAAAAAAAGACACATGTTTTCAGCATGTTTGTAGCTCAAGACTGTGTGTGGGCCGAGAAAGCTCCGTCATGTGCCCACGAGCCTCGTTTTGCTTCGATTCAAACTACTGAGTTCAGGGAAGGCCCAGAAGGAAGCTCCTGCGTGACACCCGAACAGTAAGCTATGGCCTTGAAGCTCGCGTGGATGCTCGGGCTCCTGCTGAGCCAGCCCAGGAAAATTGTTATTCCTTTTATCACCGTTCTCCTTTTATCTTTTTTCCCTGTTTAGTTTTTTTTTCTCTTTTGTTGTTCATACTTCTATTTTTATTATTTTTTGCTTATACATAAAGTTGTTATGAAAATGGTTATAAGGTTTTAAAAAATTCACAAGGTCTATAAAAATAGAAAAAAGGGAAAACAGAAGAAAAAAAGAACAAGTTATGAAAAATAAAGAGATGAAGATATGAAAAGGCAAACGAGAAAGAAGGGACATACCTAGGCCGGCCATGAAGCTGACTCCCATGAGCGTCGGCGATGTAACCGGTGCGAGGAAGATGTAACCGGTGCTACGAAAAAAATCGCCATAAGGCAATACTCGATATCCGTCTGAGAGGCGCTTTTTAGAGAACTAGATGCATTTGCTCTCTCTCTATAGATCCATCCATTTTGGTTAGTTTGATTCCCTAACTAATTCATCTTTTCACACATTTAATGGTTGTGATAGCTTCAACCGTCAAGTTTCTCTCCATCTATGGACCGATGAGTGTAGTGTTCCCTCTAGTAAAATTAGTGGTGGAGCTACAAGAGAACCGACGAGGGAACTAATTTTCTTTCAATCTAAGCCTCTGTAAAAACAAGTTCTTCAAGATTTTGTCCGAGGCTGGGGCGGGGGAGGGGGCATTGGCCCCCCCGGGACTTGCACTTAGCTCCAGTAACGATAACGATGTTGTGAGTCTCTTCCGGCGTGAAGTACCCACTAGCTGCCTACGGCCTACCCACTTAAAGCTGGGAATAGTTTTGAAATAACCGGGTGTAATGGTTCAGGTTTTGTTCTGGGCTTGACTCGTTCAGGTTTGTTTGGGCTGAGTCTCTAGCAGTTCAGTTTGGGTTTGGTTGTGTGGAGAAAGCAATTTGATTTGGTTGGGTATGGTGTTAAACTACTTAGCCTGTTACGGTTACAAACTAGCTAGCAAAGTATGCGCGCGCCCTCCCGCGTTGATGCATGCGTCTCGAGCACAATCAGGTGTACAGTGTACTCATATGGTTTTAGAACCCACTTCACCAAATGGGTATGCAATCAGGTTTAGTTTGGTTGGGGGTAGAAAATGGAGTGGTTTAGTTATGGTTGGTGAGACAATGATGCCAACCAGGTTTGGTTTAGTTAGGGATGACATACGTATTCACGTGGGTACGGTTGAGGTATGGTGCAGTTTCTAAACCATTCTCAGGTTTATACCCACTAGATGCCTACAGATGTACAGTGCGCAACATGATTGTATGGAGCATGCCTATGATGGTTACCGGCAACGGCGGAACCAGGGGGTGGCAAGCAGGTGCCGTGGCCCCCCTATGCATGGTTACATCAAGCAATTTTTTATGCATATAAGGCTAGATTAGTTATGATTTTGAAGAAAATTGTATGTTTGTCCCCCTCTAACAAAAGATTAGCATGTTTGGCCCCCCTTAATGCTCAATCCTGGTTCCGCCCATGGTTACCGGCTTACCGCATTATTGTGTCTTGGGCAACAGAACTTCTCCGACAAGTCCTTGTCTTCGTGGCGCTTGTGCTGGTCGTGATGACGGTTTGCTTCACGGACTTGTTCTTCAAGTTCGTCTTCATGTACTTCTTCAACGACCATACCCGCTACGCCCATATTTGTAGGGTCACTGTCCTTGTTTTTGTTGGTTGCTCACTACATCATCTTTGGCCTCCTTGTGGTTTTCGATGGAGATGATTAGATTAATGTGTTTGTATCCACTAGATGATCATTAGAGTAGTGTATTAGGACTACATATATGTTCACTTCATGATTGTGAGTTGGTACATCTTTTTCTTCTTGTTCCTTTATTCCAACGACACTGTCTGTGAGAAAATGTCAGGGAAAGTATGAGGCACGCAACACAAATAAACACTGTGGCATGACATATCCTACATCCTCGGTCAATTGCAGAGAGTGGGTGTATTTGTACAATCTCGATATTAATATATTGCACTTTATCGGGAAAAATCTAAACCTAAAGGTATGGACGAGCAAAAGCATTGTCCTGTGTAAGTTGTGTAACTATGAAGAACAGTAATTCAGGCATGTATAGGCCAAAAAAACAGAACTACTGTTGCGGGTATCAGAGAACAAAATTATATAACAACATGTTTCCTACAAATTAACTGGACAAAAAAGAATAAACATAAATGAATATTTCATTATATCTGTTGGCTCGAAAATTAATGAATAATAGATGTGATCTGGATAAAGACGGGACAGCAGCCACGTGGCATTAATCTATCCTCCGACCAATAATAAGTGTGGTAGTTATTTTGGATCGGAGTTAGTATGCTTATTGCTTATGCAACCATGCATATGCACAGTCATATACGACAAATTATGTTCAGCATTTGCCTTAACCCAATTAATTTACTTAGAAAAGAAGCGGTAGAGCTTACGCAATCATAATTCCGGCTCAATATCCCGGCCGTTTCAGACCTTCTTTGATTTGTAGGAAAGGAAATGCAATGGAATAGGAAAGATACTGGGATGGGAAAGGATGCCATGTGTCAACCTGCCCTCGTTCCTTGTGCACAGGATATGAAAAATGAGGTCTGAGTAAATTTTGCTTCGTGTACGTTTTGGCTTGGAACTAAGATCGGAAGGAAATTTTCCTCTACTTTTCCTTTCCACACTTCCTGTGAATCATACGGGTGAACATTTGCTGGTTTGGAAAACTTCCCAATCCTTTACCATTCCTCTACACTTTCTCCAAATCAAAGGAGCCCTCATTCTATTCCTCGTCAGCCCAGGATTTCTGCTTGCGTCGATGCTAGTTATGTCGCGTGTCGCTGGGTGCTAGTCATTTTTTCTTCTTTTTTGGGAGTCGAATTGTGCCGTATAAGCGCCTGTACTAGTAATTACCGTTGGAGGGCAGGACCCTAACGCAACTGCTACACAATTATTCCCCTTTTTCATTTCCTTAAGCGCCTGGTGAAGCGTCTTCACGCTGTACATGCCCTAAGAGCATCCACAATGTGGCTCCAATACGCCGACCAGAGGCGGAGCCAGGCCCCAGGCAACCTGGGCCGTGGCCCGTGTCGCTGCGAAAAATCCTTCTTACCATCTAGGAAAAACAAAATCTGGTCCGGGGCGCAGCCCAGGCCTGGCCCAGGTCTCCCGCATGCCAGACGCAAGGGCGCTCGTTCGTCTGGCCTGACTCGCTCGTTCCTCTCTCTGCAGTCCTGTCTCTCTACCCCTGCCTCCCGAACGAAGCAAGCCGCCACGCTCAAGCTCCGCCCCGGCACCCCTGCCGGCTGCCGCCGACGCCGAAGGCCGGCTTGCCGCGGCCGCACAGCATCTCCCCTTCTTCAGGCCGAGGTTGCCCCGCATCTCCCCGTCGACCTTCTGCCCTGTAACAGACCAAAGTTGAAAACCTAAAAACCTGTGTAATTTTTCCACTTTTGGTTCATTGCATCATGGCATCCTTGCATCAAAGTGTACAAATTGGAACCTTTAACTTGTGGTTAGGGAATTGTTGCTAGGGAATTGTTGTTGAGGCTAGGGAATTGTGGTGGTTTGGCACCACCTACAAACAAAATGCCAAACTTGCTTTAACCAATCTCAAAACAAGGAAGGCACTCAACTTGCAAAACAAAATTACTTGACATCTTATATTTGTCAAGGAAGTTCCAAGAGTTCAAAATAATATTTTGCACTTGCTCTAAAAATTCCAAAGTACTATCATTTTGAATTTAGCAAAATGCCCTAATTGAACCCTATGAACAAAAGTGGTACAAACTATTTTATTTTGAGACACCAAAATTTGTGGAGCTTCTACGGGCTAAGGGGAGCCTCCCCAAATTTTGTCATATTTTTCTAAAATGTATAAGTGCCTCAATTAAATCTCCAAAGTACTGCTGGTTTTAAAAGGTTTTAATTTTAAAACTGAAAAGGACCAAACGGTGATAGAAACAAAAGTTCCGGGGGGGGGGTTTGTAATTCCGCCATCGTCTCTCTCCTCCCGCGCACTGGCGCCATGCCGTGGCGCTGCCGCACGACGCGCCGCGCCGGGGGCCCCCCTCCTCTGCCTCATCCCTACGCGAGGAGCAAGCCGTCGAGCCCCACCTGCTCCTCTCCCTCGCTCACCTGCTCCCGTTCCTCCATCTCTCTCCCCCACGAGCTCACCACCCGAGCCGCACCTGAGCCACCGTCGCCGCCACATCGATGTCGTTCGGGAGCTCCCCGAGCCAAGCCAGGACCACCAATCGCTCCGCCGCGCCGTCTTCTTCCTCTCCACCAAAGGAATCGAGCCGGGGATCCCGCGTTCGCCGTCGCCGCCCCGTTTTCTCTGACCACTGCTGCGGCTTCTCCGATCTAATCCCGCCAATTCCGTCCATCCCCGCCGCTGCTGAGCTCATCCCCGAGCTCAGGGTGAGCACGCCTCTCTTCCTGGACCCTTCTCCCTCCCTCTCGCGCCCTCGTTCGCCGTCGCTCAAGTTTTCCCTCCGCGCCGGATATTCCGAGCTGTGCCGCACCGGATTGTCCGGCTCAGGCCAGTACGTCGAACCAAGTTTGGTTCAGCTCCTTCGGATAATCCGAATCCATGTCAAACCGGAAAATCCGAATATTTCCAGTACGTGGAAACTCCAAATTTTCCTCCCATCGGATATTCCGAATCGAGATTGACTCGGATATTCCGAGGAAGTACCGTGCCTATTATTTCTTATTCCCTCAATGTGTCGAATCTAAATGATTAGTTTTATTTGATGCTTAGTATAATTTAGCAAAAAGATTAGATTCTTTAAAAGGGAAATGTTAAATGCAATAACTTCGTATTGGTTCGACGGAATATTGCGTTTGATATACCAAAATGTCCGGAAAATTGTGAACTAACCTCTAAATTAAATATCATGCATATTCGATCACCACTAGAGGACTGCACTTTTTAGGGGCTAGGAGAAACATTAAGTTAAATATGGGGTATTTTCCTTATCTAATTAAGTAATCCTTTTCACACCCCATTTAAAATTGCTAGGTAGCTTATAAAAGGTTCAACACCTGAAATTGTCATGTCATCATGTGTTTGCGCATTGCATCTGTTAAAGCTTGTGTCGTGATTGATTGCTCTTCCGCTGCTATGCTTCGATAGATCAAGCAGCCAGGGTTACACCGCAATACCCCGACGATCCGTACTACCAGCACGTTGAGCAAGGCAAGCGTAATACCCCCTCTGAGCATATCTTATCCTATGTTTCCGCAAATATTTTCTCCACTATAATATTGCATGCGGTTCCAAATGTCAATTTTATTGGATTAGAGTATCCTATAGTTGCATTAAGTTTCCGATGCCAATACCTGTTTCCCTCCTATTATCCATAGGATTGTATTGTTGGCCTGAAATACTTAACTATGCTATGTTGTTGCTTAGCCATGCTTAGTTAAATGCTTAGCCGTCCGATGGATGGTTCATGATGGGAACAGGTGATGAGATGAATGGATGGTGGTGGAGAAATTGTGGAGACAGGAAATAAAATGCTTAAAGGTGGGGATGAGAGGCCACTTTGGTATGGTGGTGTTTTGTCTCACTCTCGCCGCCTAGGTGCGAGTTCTTTACCTCTTGAACCAAGAATGAGCGCGCTTCCTTTCAGTGGGGTATATGGAGCCCTCGTCGACTGATTAACTTGTGAAGGGCTAGCCGAGGGTCCTCTAGTTCGGGCTTCCATTTGCGCGTGCGTTGGGATGGTGGCCAAGACTGAGATGAGGATGGTGGTGTCAGGAAAATAAGTGGCCGCGGGACAGGGTGTTGGAGGCACTGAACCTGTCCTACCGCCACTGATGATCCTGGGTTAGTCTCGAGCAAGGTAAAGGTTGTAACTGTTCCCACTCAGCCGGCTTTCCCCGGAAGAGAGCTAAGCGTAGGCAATGAGCCGGGCGGTACTGAAGGTAAACACAGTGCACCCCTGCAGGGTTAAATCTTTTCGAAAAGCCGTGTCCACGGTTACGGACAACTTGGGAAAGGACGATAAGATCATAGAATAGCTTGAACGGAATGATTAAAAACTGGGTACTCAAGGTACTACTCAAGAATGCAAGGTGAGCTTCCTCGAGGGTGATTCGGGGAGGTGCCTTTGTAGAACAGGTACAGTGATGATGGTGGTTGATGATGAGAAAGGTGATCAAACAAAAGAGTTACTTCTTATCTTTTTTAAAAATACTCTGAATAGTTGATGCCATTGAGTTATGTTTTCATAAATAAAATCAGCTTTATGCAAAACAGCCATAAAACCTTGAAAGCCTCATCGAGCTAAAGCTCTATATTTAATCTTGCGAGTTCGGCGAACTCAACGTCGTTTGTTTTGTTTCAGAGGAGGACTTCACCGACCTCGAAGGTGGGTTCTTTGTGGACGTCGACGAGTAGTCTGGGGTTCCCAGGTGGCAGCTTGGGACATCCCGGAACAGCTGGCGCTGGATGTTTATCTGTAGGCCTCTTAGGCCATAATTTGGATCTTGTTGTTTAGAACAACTTAATTTGCTTCCGCATGTTGTAATGTTGGGTCTGTGACCTCTGGTTGTAATTTGCTATCTTTCTCTATTATAAGAGTTGAACTATAATGCTTTGTGTCGCAGAGTCTGTGATGTGCCAGTTGTTCCACAAGTCTTGATCTCTCTATTATGCATTGATAGTTGTGCCTGTGTTAAGGCATCAATCGGGGTGTTGCGTTGCCGATGATCAATTCCGAGCAACGCCTGCCAAAGGTTTTGGCCGGGGATTGGTAAACCCGTAACCTCCGGTTGTATCGCTTAACCGGTGACATACAGCATCACTGTATAGCAGTCGGGTCGGGGCGCCACAAGTTGGTATCAGAGCAGTACTGCCTGTAGGAAACCCTTCTACTAGTCGACGTTGAGTCTAGTGTTTGTGAAAATATTTTAACCTAAAAATGAGTTGTGAAAACCATCTTAGGATTCTTTTTATTCCTTATCTGGTTACCCTCTAATCTCGAAGCAATCTTACCTCGATTTGAGTTTAAAGTTTTACTCCTCGTGATCCTAAGTTTTTGAAGTAAAAGATGAGAAACGGCGGGGTTCTACCTTTAGTGTTATGTGTCACGTTGCTCCCGCTGCGTTGCAATTCAAAATCACCCTCAGTATTGTTGGGTTTTAACCCAAGGAGTTGAACAGAAGGTCCCGGATTGTGCCAACTAGATTGTGTTGAATCATATGGTTCCTTAACCATTGCATCTCTCGCTAGTAGCACATGATGCTGATCTTTGACCCAAGTTCTATCTTGTTGATCCCTTGTTAGTTGTTACACAAAGTATTATCGTCCCTAGTCTGTGTACTTGAGTAGACGCTAATGCTATTGTTTCAACCATTCGGAGATAGATACTATCTGTGTCATTGTCAAATCTCCAGAATGGCTCGAGGAGGCCGCGGAGGCCGCGGTAACCACAACAATGATGAGGATGATCTGCCGCCACCACCCTCGATGGCTCAGGTCTTGATGGCCATTGAGGAGAACCGCGGGCGCAATGAGCGCCTGTTGGAGCTGTTGGTGCAGCAGAATGCACAGAGGAATTGCTGCAACACTCTCACCGAGTTCTTGCGCTCGCAGCCACCCACCTTTGCTGATGCTAAGGAGCCACTGGAAGCTGATGATTGGCTTCGCGCCTTGGAGCGCAAGTTCTCCGCGCTGCATGTCCCAGTGGCCGAGCAAGTCAACTTTGCCACCTACCTCTTGGTTGGAGCAGCTGGCTGTTGGTGGGAAAGCCATGTGGCTTTGTTCCCTGCCAACCATGTCTTCACCTGGGCTGATTTCCGCACTGCCTTCCGTGCGGCTTACATCCCTCAGCCAATCATGGATTTGAAGAGGACTGGGTTCCTGGACTTGCAACAGGGACGTATGGACCTCCGCACTTATAGTTGTGAATTCAACCATCTCTCTCGTTACGCCCCAAGGGACGTGACCACTGATGCTGACAAGCAAGAGCTGTTCCGCAAGGGTCTTACGCCGCAGCTCCGCTATGAGTTGTTGCCCTTCAGGTTCCAGACCTACCAGGAGCTTTTCAACCAGGCTCTTACTCTTGAGCAGGGAAGGAAGGAACTCGAGACTTCCAAGAGGCCAGCACACGGGGACCACCAGAGTTCCTCGGGTTCAGAGAGCAAGAAACGCAGGGTGTTTGTTCCCTACAGCGCTGTGCCGCGTGCTCCATTCATGCCGAGGGCCGCAGGATACAGGCCACCACCTCCGCGCCCCACTACTTCGACACTTGGGGTAGGCGGGAGTGGGTATCGTCCTATGCTACCTGCTCCACCTGGACTCACCTGCTACACCTGTGGCCAGGCTGGCCACTACTCCAGGGAGTTCCCCCAGAAGGCACCTATCACGGGAACTCCTGCACGAGTGATGCATCCAAAATGCATCTACTTTTCCAAGCACTTTGCCTCATAATTTGCTCCGGAATCTTCCCATATTTGAATAAAACTGCTGAATCTGACGCTGTTTTTAGCAAAGTCTCTTTTCTGGCTATTTCTGCAGGAAATAAAATCGGGGAAAATTACCACGTCAATTTTTATGGAAAAGAAGGACAATGGACAAAAGATGGACACGAGGAAGCGCTCGAGGGCCAAATGGGTGGGTCCCACGCGGCCCCTGTACCTGGCCGCGTGGGCCCAGCCCAAATGGGCCTCGGGCGCCGCCTCGCCTTCGGTCTTCGACGTACCCCCTCATATATACGAAAAAGTGCTTGCCCTAGGAGGAGAGGAGCTTTCGCGAAACACACCGCCGCCACCATCACGATCTTCGTTTCGGGGACAGATTGATCCAGGATTTCTCCTCCGGTGGAGGGATCCGGAGACCGTCTTCACCACCATCTTCACCGCCTTCATCTCCATCGACCATGAGCTCCCTCTCCATCACCATGTGTGAGTAGTTCGCTGTAGGCATGTGAGGTGGATGGGGATTTGATGAGATTGATCATGTAATGCTACCCGTTGTTCGGGATTTTAGGGTTTTATCTTGAGGATACTTTTGTATTGTGTTGATGCACTCTTGCTATGTTTAATGCTTGCTACTAGGGCCCGAGTGGCATGATTTCAGTACTGAACTTATATTGCCCCATCATATATTTGAGTTTGGTATTTATCTGCAAAGTGTATCACCTGCTATTATGTTGAACCTGCGAACCCTAAACGTGACATATAGGGAAAACAAGGGGGAGATGTTTTAGTTTGAGGATTCTATGTGTTCATGAAGTGTTAATGCATTGTTCCGGTCTATTCGAAAGGGTAGACCTTAATTACCTGTAGTTCCAAGTTGGCCCCGGTGAAATGGGCAGGTTGGACAATAGATGTTGTGCAAATTCTCTTGGTTAGTACGCACAACTAAATATGGAACACATACCTACATACATCGGAGTTAGAGATAGGTCCCATTGTTATTTGTTTCTTATTATATGATCAATCTCATTCTTGCAACACCCCGCTATCACCTCATGCCTACGTTTTAAATCTCTGAGTTACACTTTCACTTTTCCGGTGAAAACTGGGAAACACTTGTTCACTGCTACTGTTCTGCTTGTTACTTGAATCATACTACTGCCATCACTATTACTGCTGCAAGTTATTGATATACAGGTGTGGTTGAGAGTGACGCCTCAATTGCCAAGGTCTTATTGATATTCTTGTGTTCCCATCGAGTCGAACTATAAATTTGGGTAATACTTCCCAACAAAGACTTCAGCGATCCCCTATATTTGTGGGTATCAAGACGTTTTCTGGCGCCGTTGCCGGGGAACCTAGCTTTATTGGTAAGACAACTTGTTATCATCTATTTGCTGCTTTTGCTTGTTCCTAACCATGGGAAAGGAAAGGACTACTCTGAAGGAAATGAGGCCTTCAACTACTCGCGGAGGTACGGATTTGCCAAGTAGGCCAAACTTTTCACCTAATGTTGCTTCTGCTGTTGCTCCTAAGAAAAGAGAAAAGGTTTTATCTAGTTCACCATTGTCTAAAATGTCTACTAGTAATGAAAATGATTTATTATGTGGTAGCATAGACAAAGAAGTGACACCTGAAACATCTGAGATAACTGAAACACCTGAAAATGTGGAATCTGAGTTAGAAGATAACGAATACTATGATGGTGAGTTTGAAACTTCTTCTGAGGAAGAGGAGGCATTTACTATGGCTTTTATGAATTCTGACTTTGATAAATTGGATAAACTTGATAGCTATAAAAATTCTCCTCTTGATGGATATTTTCCTATTACTGAGAAAATGAACTATTCCAATCAAATATGAGGTGACTTGAAATTGCTCAGAAAACATATAAAATAAAGAATCATGTATTATATCTTTTGCATATTATTAATGAGACTTGATCAACCTCATTACTAATATGAAAATGATGCAAACTTGATTCCCATAAAAATTGCTTTGAATGTTTGATTTCATTTATTCTAGAATTTTTAGATTATTTGCATGAGCATAATTATTTCAAAGTGCAGAAATTCCAGAAATGTAGTTTGAAAAATTCTGTTCAGAAAATTTTCTCGAAAAATTCCAGAAAAATTTGGAGGTAAGTTATTTTACCAGAGGAACTAACAGCCAAAAGGGAGACACCAGAGGGCCACCAGGGCCCAAAAGGGGGTGTCCCACGCGGCCACAGTACCTGGCCGCGTGGGACCCACTATTTTGGCCCACAGAGGGGGTTAGGTGAGTATCCAGTGCCCATCTCCTTCCCCTCGACAGGAAACCAGCCCCAGGTATTTTTCCCAAATTTTCTCGAGCTCTCTTCCTGCTATCCTTGGATCTCCAAGTTTAGGGCAGATTTTTCAAATCTGTTTGGTGGGATTGCTCATTGGTATGTGACTCCTCCACTCATCCAATTACTTTTTGTTCTTATGCCTCATGCATGAAGTATTTTGCTGCACTAGGTGTCACCCTTTTATGCTTAGGAAATCCATAGATTCAAGTTTTCTAGTTGATATTGATGCATGATATTGATGTGGAGACTATTTATGGATGGCTTAATGTTGTTTTAAGGTGTTACATCTTGATTTTTGTTGAATATTGTTTTTGGGCAGCAAGGTATCATGTTTAGCAAGGGCAAAGCTTTGGTTGGGATGAGCTCAAGACCAAGAAGAAGAGCATGCAAAGTCTCCCTCAATTATGATGACGACCACTGTGGGAGGATGATGCATTCTTTGTAGGGGAGAAGCTGAAAATACATACAACAAGATGGCAAGATCCCTATGTTCTTGAACAGTGGGGGATCAAAGAGGACTTCGACACCTTCGTCACTACAACTGGCTTGCTTAGGTTCTCCCAGAACCCCCAAGATACATATGAAGAACTCTCGCGGGAATTCCTCTCTACCTTCAGATTTGAGGGCCCGGAGCCCCAAAAGCACAGGAAGAGAAGTAAGGCACCCCCTCTTACCTTTGTTTGCAAATTTACTATGAGAGGTGAGCGCCTTGTTATGTCTCTAGGGGAATTTTGCAATGCTATTGGTGTAGAAAATTCAGGGAGTTGGAGTGAAACTCGTGCTGATACCAACCATGAGCTTGTTGAGTTTTGGCACACTATATCTGTAAACTCTCGTGATAGATTAAATAGGGGTAAATTTACTCATATACAGCACCCAAGTTTGAGATATTTTGCGTTGTTTCTTGCAAGAGGATTTCTTGCTAGGGATAACAATTCTGCTTGCACTGGACCAATGGTTTATCTACTAAAATGTGCAAAAGAAAATACACCGTGTGAATATAACTTGGGAGTCATACTTGCTAGATCTTTGCATACTGCTGTGAGTAGAAATATTACTGATCAAACTCCTATTTATGCTGGTGCTATTGCTACTATGGTGTACAATTACATTAAAAACGAGAGAGGATATGGTGATAACATGGGTACTCTAGTGCAAGAGTCCAAATTACTTGATTTTGCTTTGACTACTCGCATGGATATAAGTACGTTGTATGGGGGACATTATCTGTATAACTATTTGAGCACTAGTGGGCAGCGAGTGTCCATTAGGCTCCCCCGTACTGATCTTTTTGACAGGAGTACCGGAAAATGGATAGTGGAAGAGGCGCCGCCTCAGGAGGAGCCACAAGCTCCAGAGACACAGGGGTACATGCCTCAGGCGGAGCCCCTGTACCCAAGCATGCAAGGCTACCCATATAGTTACTACCCTGGAAGTGGAAGTGGATACGGCAACTACCCAGGATACTAGCTTGATCGCAAGCTTGGGGGAGTACTTCTCTTACTCTCCATTCATTGTTTTATATCACCGTTATATTGCTATGATAAGTTTCTTGAAAACACAAAAACACAAAAAGATTTTATTTGTTTCTTTTACTTCTGGTTGTTTGTTTTTGTTTCTTAGAACGAAAAATAACAAAAATATTTTCGTTTTCTTGAAACAAACGCAAAAACGGAGGTGCAGAAATTGCTGAAATCTGCTCGCTGTTTTATTTTTCATTTTTTCTCTGTAACTCCGATTGAGCTGAAATTTTAACCACTGCTGCAACACATCATAACCTACACACACGTAAAATATGAGATTTTTCTGAGGTGTCTAGGTAGGGTAAAAACAGTACTGTATGCAGTGACATTTTCTGGCAGATTTGAGTTTTTATTGTGCAGTTCAAGTTGGGAGAGGAGAACAACGATGATGAGTTGATGTGCATGAAGTGGATGAAAGGTATGACACCTTTGCCATGCTTATGTGGACTCTTTAATAACAGCAAGTGAGCACATCATAGTTTCTTCAACATCTAGAGAAATGGTAGCAAATGTTTATCTTCTCCATGTTCTAGTATGTTATATGATGATGCAAGTGAAATTTTATTTAGTGACAATACTTGGTTGTGGATTGAATAATTGTAGCTCTAAACAAAGGTCTACGCATCCCATTGTGCTTACTAAACTTGCCAACCAATAGAAAGTAAAATAATCTTTCAAATAATAAACATGAAGTTGTATGCTTGACAGGTTTAGTGGTTGGGAGTTAGCTGAAATGTGCTGACACATGTAAAGCTTTCAACATTGCACTAAAATATATTCAGTTGATATCATGTACTTTTGTTTATGGATGCTTATCATGTGCGAAATGAAAGCGGAAACTTAGCAAGTTTGATGAGTAAGAATAATTGGCTAGAGAGACGCCTGGGCCGCCAACTTAAGCCATGCATCATTCATGGTGGAAATTTACAGCGCACCATGGTGGACATTCAGTGATGCACTTCATAATAAAAAGCTATGCAAATGGTAAATAAAAGAGTGCTGAGATTGTTCATTGTCTGTTTGTCTTGTTGTTTGGACATGGGCTTGTCCATGTCCTGGGACAAGAGGTACCCCAGTTGACGCTCTTGATGACGCTTTTATTACTTGCAATGACTGAAAATTTCGAACTTGCTTAGTGACCCAAGTTGAGTAGCCATGGTGTAGGTACTCGTATTCACGGGGCATGAGGTTTTCAACCATTAGTCGGTCAAGCATATGAGTCATGTCAGTAATATCAAATGGTTTGCTAAAACTAAGAGCAAGGTTGTAAGCACAATGATTTCACCAGGTAACAAAAGAAAGAATCAAAAGACCTCAAAAGTCTTGTCATGATTCAATCATTAGCGATGTAAGAACCTTTGTTTATTTCTACAGTTGAGCAAACTCATCCAAGTATTGACTCTACATAATATCTCTCTTGCAACAAATATAAATGCTTTAACATTGATTAGATATACCTTTGCTAACATCTTATCATTTGTTGTTGAAGCTATGCTTTGAATGCTTGTTGATATTAAATTGTGTTACATATGCAATGCAAAGTTCTTGTCAAAGTCTTTTATCGCTTCTGCACTACGTTTGAGTTGTTCGAGGACAAACAACGAGCTAAGCTTGGGGGAGCTGATGCATCCAAAATGCATCTACTTTTCCAAGCACTTTGCCTCATAATTTGCTCCGGAATCTTCCCATATTTGAATAAAACTGCTGAATCTGACGCTGTTTTTAGCAAAGTCTCTTTTCTGGCTATTTCTGCAGGAAATAAAATCGGGGAAAATTACCACGTCAATTTTTATGGAAAAGAAGGACAATGGACAAAAGATGGACACGAGGAAGCGCTCGAGGGCCAAATGGGTGGGTCCCACGCGGCCCCTGTACCTGGCCGCGTGGGCCCAGCCCAAATGGGCCTCGGGCGCCGCCTCGCCTTCGGTCTTCGACGTACCCCCTCATATATACGAAAAAGTGCTTGCCCTAGGAGGAGAGGAGCTTTCGCGAAACACGCCGCCACCATCACGATCTTCGTTTCGGGGACAGATTGATCCAGGATTTCTCCTCCGGTGGAGGGATCCGGAGACCGTCTTCACCGCCATCTTCACCGCCTTCATCTCCATCGACCATGAGCTCCCTCTCCATCACCATGTGTGAGTAGTCCGCTGTAGGCATGTGAGGTGGATGGGGATTGGATGAGATTGATCATGTAATGCTACCCGTTGTTCGGGATTTTAGGGTTTTATCTTGAGGATACTTTTGTATTGTGTTGATGCACTCTTGCTATGTTTAATGCTTGCTACTAGGGCCCGAGTGGCATGATTTCAGTACTGAACTTATATTGCCCCATCATATATTTGAGTTTGGTATTTATCTGCAAAGTGTATCACCTGCTATTATGTTGAACCTGCGAACCCTAAACGTGACATATAGGGAAAACAAGGGGGAGATGTTTTAGTTTGAGGATTCTATGTGTTCATGAAGTGTTAATGCATTGTTCCGGTCTATTCGAAAGGGTAGACCTTAATTACCTGTAGTTCCAAGTTGGCCCCGGTGAAATGGGCAGGTTGGACAATAGATGTTGTGCAAATTCTCTTGGTTAGTACGCACAACTAAATATGGAACACATACCTACATATATCGGAGTTAGAGATAGGTCCCATTGTTATTTGTTTCTTATTATATGATCAATCTCATTCTTGCAACACCCCGCTATCACCTCATGCCTACGTTTTAAATCTCTGAGTTACACTTTCACTTTTCCGGTGAAAACTGGGAAACACTTGTTCACTGCTACTGTTCTGCTTGTTACTTGAATCATACTACTGCCATCACTATTACTGCTGCAAGTTATTGATATACAGGTGTGGTTGAGAGTGACGCCTCAATTGCCAAGGTCTTATTGATATTCTTGTGTTCCCATCGAGTCGAACTATAAATTTGGGTAATACTTCCCAACGAAGACTTCAGCGATCCCCTATACTTGTGGGTATCAACGAGCCCCTGCCACTCCAGCTGGCAAGGCTAGACCTATTGTGCGTGGTCGCCTGAACCACGTCTCTGCTGAGCAAGCTGAAGAGGACCCCAGCGTTCTTATGGGTGAGCTACGAATCAACAACAATCTTGCTACAGTTTTGTTTGATTCTGGAGCATCGCATTCATTCATATCCATAGCTTTTGCAAAAGAGCACAAAATACCGTTTGAGAAAATGAGCCGTCCCTTGGTGATCTCCACTCCTGGCTCCAAATGGCAAACCGATGGGGTTACTCCTAAAGTCCAGATTACTATCGGTTACTCGTCTTTTCCTTTTGCTTTGGTAGCTCTGAGGTCAAGTGGCATTGATGTCATACTGGGCATGAACTGGCTAGCCAAATACCGGGCTAATCTCGACTGTGCTGCCAAGACCATTACTGTGACTACTTCGTCCGGTGACATTGTGGAGTATTGGTCTGCACTATCAAGACCTCCGTCCTCCATCATACCCAATTCACCCGAGATCCTCCTTTGCTTTATGGAAGGCGAATCCCCTCCTGAAATCCAGGACATACACGTGGTGTGTGACTTCCCGGATGTGTTCCCGGAAGAATTGCCTGGCATGCCTCCTGACCGAAGTGTGGAGTTTGTCATAGATCTACTTCCCGGTACTGCTCCGATTTCCAAGAAGCCCTACCGTATGCCGGTGGAAGAGTTGGCTCTGTTGAAAGAGCAAATTGATCAGCTGTTAGCGAAGGATTTCATTCAGCCTAGCAGCTCACCTTGGGGTTGTCCGGTACTCTTTGTCAAGAAGAGAGATTCTACCGTGCCTCGTCTAGTCTCTGACTATCGACCGTTGAATGCGGTGACAATCAAGAACAAGTATCCTATTCGCCGGATCAATGATCTGTTGGATCAGTTAGCTGGTGCAACCGTATTCTCCAAGATGGATCTGAGGTCAGGATACCATCAGATCAAAATCAGAAAGGAGGATATTCCAAAGACGGCATTTGTTACTCGTTATGGCTCATACGAGTATACCGTCATGTCTTTTGGTCTCACCAATGCTCCAACTACTTTCATGAGGCTCATGAACTCGATCTTCATGGATTATCTAGACAAGTTTGTCGTCATTTACATCGATGACATCCTCATCTATTCTAAGACCAATGAAGAGCATGAGGAACATCTTCGGTTGGTTCTGACACGACTTCGAGAACACCGCCTCTATGCCCAGTTCTCCAAGTGTGAGCTTTGGTTGGATAATCTTGTCTTTCTTGGTCATGTGATATCCGCTAATGGTGTGGCTGTCATTCCCGACAAGATTCAGTCCATTCTGGATTGGAAAACTCCAATGTCAGTCAAGGACATCCGTAGCTTTCTCGGATTGGCGGGTTACTACCGCCAATTCATCGAAGGTTTCTCCCAGATAGCCAAGGCTCTGACCGACCTTCTCAAGAAGGGTACCAAGTTCGTATGGACGGACAAGGCTGAAGAGAGCTTCAAAACGCTGAAAGCCAAACTCACGTCCGCTCCTGTGCTTGTCCTGCCGGACACAAGCAAGGATTTCGTCGTCTTCTGTGACGCCTCTCTACAAGGCTTGGGCTGTGTGTTGATGCAAGATGGCCATGTGGTGGCCTATGCTTCTCGCCAACTTAAACCGCATGAGTACAACTACCCTACTCATGATCTAGAACTTGCCGCGGTGGTCTATGCTTTGAAGCAATGGAGACCATACCTGTTTGGTAACCGTTGCGAGATTTTCTCGGATCACAAGAGTCTGAAATACCTCTTCACCCAGCCGGATTTAAATATCAGGCAAAGGCGTTGGTTGGAGTTAATCAAGGACTATGATGTGAGCCTGAACTATCAACCTGGCAAAGCAAACGTCGTGGCTGACGCGCCAAGTCGGAAGTCTTATTGCAACAATCTGATGATTGAGAAGGCTCAACCTGCTCTTCATGAAGAGTTCGCCCGTTTGAACCTGGAAATTGTTCCCTCTGGCTACCTTGCAAATCTGGAGATCAAAGCTACTCTTGTAGACCAGATTAAGGATGCTCAGAAGCTAGATGAGGGTATCCTGAATATTAAGAAGAACATTGCTAGTGGAAAGGCCAAATGTTTCTCGGAAGATGAATCCGGAGTTGTTTATTTTGGTGACCTTCTAGTAGTGCCAAAGAACCGGAATTTGAGGGAGCTCATCCTACAAGAAGCTTTAATCACCTCTCTCTATTCATCCCGGTAGTATCAAAATGTACCAAGACCTCCGACCACAATTCTGTTGGACTCGGATGAAACGGGAAATCGCCAAATTTGTTGCTGAATGCGACACCTGTCGACGGGTAAAGGCTGAACATCAAAGGCCTGCCGGCACTCTCCGCCCTATTGCAGTCCCCGAGTGGAAATGGGATGAAATTGGTATGGACTTCATCACCGGGTTTCCCCGATCTCAAAAGGGCAACAATGCAATATGGGTAATCATTGATCGATTGTCCAAGGTTGCTCACTTCCTACCAGTCCGTGATGACATACGGGCAAGTCAACTTGCTGACTTATATATGGCTCGTATTGTTCCATTGCATGGGGTCCCTCTGAGGATCATATCGGACCGTGGAAGTATCTTTGTATCCAAGTTTTGGCAGAGTTTCCAAACTGCTATGAGGTCCCGTCTCAATTTCAGCACCGCTTACCATCCCCAAACTGATAGTCAGACCGAAAGAGTGAACCAAGTGTTGGAAGACATGCTTAGGGCATGTGTAATCTCTTTTGGCAAGGGTTGGGAAAAGTATCTCCCTTTCGCGGAGTTCTCCTACAACAATAGCTATCAAGCTAGTCTGGGCATGGCTCCATTCGAGGTCCTGTATGGATGAAAATGCCGTACTCCGCTGAATTGGTCCGAGACCGGAGAGAGAGCACTCTTTGGTCCGGATGTGATCAATGAAGCTGAGGAGAAGGTAAGAATCATACGAGAGAATCTGAAGATTGCTCAGTCTAGGCAGAAGAGCTACTATGATAAGCACCATCAGGAAGTTCACTATGAAATTGGTGATAAAGCTTATCTCCGCGTCTCTCCCCTTCGTGGCGTTCGCCGCTTCGGTATAAAAGGGAAATTGGCCCCTCGCTATGTTGGCCCTTTCACCGTTCTGGCCAAGCAGGGAGATCTTTCTTATCAGTTGGAGTTACCGGTCATCTTCCCAAATGTACATGATGTGTTTCATGTCTCCCAACTTCGCCGGTGTTTTAAGGATCCTATCCATGGGGTCAATCATGAGGAGCTGGATCTCCAGGAAGATCTCACATATCGCGAGCATCCTATCCGTGTCCTGGATGAAGCCGAAAGGAAGACCCGTAACAAGACTACCAAGTTCCTCAAAGTTCAGTTGTCTCACCATTCCGAGGAAGAAGCAACTTGGGAGAGAGAGTCTAGTCTTCGTGAGGAGTATCCCGACTTCTTTCCGCAATCTTAGAATCTCGGGACGAGATTCCTGTAAGGGGGGTAGAATTGTAACAGCCCAAAGTTGAGAACCTAAAAACCTGTGTAATTTTTCCACTTTTGGTTCATTGCATCATGGCATCCTTGCATCAAAGTGTACAAATTGGAACCTTTAACTTGTGGTTAGGGAATTGTTGCTAGGGAATTGTTGTTGAGGCTAGGTAATTGTGGTGGTTTGGCACCACCTACAAACAAAATGCCAAACTTGCTTTAACCAATCTCAAAACAAGGAAGGCACTCAACTTGCAAAACAAAATTACTTGACATCTTATATTTGTCAAGGAAGTTCCAAGAGTTCAAAATAATATTTTGCACTTGCTCTAAAAATTCCAAAGTACTATCATTTTGAATTTAGCAAAATGCCCTAATTGAACCCTATGAACAAAAGTGGTACAAACTATTTTATTTTGAGACACCAAAATTTGTAGAGCTTCTACAGGCTAAGGGGAGCCTCCCCAAATATTGTCAAATTTTTCTAAAATGTATAAGTGCCTCAATTAAATCTCCAAAGTACTGCTGGTTTTAAAAGGTTTTAATTTTAAAACTGAAAAGGACCAAACGGTGATAGAAACAAAAGTTCCGGGGGGGGGGGGGGGGGGGGGGTTGTAATTCCGCCATCGTCTCCCTCCTCCCATGCACTGGCGCCATGCCGTGGCACTGCCGCACGACGCGCCGCGCCGGGGCCCCCCTCCTCTGCCTCTTCCCTACGCGAGGAGCAAGCCGTCGAGCCCCACCTGCTCCTCTCCCTCGCTCACCTGCTCCCGTTCCCCATCTCTCTCCCCACGAGCTCACCACCCGAGCCGCACCCGAGCCGCCGTCGCCGCCACATCGCCGTCGTTCGGGAGCTCCCCGAGCCAAGCCAGGACCACCAATCGCTCCGCCGCGCCGTCTTCTTCCTCTCCACCAAAGGAATCGAGCCGGGGATCCCGCGTTCGCCGTCGCCGCCCGTTTTCTCCGACCACTGCCGTGGCTTCTCCGATCAAATCCCGCCGATTCCGTCCATCCCCGCCGCTGCTGAGCACATCCCCGAGCTCAGGGTGAGCACGCCTCTCTTCCTGGACCCTTCTCCCTCCCTCTCGCGCCCTCGTTCGCCGTCGCTCAAGTTTTCCCTCCGCGTCGGATATTCCGAGCTGTGCCGCACCGGATTGTCCGGCTGAGGCCAGTACGTCGAACCAAGTTTGGTTCAGCTCCTTCGGATAATCCGAATCCATGTCAAACCGGAAAATCCGAATATTTCCAGTACGCGGAAACTCCAAATTTTCCTCCCATCGGATATTCCGAATCGAGATTGACTCGGATATTCCGAGGAAGTACAGTGCCTATTATTTCTTATTCCTCAATGTGTCGAATCTAAATGATTAGTTTTATTTGATGCTTAGTATAATTTAGCAAAAAGATTAGATTCTTTAAAAGGAAAATGTTAAATGCAATAACTTCTTATTGGTTCGACGGAAAATTGCGTTTGATATACCAAAATGTCCGGAAAATTGTGAACTAACCTCTAAATTAAATATCATGCATATTCGATCACCACTAGAGGACTGCACTTTTTAGGGGCTAGGAGAAACATTAAGTTAAATATGGGGTGTTTTCCTTATCTAATTAAGTAATCCTTTTCACACCCCATTTAAAATTGCTAGGTAGCTTATAAAAGGTTCAACACCTGAAATTGTCATGTCATCGTGTGTTTGCGCATTGCATCTGTTAAAGCTTGTGTCGTGATTGATTGCTCTTCCGCTGCTATGCTTCGATAGATTAAGCAGCCGGGGTTACACCGCAATACCCCGACGATCCGTACTACCAGCACGTTGACCAAGGCAAGCGTAATCCCCCTCTGAGCATATCTTATCCTATGTTTCCGCAAATATTTTCTCCACTATAATATTGCATGCGGTTCCAAATGTCAATTTTATTGGATTGAAGTATCCTATAGTTGCATTTAGTTTCCGATGCCAATACCTGTTTCCCTCCTATTATCCATAGGATTGTATTGTTGGCCTGAAATACTTAACTATGCTGTGTTGTTACTTAGCCATGCTTAGTTAAATGCTTAGCCGTCCGATGGATGGTTCATGATGGGAACAGGTGATGAGATGAACGGATGGTGGTGGAGAAATTGTGGAGACAGGAAATAAAATGCTTAAAGGTGGGGATGAGAGGCCACTTTGGTATGGTGGTGTTTTGTCTCACTCTCGCCGCCTAGGTGCGAGTTCTTTACCTCTTGAACCAAGAATGAGCGCGCTTCCTTTCGGTGGGGTATATGGAGCACTCGTCGACCGACTAACTTGTGAAGGGCTAGCCGAGGGTCCTCTAGTTCGGGCTTCCATTTGCGCGTGCGTTGGGATGGTGGCCAAGACTGAGATGAGGATGGTGGTGTCAGGAAAATAAGTGGCCGCGGGACAGGGTGTTGGAGGCACTGAACCTGTCCTACCGCCACTGATGATCCTGGGTTACTCTCGAGCAAGGTAAAGGTTGTAACCGTTCCCACTCAGCCGGCTTTCCCCGGAAGAGAGCTAAGCGTAGGCAATGAGCCGGGCGGTACCGAAGGTAAACACAGTGCACCCTGCAGGGTTAAATCTTTTCAAAAAGCCGTGTCCACGGTTATGGACAACTTGGGAAAGGACGATAAGATCATAGAATAACTTGAACGGAATGATTAAAAACTGAGTACTAAAGGTACTACTCAAGAATGCAAGGTGAGCTTCCTCGAGGGTGATTCGGGGAGGTGCCTTTGTAGAATAGGTACAGTGATGATGGTGGTTGATGATGAGAAAGGTGATCAAACAAAAGAGTTACTTCTTATCTCTTTTAAAAATACTCTGAATAGTCGATGCCATTGAGTTATGTTTTCATAAATAAAATCAGCTTTATGCAAAACAGCCATAAAACCTTGAAAGCCTCATCGAGCTAAAGCTCTATATTTAATCTTGCGGGTTCGTCGAACTCAACGTCGTTTGTTTTGTTTCAGAGGAGGACTTCACCGACCTCGAAGGTGGGTTCTTTGTGGACGTCGACGAGTAGTCTGGGGTTCCCAGGTGGCAGCTTGGGACACCCCGAAACAGCTGGCGCTGGATGTTTATCTGTAGGCCTCTTAGGCCATAATTTGGATCTTGTTGTTTAGAACAACTTAATTTGCTTCCGCATATTGTAATGTTGGGTCTGTGACCTCTGGTTGTAATTTGCTATCTTTCTCTATTATAAGAGTTGAACTATAATGCTTTGTGTCGTAGAGTCTGTGATGTGCCAGTTGTTCCACAAGTCTTGATCTCTCTATTATGCATTGATAGTTGTGCCTGTGTTAAGGCATCAATCGGGGTGTTGCGTTGCCGATGATCAATTCCGAGCAACGCCTGCCAAAAGTTTTGGCCGGGAATTGGTAAACCCGTAACCTCCGGTTGTATCGCTTAACCGGTGACACACAGCATCACTGTATAGCAGTCGGGTCGGGGCGCCACATGCCCTTCTCCACTGAGTTCTAGGGTTCATGCTCGCGGCGCCAGGCTCCCTCACTCGATTTCTCCTCAGCTCGGTGCTTCTAGGTAATTTCTCTTCATCTTCTTGTTCTCCACAATTTAGTCTCCTTCCCTGCCTCAATTGATTTACAATTGCATTTATTTTACAATTGGTTGACATTCGGTTTCATATTTTAGGAAGTAAAGTTGAAGAGATTTTATCCCTCTATCTCAAAACCGAACCAAGCTGAACAATCTCCTCAACCTGAAGAGGCTCCTCAAGCCGAAGATGCTGTCCAAACTGTCAATAGTGATGATGAATACGTACTAGCTTGTGTACGTCTCTACTACTTGCTTTAGAATTTTTTCATCTTTTATGTACTTTCTTTGGGCCATTAAGGATTATAGTTCAAAACGTGTGTTCATCTATGCAATCGTACCAAATTTCTATGCCATTGCTAGGAGTTTTTATTCCAAGTTTTTTCGAGCCAAGTTTTTGGCCCGAGTCTTTCTCAATTCCTGGCTCCGCCACTAACGCCGACGCAATACGTCGAAGCTAGGATCACAATTCCGGCTGACCCGGCAGTTGAGCGCTCAATCCTGGGCGCCGGACGCAAGTTTTGTCACTGGATGCTACTCCTTTTTTCTCGCTCGCGGCCAGGGCGTGTGGACGCTGGAGTCTGCATGCAACTGCGGACGTGTTTGGTTCACGGACTGATAGCGTAAACGGCAATGGAATGAGATTATGGTGGGATCACTGGAGTGACAGACCATTTGCAATTTTGTTTGTTTCGTGGCAGTAAAGGCATCAGGTTGCATAACCGTGTTAGGTTTGGCTGCAGTCTGAATACACATAACGAGCCATTTGCATTGGGAAATTCTACATAAGTAAAACCAAAATGATTTTCACATGCAATAATTCACATGTTCATCACAGGCACAATTCGAAATTCATCAAACTGACATAATTTAAAAACCATTTTGCATAAATTAATTACAAACACATCTCTTGACCCACGCCGGAGACATCCTGCGACTAGCGGAAGCTCCACCGCACCGACTGCGCCTGCGCGCGCCGATGGCGTCCGACATCGGCTGGAAGTGCCGAGTGATGATCTGCACGGCCAGCGCCATGTACGGCATCGCCGCGCCGGTGACGTCCACCAAACGATGGCACAAACGAGATATACATGAAGGGATCAAAGAACAGGAATAGGGGCGGATGAATTTCTGCACAAGAAAGTACTGCAAAATGTACCAATAATCAAGGCATACTGTAGATTCGGAAGTGGTGGTGGGACGGGAGACCTCCCGGCCAGACGGCCGAAAAGAGGAGGAGGAGAAGGATCCAGAGAAGGGGCACCACGTACATCAAGCTTCGCGACCGGCGGCTGCTCTCGCATGACGCCCCTCCTCCTGACATGCCTACACACCCTCAGTCCCTCACACGGCGCCGGTGATGGTCAAGTAGAGGACGTCGCCGAACAGGTCGGGGGCCTGTACCGCTCCCGGCTCCGGCGCGACGGCGGAAATCGGTGGAGCAGCGCGGGAAGGAGACGGTGGAGATCAAGATCCAATCCGGAGAGTCTTGCCTCCAGGTAACGCTATCCGTTACCGCATGGGGTTGACCGGTATCAGGCCAAAGCTGGGGTGGGATTTGTTTACGCGGTACTAAACGAGTAAACTGAACCAAACATGTTTTTAAGGGTATCGGATCCCACTATAATCAAGTTACGTTACAGAATGGTGAACCAAACACTTCCTGCAACTTAAATCTAGCGACTTTTTTTAGGTAGAAAAGGAGAATCCATTAACCAGAGTGCTCAGCAATCTCGCTGGCAACTAAACCAGAAACAAAATCCGGGGCATCATCAGCCTGTTAGGTTGATCTCCTCCCGTGTGACCCAACGGTCACACCGGACCCTTGACCACGCCCTGATCGGGGGCGTTCAACCGTACACTGGTTGGTGGGCCCCTGTGGCCTGCGCTATAAAGACAGGTGGGGGGCCGGAGGCACATGTCACGAGGTTCGTCGTGCTCCACCACCCCACCAACATACCGACCCGATCTAGGTCAAGCGCAGTGTCACGGGAAGCTCCACCACCGCCGCCACTGCTTTCTGTCACCGCCGCCGCCTTCCACCATGGCCGGCAGCTCGACTGCATCAGCCCAAGGAGAAGGTACACCGATTCTCATCCATCCCCACTGTTTCTACACGCTCGATCTACCCTAGACGATCCAGAGGATCTAACAATGGTATCAGAGCCTCGTAAGGCTTAAGATCGATTCGAGTAGAAGGTGGAAAAAGAAAAGAAAAGCAAAAAGAAATTCCCCACTCGCTACCGACGGAAACCCTAATCTTAACCCTAGGAAAAAGGAGAAAAGGACTCACCGGTCGACCTCGGGCTCGCCGGAATAGGGCGCCGCCGTCACGGCCGCGCCGTTCCTCTCGATCTCGATGCACATCGGCAAGCCGAGGCATCGAGACGAAGAACAATACCCCGTGAGGGGCAAAGGGCACCACCACCGAGCCGTTTGACGGCGGCGCGCTCACCGTCGAGGTGCTCGCGCGCACCGGCAAAAGGGTCGGCAGGGGCGCCATCTTCTTCTCGCCATGGCCATAGTGGTTGCGCCGCATCCGTGGTTCTGCGGGAGAGAGGCAGATGAAGAAAGGGAAAGGGAAAAGGGGCCAGCACGGCACGGCCGTCTCCGGCGCGGTCTCCGTGACCGTCTCCGGCGAGGGCGGCGGCCGGACGGCCGGCGGCCGGCGCGCCTTTTATCCGCCGCCGTACGCGCGGGAGCGGGAGCGAGGAGAGCTAGAGAGAGACGGGGGAAATGGCTAAGTTTTTTTTCTTTTTTTCCGGACGGGTCAACGCCGCTGGTTTTGATCCAGCGGTACGCGCGGAGGACCGTCCGATCGCATCGGACGGCCAGCATCGCCCGGATCCAAACCCTAGCCAGTCACCGGGCCGTTGGGCCGAAAGTAAGCAGGCCGCGGGCCTTGGGCCGTTTTTCCTGACAGCTCCGCGCGGCAGATAGCAAAGAGGCCGTGGGCCAAAAGTTATTTCTCCCAAAATAAAATAAAAGGTTTTTTCTGTTTTTAGAAACTTGTTTAAATAGAGTTCTTTGTCCATTTTTTGGACAAATTTCATTCTGTTTTCCTATTCAATTTTATCCAGCGAAAATTTTGTTTAGGAAACAGAAGAAAGAAAAAGAAATACTTGTTAAAAGTATAAAATTTTATGAATTTTATTCATAATTTTCCGCTGCAAAAGTAAATAAAAAGTACTTATTAAAGTGCAAATAAAGGAAGCCGCTGCCGTGGGTCGTATTATGCGGCGCCGCGGGCGATAAATAGTTACTGCCCGCTCACGGACCGTGGGCCGTTTTCCAGATTTATTTTGGAAGCCCGTTTTATCGGTTTTATTGTCCAATTTTTGGGCAAAATTTCATTCAGTTTTCTATTCAAATTTTTCCAACGAAATTTTGTTTAGATAACTGAAAAGTGACAGTATAAAGTTTATGAATTTTATTCATATTTTTCCGCTCAAATAGTTAAAAGTAATTGCATAAAAGCAATAAAGTGAGAATTGAAAGCATGATAAAGTGAATATTAAAGTTCATGGAATTTTTTATTCCATGTTTTCCGCTGCAAATAGAGAATTGTGCTCTTTTAAATTTAAAAGGTCAAAATAATTAAAAAGTAAGAATTAAAGGAGCATGTTAAAGTGTTTTTAGTAATGATTATGATTATGTTATTTTATGACCAACGTTGTTAATAACATAATCATGATTTGTTAATCGTTGAACAGTGCAAAGTTTGTGAAATACATTACAGTTTCTGCTGTAAAGTAAAAGGACTCTCTTCTAATTAAATTGGAACCAACGGGAAAATTTAATTAGAGAGGAGGAAAAAGAGAAATACGTGTTTAACAGATTAATTATGGTATTGTTATTTTCTGACCAACGTTGATGATAGCAGTACTATAATTATATGAGTTCTATAGTCAAAGGGCTAGATCTCTGATAATTTTGAATGAAAGTGATCAATTTTCAGAGAAAAGATAAAAGATCAAGAAATGCTCTTGAACTATAGAAATATGTATATTTCATGTTTCCGCTGAAATAGAGTTGATGATAATGTCATTTTCCAAACAGAGTTCTTTATTGCAATAGAAATATTATCATCATATTGTTTATGAGTTCTATGCATTGATTCTATTTCTGCCCAACGGTGTTGTAGAAAGATGATGTTTCATTCTAATTCTGCCCAACGGTGATTTAGAATATAGAAGAAAGTTTTAAAGATTTTAATATGCATATCTTTAACCAGACCAACGTAGGGTTATTTTTATGCTCATTATTGTTTATTATTATTGAATATTTTCTCAGACAAAGATTCTCATGTTTTCATTCGTGAAAGCAAAAGGATGGGTACTTGTGACCCGAAAGATGACCAAGAAAGGTCATAAAGTGAGAGAGTCTGTTCTCTCTAAAAGAATGACTGCAAAAGAAAAAGAATTCTTGGATGTTAATCCAAGAATACAAATAGATCATCGAGAGTCTTGTTTGACAAATGTCTTTCATGGACTCTCCATGAAGAAAACAAAGAAATCATTCAGAGCTTTGTTTAATGAATTTCTTTCATGTATATCATATGAAGAAATTTTTTAAACGAGCAACATGAATGCTTAATTTGACCAACGTTGGATTAAGCATGTGTATAAAAGTGTATTCAGATTTATTTCTGAATTTGATGATTCAATATGCAGTCTAAAGAGCCAATTGTGGCATCTATGTCTCCTGAATACCCGCATGACGGGAAAAGACGATAAAAGACAACTTCATTTTGAATAAAGCAGATAATCAAAGTTTCGAAATTGTGGCAAAAGGTTCTTGCCACATTTCGAGGGGGAGATAGAGAGTATTACAGAATAGACTCCCCTAAGTGATCTATGATGAATTGTGATCGTCTGGGGTGTACGACGATCACAATAATGATACCCCTAAAGTAAAAATATAGATGTATTCTTGGATATTTTACAGCTCCGAAAGGAGACTAAGGACGGTACTCAAAGTGCCATAAAGAAGACAGATTGACAGGTTAACAGAATAAACCCAAATAAAAGGATTAAGGATACACCATTTTGGAGAAAATGGAGTAATCTGGGGGAGCATGGTATTAACATACCTAAGGCTCGAATAGATTTTATCTGGGGGAGCTTGTTGCTTTATAATAGAGATGAACAAGCAAACATGGATCTTGTGTTTTAGGTCCTTGTAAGAGCTATAGCAATAGAAGACTACAGAATTAATTGCCTCTAGGCAATGACAGAACAACAACATCCCCATATGAGAAAAACAGATGACTATAAAGTCTATATCAGAGAAATTTAAATGAAGGTTGATCCCACCTCATTTACAGAAATTATAAGAAGCGCTCAATCAATTTTGACAAGTGTCTACTTGTCTTAATGATTAGAGACTATGTGAATCCCGACGATGTTTGGGACTCATAAGTAATTTCCAATGGAAACAAAACAGTAGGCTATAAAGGGTCTACAACACCAATGTGACTCCAAAGGAAATATGTAAAGCGATTTTAAATCGAAAGATTTGCGCTAAGAGAATAAACAGATTATAATGAGTGCTAATGGCACATAATGATCTGAGTTACATCAGATGAAAGTAAAGATCACAAGGGATCTTATGGACTAGAGCAAGTCTCTAGAATCAAAAGTTATTTTGGGTTAAAGAAAATGAGAGGACAATCGCATTTGTGCAAACTTATAGAATGGGAAATTCATTTCCTAATCCCGTGTATGTGGATGATATCCTACTTGCTAGTGGTGATGTCAATCTACTACCGGCAGAGAAAAGAAGTTCTTGTCCTCAAAATAGTATTCTCGGTAGAGTGTCTCTCGATATAAGTATCGAGATTTACTAAGAAAAGTAGAAAAGGGGTATTAGAAATATCGCATGGACATGCTGAGAAGAAGTCTCTAAAGCATGCATGTCGAGAAAATCTACGCCTGTTCTTATTGTCAAGGGTAATGGAATTGGAAACTTTAGTGTTCCAAGAGATAACATAGAACGGATCAAATGGATATGGTACCATATGCTTCAGCTGTTGGAAACTCAATATTACCCTGACAGTTCACATATTCGGGTTGTTTTGGCAATGTCCAATCCAGATATAGATCACTGGAATGGAATCAAAGATATCGGCCTCATGCTAAAAGAAACAGAGTGCTCTCAAAAGGTTGTGAGTACAAAGATAGATCTATAAGTGTGCTCTCAAAAGGTTGTGAGCACAAAGAAAGAATTTGTGAAATGTATAGCGAAATCCACAATTATCGCTAAATTTCACATTTGGAGTTTTTGTGTGGAAAAGCTCCAGAGAATGAAAAGATTAACATCAGTGTGATGTAAAGACATGTTATAGCATGATATAAGGTCGAGGGACAGGCAAAAATGGTTAAGGAAACCTGTACCCGGAATTGATAATGGTTGACAACAGCAATAACCATTAAGTAATTCACTCCTAAAACAACGAGTCAAGTGTGGTGCCAAACACATTGACACAGAGTTATACGTTGTAAAGGAGAAAGTCCGGAATTATGTTGAATGCTTGGAGCATAAGAGGAATAGATAAAAGAAACACACAAGTGTTTGCAGATCTGCTAATTAAAGGCTTACCGCCCAGTGTGTTTGAAGAACACATAGTCGACATGGGTTTATGGTATAGTCTATATGATTTCCGGACAATAAAGAGGCCCTAAAGTAACATGATTTGTTTCAAAACAGAGACGTATATTGTAGCTGTCTGATTCTATCGGCAATTAAGCTGTGACGATGAAACATGCTCTATGTACTGATCCGTGATGAAACGAGTAAAGTACAAAGTATAAAGTTAAAAGTAAAAGTTGAGATCAAGGGGGAGAATGTTAGGTTGATCTCCTCCCGTGTGACCCAACGGTCACACCGGACCCTTGACCACGCCCTGATCGGGGGCGTTCAACCGTACACTGGTTGGTGGGCCCCTGTGGCCTGCGCTATAAAGACAGGTGGGGGACCGGAGGCACATGTCACGAGGTTCGTCGTGCTCCACCACCCCACCAACATACCGACCCGATCTAGGTCAAGCGCAGTGTCACGGGAAGCTCCACCACCGCCGCCACTGCTTTCTGTCACCGCCGCCGCCTTCCACCATGGCCGGCAGCTCGACTGCATCAGCCCAAGGAGAAGGTACACCGATTCTCATCCATCCCCACTGTTTCTACACGCTCGATCTACCCTAGACGATCCAGAGGATCTAACACAGCCCAACCAGAGCACCCAATCTCGGCTCGCAGCCCGAATTGGGCAAGTTCATGAGCTACTTTATTACAAGAACGAGGACAAAAACTGAACTCGTAGGATTAAAAAGAGCCAAATGCATTAACTTTTAATCTCCCGCAGAAGAACCCCAATTTCAGCCAGGTCGTGGCTCTTAGATTGCAGCGCGTGCACCAACGATTAGTTAGCGCTGAGGCAAGTGCTCAGCGTTGCGGATGACGGGCGCTTGCCTCAGTGTTTAAACAATAAAAATAAATATCATCACGCCGCATCAACCGTCCTACGCTGTGGATGCTCTAAGTAGAAAAAAGAGAGGTAGTTTTTGCACTATGCAAATTGCTCAATATTCTAAAATACGTGCACATCGTGCTAGCCTTTTTCAGCCCGCCTGGTTGCTTCAAGGCAGTTCGTTTAAATGGTCGTAGGTAGCTTCTGGAGCAGGGGAGCTTGTTATCTCGGGTTCAGATGCAAAGGGGCCTTTCCTAATTGTTCGGGTTGTCTCAAGTAATTCATTGTACTTCTCTAAAATTTATTTATTTTTTAATATACTTATTTTGAATTCTATACCATCTCCCGTAAAAAAGCGATGGTTGAAATCAATTATAACCGCAAACTCCTTTTATTGACTGCGGATGGTGCACCTAAATGTTGGAATATTAATCAATTTTAGGATGTGTTCTACTTTTCGGGTAATTTTTAGGATGAGCTCACGGGGCCCTCCCTATGCTCCCTAGCGCTGCCGTCGCAGCCGGCCGGTGGCGGTGGCGAAAGGTTGCTTCTTCGGTTCTCGATCTCGACATCGCAGTTAGCGTTTCTCAATCTCGATTGCGGCGGATCCTCGACATCGCATCCGGCCTGCGGTCGGGCTTTGACGGACCAATGTTGCTCAAGGGCTCGCATGGCTTGGGGTTCTCGGATTTGGCCGTCCTGACACGGGCGGACTACAAAACTGGGAGTCCTGCTCCTACGTCCGACATCTGCGGTTCTTTGTGGCGCGAGGAGTTCCGGCCAAAACCGTCTTTCTAGGTCGTCATGTCCTTTGGTGACCGAGCGAAACTGCCACGCGTCACTTCAGGCGGACAACTTAGGCGGCGACCAAAGTCATGGTTCTGGACAGTTTGATGCGGAAGATGTCGACATGGCGTCCAGGAGCCTTGCTCTACCTAGCGTGGATATCAAGATCTCTGGCCAGCGGCGGGTGTTTCCACCTGAGGAGTGTTCGTGTGCTGTCGTTGGCGATGGAAGGCCACCACGCCGTTGGCCTCGTCGGCTCGGTACTAGGGTCTTAACTCTCGGCGACGACAACCTAAGCCTCCAAGATTGGGGCATGCAGTGCCCCGCAGATATGCTTGGCATGATTCCAATATCCGATGTATTTGACGGTCTACTATTATATCGATTCAACGAGATACTATTGTGTACAAATCTTTGTTGGTACTTCATTAGTGAATGTTTTGAGGTTGTCCATCGGCAGCGAGAGCTATGAACGAACAAGTTCGGTTGTGGCTTTGACGAAATTTATAGGCTTGTCATTTTGGTCGTGTTTTCCTTTTTTGCTTATTGTTTTTTCTGCGTCTATAGGTTCATTTACCTCATTAGCAGATTATAAAAGTTATTATCTAATAGTCTCTCCGGTCCCTTTTACTTCGCATATTAGGTTTCTTTAAAGCCAAACTTTCTAAATTTTGACCAAGTTTATAGTAAATAATACCAACATCACAATACCAAATCAAGGTTCCAAGGGAGTAAAAATTTCTAGATTTCGTATTATAAATGTTGCTAGTTTTTTCTATGAACATAGTCAAATTTTGAACAAGTTTATGTTATTCTCAGGGCAGTAAAAATATAAACAAGTGCCACCCCAGTCAACTACTATTACACTGACGCTCGGTCCCACCGCAGCCGATGCCCATCCACTCCGAAGACCCAACCACTCCTTTCCGCCCGGCATCACGACTCACGCCGGCCTCCGCGCTACACTACCACGCCACCGCCCGATGAGAGCCGCAGCCGCATCCACAGCCTTCTCCCTCCTCTCACCCTCCCGCCTCCGGACCTCCACTCCGACCACCACAAGCCTTCCTTTCCGCCGCCGTCCCCGCCTCGCCGCGATGGCCACCGCCGCCTCCTCCTTCCGACCGGAAGCCGCGCGCTCGCCACCCGCCGTCGAGCCCCCGGCCCCGCCGCTCTCCAAGGTCACGCCCCTCCCCCGGTTCGAACGAGTTCCAGTGGATTTTGGGTCGGGTCGGATCAGGATTTGATCTGAGAGGTGTTTTTCTGTTCTGTGGACGCAGTTCAAGGTGGCGCTGTGCCAGCTCTCGGTGACGGCCGACAAGGCTCGCAACATCGCCCGCGCCCGCGCCGCCATCGAGTCGGCCGCGGCCGACGGCGCCAAGCTCGTGCTCCTCCCGGTGAGTGCCTGCGAAGGAGGCTCTGTTATCGCCCGCTCTTTCACTACCAATTTGCTTTCGGCTTTGGAAGGGAGAGCCGTTGAGGATTGACTGGTGACTGATAAGAGTGACTGAAATTTATGGGTAGAAGCTTATTACCGTAGCCTCGTTACTTTGGTTGATTGGTGATCGTATAAGATTGAAGCGTTAGAAGGATTGTTATGCGCGGAGACAGCCCGAGAGAGAGGATCATACCAATAGATTGTATCGTGCACATGTTTTTACATCTGATATGTCAGTAACTAGCTGTGATGTTGTGATGTGCTGTAAAAGTTTGATTGTAGTAGGATGCAGGTTCAGTATGTTGTGTGTAGTACTCCGACAATTACCAACATAACCTATTGAGGCAGGCGCTTAGCATCTATTTGGCCATGAGACAGTTTGTAAATTTACGGTATAGTGCTATTATGTTCTATGTGCAACTGTCAAAGATAATACTACAACAATAATACGTTTTGCACCACCCACTTCCGTGTAGCTTGTCGATACCTTTTCCCATATATGTGCAAATGAATTAGGATAACTGTCACTAGCTACAGAAATATAGTTCAATACTTCAGTTTGTTATTTTCTTCTCAAACAGGTTTTCACTTTGAACCATAGTATGAATTTTCCTCATTTTGTGCTACATGATTTAACATGCATCCACTAGATCATGTGTAATTTTGATTCCATAATTTAGTCCACCTTATCAAATCAGATCATGTGGCAAGAAATGCTCGTTTACTTCTTTTTTTTGTCTTACCTTTCACCTGTTGCAGTTTCTTCCTTTTATTCTTGTAGGAGATATGGAATGGTCCATATTCAAATGACAGCTTTCCAGAGTATGCTGAGGACATTGAAGCTGGTGGTGATGCAGCTCCTTCATATTCAATGATGTCAGATGTTGCTCGCAGCTTACAAATTACTCTTGTTGGTGGATCCATATCAGAACGTTCTGGTAACAGCTTGTACAATACATGCTGCGTCTTTGGGTCAGATGGCAAACTTAAGGGTAAACACAGAAAGGTACATTCAGAAAGTTATTTCTGCTAAGTAATTTGTTTATATAGTAGCTGAAGTCTGAAGAGTGAAGAATAAATTGAGTATGTTAATACCGACAGAAAACTGTGCCAACCGGACAAACTGTGTTTCAAAAGACACGTTTTTTCAGATGTCGCAGATTTTTTTACTACTGTCGACAACTCAATCTAAATCATGCCGTTTCCATATGGTACTGTGATGCTCTTCCGATGAATGTAAAATATGTTTTCGCAAGAACACAGTTTCGATTACTTCACTGATTTGCGCAAGCTGATTTGTGAACCTGCCTTCCTTATGGTCTTTTATGAGTTAGCTTGTAACTTTTCTGTGGCACTCTGTTTCTTCCATTCTGAACAGTATTATTTGTAAGAGTTCATTCTTAGTGTTCTATAGGTCACAGCAATGAAACTTTTCATGAATGCAGGTCCATCTTTTCGACATTGATATTCCAGGAAAGATTACATTCCAGGAATCAAAGACTCTTACTGCTGGGCAGGATCTTACTATTGTTGACACAGGTTTGTCTTATTACTCTGCTTTAATAATGCGTACTTGGACTAAGATAGTTGTCAATCTACATGATCATCCAATGTATCACTAAATGTTTCTCTGATCATGTGAATTAAGTTTTACAAAAGAGAACATGTTTAATGTTTGATATTGCTATTGTCAAAGCCGTAGCTTTCCATATAGGCTTCTCATGTTACTTGGCTTTAAGAATCTCTTTTGGATATGTTAGTTAAGCTCTATGTCCTGGTTATTTCTTTGATTGTTCGTTTAGTTCTACTCGCTACATTTCGTTTGCCATTTCTTGTAGGTAGTTGAATTCAGTTATCATTGTTCTGTTTTCTTTTCTTGATACAACACAACTATTAACTTTCTTATCGCATATAGAAGCTAATATAGTATTGATTGTTTCCAGATGTAGGCCGAATTGGTATAGGCATTTGTTATGACATCCGTTTCCAGGAATTGGCAATGCTGTATGCTGCAAGAGGTATAAATTTCTCACGTCGTATCTTTACAGTGCCTACATGGTTTATCATTAGTAGTGTTTTAAGTGTTATCATTTCAAAATATCGATTGGTTTGCTTCAATGCAATAGCATTTACCACTGTATTTGGTTCTTGGCAGCAGCTATAACTTATTATGTATATGTATGATGGATCACATTCTTTGGTCTCAGAAACTCATAGTAAAATCTAATTTGATTTGCTTGGGTTATGGGCCTGGTTGGTTAAGGGTCTGCTGGTAGGAGGATCTTTCTCCATTCCGTTTGCCAAGGCTCTGAAGCCTGGTTGAAAACGGAGGTAGAGTGGATTTTTTTTAAAAAAATGTTGATTAATCAATAGCAGATAAAGTCCCGTGCTTATATAGATCGATGATTGAACTACAAAGAAACCTGGCTCAAAAAAGGAATCAGAAAAATTGCAACTAGCATGATTGACAATGAAACTATGAGATTTGTTACTTGGTCTAAAACTTATGAGTATATGACATATGGATGCAGCTCAATAAGATAATCTTTCGACTAAAATGAGTTGTGACTTGCTACTAGTAGCTGTGTACCCTTTTCACGAACTGCAGACCCTGCAGTACTCATGTTGGTTGCCGCTGGGGACCGAGTCCACAACAGCTTCTCACTTCTAGATATTTAGTTACTATTAACATAAAGCATGCAACTTCAGTGTTGTTTTATGACCATGCCAATAATGATGCTCATTTGTTGATTACAGGTGCTCATTTGCTATGCTATCCTGGTGCTTTCAACATGACTACTGGGCCATTGCACTGGGAGTTGCTTCAACGGGCAAGGTATGTATCTTCCTTCTGAATCATTTGCACCTAGAGATGAATTGCAGGGAATACGGAATGAGCTTAAATGTATTACATTTTTGCTGATGATAACATACTTCCAAATGAAGCTTATATGTAGTCAAAAGCTCAACTTTTCTGTCAGTGTTCTTTATAAGTACTATCTGAAGTAACTTCCCTACTTATTTTGCATTACACCATCTCTTTCTTTTGCTTCTGTTCTGAATTTTTTTTTTGTTAACAGGGCTACTGACAACCAGGTATGTGGAACACTTCTGAGCTGCCATCTGTTTTTTCTGCACAGGAAGTCAGCAGTGTCGCTTCCAGTTTTTCGCTTTTAATTAGTAACGATCATTATTCTACCAGCTTTTTGTTGCAACCTGTGCTCCAGCTCGAGATACAAGTTCAAGTTATGTTGCTTGGGGACATTCCACTCTTGTTGGACCGGTGAGTTGATTATAGCTTTAAGATGCCAGTACTTCTGTAGTTTTCCAGGAGCATATAGAAATTTTGTGCTTCAGAGTCCAGGCTTCAAAGTTAAACTCAGCATTAAGACATGGAATACTGCTATAGTGATTTTTCCTTGAGCCACGCTTATTTCGTACACTCAGCAAAATGTGTGTTGACCTCACGTGTAACTATTGGCATATTTATTCCTAGTTTGGTGAGGTGATTGCGACCACTGAGCATGATGAAGCAACTATAATAGCCGAGGTTGATTATTCGCTGATTGAGCAGAGAAGGTAAACAAATTGAATCATTGATCTCCTGCTTTTCACTGCGCTGTTTATGTTCAGCTTGCTCTAATAGCTTGACCCAAATTTTCTTCAGGCAATTTCTCCCTCTGCGTCATCAACGACGTGGAGATCTTTACCAGTTGGTAGATGTCCAGGGATCGGGTTCTCAGTAGAGTGTCGGCATTGCTCGCTAGGCATGGTCGGTGAAGCAAGAATCAGCTTCTGATTGTGAAGACGAACCCATGTACTTGGGTTTGTGAGATGTATGCTGCGCTCATCCTTGTATGATGTGGTTTGCGCTCCACACACATTCTGTGTGAAAATGGAACGAGACAAATGAGATGTTGCAACTTGTACAAGTGCCCTTGTTGGGAAATAATCGAGACTGCTTCTTCATTGTCAGGAATAAAAATCGAAATATTTACTGAACCTCTATTTGCTAGTGTTGCTCCACCTGTTGGATTAGTTCTGTTATGGTTCGAGCTGAAGCAAGCATGATTAGTTTAACCTGTTTCTTAGCTGTCGTGGAGCAAATGCACCCCATATTCTCGGCTTATTTTTGGACCTTACGTACGTATAAGTAAATGTTTAAGATGACAGGGCAACCTGTGTGAAGAGCAGTAGCGTGGCAGGCCGACCTGTGTGAACTATGAGAACCATTAATGATCGGGCAGGAAGGAAGAGGTGCCCTGGCGACGCTGCAGCCTGGACGACCAGGAATAGCGCTTGTGATGACAGTACCTCTGCCGGGTGCAGGCAGGCGATGAAACACCGAGACAGAGGCATGGAGAGCTCATGAGCCGGAGAGCCAGGCAGCCAGGGTTTTGTGTCCGGAGATGTAAGCCCATTTACGCCCCTCCATTAATCAAAGCGATTTCGAGGTTTCAAATCCACTTCCCTTCAATGCATCGTCCTGCTGCCGCGCAACAACAACACGTCGGAGAACAGGGAGAGAATCAGAGAAAATAGCCAGCGACATCCGTGCTGAGGGGCTCCATAAAAACCTCGAGTCTGAAATGCTCCAGTGGGCATTGCAAGTTTGCAACCAACCGGAAGATGCATGGCGCGGCGACGGCGTGGACCCGGGGAGACGAGCCCCCCAGATGCATCAGCAGCTCGGCGCCGCGCTGGTCCTGCTTGCGGTTTTGTTATATGGGCGTCGGCATGTTGCAACAAAACAAGCTTTGGGTAGAAAACTCAGTCTCGTGGCATTCGTATTAATGTACATTGATATTACAATCTTTTGCCTTTTTTCGTTTCCATGTTCTTTCGAGTATGTTGCTAGCTAATTTGATCGTGGGCGTGAGTCTTGCTCATCGCCTCTCCGGAGCTTCTCATCATCATCGGAACTGCCATCTTTTCTGTGTGAAGGGCCAACTATTTGACATAGTCCGATGTAAGGCTTCACGAGGCCGTTTTTGGTGAAGTCTTCCTAAGTGATCGGAGTCGGTGAAATCGGAATCACTAAAGAGTGCCGACGACGACACTGATGGGTAATCTTAGGGCGACCCTCGTTTTCGGCGGTGTGTGCGCAGTTTGTCAGGGTGGATGTGTGTCCCTCAACGGAAGTGTTCTATGACGATCGACGAAAGTGTATGTACATGTTTTTGGCCGTTTTCCGCTGAATAACCTGCCAACTCTCTTCTTCTTATATTCAATAAAAATTGCAAATAGTTTGCCGGCCCTCGTTTAAAATATACTCCCTCCGTTCCCAAATATAAAATGTTTTAGCTTTTGTCCACATTCACATGCATACAAGTGTACCTAGACATATTTCATGTATAGGTTCACTCATTTTAGTATGCATCTAGACAACATGTGTAACACCTAAAACATCTTACATTTAGGAACGGAGGCAGTACTATATAAGAAGCCTGTAGTTTTCAAGCACCGCAGCAATGTCAAACCGACGGGGCGTTAACAACAGCCTGAGCTATCACCATCACGCAATGCTATCCACCCTTGAGCACGTATCTCCCAGAACCGCTGGCGCTCGCCATGGCATCTTCACCGCGTCTGTCGCGTGGATGGCCGCGCGCGCCGGCCTGCTTCTTCTACCGCTCCATGGCCGGACCCTATACGTACGGCTACCGCAGTGCCGCTCCTTGCGACGATGATCAGCCTTCGATTCACGCGCGCAGGCAGGCGCAGCAGCTCGTGACGGTGTAGCGTGATGTGATGCACCCTAACCTCGTGAGTGACAAGCCGCCTCCCTGACGGAACCTCACGCCTCACCCGTTGCCGACTTGCCGGTCTCGAAGCTGCTGCTTCCGATCGATGCATGGCGGCCGGAATCTTCTGTCGCAGAATGTCTCCTGCAGCCGCCGGATACCAACTCACTCACGTATACATATCTCCAGCCAGTAGGTACTGTACATACATTTTCTTCATATGTACGTACACAGGCAGTCGTGGTAGCTAACCTGACGATCGAGGACGCCCCCAAAATATTGTTAGACCCTTGGGCTAGTGGCCGGATCTGCATGCGGCAGCTTGTACGGGCCGGGCGAGGAGCCGTTAAACGCGTGTGCGGCTGCATGCATGCATGGCCCGTGATTCCTGTTTTGCCAAAAAAAAAAAAGGCGCGCAGACTCGCAGTTTTGAACTTGGCCAGCAGTACGATCGGTTCGATTTGGGGAAATCGCTCGTAGTCACTGCAGCATGCAGCAGTAGACGTAACTGCAGCATTCATGATTGACGCATGTAGCACCTGGCAAAGAGTAAACTCGATCGCTGTTTCGCGCATACTACTGCTGTATTTGCTGACGCCACCAAATTCGACAACAGTAGTGAACGTGGGAAGGCGATCACGCGTGGCAGGCAGGGTGGCATGCAGAGGCCACGCCAAGACCATCATCCCAAGACAAAAGACAAAGCCTCCATGCCATTCATCAAAGCGGAGAAACAACTCGACTACAACTCACGTGAGAGCACAATGCACTGTACGAGAGGAAAAGTTCTTCACGCAACGGCGAACATGGTGACTGCCGCGATGGCGTTTTCGGCGACATGCCGGTGATTGGCGCTTATGCCGCCCTCCTCTCTCCCGATTTCTCCTCCAACCTTCAGGTCTGATCCGATCCTCTCTTTCCCCCACGATCTCCTGCCCAGCTTTGCCCTCTTTGTAATCTCCTCCCCTGAACTGATGCCCTAACCAATCCGACCACTGTTGCTGTTACCGATTTCTCCACATCCAACAGCTAGGAAGCTCCCCTTGCCCATCAACATCTCTTCCCCTCTCGGTGCTGACCCAATCTGCACCTCAGCACCTCCACAGGTCCTAGCCCCCAATCTGTCCCCGAAGCTCTATTCCCTTCTGGTTTTTTCAGTCAGCAAATCTGCTCTTAGAACCTCTGCTTATTTGAGACCCCTCAGGTCGACTTCGTACCAGTGTTTGGCATACACGCGTAGGCTGGGAGAATCTACTCCTTCCCAAGAACCCTTTGTTGCAGCCCTTCCTCAAGAAACCTCCGTGAGTGCGGCCTCACGGCTAATTCCCAACTACATGCCTCTTGTTGCGGCTGCTTCTACTTCAGGTCATCCATCTACGGAAGCAGGACTGAATCCCGCTGTTGGAGACGCCCGCACCGTTGCACCACCCACTGCAGCCTTGAAATTTATTGGCTGGAATTGCAGGGGTAAGGGAAGGAGCCTTACCAACTCAAGAAAAATGGAGTATCTGGCCAGATTGATGTACTCTACTGGTGCCCAGGTAACTTTTGTATCAGAAACCAGATCATCTAAATGTACAACTGCAGCATGCAGCAGTAGACGTAGCTGCAGCATTCATGATTGACGCATGTAGCACCTGGCAAAGAGTAAACTCGATCGCTGTTTCGCGCATACTACTGCTGTATTTGCTGACGCCACCAAATTCGACAAGAGTAGTGAACGTGGGAAGGCGATCACGCGTGGCAGGCAGGGTTAGGGACGGAGCCAGGATTGAAACACCAGGGAGGCCAATTGCATATAAAATAGTTTGGAGGGGGCCACATTGGTAAATTTGACTAAATTTTGGGTCGAATCTACAAATTAACAAGGGGCATTTTCGAAAAAATTCCAGCATGGGGGGAGTCAGGGCCCAGCTCGCACCCCCTGTCTCCGTCCCTGGGCAGGGTGGCATGCAGAGGCCACGCCAAGACCATCATCCCAAGACAAAAGACAAAGCCTCCATGCCATTCATAAAAGCGGAGAAAAAGAAAAGCAAAAACATTCTCATCCATCCAAGAAGAAAAGCCACTCCATCATCAAATACTATGCATACCCACGAGGCTTTTGAGGGATCGTCGTATCGCACAGTACAGCGATCGGCACAGCACACGAGAGACAAACGAACAGCCCATGCAGGAGCATGCAGGTACCCCACCTGTCATCCGGATCGCCGCTTTCCCTTTCTGGGTTCCTGTGTCGCGGTTGCGCAGCTTCCAACAATAAAGCCGACCCGTAGCTAGGCAGACCTGACCACGCCGCCGGTGCACGCGATGATGGAGGAGGCAGGGCAGGATCGAATCCGATCCGATCCCGATCCCGGCCAGCTTTGGCGCGCGCGAGCCCCCAAATTAAGCGCTTTCGCTCGTGTGCGTTCATGCCTGCAGCGCAGCGCAGGTGTGTGCTAGCTCTTTTGATCGATCAAAGCAGAAAGCGGCGGCGATCGGGCAGCTTCCGGCTCACGACACCCCCGCCACGGCCCACGGTTGTATACAGACGAACGGAGGCGCTGCGTTTTGTATACTCCGATGGCGTGCGATATCTAACCTGATCGATCGAGCCTCGGGATCGCTGCGCCGCACTCGTCTTTTGATCCACGAAGGGGGACCTGGCCATCTTCGTGATCTACACCTTTTGACCTTCTCGTTCAAGAGATTTTGGCGCGCTCACGGTCTGTGATTTTGCCTACCCAGCACGACTGTAACCTCTTAAGGGCCTGTTTGGAACAAAGGATAGGAAAAATAAGGGAATAGGAAAAATAAAGGAATTGAGATGACATGACTCTCGAATCCTATAGGAACAAAAAATGTAGGATTTACGTAAGTTAGCTGTTTGAAATGTGGGATAGGAAAAATACGGGAAACTTTGATTACATTGAATACGCATGGGCCTTTTGGCGCACGCTAGAGCGAAAAGTCAAGTACAAAGTGTTACACCGATACTCCTTATCCAGGTCAAACGGCTTTAAGAAACTACAGTCATTTTGATTCATTATCCTTTTCGAGGCTAGTGGATTTCAGGACACCAAGCGTGCATCCGAGTTAGTTGCAGAATTTTATGAATAACTTAAACAAATGTCTTACGCCTTCTAGGTTTGTAGCTCTACGCGTTCCTAGGTTTGTAGATGCTACCTACCTCACGCCACCACACTGACAGTTACAAAACTCAAAAGAACAAGCTAGTATTCCGTTTGAAAACAAAAAGATATAGCTAGTATTGGTACTACAGCAGTAGATCTTTTTATAGTAGAGAAAAGCAAAAAATAATATGTTAGCCTTCTTCTTTTTAGCAAACATGCATCCTTTAATTTCGCCAACAATAAATAACAAGATGTTCTTAATTTAAGATATTGGACTAGTGTATCATAGGACTAGCTAATTAATCATGCATGATTAGTGGCTGCAGAAGCTAACGACAAGGGTCAACTCCAAATGGGCAAGTAGAACCTCTATCTCTGTTTAGTTGCTCCCGCCATTAACCTCGATATATCTGTTCCTAACCTCATACTCTAGTCCAAGTGCCAAGACTTTTCGTTCTCTATTTTCCTTGCCTACCACTGACATTATTAGAGTCTAGAGATCAGGCCTAAGCTTCTTTTGAGATATAGGTCTACCGGTAAATTACAGTGATAGCTAGACGTCTTTGTGTAGGGGCCCGAGTTGCTTTCGTCAATAGCTCTCAAAGATCTTTGTCCCTCTATATTTATAGCCTGACAAGCCTGCATATAGCTAAAGGCAGTCTGGCGATTTTGAGAGCTAGATATTGAGGCTACATGTACATGCCGTACGTGCATTTCAGGAGATCAATACTAGAATGTGTGTGGACGCAGTGCAGACTTATCTTTTCTGGATGCTTACCAACTTGTAATGATGCTGTGGTCCATAGACAAATTCAGCCCATACATTGGTTTAGATGAGTCCTAATCAACTTAATTCGTCGTAGCTAGCTAGCAATCCGGAAGTGTCCAAACCTAATTTGTATCGATCAATCTGTGGTTTTGTAGGCAAAGATTGAACGGATGTTTAAGAGTTCAGACATGTTTTTTTACGGGAAACAGCTAGTTGGAGATTTTCCTACTGCAGCTTATATTATGTAAGTTCAGACATGTTTATCCGATTCCACCATGGACCAATTTGAACGGCCGGGTTTTTTTTTTTAACAAAACGGCCGGGTTCTTAAGGCAGTGGAACAGTGTTCATCCTCTGTACACATAATACTACATAAGATTATATATGGACTGTTTTGTATGCCATCCTGCGTGTAGGTTGGCTGTTGCTTCGCGCGCGGTGGTCCTTCAGTTGCGTCCTAATCAGATTGATTAGCCATGTACATTTTGCGAGTATCCAAAGAGATAGTATGGCCCGGCATAATTTGAGTTTTGTGGTCCAAAATGTATTTCAATCCTTTCACATAAGCATCTGAAATGATTTTGTCCGAGATCCGTCTGGCTATTGGCTACGGTTTTGTCATCCTTTCCGGCCGCACGCAAATTACTACTGGCAGCCATACTCGACTCCTACTATTTGGAGAAAATACCATGTGCTTCGAATTTAATTACAACAGTCACTGTCCGAATTTTCTCTTCCGTCTCGAGGAAAGAAAAAGGAAGCACGCAGCATGCAAAAGCGTAATACGGTAAACCAGAGTACTAGTTACGACTTGAAAAAAACGGTATAGTGCGTCTAGTATTTTTATTTTATTGGTTACTGTCAAGTCCAGTACAGGCATGCTCCAAAAGTATGGGAATCAAGCTGATGCAACGAGCAGCAAAACTAAATTAATATCACATTCGTTGAGATCGACTCGCAGTTGAGAACGTCGCAAGAGGCTTTAAACCCTCTTTTTTGACTGAGGGCACTCAAGCCGGGGAGAAAAGTTAATGGAAAATTGGGCAAAGAAGAATATAAAATAATAACAAAGCCTACGCACGCATTTGCCTTTTCCGCTGTTGAGATTAGTTCATACTAGCATAATACCCGTGCGTTGCTACGGGTAGATCAAATGATCTTGTTTCTACTAAATGCAAATGCTATGAAAACATGCCTTTCTTATACATCCAGATTAAACCATATGCATGTCAAACTGTTTCGCCAAGAACTCTATCACTTTATATCTTCTAAAGTGTTTTCATGTGGTTGTCTTTACACTTTCATCACCTATCTAAACTTGGTACTGGCAATACCTTAATCTGTGATCAGAAGTTTCCGTGTAGGACGAAAGTGCCACCTGAATTATTAGATCGGGAGGCATTGTCCCTTTGGTTTTCAGTGTGACTAAGAATCGTATATTTCCGATTGGGGGACAATTGTGTTGATCTTAGTTCACTGAACACGAATATTGATAGAAATCGTTCTTTACATAAACCAAGAATTGTACAACTTTGTTTTCAAACAAAATGCATGAACTTATTTTTGCTTTTGGTCTGTTATAACCCTATTGATTACTTTTCCGCTAGGTCGGCTGGGTTAACACGTTGTTCATTTTTTTAACACGAGGCAAAATGTTTTCTCGTTTCATTGATTAAGAAGATGAGATATGCCCAACACATTGTTCATTTTCGCTGACACCATATGTGCTAACACAAGAGTACGTCTGACCGGAGCAAAATATGTATGCTAGAGTTGTATTTATGCTAGACATGGACAAACACCTAGCTCCAGAGTTAGAAGTACCATGCATCAGTCCATGAGTGCAGTATGGTAAATCATTGACAGATCCGACGACATGGTAGACAACTCATTGTGTTCGTCAAAGCTCTAATGCTACTAATCGTCGGACCATTCCGAAATCAGAGTTAGAACATTGCTTACCCTAGTAATTTTTTTAGGGATGCTTACCTTAGTCATGGTTCTGCTCATATCCAGTCAGGCAATCGCTCGCTTATGGCCTTCGTGAGGCACCAGATACTATCGCGCGCGCCGCCGGCGGCACCAAGATTAGGATAAGAGCGGGATTGATGCTATAGCCAGCGTTGAAACTTGCAAGGATTAAAATTTGTAGTTTTCAACCGATCGAGGTCGTCGCCGTCTTCAATCTGGTGTATGTGATGCACCGAGGAGTTTGATCTGGTGCACGACAATCGTGGAGAAGTCAGCGCGATACACACGAACCAGCAAACTTCCGCGCTGTTGGACGTCATCCATCCCGGCCGGCCGAATCACGATGATCCAATGTTCGATCTGTTGGTCAGGTAGGCTTGGCCTTGGCTGTTGACCGTTGGGTTGAATATATATGCATGCATCAGTTGGGGTATGGATCAGATTGCTCACCCGTTTTGGGTACGTACTCGACCGTTTACCGCCGCTCTTTTCGGATCTAACACAAGGCAGCGATGGGGACGGGTATCTCCGGGGGGCTCTCCACCGTCCCCGCCCCGATCCCCGCTAGTACCCGTCCCCGTTATCCCCATGAAGCTTCGCGGGGGGGAAACCGTCCCCGTCCCCGATTTTAACGGGTACCCGATCCCCATGGATACTCCATGGAGACAAACACAGAACTAGAAACAGCAACTCTGGACAGCAGCAAAATGACAGCAAACAGCAAAATTTCGGCAGCATTTTTCTAGACAGTAAGATCATCAAAACAGCACTACATTCAGCAGCAATTTCTTGACAATAAGATCAAACAAAACACACAAATTCGGCATAGATGGTTTAAACATCACAAGTTTCAGCAATTCAACCTCTCAAGTCTAATAGATAACTGAATAAGTCTCACTAGACAACTAGTTCGATTACAACACTGGAACAAGATAGAGTTCTTGAACATTTAATACATCAAGGCAAGAACGATTGAATGAAGGGGAGAGACCACATCTGTAGCTTCCTTTTCTTCACAGTGATCACTCTTTACTCGATGCAAGCATGCAGCAAGGCTAGTAGTCATTGCAACTTGCCAATTCTTCATCCTGGTCATAGCAATGATACAAGACATCAATAAACTAAATAGAAGACCTAGGATGGAAGTTAAGATGAGTGTTGAGGGCGCGAAATTACCATTGGTTCATCCTCCTCATCAAGACAAGTCTGAAACTCAGTATCAAGTGATGCATTGCTACCCCCTAAAATTGCCAACAATGTGAAGTTAAGTGACAAACAGTAGTAAATAATATATAAGCAAGTTTGAGTGTATTACCAAGCATGTCAGAATTACACCAAGCTTGCATGCACATTATAGCTTCAACCATCTTTGGTGCAAGCCTACTGCGATGAGGGCTGAGAATTCTACCACTTGTAGAAAATGCCGATTCGGAAGCTACCGTTGTGACTGGAATAGGCAAGATGTCATGAGCAATGAGCTGCAGTGTGGGAAACTTGATTCCACCAAACTTCCACCAGTTAATGATATCAAAATCCTTTGTTCTGGGCAGGGTTGGCTCTTCAAGGTACAGATCTAGCTCTGTGTGAACAAACATGGATGAAACTGAAGACTGCGAAGACATGTACTGATCAAATATGTCAAAAACTTCATCTTCTCCTTGCTTATGCACATCAGCACTAGCACCATCTGTTATTCCTACTTCAGATCCATGCTGGTACTCAACCAATAAATCCCGCAACAACTGCTTAACTCGAGCAACCTCCATACTTGCAGCCTCGGGTCCATAGAGAGAACCATATAGAGCTTGCAACATATGGAGCTTGTATCTTGGGTCAAGAACAGTGGCAACAGCCATCAGACCATGTACATCTGTCCAATATTTATCAAATTTCTTTTTCATCTCCTCTGACATTTGTTGCATGAGCTGAAACTGCTTTTTCATCTCCTCAGACATTTCTTGCAGCTGCTCATAATTAGGTGTTGACCATTTGCGAATTGACAACTGAATACCACAAACCTTAGGGAAGAACAGATTGGCTGTGACATACTTAGTTCCAGACCATAAAGAAGTAATATCATAGAATAGTTTGAGCCTATCAGTCATCTCTTTGCAAAATTCCAATCAGCATCATTTGGACAGGAATTGAAAAGCTTTTCACGTAGACTAAGACGATCGAAAACATCTCTATACAGCCCAGCAATATTAAGCATTGTATATGTGGAGTTCCATCTAGTTTTGCAATCAAGGGCCAATCTCTTTTTGTACTCAATGCTCATCAGGCGACAATTTTTCTCAAACTTCTCATGTCTTTTTGGAGTTGCTGACCAGAATCCTACACTATCACGCACCCTCTCAATACCATCCCCCAAAACAGCAAGCCCATCTTTAACAATAAGATTCAATATGTGGGCACAACACCTCATATGCAACAGTTTACCACCCAACATGAGGGAAGACGAGTCTAACTTATCTTGGAGTTCTTCGATTGCCTTGTCGTTGGTAGTGCAATTATCTAGAGTAATGGTGGATACCTTCCTCTCAAGATGGAATTCACAAAGCACCTCATGCAGAACATCACAAAGCACTGCAGCGTTATGTGGTGCTGGAACATAAACGAACCTGCAAAAAGATGAATTATTATATTAGTAAGCATGATACAAAAGCATGTTCACATGTGAAAGAAGAGAGACTTGGAAGAAATGAAGAATGTACCTTAACAGAAATGACTTCAGATTCCAAGAACCATCAATAAAATGCACTGTTACTGCCATGTAGCCTCTCCTTTGATGCCCAGCTGTCCACAAATCAGAAGTCACAGCAACTCTGTTCTTGAAGTTTGCAAAGTACTTGATCATCTTATCTTTATGCAATGCATGCATTTCCAGAATATCCTTTCTAATTGTCTGCCTACTCACAACCTTGAACATAGGTTGCAATATGGAGCAAAACTTTCTAAAGCCCGGATGATCTACCATAGAGAGTGGATACTCGTGACAACATAACATCAAAGCAAGTTCTCTCCTGCATAGTTCTTGATCAAATACATAGTTCTCCACATTGACTTTTCCATCTTCCCCCTTGGTCATTTTTAGCTTGGACTGCTTCCAAGCTGTTGTTGTCTGCCTAGAAGGACATGTTGCCAAATGTGCACGCAGATGTGAGGTTCCATCCTTCGTTTCTCCACCGAGCTTATTATGACACCATTCACATTCAGCCTTCCACTTTCCATCAAGAAAAACCCTCTCAAACTCATCCCAAACTGCAGACTTCAGCTTTCTCTTCACACCAGCCATCTTGTGCGCCTTTTGTTTTTCAGCTTCTCTTGTCGTTTGCGATGGCACCTCTTCCAAGTCGACTGATTCAGCGGGAGTACTAGCTGGAGTACTAGATGGAGTGGGAGCAGCACTTGATCCCGGCGTATCACCATTGCCAGCAGCTACACTAGCATCGGAACTTGATGCCATTGGAATCCTACAGGTAGCATCACAATAATCAGGAAACAAAAGGATATGTGTGCTGCCAAATATAAAAGCATCACAAATAACAGGAAGCAAAAGGATTAAGATCGAAATTGTGCCCAATTAGATAAATTTGACATAGAGTTGATACACATCAAGTTTCGACAAATCTTAACACTCATGTGTGACCACATAACAGATTACAAGACCGAAAGTTTCAATCCTTAACAATTAACAAAATAGGCATGGTAAAACTAACAGCACAAATCCTACAACATCTAGAACAGCACACATCTTCATCTTCACGGCTCCGTGCAAGCTCCTCATCCTGAACATTAGTCAAGTTGAAATATTAGTTAGTTAGAAGTGAAGTCAATAATCAAGAATCAAGAATTACGATGATGGTTAAGGATGGCAAGTTACCATTGGCCTGTCTAGAAGCACATCTTGCCAAATGGGCACGCAGATGTGAGGTTCCATACTTTGGATCTCCACAAAACAGCTCGTAACACCATACACATTCAGCTTTCCAATTTCCATTAGCAGACAGCTTGTTGAACTCATCCCAAACAAACACCGTGGGCTTTCTCTTCAATTGAGGTGGAGATTGGACATTATTCTCCTCAACAGATTCACTTGAACTTGATGCCATAGCAAATCCTAAACAGAGTTGGCTATTTAATATTTTCTGTTCTACCTAAACAAACATTTCATCATCCATTACTGCAGCAACCATTACTAATCAACACATATAAGAGTGGACAAATCAATGCATCAACCATTACTAAGCAAAGCATACAACAGTGGACAATTGCATCAACCATTACTAATCAAAAAAAAATACAGTACACAAATCAGTGCATCAGTTATTACCTTGATGTTCTCCGGTTGAATGGTTGATGCAGAACTGCAGATGGTCGGCGGCGTCGTCGCCCTAGCAGTAGGCCAGCAGCAGCAGAGAGGGTGACTTGGGCTGTGGTCGGCCGTCGGCGTGCAGGAGGAGGAGGGACGGACTGGGGCGGGAGACGGCGTGCAGGAGGAGGGGCGGCTCGCGGCGAGGTTCTTGCCCGGCGGCCGGCGCCCTTGCCGTTCCTCGACTGGCGGCCGGCGCCCTTCCCGTTCCTCGACGCCGAGGAGACTTGGAGGAGGAGGTGAGGGGCAGAGCCGCAGAGGGGCTGTTGGCCGAGATGTGCCTCCCGCTGCCGCCCCCCTCCGGTGGTGCTGCCGCCCGCCGCCGGTGGTGGTCTCGATCTAGGGCTAAAGAGGACTCGCGGGCTGGCGGCTGGAGTGAGGTGCGGCTGAGGGAAAAGAGTGAGGGGAAAATGAGGTGAAGCGGGTGCGGGTTTAGGGTTTTTTCTTATATACGGGGTTCATGTTTGACTGACAGGTGGGGTCCCGGGTATCCGTGGAGCATCCATGGGGACAATTCGCTCCCCGTCCCCGCCCCGTTACCTTACCGGGTACCCGCCCCGTTATCCCCATGGGGGGAATTTGCACCCCGTCACCGCTGCTTAGCGGGTAGATACCCGTGGGTACCCGCCCCCACGGGGAAAATCGCCAACTTGAGCGTTAGCGATTGACCTCGTACGTCGTACCGATCGTTTCCAAATAGATTGGTTGAAGCCCAAAACAGACACGAACTCGTATGTTGGCCGGGTTCTTTTTCTTTGCGTAGCACGGGTGGCAGGTGGCGTAATATTTTCTGTCTTAGCCTAACAACGTAAGGGTAAATTTGGAAATTAGAAAAACGGACCATCACCTGAAGACATATTATATAGTAGAGATCAATGGAAGGATAAAAAGGAAGATTTGGTGAATAATTTTATCGGATGATTGCCGTGAGTCCGTGACACCACGCAAGCTTGGGGGTCGGGGAGCGATCGAGGATTCGATCGGCTTGATCAACTCGCGAGGGGCCCGGCCGTAAGTAGGCATAAAGATTTGATCGCATCACTCCAATCTACTCAAAAAACCAACAGCTATAGTTAACAGTATCTCATCTTTACTGGTGGACGTAAATCTTGCTCTGGAGCTTTTCTGCTTGTCGTTGCCATTGTTGTTCTGCGGCTTTCGTTTATGGCCCTGCAAATTTTTTTTTTTTTTTGCGGGGTCGAGTACGTATGGAACAGAGGTCAGTTAATGTGTTTGCTCTTTATTTCGAACTCAGCTAGGTTTTATGTCTAGCTTTTGAGGTAGGCATCACACATGCAGATCAAGGGTACGGGGTACATGATTCTCCCTGTACGTGCTTGTCGCGCGATCGTACAGACATAAAGAAGAGTGCACGACCGAACCAGTACAAATGGAAGGACGGCGCAATCAATCGAGGCACGCTTTCGAAAAACATACTACTCCATCCGTCTCAAAATAAGTGTCTCAAGTTTGTACAAAAGTGAATGTATCTATACATATTTCATATCTAGATACATGCACTTTTGGACAAATACTCTCTTCGTCCAAAAGTGCATGTATCTAGATATGAAATATGTATAGATACATCCAGTTTTGTGCATACTTGAGACACTTATTTTGAGACGGAGGGAGTATAAGACAGTTATTCTTGGACGGAGGGAGTATATGAGTGTGTCATCTCAAACACTAAAAATAAGAAGTAAAGCCTACAGAGCGAAACTATATGATCCGTCCGAAAACCGCGCGAGCGCTGGCGCGTGAAGACTACCATCACCCCTGCGGAGAGTATTAATCTGGCTGGACTAAACATGTATAGGTAGAACTGCACAAAATGAAACACTAGTACTACGTGATCTCCCTGTAGCCGAAATAATGGACCGTAATCGAGTACCATCATAAGCTAGCTGCTGTGGATGAACAATCACGCGCGATTTTTTTACAAATATAGCCCCCTGCCCAGTGAAATTGTCAAAAATAGCCCCCTCCGAATGGTATTGTCAAAAATGACCCTGGCGGGATGTGCAAAAGGCGACACGTGTCCTCCCGCCAACCCAGATGGCGGAAAGCCACTTCCTGCCGTACCGGATGGCGGGAAGACACGTGTCGCATCCTGGTTCTCTGGCCCGTGCACCACTTCTGGCATCTGTGGCATCTGTTGCACCACTTCTGTCGAACCAGGATGCGACACGTGTCTTCCCGCCATCCGGTACGGCGGGAAGTGGCTTTCCGCCATCTGGGTTGGCGGGAGGACACGTGTCGCCTTTTGCACATCCCGCCAGGGCCATTTTTGACAATACCATTCGGAGGGGGCTATTTTTGACAATTTCACTGGGCGGGGGGCTATATTTGTAAAAAAATCATCACGCGCGTCTGATTTACTACTTGCTTCCGTAGCAAGTCACGGACGGCCATAATGAGCAACGTTTGAGAGCGTACGGAGAGCCAAGATCGAGGCCCCGTGTTCCTGGATCTGCCGCTTCTCCGTCCGAAATTAGCAACCTGATGCGCAGGAGATGACGGCCGGGCAAATGACTCATCATCGCCTTCAAGGGATGATGCTACTGCTACTACTACTACTGTGCTGGAGCTGACGTTTGTGCGAGAAATAATTCAGTGGAGTAGTCCTGGGGGATATGATTCCGGTAATGATTAGGAGGAATTCGCATGTTAGCTATAGGGGGCAGCAGACAAAGCGTGTGCATCCCCGTCAAATCCATCGTCCATCACCGTCGCCGTCTTTGCCCACCACACCATCCGTCGCTCGCCTTTCAATCCCATCTTGATTTCTTTCACTCTTTTTCTGCAACGCCGTGTCGTATCCACATCGCACTAGGCCAAGCAAACAAACACGGTATTCAGTTCGTATACCGCATTAACAGTACGTGGTTTTGTATTTTGCATTGCGGTTGAGATGGAAACGATCAAACCGAGCTGTTTCAGTGTCGGAGCAAGTTGCATCCAATTGTCTCCTCGAAATATTTGCTGCCGACCAAGTGCTTTCTAAGACTTCATGATGAATAAAGGTTGCAATGTGTACGGATTGACAGCTCCAAAGTTGCAGATATCTTAGCGGGAAGTAGTGCTCAACAAGCCTAGATTAGTACTGAGCTAGAGCACCATTGTTTGCTGAGATATAACAACAGAGGGCAACGAGAAATATCACTAGGAACAACATTCCTGATTTACTGCTGCTACAAATTACATCTAAGAGCACCCCACCTCAAAAAAAGAGAAAAATCTCCAAGAGAAGAACACCAAAGGTTAAAAGAGAGAGCTCAGCACAGAAATCGCTTGCTCCAACTCCAACCCCCCTAACTAATCTTGTTGCATTTTACAGTAACCCCGCGCGGTACCGCCGAATCAGACGACTCTGGCGCTACGGCCACGCCCGTACCCGTGGCCAATGCCGCGGTTCAGCACGACCCTGGTCGTCTCGTACACCGGCAGCTCGTCCCTGTAGCCGTTGGCGCCCGGCGGCGCGACGGCGGCCAAGTTCTCGAGCTCGAACAGGTCGGAGCTGGCGTCGCTGCTCTCCTCGTCTTCGTCCTCGTCGTCCTCGTCGCTCTCCATCTCCATCCGCCGGAGCAGCATCTGCTCCACCGCCTGCACCGGCACCCTCCGGCCCGGCACGGTGGACGGCGCCTGGTCACCGTCGCTGTCCATGAACCGCACGGTCCGGTTCGCCGCCTGCCCCCGCGTCGACGGGGTCTTGCTCAGGCAGGAGCGCGAGTACGAGGACGCCGAGGAGCACGCGTACTCCGCCGCCGTCCTGGCCGAAGGCGGCGTGTGCGGCGCGCGCGGTTTGCCGCCGGCGAAGATGGTGTTGAGGAAGCCCGCGAGGCGCGCGCCGGGGGAGGCCGGCTTGCCGCGGAGGTCCCTGAGCTTGGCGCGGATCGAGCCGCCCGCGGGCTTCTTGGTCTTCTTCGTCTCCGGCGCTGGCGCCGACGCCGTCGGTGCTCCTGCTCCGGGCACGGTGGTGCGGATGGGGCGCAGGCGGCTGCGGTGGTTGGAGGACTCGGCCTCGGAGGAGGAGAACCCACCGTAGCTGGAGCACTCGGACGAGCTGGACGTCGTGGCGTGCGGCCCAGGCGCCGGCGCCGGCGCGCGGGCACGGTAGCTCCCCGCCAGCGACGGCCTGTAGTAGTAGCTGTAGTGCGTGGCCTTTTCCTGCTGCTGCTTCTTCTTCTTGGTCATGGCCGTCCCCTCTTCGCCGGCGTGGGCCGGGTCGTCCTCCATGGACTTGTAGATCGCGTCGAGCAGCGTGGACGAGAAGGACGGCTGGTCGGCGTGCCGCCTCGCCCGCGCCGCCGCCGTCCCCTTGTCCCCCCACTTCTCCATTCCGCCAAAACAGATTCCGACTCCGCGCACGAACACACGGACGCGGCTAAGACCAGCACCACGCTCAGAAGCAGCAACAATGCTCTGTTATGCTCCAGTAACGGTGTGAGAAGTGAGACAGAAGAAGTCGGTGTAGAGTGAGATGGTTCGTCTGAAGAAATGAGCTCGCGAGGCCAAGGGTGGTGGTGATGGAAAGGAGGAGAAAGGTGGGAGCAAAGAAGGGTGAGAGGGTGAGGGATCGGTGGGAAGATATAGCCGGCCGGGGGATGAAGAAGGTAGGGACGTGGCCACGAGCAGAGGAGGTTGGCTAGCTTCGGTTTGGGCGTGCGGGTGATCGATGGCGACGGGCCCACACTCCTCTGTCTGTCTGTCTCGCCATTAATCGTGACCACCGGGTACCGTTACCCGTGATTTAACTGTAGCCAACCACGCAGCATGATTCGTCATTTAAGATGGTTACCACCCTCAGTACAGGGTACCAGTAAATTTTCCTTTTGGCACGTCCTAGGTTTTATTTACACTCATGATCGATCGAGCCGCGTCGCGCCATACGCTGCGTAACATGCTCCATTTAGTAGCAGTGCTGCGAGTCTGCGACTGCGAGCATGCATGTGACATACATGTATTTTAATTCCGCATTAAGGTACTATCAACTGCCCTTTTTCATGTGGTTTTAGCAGGAGAAACCCTAGCAGCACCAGCCGTCATCCCCTCCCTCTCCCTCCCCTCGTCATGCCCAGAAACGGCCACCACCGGGAATTCTCGCGCGCCACAAGTGAAGGAGACGTCGGAACCCTGGCGCCTCGCGGCCATGGCGCGGTTAGGAGGGGTAGCCCTCGACGGCGGATTGGATCGACGACACGTCCTCCTACGGGTGCTTCTCCGGCGGCGCGACGGCGCTTCGGTGGCTTCGCGTGGACGGCGGACCGACATACTAAGTAAGGATCCCGGAGCAGCGACCTCCCCACCATCGGGATGATGGCTCTGGAGGTGGCTCCTTTGTGGCGGCGTGTGGGAGCGGCGGATCACGGGATTCCAAACCCAGATTCGTCATAGGAGTCGCGTGGTGGCCGAAACTTTCTTTGGCATCGTCGACGATGGATGGGGCAGATGGTGGCGTCACCGACCTCGCGGTTGGTGGTGATCTAGCTAGCCAGATGCTGGTTCCGGGAAGCACGGCTACCGGTGAAAACCAAGTCGACTTCGGTCATGTCGGGCGATGGAGGTGTATGTGCGTCGTTACCTTGTCGAAGACATCGTTGTTGCAACGCTTGTCTTCTTGCCCTGGCTGCTATAGAGGAAACCCTAGATTTGGGTCTTCCGGGTTGCACGATGGTGGCGCACGGCGTCGTTCTCCCTCCTGGGTGAATCAGTTTTGGAGCCGGTGCTGGCTGGAGCGGTCATATAGTGGAGCGGCGCGCGTTGATAACGATGACTCTCGGCGGTGGACGCATACTGATGACACGCGTAGGACGGTGGCGCTGTCTGGCGTCCACACCAGGCCTAGCAAGGTCAATGTGTTTATCTCTATCCTGAAGAAGGGTTCGCTTAAGACGGCGGCGACTTTTGGGGCGTGCACGTACGATTTGTGACGAGTGTATTTACCGATGCTCCGGATTTTGAATGATGTGCGTACGTAAGAGGTGGGGGAAGACGACTCTGATTATGACCACCCATCATCAACCTTGTAAGTATATCGACACTTGTCGCAAGTTTTTGCTGAATAATATAAGAGAAAAATGATGGGTGGATCATTTTAATGCAGGCCTGGGGTTTGAAGCTCCATTTTGAAAAGGGAAAAAATGCGGTCTTAACCGCGTTGGTCACTTTCCCCAACCGGTTGGACAACGGGGCGGCTTACTTTCGTAGGATCTCTCACCAGTTACTGCAATCTCTGTGGAGTACGTGAAAAGTTACTTAATTTGGTCTGGGGCCGGTGCAAATTCTGCAGGGGACAAACATGGCTGAAATAAGCATGCGCGTACGTGGCGAAGGGTGCACGCCGTATCCAGTGAAATTTCACAAATTTAACCTTTTTGGCAAAGTTTAACGAAATATAATCCTTTTTCAAAACTATTTCCAAATCTAACCTTTTTTTGTAGCGCCCAACGGCGGGGCGCTACACTCTTCTTTATAGCTCCGTGGCAGAAGGAGCTACACGTCTGCCAGCGTGGCATTCTGGGGCCCGCATGCCTTATGTGTAGCTCCACGTCGTGTGACGCTATACCCCTGAGAACTGATAAGTCACTGGGCCGCAGGGTGGGTTAGGGTTTTTGGTAGATGTAGTTAACGATGTAGATTTAGTTAGGGTTAGTAGCTAATGAGCTAGATTTTGTTGTTGTATTTGTTTTAAAAGCATTTCTTAGTGATTTTTGTGTATCATTTGATGCGAGGCTCAAATTGGCATGCGCGTACGTGGCGAAGGGTGCACGCCGTATCCAACCCCCTAGCGTTGCGTGCGTTTATGCCGCCAAAAACACCCTTAACCAAGCAGGTACACATAATTAAACAAACGGAGGTCCCGTGCTGGTGCAGGTACGGCGTTCTCCGCTGCCAATATGCATGTGTACGTGGAACCTTTGCTTTGCATACTCTAATGCCCACCAGTGCACTGCACCGTACTGACTAAAGCGGGGTGGCGAGCTGCAAAGCATGAGATTGAGAGATTCCCGTCCTTGATAAGTATGCCTCGCAGTACTAATCCGGGGGTTTAATTAGCGGATTATGTAGGTCTCACAGTACACAGAGGCTGTACTGGACTACTGGCAGTACCGAAGTAGCACGGCGAGCAGTACTGGTAGATGTTTTTTTTTTTGCTTGTTTATTATTGCCTTGGACGGGACCAGACGTAACTCCTGTCCAGGGTGGCGGAGTGGAAAGGGGTCAGTCGATTTTTAATTTTTGATGTTTTTGATTTGATGGTGGCCGGCGGGGAATGTCTTGCTCCATGTTTTTGTTGTCGTGTTGTTTTCGTTTGTCCTTGGGTTGTTTTCGTCCGTATACTGTGTGTGCTCATCGCTTCTTAATTTCTTGTTTGTTTTTTCGAGAGTGACTGGGGGATTACTCTTGTGTTGTTTGGAATCGGATGCGCGGATCACTGTGTGGTGTGGTCGTGTGGAGATTGATGCGCGGATTACCTCTTCTTAATAATGTTGTAGTATAAGACCTCGACGTATTTGTAAACGGAAATAATCTTTTCCGATTGTAATCTTAACTGAACCTTCCTAACCGGCCACCCAATCCCACATCTGTTGTGATTGTGTCTTGGGCTAGGGGTAGAGCTAGGGTTTAGGAGGTTCGGATACTCCCCTTTGTAATGTGTATATATACACCGCAATACAATGAATACAATTGCGCTGCATATTTTCTCATTCTCTGTTTCTTCATGGTATCAGCCTTCTTCCGATCTTAAACCAATCTCACCTCTTCCGCAAACCTACCCACCACCGCCGCCGCCATGTCAAGTCCCTCTGGTTCCTCCGTCTCCAACGTTGGCCGCAACCCTTTCGCCGCTGAGCCCGTCTCCGTCGGCACCATCCAACTGCTCCCCATCCGCCACCATGTTCCTGTCATCCTCGATCTCGAGGACTCCACCTACACCACCTGGCACACGTACTTCATGGTGACCTTCCGCAAGCTCGGCCTTCTCGACCACATCGACGGCTCCCTCGACGCCAAGATCATGGAGATGGATGTGCCCTGGACCCAGATCGATCAGTGTATCGTGTCCTGGCTCTACACCACCGTCTCCCAGGACGTGCTCAACATCATCATGCAGCTTGCCGACACCGCCGCGCACGTCTGGGAATCCATCCACGCCCTCTTCATCGACAATCGCCTCCAGCGCGCGGTCTACGCCAAGCAAGAGTTCCACAACCTCGTCCAAGGCGAGCTCTCCATCACGGCGTACTGCTCCCGCCTCAAGTGCCTCGCCGACACGCTCCGCGACGTCGGCTCGCCCGTGACCGACCATGATCTCCTCGTCAACCTGATCCGCGGCCTCAACAATGAGTTCGGTCACTGCATCGCCGCCCTCACGTTCCACCCGGAGGGCCTCACCTTCGCCAAGGCCCGTAACTCGCTTCTCCTGGAGGAACGCCTTCAACACTCCGCCCGCCAGCAGCAGCAGGCGGCTCTCTTCGCTGGCAAACCCGCGCCCCCGCCGGCGGCACCCCCTGCCCAGCCCACCTCGGGCGGCTCTCGCTGGAGGAAGAAGAAGAACAAGGGCCTCCCCGGTGGCGGCCAGATTGTACCGGCGTCTGGTCCACGCCCCGCAGCTCCTCCTGGCATGCCCAACTACACCCAGCTCGCGGGCATGTTTCAGGCCTGGCTCTCGCACAGCCGCGTCCCGAGCGGCGCTCCAAGCGGTGATGCTGGCATCCTCGGCGCTCGCCCTGCACCTCGTCCTCCTGCCGTGCACCAGCCCAACCACGCGGGTTTCTCCGCCTTCGCGCCACCACCCCTGCACTCGGCGCCGTACCAGCAAGGATGGGATCCTGCTCCTCTTCAGGCTGCCCTCGCCAACATGAGCCTGCAGTCTGGCGGTGGTGCTCTTCCTCCACCGAGCAACTACAACAGCGGCAGCAACTGGTTCCTCGACACCGGCGCTACCTCTCACATGGCAAGCGACCCTGGTAATCTCCACTCCTACACCCCTTACACTTCTTCATCTCGTGTCATTGTTGGCAATGGTGCTTCTCTTCCCATTACCCATGTTGGCACTACTTCTGTCCCTACCAACTCCACCCCCATTCATCTTCGTAATGTTCTTATCACTCCTCAACTTATTAAGAATCTTGTTTCTGTTCGTTGCTTAACTCGTGATAACCCCATTACCATTGAGTTTGACGCTTTTGGCTTTTCCATTAAGGATCTTCGCACCCGGGCAGTGATTCTCCGATGTGATAGCACTGGTGATCTCTACCCGTTGGACTCTCGGCAGCGTCATCACTCCCTCCACACCGACACCACCACTCAACTTTGGCACCAGCGGCTTGGACACCCCGGCGATTCGTCATTGTCGCGCATCATCGCCAATTTTGATTTTTCTTGCAATAAATCCCCACCCCAACTTGTCATGCGTGTAGGCTTGGTAAACATGTTAGGCTACCTTTTACTATTTCCAATTCTCAGGCTAGTTTTCCTTTCGGTTTGATTCATTGCGATGTATGGACCTCTCCGGTGTTAAGCATTTCTAAATATCAATATTATCTTGTTATACTTGATGATTATTCGCATTATGCCTGGACTTTTCCCTTACAACGCAAATCCGATGTTCACCAAATTCTAAGAAATTTTCATGCTTATGTTGCTACTCAATTTCAACGTCCCATTGTTTCTCTCCAAACAGACAACGGCCGTGAGTTTGATAATGCCGCCACTCGTTCCTTTCTCTCTCAACACGGCATACAGCTCGTCTCTCCTGCCCCTATACGTCCCAGCAAAATGGCCGAGCCGAGAGAGTCCTCCGCACCATTAACGACAGCATGCGCACCATGCTTTTCCATGCCCATCTCCCACCTAAGTTTTGGGCCGAGGCTCTCAACACGGCCACATATCTTCTTAACTTGCGCCCATGCCGTCCTCGTAGCTACTCCACTCCTCACGAGCTCCTTTTCGGCAAAGCACCTGAATACCAACACCTTCGCGTGTTTGGCTGCCTGTGTTACCCAAACACCTCAGCTACCGCTCCACACAAACTCGCTCCACGGTCCGTGGCTTGCGTGTTTCTCGGCTATCCATCCGATCACCGCGGCTACCGTTGCTACGATCCCACTTCTGGTCGCATACTAATCTCACGCCATGTCGTTTTCGACGAGTGTGTTTTTCCTTTCAGGAACTCTACGGCTACGCCCCCGGCCTCGGCTTCGTCACCCCACCATGACGACGGGCCTCTACTCGTTCCCGTGGCTACACACACGCGCCTACAACCACGGGCTCGTGGTCCAGCCGCGCGGCTTGCACCAGCTGCACCGCCGGCCTCTCCTGCGACCTCTACCTCGGCCACGACCCTTGGCGCCAGCCCTGCTGTGGCCGGTTCTTCGCCGAGTTGTTCTGCCGCGACGCCGCCTCCGGCCGGCAACTCGCCCACGGCGTCCTCCGTGGTGGCCACGCCGTCCTCCTCGCCAACTGCTACCGAACGTGACGAGGGCTCCGCCACGGGCTCCCTCTCCGTGGATGCTTCGCCACCATCTCCACCCGTCGCGCCACCAGCCACCAGTGCTCCTCCACGTCGCATGTCCACCCGGTCGACCCACGGCATCGTCAAGCCCAATACCCAGTACCGCGACTACGTCATGACTACCTCGACTGCCTCTCTCTCTCCATTGCCAACCAATGTGCAGGTGGCTCTCAAGGATCCCAATTGGGTCGCCGCGATGAAAGAGGAATTCGACGCTCTTCAAGCAAATGGAACATGGACTCTCGTTCCGCGTCCTCGTGGTGCCAATGTTGTCAGCGGCAAGTGGGTATTCCGGCATAAGCTACATCCAGATGGGTCTCTTGATCGCTATAAAGCAAGGTGGGTCGTGCGTGGATTTCATCAACGACCGGGCGTGGATTTTGGTGAAACTTTTAGCCCCGTCGTCAAGCCAGCCACTGTCCGCACGGTTCTGCACCTCATTGCCTCTCGCTCGTGGCCTGTTCATCAGTTGGACGTCAGTAATGCATTTCTCAATGGTGTTCTTGATGAGCGTGTCTACTGTCAGCAACCAACGGGTTTTCTTGATGCTCGTACTCCAGATCATGTCTGTCAGCTCTCCAAGTCTCTTTATGGTCTACGCCAAGCACCCAGGGCCTGGTACACTCGCATTGGAGGGTTCCTTCGCAGCATTGGGTTCACACCAACTCGCTCAGATACATCCCTCTTCGTCATGCGCCATGGTTCTGACACGGCGTACCTCTACTCTACGTTGACGACATCATTCTGACAGCTTCGTCGACAGCGCTTCTTCAGCGTATCACCGCTCGTCTTCACTCTGAGTTTAAACTCAAAGACTTGGGTGACCTGCATTTCTTCCTCGGAGTTAACGTTCGGCGCACAGCTTCTGGATTCTTTCTCTCGCAGGAAAGATATGCTGAGGACCTGCTTGACCGTGCTGCCATGTCCAATTGCAAGCCCGCAGCCACACCCGTAGACACCAAGTCCAAGCTTTCAGCCGTTCAAGGTGTTCCCGTCCCTGATGTCACCCGCTATCGGAGTATTGCCGGCGCCCTTCAGTATCTTACTCTGACGCGTCCGGACATCTCCTATGCTGTTGGCCAAATTTGTCTTCACATGCATGCGCCAAGGGACTGTCACTGGGGGCTCATCAAACGTCTTCTTCGTTACATCCGTGGCACTACGGCTCATGGTCTGGTCATCAAGGGATCTCCCAAGCTTGAGTTGGCGGCCTATTCCGATGCTGATTGGGCAGGTTGCCCGGACACACGGCGTTCCACTTCTGGGTTCTGTGTCTATCTCGGTGACAGCCTTGTGTCTTGGTCCTCGAAGCGACAACCCACTGTCTCTCGATCAAGTGCTGAAGCTGAGTATCGCTCTGTGGCTAACACGGTTGCTGAATGTTGCTGGCTGCGACAGCTTCTCGGCGAGGTCTTCTGTGTCATTGACAAAGCCACCGTTGTCTTCTGCGACAACGTTTCTGCAGTCTATCTATCGGCAAATCCAGTTCATCATCGACGGACTAAGCATATCGAGTTGGATATTCATTTTGTGCGTGAGAAAGTTGCCCTTGGTCAGTTTCGAGTTGTGCATGTTCCTACTACCTCTCAGCTTGCCGACATCATGACAAAGGGGCTCCCGACTGCGTCGTTTGAATCCTTTCGGTCCAGCCTCGGCATCATCTCCGACGATGCTTCGACTGAGGGGGGGTGTAAACGGAAATAATCTTTTCCGATTGTAATCTTAACTGAACCTTCCTAACCGGCCACCCAATCCCACATCTGTTGTGATTGTGTCTTGGGCTAGGGGTAGAGCTAGGGTTTAGGAGGTTCGGATACTCCCCTTTGTAATGTGTATATATACACCGCAATACAATGAATACAATTGCGCTGCATATTTTCTCATTCTCTGTTTCTTCAGTATTTAATACGGCGAAACTAAGCAGCAGTATGTGCGAGCGACATGATACCTCCTCCGGACGAACCGTCGACTACCAGGATTTCGTCATCTTAGTTAACTTTTTGAAATAGCGCCAAGATTTTCAAACACGGCGACTCTGCGTGTGGAAATCGTCCAAAATTTCCATCTCGCGATCCCCACCTGCATCGCCCTCCCCTTCAGTCGATCGATCATTGGGTCCATTTCGTGTCCCTCTCCTGTCTCACGCACCCAAAAAAAATCAAAGGTGTCGCGCGCGCCCATGCGACGCGCCACCGCTTTCGGGCGGGCAGGCAGCGCTTTGTGCTGTGAGGTGTGAGCAGCGGCTGCCGTCGGTTGCCGAGACAGATCCGGAACACTGATAGGGATCCTGTTCAGCGTTCGTTCATCCCCTGCCGCCATCACGATCCGATCTCTCTCGCTCGTGTGGAATGATGGGCAGGGCTAGCTTCCATGGACCCGATACGCATTAGCTCGGCTTTCACCTTTGCTCATCCATCGAGCGAGCTGATGGCCTGATGGGCTCGATGTGTCCGATTGATCGATCCGTATGACTGACTGACAGCCGGCCGGTCTGTCTCGCCTTGCCACACGTACGTACGTACGTACTCACAGTACTGCTAGTCGCCGCCAGCTCCTCTCATTTTCTTGGGTGTTGGTGTGGAGATTGGTGTGATTGGACGTGTCACGTGTGGAGTTGGTCCGATCGTGCGCAGCGCAGGCGTGACAGTAGAGCGCGCACTCCGCTTGCATCTGCTCTAGTCCCGTACGTACGTACCTAGAGTCTCGGAGTTCTCTTTGGTACCACTACCACTCGATGGCTCTGCGTATCTGTCGCTTCTGTATTGGTGAAGGCCTGGGCTACGTTGGGCTTGGGGACAACGACGGTCGGCCCTGCGCTGCGCCTGGCTAGCCAGTACCTGTTGCTCTCTTTGATCAATAATACTGCACCAGCGCACGCCGTTCCACTCTGCAACTCAACTCTTTTTGTGTTTACATTACATGGATTTGTTCGGTTCTGTATATTTCCATTGGTTATTTGGTTCTGCACAAGGATCTAAAGCTACATGGTACAGGCTGAATACTGCACGAGCGCACGAGAGTGGATTTTTTTGGAACCCAAGCTACACGAAGCTCGTTTTTTTTTTGAAGATTCGAAAATCGACATTTTTGAGTTTCCAAAAATCGCGAAAAAATTCCAGGTGTATATTGTTGAGATGTACAATCGTGCAAAATTGCAGCTCCAAATTCGTTGCATTTTGGGCTGTACAAAAAAGACAAATCGGGGGAAATTTCAAAATTTTGAAATTGTGTATTCCTCACCACCCAGATCCACCCGTTTGTTTCTTTGTGCAGCCCAATATACAACGAATTTGGGGTTGAAAATTTGCACGATTGTAGATCTCGACAATATCTACATCCGGTCAATTTTTCACGATTTTGAAACTTAAAATGTCGATTTCGAATTTTTAGAAAAACGGGCTCCATGTAGCTCGGGCTCTAAAATAGGGTTTCGACGAGCGCACGCCTTTCCGCTCTGCAACTCCACTCGATCGTTTTGTGTTTATTACATCAACAACGGAAGAAAGAAATACGTACACGACTTAGTAGCAGATTTGTTCGCTTCTGTATATTTTGGTTGGTTCTTTGGTTTTGCACGAGGATCTAAAGCTACTACATAGTACACACAGCCGGATACACTGAACTTGTTATTCTTGCGGGGGAACCAATACGCTGAACCGTTGTGACCGCAGCTCAGCCTCGGAGGAGAAACTCGATTCCTGCATGTGCGTGCATAATCGAAACGAAGTTGGGATCTGAACTCTGTCAAAACTGGTGACCAACTGCTACAGTTTTGCAAGTCCACAAGCAGGCCTCGCTGGTACGATGAAGCCAGAGCCTCCAAGAGAGCATATTCCTCGGTCCCTCTCAAGTATCAACGTCTGTCAAATGTCGAGCAACAGTAGAGCACCCTTATGTAGGCCAATGGTTGTCAGTAGTTGCTCGAACCAGTGGCCATCTCGTCCCAAAGCAACCACAAAAAAAAGCGGCGGCAGGCAGGGATGGTGCTGGGACGTCACGTTCTGCCGCGCACGCTGGCCCAAGATCGGGTTCCGATGGATGGATCGCGCGGCAAAGCGATCCTTCGCTTTTCGTTGCCCCGCTCGCGCGGTCGGCCGGGGAGCATACAGCGCATCACCGCAGTGCAGATCCGCCTGCGCGCACAGCCGAGCAGCAGCGCCGGCCGCTGCTTTCTCTGAGCTTCTGCTGCCTGGCAACTTCCGTTGCACGGGTGCGCGCGTGCAGTGCAGATTGTGTCGCCTCGTTTGCTTTCTGCTTTCTTGGTTTGTTTAGCTCATCTTCTCGGCTGTCTCGTCTCGTGTGATCCATCCAGCAGCAGCATCCGTGCACTTGCGGCGTGGTGATTACGGGCGTGTTTGCGTCGCTGGCGGCCGGCCGGGGAGGTTTGTAACTACAGTAGTGGAAAAGGGAGTGGAAAGTTTGGAACAATGGAAGCGCACACATGGGTTTAACTAGCTGAGCTTAGCTTGCAATTTTTTTAATCATATGCTCTTCGATATTGTTTAGGGCTACCAGCCTACCAGGCTACCACTCCTTCGAGGCAGAGCTAGAGTGATCCATGGAGGTCGGTTTGTCGTTGTTCGGCTCTGCGAGTCTGCTCGGGCGTGTTCTTCTGCTGGTTAAATACTTCACTTAAATCCAAAGTGGATCGAACCAACTCCATGGTTGAAATTTGGAGTAACTTGGACCGATATTGATGCATACGTATTAGACACTACTTCCTGGCTAGCTAGATTTTTCTAGGGGCAAATTGTTTTGCTTTGGTGAAACCGAGGAATCTGCGGTTGAATACGCTCGAGTTATTTGGTTGCGAGCAAACTCATTTCCTTTTTAGATATTTTCGAATTTGATTTCATCATTAGGGGCTCTCAAAATGATTGTAGAAAACATGTCGATGAGTGTTTAGAGAAATGTTTGAGTAGCTGGAAAGTAAAACTTCTCCGTGTTAAGAGAAATTCATACTTATCTACTTGGTACTTAGTAACATAATTCTTCATAAAAAATCAAATCAACCAAGATGTCAGGTTAAAACTGTTTCAATTCTAGATCTTATCACAAAGTGACAGTGAAAATAAAAAAAACATACTCGTTAAATGGGATGTCATTTTTCCCTGAAAAGATCATTGCACCCATGTCAACAATTTTCAATTGTAATATGCGATGAAAAATCCCCTTTTAGAAAATCAGAAGCCGTTTGGCTTAAGGAATGTAGGGCTACCTTTCCGGGGATCTATGTGCAATTTGAGTTGATAGTCAGCATGGCTATGTGTATCCTCGAGATTGTCGTGTTTCATGACGGACAGCTAAGGTGTTTGTTCGATTTTCACCCAATTTTGTGTTATTAACCGAAGAACTCTCCTCTTCTTAATTAATAGATTAAGATTTTTTTTTGGCCACCATAACTAGGAGGAAACATCTATTTCTTGCAATCAATGTTCACATAGAGTAATTTCATCATAGTGGGCTTTAGCCAACATTAAAAGGAAATGCGTGCATTTTGTGGCAAAGTTTTTTGAAAGTATTAAAAAATATTATAGTTTTAAATACCTTGAGATATGCAAAAATTACAACCATGGTATTAGGCTCTATTTGCCAGCAAAGTGTTTCTAAAACCGAAGTATTCAAAATCTGTAGTATTTCCTTGTTTAGACAACTAATACTTAGTTTTGGAAAAGGAGACCTCTGACTTTTTTTTGTAGATACTTGAAAATTAGTGCAATATTGTAAAAGTTGAAGTATGCACAACGGCAATTTTTTGCTAAAAGTAAACATCTCAAAGTATTTATAACAATAATATTTTTAGAAACTACGGTTTATTGGAATACTTTTAAATAAAATAATTTGCTCTGAAAACGCACCGGTAGTGTGTTTGCACTATGACAAAAGTGGTTCCGGTCGTTTCTTTTCTTCTCTAAATTGAAGTATATTTATTGTATAGGCAATACTTCAATTATAGAATACTCCGTTTGGGAGTTTCTTTTCTTTGAAATATTCTGAAAATATTTCTGTTTTCATAAATACCTGAAGGATTGAATACTTTGACGTGTTTGGATGCTATAAATAATGTGCTTTTGTAAACTGAAGTATTCTAAAAAAACTACAATTTTTTTGCTTAAGAGGAAACTTTAGTTTCCCAAACTGAAGTATTCGTTAGCCTGACGATGAAATACTTCAGTTTTGCAATACACTTTTTTTTTAAAATACTGAGCTGCCAAACTCAGCCTTAGGTTGTAGAAAACTTCGCTGCCAAACAGAGTGTGCCAATTCCGCCTACCACAAACCACATCAACTCTTCCATGACAATGCAGCTCGAGTTCCACCTCAACCCGACGTCCTCTTTCCTCCTTCCTTCCACCCAAGGTCAGTGCCCTGATCGAACTTGACACGACTTCTGCGGCCTGCGGGCGCGCCATTTCCTACGCAGAAACAACCAAACCGTCTGATCCATCTATCCTCTTCCACCAGCGAGAAAATCAAGCGCGCTTTGTGCAAACCACCCATGTCAATGTCATGTCTCCAGATACGATCAGATAGATTCCGGTGCACGTCGAGGTCGGCCGGCCGGATGGATCGCTGGATGCTTTACTAGTGCGGTGGGCAGCCAGCCGGCTAGGTATATCGATCCGTCAGTTTGTTCTCCTTGCATAGTGGACACTGAATCCTGCTATTTTCTTGCTCCAGTGATCGAACGCATCTTATCCTGCATGCCCTAATTGCAGATACGTCTCATCTTTCTTTTTCCACGATTCCAGATATCTGTGATTACGACTGCGAGATGATTGTCATCGTGGAATCATTTCTCCCAAACTAAAACTGTTCTTTAGTTGCAAGTGCCCGAGTTAGCACAGATATATACGAGTTAATTGCAAAAAACTACCACATTTGGGGCTAGGGCTACAAAAAACTACCAGTTTTCGAATTTTTTGCAAAAACCACCGTTTTTGAGGTAATCCGTCGCAAATAGCACTGATGGGCCAGTTGACACCCTCTAAGTAAGAATATGACAGGCGGGCCCACTGTCAGGTCCACGTGGCAGCTAAAAAGGACATGTGTATGAGAAGTTCTAAACATCCGGGGACGATTTTGTAAAGTAGCAGCCGCTCCCGTCCGAGGCCGCCCACGTCCATGGCCGCGCCGCCGCCTCGCCGTCCCGTCCGCTGGGAGTCCCTGGCCGTGGCCGCGCCCGCCCATCCCCCGACCCTGGGCGTGCTCCCCAGCACGCGCGCCTGGCGGCCAGGCCCGGCCGTGGCCTCGCTGTCCGTGGCCGTGCTCCCCAGCACGCGCGCCTAGCCGCACCCGGCCATGGCCGCGCCGTCCCTGGCCGTGCTCCCCAGCCGTGGCCGCGCCGCCCCTGGCCGTGCCGCCACCGGAAATGATGCCAGGGGTCGGCATTTCCCGCAGCAACGTCACCGCATCATCAAACCTTCCGTTCTTCGCGTACCCGGATATCATGGCGTTGTAGCACGCCGAGCACTTCTGCCCGGGCACTCGGTCGAACGCGTCCCTGGCGAGCTTCAGCTCGCCCGCGCGCGCGTAGCAGGAGACCATGAGCGTCCAGGAGAAGTCATCCCGGGCGGGCATTGCGTCGAACACCTCCCGGGCGTCCGCGACGCTGCCGTGGTTAGAGCAGGCCGAGATCATGGCGTTCCAGGAAACGGTGTTGCGGCGGGGCATCTCGTCGAAAAGGCGGCGCGCGAGCGCGGAGAGCATGGTGTTGTAGGAGACGGTGTTTCGGCGGGGCATCTCGTCGAACAAGCGGCGCACGGTTGGCCCGGAACACGGCGGACTCCGCCGCCGCGGCCAAGCCGGTGGCCCTTGCCGCGGCCCGCGCCGGCTGTGGCCCGCCTCCGAGGTCGCCGCCGACACGCGCCGCCGCCGCCGCCACCGGACATGATAGAATAAAAAAGGAAAAAAAAAGGAAGAAAAGGGAAAGGAAAAAAGGGAAGAAAAGGGAAAAGAAAAGGGTGAGGCTGACAGTGGGCCCCACCCTTCGAATATTTCCAACCCCCCCCCCCCCCCAAATTTAGCAGCATTATGATGTGTGTCCCCCTTCACTGCTTCAGCATGCCACGTAATCCTGACAGTGGGCCCCGCTTGTCATAATCTTACTTAGAGGGTGTCAACTGGCCCATCAGTGCTATTTGCGACCAATTACCCCAAAAACTGTGGTTTTTGCAAAAAAATCGTAAACTGGTAGTTTTTTGTAGCCCTAGCCCAAATGTGCTAGTTTTTTGCAATTAACTCAATATATACCGATGTCACCTGGAGTTAGCTTATTATCTTAGGCATGAGCATTGATGTTGAGCTAGTAGTAGCAACTTCTGAACTAATCTGGCAGGCCACTTGCTGGACCATCAAGTGAAATGATTTACCTGCATGACTTTTTTTTCTTCAAATTTTCGGGCGAAAGGCTTTCGTCAATTACAACAACCAGCGTGCTACAGTAAAAGGGGTAGAACTCAATCAATTGTTTTCCGAAAAGGCTAGTGGCTAAGTCAATTAACAAAGCGCTTGCTTCCGAGCTAATCTGAACTTAGGAGTCACGCAGCGTAAAAGGATGTCATGATTAACCCATGAGATCATCAGATGGTCCCTGAACTGATCGAGCACGATCAAACGGACAAGACAGTTTCGGTTAGCTGTAAGACGTGAGCATGAATAAAGCTCGAGGGACACACACAAGCCTCTGAGCTAGCGGCGTGAAGGGATCGAGCACGGCAAATTACGTGTAGGCCAACCTAGCCCCAAGTGTTAGCGGGCTGCACGCATGCGGCGTGACCGCGTGAAATTTAGGCACAAAAGTGAATTTCTCATCAAGTGTAGCGCACGCATCGGCTAGTAGGACGAAAAAAAAGCGGTGTGCATGCCTAACTGAGCGTCATGAGAAGCCTGTGAACTCACCCTGCCGCCCTCTCTGAAGTCTGAACCCACGGCAGAGCTGCACGCAGTGCTTAACTGCACTGCAGAAGGTTAACTACAGAGGAAAAAAAAATGGCCATCGGGGACCTTGTTTCAGCAACGGCTGTCGTATTCACCTGATTTGAAATCATGGAATAACTTGCGTCCATCTCAGTCCTTGAATGCACACGCTCAACACAATCTAGCACACTCTCGATGCATTGGCTGCGCAAGAAGCTAGTGCAAGTCTGCAGTTCAGTCCACCTTGTTGTAATTGCCTTGGTCCCATGCGATGCGATGCGATGGTGGCCGAGAATACAGATTCCTCCCATCCCACAAACTAGCAGTACAGCACGTTCATACACGGTTTCGAGATCAGAGAAAGCGAAAGACGAGCAAAGCTAAAGGAGGGAGAGATCGAGAGACGGGCGTGGAGGAGACAGACATGCATGGCAAGAGGTTCAGTGAGCGGGGGCGAATCATGGCCATGGATGGCTACGACGACGAGGTAGCCATCGATGCCGGCCGGTCGAGGCGGTGGTGATCCCGAGAGACCAGGAACACATGAACATGCTCGTTGCATCATGAGAAAATGCCGAGGCCAGCAAAGCGAGCAAGAAGACTCAAAAGAAGAGCCCGTTGCACGCACAGGGTATCGCGTCTCTTCGTTCTCCTTTTGCCCCTTTTGGTTCCGCCTCCTTTTAATTTGCTTCATCTCTTCTTTTTTTTGCTTTCTGGGCGCGGCCATGATGCATCGTCTGCGTCCTGACGACGCCTGGACAGATATAACCGAGCAAAACCTTCCTCCAAACCCGAGCTTCTTATTATCAGATTTATTGGATCACCATCGAACTCCAAGAACCTGAAACTTAGAGCTAGCTAGGAGTAACTTTTGAGGAACATATACCATGCAGTAGTAGTACGAGCACTGCATTGTTTAGACGAAGCACGCTCATCTCTGCAGTGATAGCGGCCAGTTGGTCTGTTGGGCGGCCCAACTTTTGATTCGTCCTGGCTCCCGCTTGCCGCGAATGTCATGCATGTGGCCAAAGCTTCGGACATCGTACGGGATCCAAGAAACAAAAAGGAACCGATCAAGGAAGCAGATCCAAGAAATACCATATATAGCAGGGCATCATCCTCCATTCGCATGAAAATACGCGCTGATGGTTGACGGCTATGAGCAAAGCTATGGGATTTCTTGCAAATGGATGATGATGCCAGGGAACCGATCTAGTAGGAAGGAGGAAAAAAAATCATTTCATACTGCTGCTCTCGCTTTTTTTCCTCTTTCCTTTTCACACACCAGGACCGGATGATCTTCGTCTTCGTTGACGCGCAAGGCCCATGCCGCCATGTGTTTTTTCCAACACAGCTTGCCCCAAGTGACAAGGCCCAGAATCTAATATTACCAGCCCATTTAGGCCCATGTAGCGACCGACTCATCAACTCCATTAACCTGGCAGTTCCCACACAAATAAACTCCATTAACCTGACACTGAGCTGAGGAGAAAAATTAGGCGAGGCAGAGAAGCGAGACAGCACCTCCCGTCTCTTCCCCCCACACCCGACCGAACCCTAGGCCCGTCCCCAGGGAATCGCCGGCCGCCGGAAGTCGCTCCGTCGCCGGCATCCGTAGGAAGGGCGCGTAGAGCGAGCCGGATCGGCCCCGCCGTCTCGGATCCAGTATGGGTTTCCCAACTCTGAGATCCCGCCCATTCGTTCGCCATTTCTCGATTCGATTCTATCCGATTTGTTTCCTTTTTCCTGCGTGAGATTTGGTCTTTGTAGAATAAAGTCATGATCGGAATCGGAGATTTTCGGATGGTATTTAGCAGGGTCCTGTAGGGCTCAAACCTCCTGTTGGAACGAGCGGAGTGGTCGCTCTCCTCTGGTTGCTATGTCGCTTTGCTGAACGAATCAAACCGTGGAGTTACGTTTGGGATGCATGAATGTGATATGTTAGTCTGTGTTTGATGCTACATAAAAGAAACAATCGCAGGTGTTAGGGTATCTTATTATGATGGTATTTAGGATCACCTTAATACTTGTACTGTCCTAAAGAATTTATAAACATACCTTTTCAAATCTGAAATGAATGTGACACGATTACGGCCAGTTCAACATGCTCGGCTGTGTTGCATTTCTTTTGTTTATTCTGTCTTAAATTGTAACTGATGCATTGCTTGTTTCTTTTATTTCATTCACTCAGATGATACAGATACTTGGTAATTGTGTATGTTGTTGGCTGCCATATAACTAATCGAGTATTGTCAATCTTTTGTCCAGATGGCTCTAAATGAACGCCTCAGCAAGTTTAAGCAACAGCAGGAGAGGTGCCAGACAACTCTATCCAGCATTGCTGCAACCCAGGCTTCAACTGCAAAGTTGAACATTTCTTCAAGGACTAAACCAATCAATGCTCCTTTAGCTCCAGCAAAACCGACACCGGCTATTAAATTCTCAAATGATACAGAAAGGCTTCAACACATCAACTCAATTAGGAAGTCTCCTGTAGGAGCACAGATCAAATTAGTCATTGAACTTCTTTACAAGGTAATTTGCTAGTCCTCCATGATTTATCCTTTTGCTGCTTTAGCCTTGTAAAATAGCTTGTGTAATTGATTATGTAAGGCAAGCTGTTGATTATTTGACAAGGGGTCATTCTTTGGTTACATTTGACTTTTGTATGATGTCTTTATTTTTTAGAAAAAATATAGTGCTAATTATTTCTTTGGATAATGATGAAACAATCTTAGCCGTGATGTACTATGATGTTACTGTTCCTTTTTTGTGTCAAATGGAAGATAATATACTGGCACTCTGGTAGAGTTAATGATATGCTGACACTCCGGCACAGTTATCAGACGCTAGTTGTCCTAAGTCAAAATAACAATATTTCTCTGGACTTAAAAAAAGGATTTGCACCTAACTTTGCCCATTTTAGTCTAGCATTATTCCAACTTATTGGCACAAATGACAGCGTTCTTCGTACGGTAAGAACAGAAAATATCTTTTTCCAACTTTTCTCCTGGAATTCATGTTATAATTGCTCTCTCTAAAATAATTATGTTTTCTGAACTTGCAGACAAGACAAGCTTATACAGCAGAGCAAATAAACGAGGCAACGTATGTTGCAATTAATAGTAACAAGGCCGTCTTTGACAGCCTGAGGAACAATCTCAAAGTACAATTTGATGGGAAGCGTTTCGCGTATAAGGTATATGCATTGATTATCATTTTGTTAGCCATGTCAACAAATTAATACCTTGATAATAAACTGTAACATATTCGTGAAAAATACACCAATTTGTTAACCCCTGACCAAACTGCATTCTCTCTCACTGAACACTCAAGGAACACAGCCACACTTGATCATGGCTAGCACAAAGTCCTTCAAATTGTCAGCCCAATCTTGTAACAGCTTATGCCCAAACGAATATTGTATGATTTATCTTGTTGGCAACTCATTCTTCAGGACGAGATCCCTTTTTTCTAATGAAGTTTCACTTATTATGCTCTATAGTTTGGTAGTCCTTACAGTCGTTCACCTCACTCATTTTAGGTTGCATATTGACCTGCTGTTTGTATTTCTGCAGTCCAAGCATGATTTGAATGGAAAAGATCAACTGCTTTATTTGATTAGAAAGTATCCGGAGGGTCTTCCTGTTGTGGAGGTCAAGGATGCTTATCCAACTGTATTAGAAGACTTACAGGTGACTACGTTTTTCGTGGTTTAAGATTTTGAGAAACCTGGCGTGTTGCTACATTATTTGCATGTTGTGCATCAAGTTTGATGAAAGAAATAACTGAATCTGTGCAATTATTTCGAAATCAAGCAGTCTTGTGTTCCAAGGTTTGGGATCTTTAATATTGGGACTTGAGTTTTGGCTGAAACCTTGCTTTCATATACTCCCTCCGTTCCAAATTAGATGACTTCTATTTGTCCACATGCAGATGTATCTATACTTGTACCATGTCTAGATACATCCGCATGTGGACAAATAGAAGTCATCTAATTTGGAACGGAGGGAGTACGTATTATATAGAAGTATGGTTACCTGGGCTTCCACTTTTCATGTTTTTAATTTTTTTCTTGCCTGTTAATGCTCAATGCTACATTTTCTTTTAAAACAATTAATGGTGGCTCAAGGTTTTCTGAACAGATGTGGATGGCAGGTTAGACTGCAGTGTTTGTCTGCCATGAAAATACTTTGGAACTTTGCACAATCTTAGTGGCTATTCGAGTATTACAACTGCTGGTTAATTAACCGCCCGTAAATAATGGACGTTGGTGAAACGCATAATTTCATATTTTGTTATCTTGAACTAGTAGAGAATATACAATGCAGGGGTATCTAATGTCTAGTGATTTATTTTTATTGGAAATCAGTTTTTCCTGTTGATGAAACACGACAATAGAGAATCGATGAAATCATTGGTGGTTCATTGTAGTAGTGGTCCTTTTATCTATCAAATAGAGCAGCGAAGCACGACAGGCCAGTTCCAAATATATTGGAACTAGGCAGACTGTTTACTTCTCATTGACCAGTATTGTTGTTCCTTTGTGGATTCTAGACACCCAATATTTTGCAGTGTTATTTGTTGATATAGTTCTTTATTGCATCATCATCGGATGTAAAGGTGTTAAATCATAAATCCAGCCGCTAAAGACTCATTTTCTGTTTACAGGCTCTGAAAGCCTCAGGTGACATCTGGTGGCTATCAAGTATGGACTCCCAGGAAGACATTGCATACCCAAATGATCCTAAATCAAAGATCAAGCTCGATGCTGACTTGAAGCTGCTATACCGGGAAATAGAGCTGCCACGAGACATGATAGACATTGAGAAGGAGCTCCTGAAGAACGGCCAAAAACCAGCAACTGACACGACCAAACGGCGTGCAGCGGCGCAGATCAATGGCCAGCCTAAAAAGCCAAAGGCCAAGAAGAAGCAGAAAGAGATCACTAAACGGACCAAGCTCACAAACGCGCATATGCCTGAGCTGTTCGACATTCCCGGGAAAAAATAATGGTGCATCGGACTTTTGGAGCATTTCATCATGGCCGAGGTCACAATAATGATCTTTACATATTCACCATTCTAGTTTTTGTGTGCTACCCGAGCATTGGCTTAATCGTGTTGTATCTCAACACTTGAAACCAGCCCTGATGCTTCTGTATGTTATAATGTCAGTTATACTCGTTCCTTGCTCCTGTAAAAAACTAAAAACTGAACCGAGATAAATAACGACATTTACATAGTATCCTGATCTCTTTTGTCCCGTGCTTTCAGTTGCTACTTCAGGTGTGGAACACCTGCTTTAAATCCAAAATCTTCGTAGGAAAATACAATGACAAATGGTGGATAATGTGCTGTTGGACAGGTCGCAAAAGGTTCTCTCTTTTTGAAGAGTATATTTGTTTCTTCATCTAGGCAAGCCCTGTTGGACGATTTTCATGCAGCCAAGCTGGACATTTCTAGACTAATTGTGGTACAGTTACTTTGGTCTTAAAATGCAAACATACAATTTTTTTTAAAAAAATTAGGCCTATTTGCATACTCAATGTGAGTTTTAAAATTATAACCTAGGTTTTGATGAGCAGACTTAACTTTGTGGTTGGTCCTGTGATCTCTCCTGTCCAAACGGAATTTCCTTAAGCGAAGGTATATAATGGAGGGGGTGTTAATTTTCCATGGAGCTCTAAACGCAAATGAACCTTATTTCAATACTTTTAAAGGGCCGAGGCAAAGGGATTCGTTGTCTCCCTTCTTTTGGATCTTGCTGTTGGTGCTCTAAGCTTTACTGATGAACAATGCTAGGCAGACATGGGTAGTTAAGGTTTAATAGGAGGATGCAATTGAAAATGGTTCCCCTGTTGCTGCATCATAAAATGTAAAATGTATACTGGCAAGGTCGTTTGGAGTCGTTATTTACTGAAATTCTCCTTCAGATGAAAAACATCCTATGATCGTTTTGAAAGAGGCAGAGCTAGAGCAAAGGTACAGGACCATACTGAAGCGCTGATCAGATCAGAGGGCAGGGTAAGAATCTTGTCATGGAGATCTTATATCCTTTTGATTCGAAGGGAGGGCACGACTGAAATTGAAAGCTCATGCTGCACAGCAGCAAGGCGTCGGACTTTTCGGTCTGCGCGAATCCGCTCGACTGGATATCCCCGGTCAATCAATTCCTGAAGAAAAAACCACGTCTCTTTGCCTTTTGGCATCTCTCACGAGCAAAGGAGGGAGGGACTCGATCTAATGCTGCCGTTCGTGCCAAGAGCAAGTACAATAAGCTTATGTAACCAGGCTATAAGGATTAAAATACTATTTGTTGTATTACATGGAGGAGAGAGAAGAGGAGAGAGAAGGAGAGTGGGATCTCAGGCAAGAGCCAGCTCTAGCACGTGTTCTTAGGCACATTGTGACAGTGAGAGGTGGGCCATATCTTAATAAAATAACACATTCTTGTATCTAGCTATTGTACATGTTGACTATATGGTTGGCTATACATGACATGGCAATCTCTTATAGCCAGCTGTTGGCTGTACTATTGTACTTGCTCTAAGCGAGCCGCACCTCCACTGCTAAACAGTGCATCCAGATCAGTCAGATACAGGCACGTCTCAAAAAGCTGTTATGCGGCCAAGTCGAAAGCAAGGAGACAAATACGGAACAATCTAAAGCTCTTATACGCGGATTGAGGTACACAAAACGAGAACGAGGTGGTAGTCCATTGGTTAAGGTCACAGTCGCTGCTGGCTCCCGATCCCGAGCAAATTTGTGCATTGCATAATTGTGTCAAAATTTGAAACTGTTTTTTTGAAACGGAAAATTTGAAACTGTTTTAACATGTTCACATATTTTATCTTCTCTCCACTATTACTGAAACAATCGATGTTGCTTGATATGTCGTTGAAGTCCCTAGGGTCTTCCTGTTTTGGAGGACAAGGATGCTTATCCAACTGATAGACTTGCAGCCTGCAGGTGACTATGTTAATTCTTGTTTCAAGATTTTGAGAAACCTGGTGAGTTGCTAAATTATTTTGGGTGTTGTGCATCAAGTTTGATGACAGAAATAACTGAATTTCTGTAAAGGTTTGAGATTTTTAATGGACATGGAGGTTTTTGGTTGAAATCTTGCTTTCATTTACGTATGATGTAGAAGTACGGTTACTTGGGCTTCCAGAATTTATGTTTTTAGTTTCTTAGTTACCCGATAATACTCAATCCTACATTTTTACTGGGTACAATTGCGACCCTAAATCAAAGATCATTTATGCCTGCATTGTTCAGTTGCTCGTTTGATTTGGAGTGTTTTGCAATGTGTTTTGAATGTTGGAAATATGCATGGGACTTTAGATGAACTTTTCCGGGTGTGATTGCCCAAATTTAGAACCAGGGACGATGTAGCTGCGATGTGTTGGACAACGCGGGATCGGGTGAGGGCGGCGCTCTTGCGCCGCTTGCCTTCTTGGGGCCTCGCCTTGGATGTTCCACCGGCCAGAGAGACATGTGGGAGCTGGTGGCTGGCGACGGCGAATCTTCGTCTTCGGCTTGGGGGTGCGCGGCCTTGGGCTGGCGTGGATGCCGGAGCGGCGGCTCCGGGCTTCACCTCCGCCGTGCTGCGTTGAGGTGGTGGAGCGTCGACTTTGGTCGTTTGGGCGTCTTGGTCGTCGGCTCGTGTGGAGCGCAGCCTTGGGGCTGGCGTGGATGCCGGAGCGGCGGCTCCGGATGCTTCGCCTCCGCTGTGAAGCGTCGAGGTCACCTCCGCCGTGTTGCGTCGAGGTCGTTTGGTGTTGGCTTTTGTCGCTAGGGCGTCTTGGTCTTCGACCCGTGTGGGGCGCGGCTTTGGAGCCGGCGTGGATGTCGGAGCGGCGGTTCCGGATTCTCACCTCCGCCGCGTTGCGTTGAGGGGTTTTGGTGTCGGGCTTGGTTGTGTGGGCAACTTGGTCGTCGACCCGTGTGGGGCGCGGCCTCGGGCTGGTGTGGATCGAGTTGTAACTTTTTTCTTTTTAGGCCTTGTCCTTTATGTTTGCTTCTACTTTATCAATATAAAAGGCAAAGCTTTTGCCTAGTTTCAAAAAAAAAAAAGACGTCGGGGTGTGGATGGCATCCTCGAGTTCGATAGGTGTGCATGATGGGGGCACCTCTGATGGCTTTCTCTGTGGTTGGATGCATGAAGCTGGTGAAGGAACTGGTTGATGCTTTGTCTTTTGTCTGAATGTAAACAGTAGGAAATGGCTGCTCCCATGGGCAGTTTGAAAAACAGGGATGTTATCATGGGAGAGGCGTTCGTGCACTTATTTTTTCCTGGGTGACCCTTACGGCTTTCTTAGGGAAATGCTCTTTAACAGAAGTAGGATTTGAATTCTAGGATATGTACATGGAGGACGGCAAACTGCACTTGAAATATAGAAGGCTAATGTGGACGTTTAGAATTTGTCTGAGGCATGACTGCACTTATATGCGTGGGCATCTGATTTACCTCGGAATGTGCACATTTTGGCGCACCTACACAGGTGTCAGTCCTGATGATCTAATTATATGCTTAGTTCCAGCACTACGCCACATACATATCCATCGAATCAAGTCTGATTTCGTTCCGCCTCATGGTTATGAGTTTGATAAAACCACCTGTCCACCTATCTCATATTCAGCTTCAGTATTTTTGTTATTTATTTTATTTTTATGCTTCCACTGTTGCACCGGGTTGCTGCATCACAAAATGCACACCGAAAAGGTAGTTTGCAGTCCTTATTTACCTATAAATGCTAGTAATTCAGATGTAAAATAGCCTATGATCGGTTTGTAAGACGCGGAGCTGGAGCAAAGATACAGGACTATACTGAAGCACTGATCCTATCAGAGGGCAGGGGAGAATCTTTGTCGTGGTAATCGATATTATATATCTTTTTGATTTGAGGGAGGGACACGATTGAAAGGTGATGCTGCAGACTTAAAAGGCTTCGGACTTTTTTGTTTTGCGCGAATCCCCTCGATTGGATATCCCCGGTCAATTCGTGATTTCCTGAAGGAAAAAAACAAGTCGCTCTGCTTTTTGGCATCTCTCACGAGCAAAGGCCGATGCTGCAGCGCAGGCAGGGCCGTGGGGCCGGCAGCAGGCCCAACCGGACAAAGGAGCACGCAACACCAGCGCTGGCCTGAGTTTTTTGCTTGTGTTTTTGTGAGTTGGACGAGGTGCTGCACGCTGGCACTTTTGGCAAAAGCGGAGTACGCCACCGGATTCCCGCGTACGTACGTCCTCTGAACTGGCCGCCCGCAGCTCCGGCTAGACCAGGGGGTGCGGCAAAACCTATTTGTCGACCAGGTCGACGTTACCTTCCGTCGCACACCCGCTGCGGTGACTTGAGCCCGGCCCAACTCGCGGGAGGAAGAAGACGAAGTCGAGTTCACCGAGACGACGACGACCACCGGAGAGGCGACGGAGACCACCGGAGCATCCTCACCGACGACGGGGACGACGCGGCTGACCGCGGCGCCCCGGCGGAGGGAGGACATGACCTCGCCGGAGACGGGGACGACGCGGCGGGCCGCGGCGTCGCCGGCGGAGGCGAGGACGTACCTTAACGAGGGGGTGCAGGTGCGGGTGGGGTGGTCGCCGGAGTTAGCGCTAGGGTGCAGGTCGGGGGGGGGGGGGTTAGAGGGAAGGTCGGGGCGGCGGCGGACCGGCGGTGGGCCGTGGTTGGAGGGGGCGGGGCGGCGAGGCACCGCGGGTGGCGGCGGCAGGCGGCTTGCCGGCGGAGGAGGCGGGGGGGGGGGGGGGGGGGGGGGGGGGGGGGTTGGGGCGAGGGCCGTGTGCGGGAGAGGAAGAAGGAAGAAGAAGGGGTTGCGAGGCAGTGGGCCGTGGCGTTCCGCTCTTCCGTGCCGGTGCCGCACCCATTTTGCCGCTCAGGCCACGCCCTGAACTACTCCACCTATGTACCTGTCTCCGTGCTATGCTAATGCGCGGCTTACAACGCTATACACGCGTTGGTCTTGCCCAAATTGTATTGTGGTTGCAAGATGGAAAAATCATCTTTTAAAGGTTGCATGTATAATTTTTTTTTTGCTATTTTATGAAGATTTTTTCCTACCCGAAATCCTGTACCCCCTAAGTACATGTAGATCCACCCATATCGTCACGAGACAGGGACATCTTCGCCCTTGCGTGTTCGCGGCTCCACCATTGATACATCCTTTTACCCCGATGATGCCGCTATGTTTGTGGTTCCTACAAAGAAGGATACCCAATGTTTCTCACCTTTGGAGTGGTCGCTAATTTTCAAAAGAGCCCCGTTGTCCTATTCGCTGCGAAGACCTCCACCTGGGAGCCAATTGAACATTAGGTTAGTTGGAGGGGCCATACAGACAATTTCTGATAAATTTAGTGACCAATCTTCATACTACATAAGGGGTCTTTTAGAAGAAAAAAATCTAGCATGGGGAGGGTCATGGCCCTGGCTCGCACCCCCTATCTCCGTCCCTGTCCACCTCACACATAGAATATGATGAACTTACATCTTACTCTTTTGGTCGTATCCGAGGTGCCAAGACAACATCGAAAAGCCGCTATGTGCTTTATTAGGGGCTGGTTACGATAAAGTTTCTCGCAAAAAATGTACAGTCAACTAGAACCTTGTTTGTAGACCAACTTTTTTGGTTGTGTTGGTATCATCGACCTCGACGAATTTTCTATTGCTCTCAAACTACGCTGGGCATGGACAACTTGGAAGGACCCTCATAGGGCTTGGGATGGTTTGGAGACCCATCCATGGACGTGCAGACAGTTATTTTTACATGGTGATTACTGTTTCGATCGGCGATGGCGAGACTACGTCCTTTTTGCATTCTCCTAGTTGCGAGCCACAAGCCTAAGGACTTAGCGTCGTCCATCTTTCAAACTTTTAAGCGCAAGAATCTAAATGTTTGCAACCCGCTCTCCAATAGGGAGTGGAGAAAGCATATCAATATGGAAGATGGCCTCTCGATCCAACACATACAAACATTCTTCGATCTTTGGCACTGCATTAGGAAGTTAGTGCTTTCACACGGCATTTTGGAATTCTATTTCCAGTTGGTTAGGGATATTCTCTATCCTTCCTTCTTCGTGGAATGATTTTACCTCGATCAAAAATTGGTGGTCCTGGCTATCTTCCACCCCCTGTCTTCGTCGGACGTGATGTTCTTTTATTTTTCTCCTCGTCTCTTGGGTGGTCTAGAGTGACTTGGACACGAGGATCTTTGGCATCGAAGCCTCCATTATACATATTGTCGCCTCCAAGACTAAAGTTGATGCTCGAAATTGGGTCATGGCTAGAGCGAAATATTTGAGCTCTATCATGGCAAGAGATCAGTAATTTTTTTAGTATTGGCATCATTGCCCTTTGTCTTGTTTTAAACTTCTGTAAACTCTCTTTATTAATGAGATGTGGCAATCTTTTATCTTTGTTTTGAAAAAAAGGAAAAAAAATTCCAACATATTCGAGCTAGAACAAGAGAAAAATATGAGTACCTACAAGGAAGTGGAGTAGATTGGAGAAAGCACCCAAAGAAGGAACTTTTAGAACATGGGTACTCCTAATCTCGGACGAACCGTAAAATTCGAATGAAATAGTTAAAAATGATAACAAACGCTATATATATAGATGTGCCAAGTTTGAAATTTAAAATCAGATGCACATAACTTGGGTGTAAAAGAAAAATTACTAGATGAGCATTACAAGCTCCGGATTTACTTTGAAGTTAGCAATTTCTATTTGTATGGAGGCAACATACCATCAATTTTTTTCTTGAAATTTTGCAAAATATGTATGTGCATGATTGATTTCAAGATTTTTTTGTAAGTTAGAAATACGACATTTTGCTGATTTTGAAACTCGTGTTCGGAGGAATCCCTGCCCATGTGAGTATTTTACAAGCACGCAGGCAAGAGAGAAAGAAAGGTACTTAGCAACCATAGGGCATAGGCATCGATCCACAGCAGCTGACTAGTTGCAACAATAAAATTTCCTACATCGTGACACGCATGTCTAGCAGTCTCACATTGCCGCAAAATTGTCGGCAACTCCCGAAGAAGATGCCAACCATGCAACGACATGCACACCCTCGCGCTCGCGCATGGGTTGATCAGAAACCCCTCACCAGTCCACAGGCCGCCGTCGCAAACTTTGGCAGTACTACCTAGTACCATGCATGCATATGGCCCTATCTACCTAAGTGCACCGTGTTGCGTGCTAGGCTAGTCAATCAGCCGTTCAGTCATTCCACAGCGCGAACACCGGGAGCGGGTGCGCGCCCGGAACGCCGGCGACCGGCCTCGCCGCGGCCGGCATCCAGCTGCCGCCGTGGCTGCTCTCGCCGGCCTCGTACTTCATGGCCTGCGCGTACTGGAGCCCGTGCAGCAGGTGCGCGCCGCGGTGGCCGTCGGAAGCGTCGGATCTGTTGTCGGACGCGACGTCGGAGCGCTGCAAGACGGTGGCGTGGCCGAGCGCCGGCGCGTCCGGGCCACGCGTCGGGGATGAACGCCTGCAGGCGAGGTCCCCGCCGACGAGCTGCGAGCTGGCGCAGATGCGCTTCACGTCGTACTTGCTGATGTCGAAGTTGGTCACGGCGCTGAGCCCGCGGAACTTGATCGCCGCGATGTCGTACGCCTCCGCCGCCTCCTCCTGAGTGCCTACGATTTTGAAGAGAGCAATAATAACTCAGCATCTAGAACTCGAGCCATGCACAACTAAACAACATGGGAGAAACAGTAGCAGCAAAGGATCCAAGAACGTTGCTCTAACCACAATGACAAAACGAACAAGATTATACGCCGTTGCTCTAACCACAATGACCACAATGCCTGCATGCATGGGGAAAGCAAGCTCAACAAGAAAGATCACGCAGGCTGGCAAGTCGATGCGTGTGTTTGTGCGTGTCTGTGAGATCGACCACAGAGAGAGAGAGAGCTCAGAGCAGTCTTGTGTTTGGGGTGGTGAAAAAGGCGGCAGATGGGGTTAAAAATGGGGGAGCAGCAGGGCACCTGGTCACTCCTCTGTACATGGATGCCCCCCTCGAGAACCCACTGCTGTTCCTGCAACCAACAAATTTTAACTCGGAAGTTGTAAGCAGCGTTGGTGAGTGCGCCAGATGTTTTGACAGTTTTGGAATTTGGATGGATATGTATGTGAACGAGTGCAGACGGATTCATTATGCAGGAGAAATTTTGTTTCTACTGCTGATGTTCTCCATGGTTTTCTCCCAATATGCATTGCATGTTTATAAAGGAATTTAGGAATGGTGGTGATTGTTTGTTGGCAATGTACCACTCATGGTAGTAATGAGAATGAAAAATGCTGGAAAGCGATTAAGAGTTGCAGGCTGCTACTGCACCTTCTTAAGTGCGCAATGAACTCCTGCCTCGTCATGTGCTTCATCTCCTCCAGCTCCCTCTCATAGGTGCTTAACTACATGTCACAAAAGCCCAGCGGGATCAGGGAACATTGAACACATCTGCTGGAAACCTTTAATCCGCAGCAGGTTAAAGAGCGCAGGAATGAAGAACAGATCCAGGCCCCTACATCCCTTAGGTTTAACAGGAAAGCTTGAATGCAATGTATAGTCTCTGAAACTGAAACGTACCGGGAAATTGATGTGAGTCGTTGGCCCCCAGTACTTGAGCGCTGCTAAGTCATAAGCCTTCGCAGCCTTCTCCTCCTTGTCGTACCCACCTTCAAACAATTAACTATGATCAGCATGTAAGGACATGTACACTTGCACTAGAACAACAGATTAAGCATGGTGCAGCAAAAGCTTACCTAAGTAAACTGCTCGTTGCATTCGGTAGATTCAGGAACAAGAAGTTGATCGATGTCAGTAGCAAGTCCATGTAGTTATCAAAATCTTGCAAATGTTGTGTGCAAATCTATCATATAACGTACCTTGTCTCCCTTTCCTGGTTTGGCCTTCCTTCCTGCAAGTGTTGTCCCACAAGTGAGCCTCGTACCTCCCCGTCCATCGGTGCCTGCAATGCAACACACAAACGAGAAACGACCAACATGAATGAATCTCCATGAAAACAGGCGCACGCCCAAATCACGATGCAAAACTAGAGCACACGAAGATCAAGATCACCAACCTGGTGACGCCACGGAACTGCGACGTCCTCTGCCCGAACGTCTGCGCGAGCTTGCGAGGAACGGGAACCGAGGGCGCCGGTAGCGGCTGCTCGATCGCCGCGGGCACGGCCACGGAGGGCGGCACCGCCGACGACCGTTCCGGCATGTACATGGACTGCCGGAGCCAGGACTTGATGCCGGAGATGGACATGGAGCCGTCGAAGCCCGCGGCCGCGTTGTACATTGGCGCCGCCGGCATCGGGCCCGTGCCTGGATTCGGCGTGCACAGCGAGTACTGGCCGGTGCCGTGTCCGTGTTGTGGATGCATGAAGTGGTGGTGGTCTTGGAGGCCGGTGCAGGGTGGTGCGTTGTTGATGTCCAGCCCAATGACGCCGCCGGCGCCGGCGCCGCCGCGGTAGTACGGGTCCACACGGAAGGCGTGCCCGTCTTGGTGGTAGTTGAGCTGGTCGGCGCGGTTGCCTTCGTCGTAGATGCCGCTGCTCCTCTCGTTGCTGTAGCCGCCGCTCAGGAAGTCCTCAAGCTTGGGGCCTTTGGTTTCTGCATGATGCCTCCAGTCTGTGAAAAGTTCAGAATAACAGAAATTGCACCCCCTTTGTGAGCAAATAAAACACAATCCGAAGACGCTATGATTACAGGATGTATTGGACGAACTAGCAAGCAGGTCTACCTTGAGTAATGACTTGGCAGGAGAAAAGAGATCACCTTTTAGTCAAGAACTCAAGTCTAAAACGAAGGAAAGAAGCACCGTATAGTAGGCGATAAGCTAAATCAGTAAACATGAATGTACATAAACACCACCGGATTGTAGAAGACGAGATTAACATGAACATTCTAGGTTTCACCCTGGCGCAAAACATGTACTATTTGACAGCAATGAAACAGAAGAGCAATCATTCGAGCAAATCAAACAGAGACTTCCTGAACTTGTGCTGCATGCATGCATCTGCACCATATGATGCATGAGTTAGTTACGAACCTTGACCGTCGTACTGCACAGAGGCGCCGCCAGAGCGCAGCGGTACGCCCACGACAGGCGAAGAAGCCGCAGCTGGAGGAGGCGAGCAAGATCCACCATCACCACCACCGCCACTTCCTCCTCCCTCACCGCCGCCGTCGCCGTAGCCCCTCGAAGCAGCGGAAGAAGAAGAAGACAAGGAGAAGCCAAGCCAGCCTCTGTTCATGTCCATCTCCAGCTCCCCACCAACACACACAGAAAGCTTATGAGGAGAAAAGGAAACCAAAAGAGCCCTCGATCTTTTTCCCGGCCGGAGTGAGTCTCTCTGACTTGCAAGCAACGAGGCTATCTACTTGGTGCTCGAACTAGGAAAAGAGGCGAGCTTTCCTTTTTGACGTTTATATAGGCGGCTCGAGCTGCTACGGCGTAGTGTTGTTGTGGCGTAGCGTAGGTGGCGGAATGATCGGTGGATCGATCGAGATGAATGAGTGAATGGATGCGGTAGGGAAGTGTTGGTGTGCAACTCTGGCTTGTGCGTCGCATGTACGTATGCGAGTGTGGTCCGGAGTTTTCTTTTCTTTTCGGTGTGTTGGGGTTTGACGTCTTGCAGCAGCTTTTTTTTTTTTTTTGAGGGTTACGTCTTGCAGCAGCTGGGGCCTGGCAAGTACGCGGCGCTGCTCCTCTCTTTCTCTGGACATATTTGGGCTTGGGCTTCGTGGATATTTGAGTGTTGGTATTTGTTCTCTCACTCACTCACGTGCCAGACTCGGAAGTCAGGGTCACATCCTCTAAAATAAGGGAGTCCACCAAACCTTAACCACCGGCTCGAATCTAGAGCTACCCCGTTGTCTTGTCCTTTTATCCTCTCCCTCCCGGGCCGCTCCCCCTCGAGCGGCTCCGGAGGCTCCACCAAACCCTAGCCCACAGCCGCCGCGCCGAGCTCTCCCGGCCGCTGCCGTCGCCGCCGCCGGCGGCGGTAGCGGCACCCCGTCCGGCAAAGTCGGAGGGGAGTGGGGGGCACACCGTTGTGGAGTCGTGCGAGCGGGGCAACGGCGACATCACGGCAGCGCTTGGAGGTACTGCGCCTGGCGACGGAGCTCGGCGGCGCGGCGAGGAGGGCGCGGTGAGGCCCCTGTGCGGAGGAGCGCCGGCGACGTGCAGTGGCAGCGCGGGCCGGGTCTGGGCCCGATCTGGGCCCAGAGGGCCGCGGCCGTCGCGCTGCTAGCTCCTGGCTCGCCTCCGTGGGTGGAGGTGGAGCCAGCCGGCCACGCCGGCTGTGGATGTGGTGCAGCGGCAGTTCTGGGTTCGGGTGGCGGCAGCGCACGGGCGGGCCCGATCTGGGTCCCTCGGGTCGTTCCGGATGCGAGGATGGCGGGGCAGTGGTGTGGTGTTTGTGGCGGCCTGGCCGTCAACGACTCGATGCGGCCTTTGCCTAGCTCGGTGGGGCTCTGCTGCAACCTCTTGCCGGAGCCTGCGATGCTGCGGCCTGCGGGAGATGAATGGCACCACTGTTGGTGTTGGATCCTTCTGAGGGTGGTTGGCATGCTTGGCACTGTGGTGGACTTGCGGCAGAGATGGTGGTGATGGGAGGGAGAGGAATGGCAGCGTTGCGGTGTTGCATCCTCGGTTGGGAGATGAATGGTCTGCGGGCGTTGCATCCTCGAGGAGACGAATGGCGCCGGCGTGGATTGCATCCTCTCAATTGCGAGACGAATGGCACAGTAGCGGGTGTTGCATCCTCCGTCCAGTGGGAGTCGAGGAAGATAGGCGGGCAACACGTCATGCTTGCTGGGAGGTGCGTGTGGCCGTGGAGGCAGGAGCTTCGGTGCTGCTTGGTGGGCTGACCAGATCCTTTGGTTTGGAATTGCGGGTGAGAATACCGGTGAAAACCGTACTCCGGCTTTGTCCGCAGTCGTCGATGGTGGCGCCTTCGAGCGTCATTCCCTTCTTGGAGGCATCGATGTAGCTATTCCCACCCGCCTTTCCTGACATGCTCCAGGGGAAACCCTAGGTCTAGTCCTCTAGATCGGACGGCGGCGGCGCTACCTGGCGTCGCTTTCTCTCTTGGGGGCGTCGTTTAGGAGGTGGATACGGTTAGAGAGATTCGTGGTTTTGTGGTGGTGTGGGTGTGTTGTTTGCCGAAAGGCACCATTTGTATGGTTTTTGGGTCCGGTTTCCCTTATAAACTGGACCAACCTTCTATCTATTCAATGAATTTAGCAGTTCTCCTGCTAACATTCAAAATAAAATAAATAAAGGAGTCTGGGATCACATGCGTGCGTGAATTGCGTGGGAGTACTATCTTCCCAGGTGATTTGGTGAGTCCAAATTCCAAAGATCAAGTGCGACCTACTGCTTGGAAGAAATTACATATTGGTACCATAAGTGAGGCTAGGTTAACGAGTTGTTGCGTGTTTCCGAAAAAAAATGTGAAAAGTTTTTTATGCTCCTGAGTACCGGTGAACCTGGTCTTTAAAAAATAAATCAAAAACAATATTTACAAGTTTCAAAAAATATGTGAAAAATATCTCGGAGGTACCCAATGATGTATCCCACAAGCGTGTAAAAATTCAACTTCAAATACATTGTATTCCGCGCTACACAAAAATGATTTTTTTTTGATAAATTTAGAGATTTGAAAATATGCAAATTCAGATCCACACTTTTGTCATTTTTGTGTAGCCGATAATATGATGTATTTGAAGTTGATTTTTAGCACGTTTGCGGAATACACCGTTGGCTACATTGTGGATTTTTTGTAATGTTTTCTAAAACTTATAATAGTCTTTTTTTGAATAAATTTAAAGTACCAGGATAACTTGATCTCAGGAGCACGAGATCTCCTCGCAAAAAATTGCTAATACTAAAGATCAGACCTGACAGGCTAGACCCACACGAAAGCTGGTGGGCCCACCTATCAGGGTTGAATTTGGTCAACCCAGCTCACTGCCGACATGTGAGCACGCGCAGCGGCGGAGCAGCACACACTTGGGTTCTGTAGAGCGTGGATTGGAAGCACGGCCTCGCCCCACACCGTACCTATTGGCTACGATGGGGAACTATATGGTCACCCGAGGAGCTCCAGTGACGTCCCCCAGCAGCGGCGCTAGGCTACAGGAAGAGCGGGAAATAGCGCAAACTGACCGTCGATTTACCCTAAGGACGTTGAAGGGGTCGGAGGACGGATAGTGGCGGAGTTGGTGAATCGGACGTTGTGGCGCTTGATTGGAGAGGAGGAAGACGGACTCGCGGCGTCGATTCAGGTCGCACGAGCAAGAGTTACTCAACGAGGAGAAAAAGAAGGACGCAGCGGGGTCGGCATTGTGCTCCTCCTCGTCGCCAGGGCCTCTTCGAGCTCCGTCTTCATGTCTGTTAACTCCGCCTCGTTGTCTTGATAGTACCTACGGAAAGAACGGATCGAGTTCTCCTCAAATCACGGTGGAATTTCCGACTCCGGCTCTAGCCGCCGCCACTCCTGGAGCCACTCCTCCACGTACGTTGTGGTGCTCCTGACACCGACATCGTTGCCGGCATCCATGCCGTCGCCTTCAAGGTTGGGTTGACCAAATTCGACCGTGACAGGTTGGTCCCACCAGTTGATGGAGGGTCTAGCCTGTCAGGTCTGATTATACATTCAGATCAACCAAAATTTGCGCATTTGTAACGGATCGCTGTAAAGTGGCATGTATCAGCATTTTTTTTTTAATAAAAAGGCACTAACTAACCTACCCGATTGTTGTACCAGTACCATGCTTGGTCAGGACAAACAATACATATTTGACGTGTATCAACGACACACATGCATGGGAACGGGATCGGTGGCCCGCCCATGTTTCATCGGTAATCCAATATGAAACCGATATTTTGACGAGTTGACACCGTATTCAAACCAAGTAAACGACAAAGCAAAGCATGACGACGATCTTCACGCGAAACGAGCCAGAAAGTGCGCGGTTCGATGCGCAGCGCTCACGTGAATGCGGAACTCGTGTACGGACGGGCGGGCGTGCCGAAAGCGGCAGCGGCAGGCGACGGGCGGACGAGCCTCGAAGCGCTCAAACACATACATCGGCCTGTCGCAGAAAGCAGCAGCGCCGTGGTGATCGAGGATTGTGTCCGTGAAGGAGGAGATCTCCACGGAGAAGATTCGATTGGATGGATGGATGGCCCCGGCCGGCGCCATGGTTTACCACATTTGGGACCCTGATTCCCTCGTACTTTGCCGCCTTTTTTTGGAGCCGGACCAGGTGAGATCCAGAGGTTTTCTTTTGGCCTTGTCTCTCGCTTGAGAAATCGAGAGCTAGAGCTTTCTTGCATGCTCCATGAAGTTCTAGGGACAATGAAATTGTCCACGAGCTGGAATATCAAGTTTGTCATGGCCAGTGCTGAACCGAACAAAACCTATACTAGTAGCATACTGTATTGTGGCGAGTAAATTACGCAAACACACCACAATTCGGCGCCAAACCACAGGTCAGTACCAACATTGGTGATTTTTTCGCGTCAGTACTATTCTTGAGACGACGAGCAACAGATGGCCCAAATGCTGCGTTTTAACAAGTTTTAATCGTTCTGCCAAGGTGGCACCGCATGTCAGCGCTGATGTGGCCAAACGGCCGTTAGCCCGCTGCCATTCCGACCACGCGGGCACGTTTGGTCAACACCGACCCGCGCGGGCTAGCGGCGTGCTCACGCCATGGAACGGGGCGGTCTGTGGAGGTCAGGGCCGGCGTGCTCACGCCGTGGATTGGGGCGGTCCGTGCCGCTTGCCGTGGCCTCCCCGCCCTGCTGCTCGTCTTGGCATCCCTGACCCTGCCGCTCGCCGTGGATGGTGCCCAACGGCCGCGCTCGAAGCCCAGATCTCGGCCGTCCTCGACGGTGCCGACCTACAGGACGGCGACCTCGGAGGCCTCTCCGCCAAGCAGCTCCAGGCCGCCTTCCATCTCCAGCGCCGCACCATTCGGAGTGAGCGCGGAAGATGCGATGGAGCGGGACATGGCGAGCGTGGGCCAGGCGCGGCGAGCCGCCAGGGGCTGCGCGGTCCGGCGCGGCGCGCGTCCAGACGCGGCCAGGGGCGGGAGCAGGTGAGCGCTGCCAGGGGCGGGCGTGGACACCGGTGGGCATGACGCACGGCCAGGGGCGGGTGCGGCCCGGCACGGCGCGCGGCCAGCGGCGGGGGGCGGGTGCGGCCCGGCGCGGAGCGCAGCCACGCGCGGTCAGGGGCGGGCGCGACGCACGTCCAGGGCGGGTCCGGCGTGGCGCGCGGCCAGTGGCGGGCGCGGCGCACGGCTAGGGGCGTGCGGGAAGAGAGAGAGTTGGAGGAAGGAGAAGGAGAAGAGAGAGTGGAAAGAAAATGAGGGGCTGACAGGCGGGCCCCATGGACACCTCAGCTCCCCTTCTCCATGTGTGCCGCCACGTCAGCCTGACAAATGGGTCCCATCAGTCAGTGTGGCTGTCAAAATGCGCTTAGACACGAATTTGTGCGATCTGTTGCTCCTCGGCTCAAGAATGGTACTGACACGCAAAAATCACCAATGTTGGTACTGGCCTGTGGTTTGGCCCCGAATTGTGGTGTGTTTGCGTAATTACTCTATTGTGGCGGAGGCGAGGCGGTCGTGATCTCCCCGGGAATACGACGACGCTTCCTGACGAGCGCGGCACGGGAGCCGATGCGCGCTGCTGCCGCCCGTAAAAGAATTTGTTCTTTCCCACTGCAACACTGCAACACACAGTGACGCGCGCACCTGGGGCTTTCGCAGCTCCCAACCACGTACGCGACCGACGAGCAACAAAACAAAGGAAACAAAAGGTGGCCCGGCGAGGCAGGCTCCCGCGCGCGCTCAAAGCCACGGGATCCGGGAGAAAAGCTCCAAGCCTCCATCGATCGATGAGTTTGGCAAGGGCAAAAACCCTACTCTAAAAAAAAAGTTTGGCAACGGCAAAACCAACAGCTGATCCAGAGACCAGCTTTGCTTGCCTTGCCTCGTCGCACGAAGTGAGAGGGAAAAACTGCTTGTAAGAAACATGAACTCAGAGGGAAAACTAGATTAACCGATTTTTCACATGTAGTAGTAGCTTCTATCTCGTCTCTGTCAGCACAGCTACTCCGTAGACCGTAGCCTCTGGTACGTACGACTGTAGTACGTAGAGGGAGATGCGTGCCGCTGCAGATAACGCTGGATGCAGGAGCTACGTAGAGCCCGGACAAGGCGCGGGGGCGGAGGAGGCATCGGTTTATCTCCCTCGGGAGATGTGCCATGTCACTCTATCACCAATCCTCTCTCTCCCTCGTCTCATTTTTGTTTTTGTCTCGTTGCTCGCAGCTTCGAGGCAGCGTCTGCGGATTCCAAAGTGAGTAGGCCGCAGCAGCTAGGAGTAGCTGACGTTGCGTCACCCTCTCTCGCTCGCTCGCTCGCAACACTCTTTCCTTCTTTGTTTTTTACCGGCGCCGTGACAAAGGGGCGGCGAAAAGGGAGCGTGTCCTGTAGATTATTTTCGGAGACGGATCACGGCTGCTCCCTGCGCCCTGCGGGCATTCATTGATTTGATTGATGATGGATGGATGGATGGATATCTGTGCAACTTGGGTCGCGGTTCCCGAGGAAGTAGTGACTCAAGCATGCCTTCGACCGTGGACTTCCTTGGCATTGTTGCGCTCCCGCGAGGTGAGACGCCGAGCAACTTCAATGCGATGCATTAACAAGGAAGTTTGTCATTGTTTTCCTTGATGACATACTCTATATATATATATTACTATATATTAAGGCGTTACGATTTCTCGGCCTCACAGCGCTCCAAGCACTGTTCATGTGAACAGTGTTTTTTAATACTTTTTTCCTAAAAATTACGCGTCGACGAGTACGTTCCACCCCCGTCATCGCTTTCGAGTTTTGTCGACTCTAACTTCTTTTTGTGCGCGCCGACGAGTAGGTTCCACCCCCGTCATCGCTTTCGAGTTTTTGTCGACTCTAACTCCTCAATTTTTTGATCCAAACTCACACAATCATTTCACGAATTTTGTCAATTTTTTTTAAATTAAAAATTTATGTCAAAATACAAGCATATTTGAATATTTTAATTCACTAAGTATTTGAACATACTATATACGAAAAATTTCAACGGATTTCAACATTTTAAATCACAACGGGTGCCGCCGCACCGCCAAATTCCACTAGTTATTATATATTAAAGGGGCTACACTTTCGCGAGCTCTCAGCCACCGGACCACTGTAGCCGCTACAGTGTTAGCTACAGTGGGTACTGTAGTACGCTGTAGCAGTCTACAGTGCTATATTTTTTATTTTTTTTTGCACAATATTTTTCCCTTTTTTTTAAGCCTCCAAAATCACAGCATCTTTCGAACCTGATCATTCTACAAACATGCAAACAATTCAATTCGTAATAATTTTCTAACTTCAACAATTTAAAAATTTGAACATTTCTAAAGAAAAAAAAACGAAAACTACCTTCCAAATTTGAACAGTCCTTCAAACGGACGTTATCAAAATTGAAATAAAACCACATTGAAACATTATAATTCAAATTCCAAATTTCATTACTTTAGGCTTTCAAAGGTCTTTCGCACCTAAACATTTTACAAACGTCACAATAATCCAAATCTTAATAACTTTCCAACCTGAACAATTTTCCAAACCTAAACATTTCTAGAACATAAAAATTTGAACATTTCTAAAGAAAAAAAAACGAAAACTACCTTCCAAATTTGAACAGTCCTTCAAACGGACGTTATCAAAATTGAAATAAAACCACATTGAAACATTATAATTCAAATTCCAAATTTCATTACTTTAGGCTTTCAAAGGTCTTTCGCACCTAAACATTTTACAAACGTCACAATAATCCAAATCTTAATAACTTTCCAACCTGAACAATTTTCCAAACCTAAACATTTCTAGAACATAAAACCAAATATTTACGACAAAACAAAAAAACATGTTTGGAAAGATCGAATTTCCCAACATGTGGCAAAATTTTAGGAACATAAAAAATCAATTTGAAGCATTTCAATCCAAATTTCAAATTTAAGCCCTCCGAAAAAAAAATAGCTCTTTGAAGCCCGATTATTTTATGAACGTGACATGTACGTTCCCACTTCCAACGATTTTTAAAATCTAAACTTCTTTCAAAACGTAATTTTTTTCAGTTACAGCAATTTCCAAAATTGAGCTATCTCTAAAATCCGACCATTTCTAAAACGAAAATACTAATATATTAAGGCACTGTAGCTGCTACAGTGTACTACAGTGACAGCAATTTCCAAATTTAAGCAACCTCTAAAATCCGACCATTTCTAAAACGATTTTTTTTGAATCTCACTTATTCCCAAAATTAAACAATTTCAAAATGTCGCCATTTTCAACTTCTAATTTTAAAACACGTACCGTTGTGTGCAACTCAAAATTAGATGAATTTCCAAATTCAAAACAAAAATCAAACTTCCCACACGACCTAATAAATGCCCACATTGTGTTTTCAAACAATATTACCCACTATCAATACAAAAAGGAAAAAGACAAAAAAACTACGTCGATAATTTCCAGCCGATAAAACATTCAACTGCACCAGGTAAATTAACGTGAATTTCCTTTTACTTCGACAATTCCTAAAAAATAAAACCCATTCGAACGAACTTAATTTCTAAATTTCGACATTTTTAAATACAGCGGGTGCGGCGTGTCGGCTCACCAAATTCTACTGACCATGGTACTCTCAAAAGTACGTTGAGTACAACTTCCAAAACAACATCTGCAGGTTCAAGACGTATGGATGTATCTGCGTGAACAGGTCGTGATCTACTGTGCTTGAGACCAATTCTAAAACTGAAGATTGAAGACGTATGCCTGTATCCACATGACCATTTGACGCATTATCTATAACTCAAAAAAAAAAAACACCTCCTAAAAAAAAAAGCAACAAAACGTATTTTCCCCGAATAATTCTTCCTCCCAAAAAAATATTCAATTCTTTTATAGGTTTGAAAACAGAATTCAATAATTCACGGAAATTACAACCTTCAATTTTATTCATTACAATAATGAAAATCATGTACAAAAAAATGCAAAAAAAAAAAAAGTATTACCCCAAGTAATTCTTCACCTCCAAAATATTCACTTTCTTTCTAATTTTCAAAATAGATTCCAAAAAATTCACAATAATTTCAAAAAAATATCCGAACTCAAACCCTCCAACAATTATTTACAATATGTAGCAACTAAAAAAAAAAACTACATCAGAATTTCTCATCAAGGGTGCGGCGTGTAGCCGCGCCGATTTCACCTAGTCGTTGTGTAAACCGCCACTCTCCAGGAACATCAAGCACATCTTCGCCGCCTCTTGTCTCTGCTTTGTCAGCATCAGTTTGTCAACATGGAGTTGCAGGGCAAGTCCATGTCCAAGCTATCTGGCCTCCAAATTCGTTTTCAGTAGGTGAGGCGCTGACAATGACGCTGTGGATAGCATTTGCTCTATGTTAATGCATTGTCAGTCTGTCAGCTGCGCTGGACTCATGAAGTGAAAATTCGTATGAGACTCATACTGATCTCAACATTTGTTGGCTCATCTCGCAGTGTACAGGACCAACGAGGAAGGTTTTGCTCTGAATCAAGGATTTATTCTCTTGAAGGGGCCTATATTGATCAGTGCTCCTCACCACAATGATGTTGGTGGCCACTCTAGCTCCAGCGTCACGTACTAGAGGGTGAGGAAGTTGTTGGCTTGGCGTGGCCTCAAATCAGTTGTTAGTGGTTTCGTTCAGCAGTGCCCGATCTGTCAACAAGCTAAGCACGAGCACACCGAACCTGCTAGCAAGCTGCAAGCTCTGCCTGTTACAGATGAACCATGGCAACACATTTCGATTGATAACGTGATCAACCTTCATGGCGTTCCGCTTACCAGTGTTTTCTACCGCGACAGATTTTTCACAAGTGTCGTGTGGCCTGAGCTTCTTGTAGATTGACTGTCAGGACCGGAGTTTTTAGGTTGACACTATGTCATGTACTCATATAACCTTCTTCTGAGATCCACATGTGTATTTTCCATTGTAAATAACTGCTTGAAATTTGAAATTCTAGTTGCGATGATGCAGATAACTACTACTTAACAGTTGTGCAGTGTCATCTCTATGTTTCAATGATGATGGTTTCAGATCGGGAGCCTATACAGTTTTCGGGATCTAGGATTATGTTCAAAACTTCATTTTTCGTAAGACAGATAGGTACAAAACATAGACGGCAGTGTTCGGATGAATAAAATACAGTTACACTATTTTATCATACTACTTACTATAGTGAAAAGTACAAACTCTAAGGAAGTGCCGCGAAAGTTAAGTGTTCTGCTACTAACTTCTTAGTTCCACTCTGCAATATAATGATACAGACGCAACTTAAGAGTGCAAGAGGTGCCAATCTCAACAAGATTTAGTATTAAAGAATGTCCTGCAGCTGTTTCAAACTGGGATCCAACTCTGCACCATTGCCTTCTTCATAATAACCATCGGAAGGGGTCCTGTATGCATCAGCAATTGCCTTCCCTTTATCCATAACTGCTGACGGCACGGTTTGCAGGAGACTGAAAAGACAGAAACAAAGTGAAAATTCAGTGATGATTCCTTTTGATTTGAATTTGAACATAAGTCTTTCAATTGATAGTACTTGTCTAATGCTACAAGGGCAACGGCGATTTTGGTCCTCATGGTATCAACAGATGCTGATGTGTCTTTCCGTGTTGCCTTTAGTAGCAGCGAGTCGAGATCCTCCAACGCTCTAGGAAACAATGCATCACACATAGTAAGCTCCTAGTTCATTATGCAAACAAGTATACCTATACGAAAAAAGAATCATCATATACCGTAAGCATTCATCCACGGCATCAGAGGCAGCTTTGCCTTGGCCATTACTCGATGCATACTGTGCCACCTGCACTAACATCATTTCAGTATGATCATTTGAAATCAAGTAAGTGTATCCTAACACATGGTTATCCTATCATGCTATAGCCTGGAACAAAGAGAGGAACCTAAATGGCTAGTGAAAACATGTGACAGTATGGACTAACATTCATCAGAAGAGTAACTTACTGCTCGAATATTGATACGCAGAGAGGAAGCTGGACCTGAACGAAGTAATGATCTGCTCTCATCATACTTTGGCTTCTCAAATTCTAAGGATTTCTCTGTAACGAAGCATGTAAAGGTTAAGCAAGCTATATGGTATGCTACGTGTTGTTCTCACATAACACATTTTATTTGCTAAAGAATATGATCAATGCACTAATGAACTTGTTTATCTAGAATGATCATGATTGTGTTTCTTTTAGCAGGCACAATGCTTGGGTGTTTCAAGTGGTCATTTGCACTAACGGGGGGGGGGGGGGGGGGGGGGGGGGGGGGGGGGGGGGGGGTAGACTACAGAAATATTTAGAAAGCTCAGCATTCTGGTCGATAAGCTGGTTATGTTGTGCAAACAAGTCTTTAGTCTATACTCTATACTGATAATTATCTGAACTTGTGCATTTCTGAATTATATTGAGTGACATCTCATATACTACTTTTTTGCGCACGGTTTGCCACAACCAGAGCAGGCGGTCAATACAGCAGTTCAGGTATCAATCAAGATTGTATCACTTGTAAACTAGCCTCACCTAGATCCCTGAACTGGTCTTGCGTCAACATACAGCCGGGACGTACGCCTCCAGTGGCTCCAGCTTCTTCCTGCAGTACCATTTCAAGATTCAGCACGGAGCAACAATGTGCTGAAACGCAAATGTTGTAAATCTAGTGCGAGACATAGGTTAGCTAGCAGTACTTCTTGACGTAGTTGTCGAACGGACTGGCTTCTGCCCCTGCAACAACCGTGGCACGAGAAAAATTGGTCACTCGTACACACACGAGAGCAGGCAGCTCGCCCAAAACGGACACGCGTAGATAGCACGATAGTACAATTGAACTTACGGCCGGCGGTAGTGGCGAGCCAAGCGGCGACGCCGGCGAGGGAGACGGCGCGGCGTCCGAGGCCGAGGCCGTCCGACGGCGGCGAGGTGGAGGCGGCCGTGACGCGACAGCATCGGCGGCGGCGAAGGGTTGGCGCTAGGGAGGGGCCGAGCTGCGCTCCGGCGGAGGTGGCCGGGAGGAGCGAGGCGGAAGGCATTTTGGAGGCGAGAGATCGAACGGCTACCGGCGGGGAGACTGGTTTTGAGGCTCGGGCGAGGGGAGGGATGGGGCTATGGTTTGCTCGGCGTGGCCGGCTAGCTGGGAAGCCGGAGCAAATCGTTTTCCGACTCGTGCCCGGTGCCTATGCACCCTACGTGGGCTACCCGTTGCCACTATCCGTCGCCCACATCAGCTTTAGCTGTAGCACAATCCTGGCTTGGAGAAAAAAGAAAGAAAGAATAACAACATAAATCCAGCACAATCACAAAAGACTCAAACCTCAAATAATGTAAATTACCTTAAATATGTTTGATCTAGCACCAGAAAAACACTTTACATTGTATAGGCATAGCGTTTGAACGTGTGAAAAAAAAGGATTAATTCACCCAAGATCAAGGAGCAGATAACCCGACAGGAGCTGCTCCTGCGATCCTAACACATCGATGATCTTCTGAAATGCAAGATAAAAAAGACCGATATCGACCGACACCCACAGCAAGCAAGCAGGTATACATCACTGGCTCTACAAGGAGGCCTTGCACTTGAGCACGAAGCCGAGGAGCAGCAGCGTGGCCATGAGGCCGCAGGAGGAGCCCCCGACGCGGTGTATCCAGTAGGGGTCGAACCTGACCACCCTCCGGTCCACGAAGCACGCCACGTTGATGGCCACGATGAGCACCACCAGCAGCGCCGGCAGCCACAGCGCCGACGGCAGCACGCCCCACCCTTCCTCGTCCTCCTCCTCCTCCGCCTCCGGCTCGCGGTCGATGTACAGCGGCGACAGCACGGCCAGCACCGCCAGGACGACGCACACCAGCTTCTCCGTCGACGACGGCCTCCCCATGTCTGTCAGTCAACTGGTGTCGATGGCGCACGCCGAAAAAGCAGAGTAGCCTCTGAAATAAAAAGTCCTCGAAGGTTTATGCTATCTATCTTGGCACTCTCTGCAACTTCTTTCTTTTATTCTGTGTTTGGCAAGCTGGGCCAATCTTCAGAAGCAAGCACAGAAGTACCTACCGAAACAGATTCTTCTGATCAGCAAACCTTTTGACTAGTGAGCGATTCCTATCATGCAAAGGAACATATTCAGATTTGTGCATTATTATCCACTTACTGATTGCACGTTGGTGGCGAAGGGTGTTGAGCAGTACTGGATCGTGATATGTAAAGTCGTAAAGGAGATTCTTCAGTTTCATAGCTGGTGAGCACGGAATCAGATGCCTATCGAAACAAGTAGCTTGATGATCCGAATATATACGGCGCAGTAACGGACGCGCCCAGATGGAACCGGACTTCTTGAAGCTGCGTCCATGCAGCAAAGTGTGGCGTCATATCAATACTTCCCAAACAGGAAACATATAAATACTGACAGATAAGAGAAGACGTCCCAGCTCGAACATCAATTTAAGGGCTTCTTTGATTTGTGGGATAGGGAAATTAAAGAAATGGAAAGAGATGGCAGGTGAAAACCTGTCCTCGTTGTTTGTGCATAGGAATCGAAAAATGAGGTCTTAGTGGATTTTTGTTTCCTCTATGTTTTGTCTTGAAACTGAGACCGAAAGGAAAAGTTCTTGTAGTTTCCCTTTCCACCGTTCCCGTGAATCAAACGAGTGAACATTGTCATCTCTTGAAAACTTGCTATTCCTTCACTATTCCTCCAAATCAAAGGAGCCCTAATTACAGAGAATTCAACAGACAAGTCTCAAGCTTTTATAGCTTATGCTAAGAGAGCACATGTAAGAAGACTTATCGTGCTGTACTGATTCCATAAGTCCCTTATACAAGTGTTGCACTTTTAGGAATCACGCGAATAAAAGAGGCCCAAGTTTTTTTTTTTTTTAACCTTAAAACAGGAGCTCCTTACTGCCAATTGTATATTAAAAGACAGGAAGAGTTACATATTTATATGGTTTGAAGGCTAAAAAGCCATCCTAAAAAGGGAGGGCTACTAGAGATTGTTTGTAAGGTTTACAATATAGGGATGGAGCTCTGATTTAGTCCTATGAACCAACATAGCTCTAATTGTAGGGCCCAAGTTTTCTACTGAATACATGTTCTCTCAGGCCCGTTGTAATAACTCCCGGTTAGCGGAGATTTGTTAAGTTTGTGTGAAGACTATTTTGCCCTTGTATTGTGCGTTTAATGCAATTCTTGGTGTGTCCAGCTAACTATACAAGTAGTTCACCCTATTTTCTGTTGTTTTGTCTTGAAAATAGAGTCCGGGTAGAGGCATTTCAGCACTTAGAGCATCTCACTGTGACTTGATAATAAAGCTCTACACAATGGCATAGAGAGTCAAAACAATTGTCAAGTGGTATATAGCAGAGCAAGACTTTTGTTAGAAATATAGATAAACTTGATGAATTCTCTATCGTGATGCAAATTAAAAATGATGAAACTTCCCAGGATAGAGGGCATACATGACACCCGAGCATCCTTTGTAAAGAACTCAAGCATGAAACAATAATTTATTCAGCAATATATTTTTCTCCATTACCAACTAATGATAAACTGAAACAAGGTAGACGATACATCATTCTCATGTTATTATTCCTCCGGATTCTTTCTCATGGTTGGTTTAGTTTTTGGGACTGTCTATTTGTCAGTCGACTGATTTTAATTTCGGTGTCGGTCGAATTTTGGGCCAGTCATTTGTTGACACGTACCACCACTAATCAGCGTTCCGCTCCCGCCCGAAAAAAACAGGTCCCCGCATTACCTGCACAACTAACGGGTCAAAATTTGTCCAGCCCAAACCGAAACAGCCCAAGACCAGATAAGAGCAGACACAAACAGACCCAAAACGACAAAGCCCAGCAGAAAAAAGGATTCCAAAATCTGATCGGGAAAACAGATCTTTTTCTTCTTCAAGAAAGAGTCAGGTCAGCTACAGCCACACCCCGTCGCAACTTCCTTTCCAAAAATTCAGAATGAAAATTGTTCTATCTCTGAAATTTCTACAACTCCCTTTCCAAAAAAACTCACTGACAAACCTATATCTGCAAAAGAAACTACCAACTGAAGGTTATCATCTGCTAATGGATGCAGAAATGAACCTATTTCTGCAAAAACAATTGTGTTCATACTACACATTCATACCCCATTGATCATATGTCACCACATTCAGAGAACTGACATTACAACTTAACCAACTAAATCATGAAATAACCTTGCCAGGAAAAATTCTGAGATGAACCCATTAAAAACAAAACAAGACTGAAATCCATCTTATAAAAAGGTAGGAACACTCGAACATTCCGAGTTCGAATATAGATGACAAAAAAAATGAAGCGACTACAGGAAGCATTTCTCGCATCATGACACATATATATTAGGTTCTTTGCAAAAGGCAACAAGACTAACAACATATAATATGGTTCAGGCATTAGAATGACCTGACATATCAGCCGTAACAAAATATACTTGGTTCAAACAAAGGCTGAAATCATATAAAAGGTTCAGGCATTAAGATAGATAAACAGACATAGCAGCCAACCAACTAGGAAAGGTGCCAAACTGAAATATAGATGGTTTCTGGCATTAAGACAAACTAGAAATAACTCTCATGCTGAGGTCTAGAGAGCGTCGAAGGAGACAATCAGGCGGCCGTCATTGTCGTTGTGGAAGAGGATCAACACAACAGAAACATCGCCTATGTTGTGATGAGTGGCAAATTGCAGCCATCCAACCCTGAAGCAGATCCTTTGATCTTTGCAGGTGTAGTATGATGCTTCGAAGTTGCCCCAATCATGTCCATAGATGAGAAACACTTTTCCTTCCTCAGCTTTGGGATCCGCTGAAAAGCCAATAAAAACACCATGTACTTAAGCTTCAGGAAAAATAACCATGTGAAAAAAGATTGATAACCAGTAGACGAAAAAGAAATTGCTATCAAAACAGCTATGACTGAATAAAATATACATTGGACATGAAACAAAAAATACACCTTCAGCGGATAGTACTTGGCAAATCTTGGTCGACCAACATGCATGCAACTAATCGATAAATAACACTATATCGAGAAGACTACAGCATGGTATACAAACCCTAGTTACAGAGAGAGAGCCAATCATCTAATTTAAAGAGACAAAAATCACATAAATTCCACTGAACATAATAATGCATCTAACAAACAGAGAATGACAAAAGTAAGAGAAAATTTAGAAGAGATTGAAAAAGAATATACATACTAGCATTAATGTTCAAGATACAGACAAACCTTCAAGCATTGCTAATAATACTAGAGAAAGAGACAACCCAAATAGAGACTGCAAAATATATGCTAAATGAGAGAGAGAGAGAGAGAGGGAGAGAGAGAGCCAAGAAACAGAGAAAACCCTAGAATCTAGAGACAGAGAGAGACGAAGAGAGAGAGGAAGAGAGAAATAGATAGAGAGAGCCAACAAACAGAGAAAACCCTAGAATCTAGAGAGACAGAGAGAGAGGAAGAGAGAAATAGAGAGAGAGAGCCAAGAAATAGAGAAAACCCTACAATCTAGAGAGACAGAGAGAGGAAGAACAAAATAGAGAGAGAGTCAGAGATAAATAGAGAGAAAAAGACAACCTAATGGTACTGATAAAAAACCTGAAATAATATACAACCTAAAACAACCTAAATAATATACAGAGACAGCCTAAAGCAGACACAGAAAATGAGAGAGAGACGAAAAAAGAGAGAGAGGCAAGGAACAGAGAGAGAGAGAGACATTAAAAAGAGACTGAAGAAAGAGAACAATACATGGGAAATGAAGACTGACAAAGAGAAAAGAGAGAAAAAGACACAAGAAAGACTGATATCCAAATTACACAAGATTGAAAAAGAGAAAGAGAAATAGTCCAGACTCTCCTAGCGAGACAACAAACTAAAGAAATCAAAATAAATAAGAGACTGGAGAAATAGACAACATTATTAAGACAGAGAAAGAGAAATAGTTCAAACTCTCCTAGCGAGACAACTAAAAGAGAAATAAAAATGAATAAGGAAAACGAATGAAACAAAGGTCTCTGGTATGGAGTCAACTTCCTTATGACCCCTAGGAAGTATTTCACTGAATAGGTATGGCACCTAATGAAATCAAATATACAAAATGCTGATAAAATAATCTAACAACCTTTGCATTTTGATGAGCCTCGTTTGAGGAACCTAGGTTACATCATTCAGACAACAATCTCTGAAGAAACATATGAAAACTAATGAACATATATAGCAGAGCACTTCTGATAACACACCTTCAGCAAAATAATTGTAACGGCATGATGTGCAGTTGCAGCAGTACATTACCAAAGAGTGACAAACTCTCTGTTCTTCTTATCATTAGTGGAGTACATGACAGCTTGAGCTCCAGCTCATCCTGGTTAATATTTCTCGGTAACGAATTATACACCAACCTTGCAGACGCAGCTGCGAATCGATTCATTGTCACACACACAACTACACTTACTGATGGATGGACTGATTACAGGATACACTTACACCAAAAGCATGATCAAAACACACCACATGTATAACTGAAGAGGACAAAATAGTTCATAGAACAAGCAGAAACCTAGTGCAGTGCATCCCAAAAACATAAGAAAAATACTCAGGGAAAATCTTCTCATAATCAAGCCCAGATCATGCACTCAGGTTCGGAGCGTACATCTATTTCAGTCATAATATTTGGCATCTGAAAAACTTAAATGCTCACTGCCTCACACATATACCAGGGCAAACATTTTGCTAGAAAACATTTTTCTTCTGAGGCAATCAACCAGCCTCGATTCAGAAACACACAGAAACCCCCACCTCGATACTTAGGACGGCGATTCAGCGCAGGCCGCCTGCACATGGAGAACAACACCATGGTGGAAATAAGAGAAAATTTGGCAGCGGTCACTCAACACCCCTACCGCCGGCGACTCACTACAACTACCGCTTCAACAAAATCCCCTAAAGCCAGCGACTAGCTACAAGCCTACAACCCCCGCTTCCACATCGGGGACCGAGGCCATTCGCGGCACCCCCCGTCACAGAGAGAAACTACAGTAGGAGGGCACGCGCGCAACAGATAGAAGGGCAGCTAATACATACCTGCGCCGCCGGATGACTCTCCTCCACCGGCCTCGGTGCCTCCAGATTTCCCCATCTGGCGAGCACCCGACGCGCTCGAGGAGGCGCCACTCTCCTCTTGCTGCAACTTTTGCTTTGCTATCTCTCCGACACCACTGTGACCCCCTCCCTCTGCTCGACATGACACGCAGCGCCTTCGGCTCTTAAACAATTCAAAAAATGACCTAGACATACGGGTTAATGGGCGCACACAACTAAACTGGGTCGGCTTCTGAACCCGGTAAATCTATGGGCCCAAAACGACAACATAACAGCCTGAGCCCTGGACGCGGAAATACGCGAATCTCAGAGATACATCAAATGGCCAGAAAAAACGACTGTGCACCAATTGAAAATCAGACGTCTGTAAATTAGCAAAAGTCTAGCTTTTTAGAGGGGGAGTACAAAGTGTGCATTTACATGCAAAGTCGTGCACACAACTAGGTGTAGCATTGCCCCCCCCCCCCCCAGCTTTTGTCGCAACGCCATTTGCACCCATCTAGACTACATCTTCCTTTGGAAAGGAAGTCTTCACAATCCCCGCCATCACCTTCAGGCCCACATCTTTGGATCCCAAAGAAAATATAAAAAAGATAAAATTTAGAAGATTGCCATCTGGATGATTTATCACATACTACAAACAGTAGTGGCATACTGGCATGTAAATAATCCGTTTGAAGGAATGTACGTACCTGAGGATAGAAGGTTACATTGACGCGGAGAGTTTTGGTGGAGTTATCAGTCTTTGGATGTGACTTTCGTTTGTCGAGACGCCACCTTTGATATTCGATTTTGTGCAAGGCATGACAATTGTAGTGGGTGTGGTGGCTAGTTTTTTTTAACGTTTGATGTCTACTTTTCGAATTAACGTTGTAAGCCGGAAGACATTGTTCAAGCCACTCTATAATAGCCCCAAGATTCCAAATTTCCAATAATCCACTCTATAAAAACTTCCTCATATAGCCAATCATGTAGTCGTACACCGGAGCCAACAGAGTAGCGTGCCCAGACGTGGGCGCCTCGTGCGCACGAACAACTGTAGTCGGTGGAAAAAAAAACGAAAACCCGATCCACCACACCCGACGCGTCAGGCCCACAGAAAAGTGAAACGGATAGAGGAGATACTTTTCTCGAGGGAGAAGCAGCCGCGTCGGCGCCGCGCCGCGAGGTTGGTACAACTAGTGGCCGTAGACCGTGGCGCAAGCCAGCCCGAACCCGGCGTGTCCCTGCCGCGACCGGCCCCTCCCACCTCGCCGCCGACGAATCCCTCCGCTCCCTGCTCCCGCCGACTAGGCGCTAGGGTCTCTTGTTCGGGATGGCGAGCGGAGCCGTCGCGCCGCCGCCGCCCACGCCGCTGTCGGGCGCGCGGCGCGGCTTCGGTGGCCGGGGAGTCCTCCACCAACGCCGTCTCGCCGCCACGCCGATGTGAGCACCCTTTATCCGGTTCTTATCTTGTTTCCGTCGGCTGGTTCGTTCCCTGGTCGTGGGCTGGTAGTTGTTCGAGAAATGAGGGATTCCATGTTCTTCAGTGTTCAGTCGCTGGTTACATCAAAGGGGAGGGACATGCTTGTTTGGATAAGGAGGAAATAGATCACTCTGTTGATTACTCAACTACTGACCAAATAGATTTATTGCATGTCGTAAAACGTAACTCCATGTACATTTTTGGCATGATGTGCATTATTTTCATGCAAAATCAGTTCCTTCTTTCAGGAAAGATGAACCTGTGGTTTCTACAAATGGTGGGAAAGAGGAAATGGTCGCTGATAGTGTTAGTGTTACACGAAAAGCATCCCTCCCTGGGCTTTCGTCAAGCTTATCCAATAGGATGACCCCGACACCTTTGAATCCGGCGGAACCATCTGATATGCGTTTCAATCGTCTCCGGCCCTCGACTGAGGAGAGCGATTGCAAACACAAGAGATATTTTGGCCGCTATGTTGCCCGGGAGGCTATAATGGATGAGGAATACTGGGTATTATTCTTGTTACTTGTAAAAAAAAAATACAAGCACTGATTGCACATGTGTTTTATGATGAGTTGGTGACAATGATTAATAGGCTACCCGTCTTTTATTTCTCATACTAATAGTAATAGCTCAGAGCATTCCTTGGCTGCTAATTTTTTTGTTTCAAATCATTTGTCTTCACTTTTAGCTAGTGCTAGGAAGTAACGAAATAATATTTTCATTACAACTTTAACTTACATCTCTTCTTACCAAGACTTGATAGATTGCCGCATGGTTGAGAGCAGAAAATCAGTATGAAGATCAGTCAGGCGATCGGTTAGTATTTAATAGCAGAAGATCACTTTTTGTTAGCATTATCCTTGTAACTAAAATCTGTGTATGATTGTTTTCGCACTGTAGCTATGTTGAAAGCTTCAAAAGAAAGTTTGCATCACAGGTACGTGTGTAATCAATTAGTCATCTTATTGTTTTGCTTGAGGCAAATGGGATGGTAAAGGTGTCAATATGTGCCTATTCCACCAACTGATCATTTAATACTACTTCCCTTTCTGGTTCACACTTATTCGTGCATCCTTTCTATTGTAATATGTCGTGTTTATCATCGCCAGTCATCGAATTGCAGGAATTTCATGCTTTAAAGAGGCGATGTGGCAAGCAGGTTGTAGAGAAGTATACCTGTTTCGTTGCGGTATGAGAGTAAATCTGTCTGTAACCCATTTATCAATTTTATTACTGGAACGTGGATCTAGATTGTTAGTTCACCAAATATAGCATGTTATGCTACTTCCTGAACTATGCTTTGAGGGAATCATGACTCATGCCAAAAGGACAATCTAACAACCAACAAGTTAAAACTTCAATTTTTTCTGCTGTTGTCGAGATCTTGTGTGCTAATCATTTAGCTCTACATTGTCAAACACTTAAAGTTGCTTTGCTGATATTTTCTGGATATTCCACTGTTAAGATCTTGCCCATGGTAAAATATTGCAGGTAAAGAATGATGACCTCACGCGAACTGTGCTGAATAGTGTCGTTGGTACGCTGGATGTATGTGTCAGGCATCCTCTGCATGGGGAGAAATATCCAGCGGTATGGAAAACTAGCACCATCGTCTTTCTATACTCCTGTTTGTGTGTTTGGTTGTTACATTTCTAAATTCTTCACAGGAGCCTGGAAATTCGCCATGTTACTCTAGGATCTATCAGCCAGATCAACCAAAATTTGGATATTTAACAAATGTATGCGTTGCTAAGTATGCACGGCGTCAAGGGATTGCCAGCAACATGTTGTTATTGGCCATTGATGCAGCAATACTCGATGGTAAAGCAATAAACTTTTCTGGAATTGTAAAACCACAGATGATAGTAGTTCATCTGCTGATATGTTTTCCCGTATTGCAGGTGCTGAAAGTATTTATATCCATGTACATAAGGATAACTTACCAGCTCGAAGGCTCTATGATCACATAGGATTCAAGGTATATATTCATTTAATTTCATTTTATATCCTGGATTTTCCATTTAGTTATAGAGCTGTTAGTTGAATTATTCTCATGTTGTTTATTGTAGATGGTTGACATGGGTGACACTCACCGGTCTTCAGATCTACGCTTACTCTCCTTCAGCAAGCACCAGGTAGTTAACAGGGGACTTGCCCCCATACCTTTCTTCAGGTGAAAGTGAAAGTACGAATGACATCAGTCCTCTTGATTTAGTAAAAGAAGGACGGTGTCAATGGAATACGTTTTACCATCTTGCACATGATGAAAGCCTGTAATGTACAAAATCCACCGAAGCGACTAGATGGGGTGACAGTTCTGATGCCCAGAATGCCAGTGTTGTGTGTGTGTGGGCGCATTGTATCTGAATGAGTGACTGCTTCACAATTTTCTTGTACTGTACAGTTTGTGGAGTAAGTCATCAAATGCTCCATCTTTCGTGCAAGGAAATATGTACAAATATCAATAGTAAGATCTGTAATTCAGTAAATTTGGCCATAGTTGAGTTGCTGTGTTTGAGTGTCTGATTCTACACTTCTATATTCAGCAAATGCCGGATGGATCGAACACTTGTACATTCTATACTCCATATTTTTCTATCTAAAAACTATGCATCATATTTTGTAAATTCCAAACTCATTTTATTGTTATGGAGTACTAGCTATTTCCTCAATTGGTTCCTATCATTGGGGGTGGCCATGAATGCGTGGCTGTCGATCATGCATCGCCGTCCCCGTCCTGTGCTAAGAAAAGCACGCAGTGATTGCTCCCTCTCTGAGCAGTGGGTAGGCTCGAACAAAGACAAACCCTGGCATGAGCGCATTTGAATTCCCCACTAGCTAAATGCATACATATTACAGTAGTGACTTTTCATTTGAGCAATCTTCAGTAGTAACTTTTGTCATAATATATTTGCAAAGGCTTCCCTGTTGTCGTGAAGAAATTACTCATACAAGTTCTGTGAGGTTGGTCAATTTTTGTGTTTGTTGTGAACGGTGGCTGCACCCAAAACATGAACATGTCACAAAAATGCAAAAAGATACTAGTAACGGAGGACATCCAAATTTCGAAAAGAAAAAGAGCACAACTGACAACACCATTGTTGTACTACAACTTGGTGCGGCACGGACACCAAACAGAAAACCAGGAGTTGACAACACTACGATGAGAATACAGAAAGACAGACTGACGAACTAGTGGAAAGTCGAAAACACCATGGTGCATGGTAACACTGACCGGACGAAACCACCATACTCAGCCAGCAAAAACTACTCGGGCCCTGTCACAACCACGGCAACCGCTGCCATCTCCACATCAGCTGCCGCAGCCGCCACCGCAGCCACCACCGCAACCTCCACCGCCTCCGCAGCCACCACCGCAGCATCCACCGACGGCGCCACCGACGACGACGTACGTGGGTCCGTACACCGCCGTGCTCCCGGAAGTCGCCGGACCGCGAGCCTTCTTGGCCTTGGCTGCAGCGGGCTTCTTCTTGGCCGTGGCTGCAGCGGGCTTCTTCTTGGGGATGCCGTCGTCGTCTGTCTGCGAGCTGCGGCCACAGAGGAAGACGGCGAGCGTCACGATCCAGACGGAGGCCGCGACCATGAAGATCGCCGTGAGCCACGGTGGCATGAAGCCTGACACCGCCGCCGACGCAGTGCGGGCCGACGCCAGGAGTTCTCTCACTCTCGCCATCGCAGTGTCAGCTCAGGGCGTGGTGTACGTGTCTGTGCAGTGTGCAGTGTACTACGTTGCGAAACTTGGCGCATATATATAGGCGTTGTGCTAGCTGCTTAGTTGCACGCAGGACCCGTACAACACACATGTGCAAGGTCAGCAATGGCCAATGGGACAGGGCCATTTGCTAGTCACTGTAAACTAGTTCACTGTATTCAAAACGGAACACTATTGTTTTGTTTCCCAAATCTCACTTTAGCAGTTCATTCTGGGAGAAAATTAAAATTTGTTTTTTGAAGAAAGCTGTGTTATGTTGTAAACTTGTAATACGGTCTTAAGAAGCCGAAATATTTCCATTATACAAATAGCCACATACAAAATTTTACTAAGTTTGACCAAATGTATGCAAGAAAATATGAATAATTAAAAATACTAAATAAATACAACATGAAAAATATTTTATGGCGGATCTATTGACAATGATTGGTATTGTAGATGTTCATATTTTTTGCTATCTTTCTGAAAACGCAGCAGCACGCGCTGGATCTGAACATGAAGGGCGCATTACTCGGGGAACTCTTTTGGTGATTCCCTTGCTCAAGGGCACAGACCGCCAAAAAAAAAAAGAACTCATGGACACACTGCATGTCGATCGATCTTGCATGCACCTAGAAACTTGGTATGACTTAGAAAATGTTGAATTTTGACTAATTTATATGTGTTATATTTGGGAAGAGGGAGTCTGAGTATTGATCATGTCGAAATAATAGCTCACATACATGAAGCTCTAAAAACTCTACACTTGTTATCTGTAGTGACCCCAAAAAATATGTCTTATTTTGGAAAACAATAATTAGAAATGCAAATTAAGACTTTTTTGTACCATATATGATAAGAAAGATATAATTATGTTAAAGGTGACACTTCTTTACTCGAGAGTGTAGACTTGTTTTCATGTAGGCTAAGAAAAATTTATACTTATCTGCACTAACAATATATGAATTTTAATTACATTTTGTATAGTATGTCCTGTCTCACGCCGTCTTACCTTCATCATTGCGCTTTAATGTTCCACCTTCATACAAAATCTCTACTAAAAACACTACTCCCTCCGATCCATAAATATTGTCAGGAGATGTGAATTTTTTTGGTACTAGCTCAGTGTTATTCCACGACAATCTTTTTGGACCGGAGGTAGTAGTAAAAATTAAATTAACATCCCTTGTTTGAGTAGCATCTGATGAGTTCTTTTCTCAACTTTGGATTATTGCTTGACGAGACAAGAATTTGGCTAGCAAGCTCCTTCTCCATAACTCCATCGGCCGTAGCGTAGCAAAGCTCTACCACTAGCTGGCTATGCAGTGGCTTGGAGTGCCTGACAAAGCCCTAGATCCAATATCTAAACCATTAGAGATTTAGGAATGGTAGCATGTGCAGTATTTATTTTTATCGTCCTTATTGCTTCTCCGATAACTCTTCCCACTCACGTGCTTAGCGGGCCAGTCGGGCGTGGCTTCTCTTGAATTTCTTGCCATGTTTCCGAAAACGCAGCAGCACGCGCTGGATCTTGAATTACTCGGCAAACTCTTTTGGTGATTCCCTCGACTCATGGACACAGGCCGCCACTCATGCATAGACACAGTACCGTGGTCCGTATGAGCGTGACCCAACCTAGCGATCGATCACATGCATTCACCCAATTCCGAACGGTGTCCCGTACGTGATAACAAAACTACAACATGATATATGCGCATGCACCCACAGGCCACAGTATGCGCTTTCACGATCATATATGCTAGCTCAAACAAAGATGCTAGCTAGCTGCTCCTTTAGAGCACAACAGATGAACCGAAAGCATCAAATAATCGTGAAGAAAACACCAACCCAGAAAATAGAATGAGCCAGCAAAAAGAAAAAAATGGGTAGATAAAACCAGCAATCGGTACCGTGCAAACCGACAAAGCTGAAACCGGCAAAGAAATGAAGGCGCGTAGAGATTCACGCGGGACTGCAAGATCGAACGGGCCAATTTTTTTCCAATAAAAGATAATATATTAATATGTAGAAAATATCAAGTACAACCGACCTCTGAAATAACTCAATATGACCACGAGCAATTAAAAACATTAAAAACACAAAAAAAAATCTAAGGCGATAGTAGCCAACAATGACATCAACCACTGTCTTGACAACACAGTTCCTGAGAAGCTTCTCCAAAGATAACGTCTTCATGAAGGGTAACGACACATAATTATCTCTGTCGTCGGATCCAGTCCAAGATTAGATCATGAATTTTCACCTTGAAGAGTTGTACTGAGAAAATTCCATGCAATACTTTTAGCAAGGTAGCGACGCGCAACACCCATTGCCAGATATGACCATCGAAGATCAGGGCAAAGGTTTTCACTCGGAGTTTCAGTCCATCCGCTTAACCAACACGCCTTCATCCGCCTAAGGAATGGTAGCATGTGCACTATTTATTTGTATCGTCCTTATTGCTTCTCCGATAACTCTGCCCACTCACGTGCTTAGCGGGCTAGTAGGGCGTGGCTTCTCTTGAATTTTTGCCATCTTCCCGAAAACGCACCAGCACGCGCTGGCTCTGAGCATGAAGGGCGCGTTACTCGGCGAACTCTTTTGGTGATTCCCTCGACTCATGGACACTATGGGCTTTCACGTTCATCATCGATCATAGATGCTAGCTCAAACAAAGATGCTAGCTAGCTGCTCCTTTAGAGCACAGCGGGTGCAACGAAAACATCAAATAATCGTGAAGAAAACACGGCGCTGACCAACCCCATGAAATAAAATGAACGAGAGAAAAACCCGGTAGAACAAACCAGCCACCCGTTACTGAACAAAATCGACAAAGCTGAAACCAGCAAAGAAATGAGGGCGCGTATAGATTCAGGCTGGACTGCAGGATCGAAACAGGTTGATTTTCCCCGATAAAAAATATTTTATAGAAGATATCAGCTACACTCCACCCTTCTAATAACTCAATATATCGAACTCAATATCACGAGTAAATTGATACTAGTACTGCTACTTATTATAAAAACTATACAATAAATACATGTGTGCAACGTTTCGATGCAGAGGCCGGGACGTTGCTCTCTTTTTGAAAAAAAAGAGTAATTCGATAGATCGAGCATGCACAAAGCCAAATTGTTAAGAAGAAAAGGAAAAGAAAATATCTAAGACGACGGTAGCCAACAACGACATCAACCACTGTCCTGCCAACACACGTGCCGTGAGAAGTTTCTCCAAAGCAACGGCACACAAACATTAGACCATGGCTCTTCACCCTAAGGAGCGGGATTGAGCAAATTCCATGCAATTCTTTCAGCAAGGTAACAACATCGCCATTGTCAGATATGACCAACCAAGGGTTTTCACCCGAAGATCCAGCCCGTACTAAAGATGCACCACCAGACTCGACCATGGTATCGCACCGAATCGCTTGACCACCACCTTTATTCTCTTATAGTCTTGACATTATCGAACACAGACATACGCCATACTCTTGCATGTACCCCCCAGACCACTCTACAAGGAACACGACATATCATAACGTTTTTGGTCTAAATGTTGGACCTTCCAACTGATGCTCAAACACACGATTCTGACATGATCAACGCCATGTGACAAAAAATTGTATCTGTATGTGCTTGTTGGCGGGCGACGGTGAGAGTGGCAGCCACCCAGAAAACCCACAATAAGGGCCCCTCCAGCTGATACATGTAGTACTTGCCATCAAGACATGATAAAGTTGGAAAAAAGGGACACTTCAAAAATTCATTCCATTGTCTATCCGCACGTCACCTCACACCAACCCAATCTACAGGCAGGAACAACATGAAGTCATCGTCCTTTGCCTCATATTGGGGCAAAACCGTAGCGCGAGTCACCGTTGCTGCCATGGTTGACGACCGTCTTTGACCTCCTTGTTGTCGTCAAACTTTTTGCTGCAACCACCCCTGTCCACGTCCACAAGGAGTCGTCGCGCTGCCCTCGTAGCCACCGCAACCATGCCACCACCAATTGGTTTCAGAGACACTGTAGTAGATTCCGAGCTCCGCCCAGTGCGACGTCGTCTAGGGGCCAAACGCCGTGCTACTTGCTAGGCCGGAGGTCACCTCAACGAGAGGGATGAGAGCCTGTTGTGGCGTCCATCGAACAGGATTTACCCCTCGGAGGAAGAGAAAGTCGGAGGGGGGGGGGGGGGGGCTAGGGTTTCGTCGGAGCCACCCACCTAGGAACTGTCTGGAATAATGATCGATGACCAAATAAGAGACCAGGTAGGTGAACTTTGCGAAAAAAATGTTATCTGTTCTAGCCGAACAGAGTTATATCGGCAAACAAAATATATTAATATAAAAGGACATTCTCTGCACCAACATAATGTCAAAAACTAGTCGAGTATGCATACAACAAAAAAGGAAAAAGAAGAAGAAAATAGACTTCTCCAAAGTGATTAATCACTCGCAGCAGCCGGGAACAAACTACAACACAACACACAGGACTACCGCAAAGGTTCTCCAAATACGACTCCTAGAGAAAAGGAACAATGCACATGCGCCACCGTAATAATTGTAGGTTTTCACCAGCCCGTCGAAGGCGCAGTACGAACTGGTCGATCGCACAGCCCAAAACACTAGGGGCCCCCATTTCCGGATAAAACAGGCCACTTCCCTTTGCAATTTTAAACCCAAACAAAGGTCCCGAGTGCACGATTCCAGGTTCCAGGCCTTAGCCGTCCAGTTCCAGCGCCCAGGTCCAATGATCGTGGGTCGGAAGTCCGTCTCTAATCTTAATCTCTCCCGATCCGAGGCAGAGGCCAAGGCATTCAAGCCTTGTACGTCGATGTGATCGATTCGCCAGTTCTCAAAAATTATGTAATCGTTATTATGCCAAAAAAAAAAATGTAATCATCTAATCGACATATATAGACTCCGTTTTTCTACAGTTTCCCATCGAAGGCTGTTAAGAAAAAACCTCCGATCGATCTGCATCTGATCTATACTGCCTGCCGCCAGCGTTATTTGTCGAGAACGCCACAGGACTGCCAGGCGACAGCGCGTGCATGTTCGTCCAATCGCCATCCCATTCGTCTTGTCCCAATTAGAACGATCAACACGGCGACTACTGCTTCGTTTCGCAATCACGGTTTCAGTCCAAATTAATCCAGGTCTCCCGACCTCCGACCTCAAACTTGAAGGCCGATCAAGGTTTGCAACATTTTTTCCATTACCCTGTCTTGACACGTGTAAAGTTCAACACATGTACTATTCGGAGAAGTTCATGCAGCGGCGTGGTCGTGTAGGAGCGTATTTTTTACCAAATCTGGCCGTTTCACAGACTAACAACGGATCTGGCCCTTCCTGAGAACTAATTGCAAATCTGGCCCCTCGGGTCGGCGCCAACGCAGACGACGCCGACATCGTGCAGGTCGGCGCTGATGATCCTGAAGAGCAAGTCTTGATGCCTGCACAAATAACGGGATTTAGGTTGAGACTCCAAGTGCAGAGTGTATAGTATAGTGGAAGACAGTTTTCCCCACGAGGGGTGACTCGAGGGTTTAATATCGAACTCTCGGGGAATCTGAAGTGGTAGATTTATCTTCTTATCCTTCTTTTGGTTACCTACAAAACAAGGTTAGATGTTTTGGTCCTCAACCTCACCTGTGGTTGTCAAGCACAAGGTGTAAGAATGATATCAGGATAGTTATGCAATGCAAACAAGAAATAAATATGCAATGATGGTGGATGCAATGATAAATGATATTTTTGGGTTTTTGAATGATGTATGCAAGATGAAAAGTATTTTTGTATTTTCGGATTTAATGATGGCTGAAAATAGAAAAGTGGTATATGGTGTTGGAAAGGTGTTTCTTATGATTAAAAATGGACTGGGGTTCATGGTTTCACAAATGCACTCTCTCTTTATAAAGTGGTAGACAATGGAACACACAAAGTTAACATATGAGATTGCAACACAGGGTTTGATAACAAGTTACTTAGATATATGGGCATCACGTCCTAACATAGAGATCTTTTGGTTATTAACCTCTCTTATACTCCACCAAGATGCGAACTAAATCATAACACCTCAGTAATTAAGATAACTCAGAGTATAGCATTAAGTATCATGACATGAAGTGAAAATAAGAACATGCTAGATCTAGTCATGGAGTAGTGGCAATGGTCACGCCCACATCCCCGGTAGCATGGTATTTTAGTTTATCCCTAGTGAGGTAACAAAGTAAGGTAAAGATACCAAAGTGGATCGCAGAACTTTCTCTCACGTTCACTGCACTAGCCACCCCCGTTACTCCAACTAATGCACACGTTCCCCCACACACGCTCTCATAAACATGCTTGATCAAAACAAGTAGACAAGAACGGGGTACATAATATGCATCTATACTCATAACTGAAACAAACATTGCAATCTCAAACATATATTAACTCATAAAGATCCACCACAAAGGTATTACAACGGTGACCGTAATCATGTTCAGCAGCTCATACGGTGCTAATTAGTGAAGCTCAAGAGAGGAGAGATACATAAGTTACTTCCACAAACCCATAGTCCAGAGGTGGACTACTCCCTCTTCATCATGGAGACGGTGGAGAAGTCGATGGAGAAGATGGAGACCACGCCGGCAGCGCCCCGCCGGAGTTTTCCCCCTCCAATCTGCAGCTCCTGATCTCCGTTTCGGTGTTTCTGTGTTTGTGCGGCGCTCCTTCCAGAGAACGACGGGGGACCTTTTTTATAGGCGTTTTTAGGTCAAGACATGTCGGTGGAGCGAAGATCGACGGCAACGGAGCCACGAGGCCCAAACGGGTGGGTCCCACGCGGCCTGGTACTGTGGCCGCGTGGGCCCCCGTTTGGCCCTCGGGCCTCCGTTTGCTTGCTTCCTTTTTCCATAGTCTTCTTCCTTCCAAATATTGACGCCCGTAAATTTCCAGGTGATTTCGTTGACGTTTGGGTCCCTGAAACATTAAAATACAAAACTAGGGTTTTCTGCCTGTGCAGGGTTAATTCCAAATAAATAGGAAAACTATGAAGTATTCCAAAATCATGATAAAACATTGATATAACCCTTATATGATGCAAATATGATTGGAATATAAGCAATTAAAGTGCAAAGTTCATGTATGCATTTTACATGCATCAACATCCCCAAGCTTAATCCATGCTCGTCCTCGAGTATGAAGATGATAAAACTAACATGGACTTTGCAATTTAATACTTAACAATGGATATCAAAGATGATTACTATTGCTACATATAGTCAAATGATTCATTCTTCAAAGGAGTAGCAATATGCAAATAGTTTATGAAGTGATATCAAGTATTCAAGACAAGGATGTTCATTGATAGTTCACAAAGTGTAACATAGTAGCAAGTAATATGGAACACATGTATGCATAATGATAAGTAGAACATCCTACAATGGTCATAGAGTGTAGATGAAAATCTGAATATGATAGGTGTACACTTTGGAAAGATGTATATGTGAGTAGAGGTAAAGCATGCATAAGTTTCATCCAACTTCCAAACTCTTCTACTTAAGTTAATGATTGCAATAAGGTATTCATTGGTGTCAAGCTCTCATTGCCCCTATCATAGCATCTTGAATGATTAAGGTTAAAGTGAAAGCAAATATGAGTAGTGTGCTTGATAAAGTAAAGGTTGGATGTCTCATGCCCCTTGAATACAAGTACTACACCATGTTACTCAACTTGGGAAACAAAGCAAGTTCAATTATATCATTGTAAGTAATAATAGTATCATCAAGAGCGTCAACTGGGGTACCTCTTGTCCCAGATATGGAACAAGCCCATATCAAAATGACAAGACAAACAAACAAATGAACAATCTCAACACCCTTTTTATTTACCATTTGGAATAGTTTTTTATTGCAAGGTGTGTCACAGAAGGTTCACCATAGTATGTAAGTAAATTTCCACCATGAATGATGCATGGCTTAGATTAGCGGCCCAGGCGTCTCTCTAACCATTTATACAAACTCATTTAAACTACTTCATTTCCACTATTTCACATGATAGCATCCATAACAAAAGTACATGATATCAACTAAATGAGATGAAGAGCATGTTGAAAGCTTGCATGTGACAGCACATATGGGCTAACTCCAACCCAAAACATTTATCAAGCCACCATCATAATCTTAATCACAATGGGTCAGTTTTATTATGCAATAAAAGAAATGTGCATCAAGTTCGTGAGAGCTATATAACCAATTTTTTCCATTGCAATCAATAACATAAACATTTTCATTCAGAGGTAAGATAACACAAAACATGTTAAACATACTCGGAATAGCATAAAGCCAATAGGTAGATATGGTGGACTCACTGGAATAACTTTGGTTGAAGGTGTTGGAAACAAGTTTTTGCTTGTTGGAGTTTTTGGGCTAGCAAAAGGGAGAAAGTTGACCATCTAGATGCATGCATGAGTGTCCATAGAACTAACTAATCCATGTTAAACCAAGTAAATAACAATCAGCACCAAAACATGAATAAGTGATAGCTCTACAAAAAGAATTTGCAAACTATTACTCATAAACAAGCTCATGAATCATGCAACTATATGTATCATTAAAAATCAATCAAACATCCCTTTTCCCAATCTTATAAAAGCATCCAACATATTTCAACCCATATTTCCAGTAGCTCTCTCATATATAATTGATAGTGTGGTGGTCTCTCAAGACTCAAACAAAAACAAAAACGACGCTCCAAGTTTATGCGATAAAGTGTTTCGATCGAAAAACAGAAGTTGGACGTGTGCAAACCGAGAGTGTGTAGGTCCAGTGGGGTTGTCTTCACATCCCCAAGCTTATGGTCTTCACCATCCTTGGATAGCTCTTGGTGCATCTCCTCCAATCCCTGTGAAAAAACTTCAAAACACCGTTTCTCCCATCTCTTTTCTGTGGGGTGCATTAATAGTGATAAACAAATAGGTTCCTTGCTGCATATAATCCTTGAACAAAAATTCATATGAATGTCCAGAAAGTATAATGTTGTATGCCTACTCATAAACTCAATTGGATCAAAAAGATTCAACTTAAAAGCTCAAAGCATGCATCAAACAAAATGGGACAGAATCTGTCCAGAAAAACAGCAGCAGCAAAACGTATTTTTCTACCCTACCAAACTTTCTCGAAAAATTCCGAAAAAATTCATGCATACAGAGGATGAAAAGTTGCAACTACAGTTCAAATATGAGCTCATTCGGAGTTACAGAATAAGAATTAAAAATCATACCGTGCACTGATTCGTGCAGGAATAAAATCTCCAAACTCAATAAGCAACTTTTCAAACCAAAAAGGGTTATTATTCGGCCCGATCTGGATCCAAACCCGCCCCACACGCACTCGTCCTCAACAAACCGCACGCACTCCTCAGCCAGTCCCCATCCCCGACGCCGCCGGTCGCCACTATCCCCGCCGCCGATTCGCCTATCCATTCCCGTTGCCGCGCTCCACCACGCCCTCACCTCCGGTCGCCGCCATCCCCGTCATCTTGCATCGCCACTGCACCCATCCAATTTTCGGCCGCCGCGTCCCACCGGAATCACCGGGGCCCCGCCTCCTTCTTCGTCGCCGGCGCCGGCCAAGAGCCCGTCGGCGGCTTCTCCTCCTCCTTGAAGGTATAACGTGTGCCCACCCGCCCCCCTCTCTCGTACTGCAGACAATGTTCACCAATTTTGAAATTTTTATGTAATGCAGCCTTATTTTTCCATAAGGTATACCCGTAATAGTATATGTGAATTATTTTGATGCCAATATGGTCTAGATTGGAGATAGAATGGGTGACCGTATTAGAAAATTGGGTGCCCAAATTTTGATTTGTGTTTCCGGTTGTAAATGGTGCCAATTGTGTGTAGAATAGATTTATTAGTTTGGAGAATAGATTTGTTAATTAAGTGGCAATGGTGGCAATGGAATGTAGAATCGATTTGTTCATAGTAGCTATATTTGTTGGTATCGAATTAATTTGTTATTGAGAGCTTCCGGATTTAGATAAATCATTATCTAATGGTAGAGGTATATTTTGTTTCCGATTATAGATGGCCTACACAAAGATTGTTCATGTTCATCACGGAGGCCGTGTTGTGTCCTCTAGCTGCGGTGTTGAGTTTGTGGAGATGACGAGTAAAGTATTGTTCTTCCCGCATAGTCCAACTTTGCGTGAGCTTGTTGTGAAGATCGAAACGGCGTTGGGTTGGTTAGGCACTATTGTTGGTTTGGAAGGAAGATACGATGCCGGTGGCTCTAGGTCTTATACTCAGATGATACCCATCCGAGACAACGAAGGGTGGGACTTGTACAAAGAGCTTGTTGAGAAAGCGGAAGCCTTGGAGCTTTTCAGCGTGGAGAAGCAACTAACAAATTCACACAACGGGAAAGTAAACCTCCAGCTATCTAATGACAGTTTGCTAGCTCTGAAACACATGTCTATAAGAACCATGTTAAGCAAAGAATCAGCAAACATTACAATTTTAATTCCTTATAATCTGTATTTCATTCCAAGAGGAGCTCTTGTATCGTATATTTGAAGAGGGTCGATGGTAAACATTGCCCGAGCACCATCATTGTAATGTTTGCTTTTGTAACAAATAAGTGTAATTGTCTGTCATTTATCCATGAGGTTGTCCTATTTATGCAATACCAAACAAATATCCAACATATAATTTGACATTAAGGTCCACACGAACTACATAAAACATCCAACAGAGTACTCAACATTACAATAATTATAAAATATTCCGACGATTTCTAAAATAAAACATCTTGGTTCAACATAAAGTTCATCATGTCAAACAAAAACCACAACATGATTAGAAGACAACCTCGCAGATTCAACCACAAATGCTTATGGATTCCAACTCTTGAAATAGCCCGTGTTGTATTTCTTCAAGAATTCCTTACTTTCATTCAGCTCATTCCTCCTCTCCTCTTCCCTTTCCCGTGCTTGTTCTTCCTTCCTTCTCTTGGCTTGTACCTCCCTCTCTTTCCGGTCCTTCTCTAATTCCTCCTCCAAGAGTTTTCTCTTCACAGATTCTTCAGCTTGCTTCCTCTTGCGCTCCCTTTTCCAAATCTCATTTTCTTGCCTTTGTTCTTCATCAAAAACCTTCCATGACTCTTCCAAAGTGTCGGGACCATAAAGGGGACACCACCGTGTCATGTCTTGGCAATGCTCACACCAAACCAGTGGAGGAGCCTTCGGTGTGGTTGCGTCTATTTTCCATAGAGCCGCTGGAGATGGAGGTGGACGCACAAGACGTGTCCAAGTCTCAGCCGGCCATGAGCCCTTATGCATCCACACATATGGTGAAAGAAGGTAGTCATCATACACCTCAGGCCCATCAATCCATTGGAAAAAGTAGCATGTACAATATTGCTGTCAGTTTTGTAAGCAAATAGGACATCAGATACAAATACATGTCAAATTCATAGTTGCTAAATAAAGAAACAAGAATACTCACGCGATGATCGCTGCACATGTAGAACGCACGACCGGCAGTAGCGGCGTGCATAGATTGTGAGATTTGACAAGCCTTTCCGCAAGGACAATTCGGAACCGGGTACATTGGTGGCACCGGAGCATCTTTGCATGATACATTGGGATACTTGCCTTTGGTTCTTTCTAATATCTTCATCTTACGTGCAAGCTCTTTGTAAATGTCAGGGGAATCTAGCAAACCAAAAATAAAACATAAGAAACTATATGGGAGAGCCTAAAAGTCCACAAAGTTAGCCACCATGTACATATATGCAAGAAAAATGAAATATAACAAACTATACAAACCTCCACATGCATATGTGGTAAAACAATATATTCTACAACCACTTACATACATTTATAATTAAACTAACCACACCCAAAGTTAGCCACCATGTACAAAGTGCCTCCTACAAAGCTAACCACGATTTACAAATATAATTCATCTAATGTCTCCTATAAAAATACCCACCTCATAAAATTCTAAAAGAACTTACATGTTTCCAACAAAAGAACTACTAACCACAAACCAATACACACATACGTTAACTACTTCAACAAAAGCTTGCACCAAAATTTTAGGTCCTAGACATTGGAACCAAAATGACATGAAATTTCATAATAAAATGGATGGAAGAGGACGGAAAGAAGGAGATTTGAGAGAGAATACCTCCAAGAAGTGTTGCCATGGTCTAATTTGAAGAAATCCACAAGTTTTAAGTGGATTTGAACTTTGGGGCGGAAGACAGGAGAGAGAGTGCTTGGGGCGGCTGTGGGGGAGGAATGAAGTGGGGGGGAGAGGCAAGAAAATGACTAGGGTTTAATCTGCTAGGTCGGCGCCATCGAGGCTGGCGCCGAACAGCTCGATCTGGGTTCAGTTAGCGAAGGGAGTTCGGCGCCAATGCCTCTGGCGCCGACCATGCCACGTCGGATTTCATCCGGGCCCAGCGGCAAACTTCGGCGAGTCCTGGCTCTGGCGCCGACCTGCACGATGTCGGCGCCGTCGGCGTTGGCGCCGACCCGAGGGGCCAGATTTGCAATTAGTTCTCAGGAAGGGCCAGATCCGTTGTTAGTCTGTGAAAATGGCCAGATTTGGCAAAAAATACTGTAGGAGCGCCGTGGGGAATGCCCTTCAGGCGGCTGATACCTCCTACCGTAGCACGTCTGCACACGGGGTTCTCTACTTCTGTTATAAGCCAAGATCAAACTTCCAACAAATAGCCGTCAAAAAATTGGATCAAAGATATTCTTAATTGTGTGTGGTTTCTAGTGGAAATTTCTGTGAGCAAGCGTGCTCCATCACCATCTAGTCTTGTTACTATATGATCAGGCAACCATGAATTGGCACAAATCGTTTTATTCACTTACATATAAGCAAAGAACTCATAGAAGTAAAAACATGCAACGCACTGACAGGAGGGAAAATAAAAGGAACACACTCACATAAGTAAAAGAGGAGCGGGTTCACAAAGGCTGCTCGTGGTGCATAATGCATGGCTTGTTTTCTCTTTCATTTTTGTAGTGTAAAAAATGCCGTGAAGCCCGTGCAACTAAGAAAACAGTAGATTAAAAGGCTGTGCAATACAGAAGCCAAGTGAAGGACATTCGAAGACCGTGCATTGTAAGGCAGTACATCGGTGCACCAAAAAGCAGTGCAATACATGCGCTCATGGCAAGACATCCAAAAGCGTTATATAGTTAGGCAGTACGTCTGTTCAATGGAAGGCAATGAAATACATGCGCCCAGGGCAGGATATCCAAAGGCAGTGCATTGTAAGGCAGTACATCGGTTCACCGGAAGATAGTGCAATACACACGCTCAGGACATGACATACAAGGTAGAACCTCTATTCCGTATTATAACCCTTTTTGGCAAACTAAATTGGAGGGAGTAATGAAAAACGACTCATGGCAGAACATCGGTGCAATGAAACGCAATGCAAAACTGCTGCACGGGGAAGGACATCAAAACATAGCAAGACAAACATCACATGCACTAGGGGCAGGACATAACATGCCCTCAGGGCAGTGCAACCGAACACAATGCCGAAAATGACATTCCACTACAAACCAAAAGACAGTGCAACCTATGCAATCTAGGCAATCATAAAAAAGTTCGTTCACATATCAATATGAGATTTAGTTTTGATGATCTCGACACGACTAGCATAGCCATGAAAACGATTCGTGATTTAGACACTTGGTTTAAAAGATTTTTATATGAATCTGCGAAAAAATGATAAAAATCCACCATGTCCTTCCCCACCAGGGACTCTGTCCCCACAATGACAAGTGGCGCGTTGTGTGCGTTGTGATTCATCCGTGGGTGGACAACCTCCAACAGGGCGCCACTTGTCACGTGGAGAGGGCTCAAAACCAACCTACTAGGGAGAGCCCTCTTGCTACCACTTCTGGAAAAAAAATCACAGTCAACGAAAGTGCCTGCACGTTGGATACAAACGCATGACAACCAGGCAACATGCATCCTGCTGCGGAATCGAACAGACCCCTTATTTTAACCTCGGGCTCTTTGTGAATGTGCTGTTCGAGAAAAACTGCGTTATGTTTGACCACGCAGGATCTTGAGCTTGTCACCAACGTGATCAACCTGGTTGAATTCTTGACACAACTTGTATGGTGCCTGCATCCTCACGCTATACTTGGGAAATGGATCCGGACTGGATGACCCCACCGAAATGCTGCCAAATCGAATGAGACCGTATCGTGTGAACTGAAACAATTGGTGCACCCGAAGCACCTAGCTCTAGTTGACCACCAAAATGATTTTAAAAAATCCGAAAAAGTTTGGATTGACACAACATAAATGTACATCGTGACAAAAATATAAATATAAATTTGAAACAAAACATCAATAGAGAATATGAAAATTTGTTATCTATAGTGACAATGTGCCAAATTGAAAGCCCAACTTAAATTTTGCACTATTTGTTGTGGGATTTGTCCATTTTGTTTCTTAATCTGTGTTATGAATATCGATTTGAAATTGTATGACATGTTAGATAAGAGTATTATCGATGCCCAAACTTTTTTTTTTTCAATTTTTTTGAAAACATTTTAGGTGGTTAAAGCTGGGTGCACCAATGGTGCACTCTCGATACATTCTCTATATGGAAAACCTTGTACTGATAACCGGCCATCGTGACAAAGAAGTTGCATTCCTCCACAGATGGTTACCTACATTGTGCCCTCAAGGAGGACATCAACTTCACGCCAAGTGAGAGGAGGCCGTGTGGCAGCTTGTTTTGCTCAAGAATGTCATACGATGTCGTGGACGTAGCATCTACCGTGGAGTTGCTTGGGTTTTTGACGAGGTAGCGTGGAGGGTCAGGAGGATGGAACCCACAAGGAGGACTAGGATAGCCATGGCCACAGGGACAATGTCAAGCTGGGAAAATTTAGGGAGACCCCCCAGGTCCCGAGACGAGGAGGACCTCAAATACTAAAATATATTTGTAATTATGGACTATTTATAAACAATAAAAGTCGATCTTCTTAGTTTAAATGAACAATTGCACACAACAAATCAATACAATATGCCACAAATGAACAAACTAAAAAGATCAGCAGTGACAAGTTTAATTTCCCGAAGTGTTTTTGTTGAACTTGTGATAACAAGTGTAATATTGGTTTATAGGGAGGGGCCATTGCACCCCCCCTATGCCGATAAGTATTTATTGGCATCCCCCGTCTCGATAATTTCTAATTGCTCGTCATAGGGTCTTATCATCTGTGCTTAGTACTTATCGGTTGGCTGCATGACGATTACTTGCTTTTGCCGATGGTCGTTTAAGGGATGTGAGGAAAGGAGGCCATGGATAGGACAGTGGTGCGTTGCAACGTGCCTGCTTGATGACGAGGTAATACACGGCATGATCAAAGGTTTGTCTAGAGTAATCTTGTTATAGTCTTCTTCTTCATTCGATCTCTCTCCCTCTCACCATTGCCTTTCACATGTGTTTAGCTAAATACAATTATTTAGTTTTAGTCGAGATTCTAGTCAATCGGGTAACAAGGGACCATGTCGCACTTTACCCATCCCATGCTCCTCTCGCTCGCCAAACTGGTGCAGTGATCGCGAAAAGCAATTTATAGTCACACAGCTAGCCGATAAGTACTAATCACAGATGATTAGACCCCTGTGACGAGCGATTAAAACTTACCGACACGGGGGATGCCGGAAATGGTTGCTAGCCAGAGCTGGAGAGGGTTAAATTTTGCCTAGTGGTCATCTACATGAAATTCATGGACCGCTTCTTACAATTGCTTCTTACAATTGAACTATGTGCTATGATCATACATGGGAAGGTAAGGGGAGGATCGACCTTTTTATGTTGACGAAATGAGTAGTGGAAAAGGAGAGAAAAGGAGTAAACGAGCAATAATGCCTGCCAAAAAATATATTATTCTAGTGCGGGGCAACTTAGGTTTAGCCAGATATGTGTCTGACGGACATTGTTTAATATAAGTTTTATGAATGGCATGACTTGATGATGTGGCATCATTGCATGGATGAGAAAATAGGCAGTGAGTTCAACACTTCAACTTATCTTAAATAGGTGGGTAGGGGTGGGGAGGTGGGGATACTACATTTGTTATCCCAAGTTGAATTAGTAAGTCTAACATATGTTTCCCAATTACTGCCAGTTGGATCCACATCGTGCTGATCAACAAGGAACACGATGACTTCAACACTCTTCTCGATTCATTATGGTTCTGATGTTGTGCAAGTGACCATGGCAATAATATAACAAAGTATGTGAAGATCGAACGTCTTCAACAAAAACACTTCACTTAGTGTTTTCGTCAATCTTGCGCGGGTCGCATTGTTCTAATAACTAGAATGCTACCACACGTGGTGTGGGGGAAACATGTGGAACAAATTATTGGATATCTGGATGTTTCATTATTTAGCATGGGACACAACATGAAATGACATACAAAAATTTATTTTGCAAACTATGTGATAAAATATACCACTTGGAAATTTTGTTCATAAATATAAGTTAAAATAAAATATTAAAACATTGCATTTTTTGGGGGATACAACATTTGATGTGGATCAGTGGCAACATTGGAGAAAAATATTGGCTAACCATGACTTCTTAAAGTTCCATTATCACATATGATCCGTGTAGTAGTTTGCAGATCCTAGTATACAGATAAAATGCGCTCTATAGTTTCCCTACCTGCAAAGTTTAGATACTCCATATAGTTGCATCTTAATTATTTTTAAGATATCCGGAAGAGATTAAATTTTCCCACCATTTATGGGGACAATGCCAAAAATATTGCAGATTAATTATTTTGCAGAAGTTTGCTAAATGAACACTTCATTATGTCTGGTTCTCAATATCTCTCAAGTGCATTTCTAGGTAATAGTGATTACTTCACCAAATGAGAAGCTTAATACAAAAATCACAGCGAAATTGATGCGACCCTGTAAAAAGTTAGGGGAACAAATAATCAAGTCCACTTAAACATGTCATGGAATAAAGCTGGGTCAAAACAAAATTACCTAAACAGTTATGGAGGTGATCTCGGCTTAAAAATAAGGCCAGAAAATTAATAAAATCCTAGTCAAGCAATTGTGTAGTAAATAGAATAATGACAGAAAATTCATGTCATTCCTGCCTGCCAGCCTAGCTAAAAGCAGTATGGACAGGGCCGGCCCATAGGGCGGGGCAGCCGCCCTGGGCCCCCGGGTGGCAGGGGCCCTAGCCCAGTCCAGGTAGTTGTTCAATAGAAGCAGTAGAATATTTTCTGCCTAAGGTCCAGATAACATGAGAAAAAAATAAAATGGCCCAAGAAGCAAGGCCAAGCCCACAACGAGCTGTAGAGTGGAAGCACTCACGGACCCAATTAATCGATCGGTACAGCAAAATAAATAGTGTATCACCGGGCCTGTCAATATTCTAGTGTCTGGTGTACCTAGCCACCTGATCTTCCGATCTTCATTTGATGTGAGAGAGTACTAGGAAAAGATAAGGGGGAACGGGGAACTGAACATCTGATCTTCTCCTTCGTTCGAAGGGGCACCGACGCGACCTTGGACGCTCTCCTCTACCCGCTACAGTAGAGGCGACTTTTTTCTCCCCCCCGCAGATCCACCTCGCCGCCGGAGTTTCGCCGGTTTCCCCTCCCTCCGTCGGCCGCTCCGGCGGCGGGAGGGTGGGGAAACCTCGTTTCCCAGCTGTATATAGCGTAGGAGCTGTTAGGGATCCAGCCGGCGGCGTCATGGAGGTGGTGGCGCGTCCGGTGTTGTCTTTGCAGGTGGCGTTCGTCCTCTTCGCTGGCGGATCTCTGTGGAGGTCTGCGGTGGAGCGCCCCCGTCCCCGTGCTCGCGCTCCTCTCGGACCGCCGTGTACGGGTCTTCCCCCTCTGGATCTTGAAGCGGCGGATCCAGCTGACGAAGTTGAAGCCGCTGGAGGTGAAGCAAGCCGATGCTGCCGATGGAGGAGGATGGAGGCTCTCCGGAGTTCGAGGCCCGAAGACTTCCCGTCCGCAGGGGGACATCTTCCGATCCAAGGTTTGAGGGAAGATGCAGCGGCGGCGCGCCATCGGCACGTCCTGCTCCTCGCCGGCGACATCGAGATGCAGAAGAACCTGAGTGTAATTTTCTTCCTTGTGCTGTTCTTGTCTGCCTACTTGCTGTAATCTCCAGCGATTTCTCGCAAAAAAAAAAGATCTTCTCCTTCGTTCAACCTGTTGCGGCCTACATATAGATCAAGCAACCTACATCAACATCGGCTCATGTGTCCATATCCATGTGCTTCTGTTTTCTGTATTGACAGTTATAGATCAAGAAACCTACATCGACATCGCCTCATGTGCCCATATCCATGTGCTTCTGTTTCCCGTATTGACAGTTTTATCTAAATTGTTTCCTGACATGTCTTCTAGAAAATGTGTATCTGGTTTTGATGAAATCAAGCAGAAAAATGGAGAGATGAACTAGTACAATCCCAAAAAGGTCCATTTGGCAAAAAAAAAAATAGTGATCAGTTTTGACAAGGCTATTTGTTTTGTAGATGAAAATGATGGTCTGTTTGTCACATTCAGCGAACCGATCTTTTGTACAACTATATTGTTTCCTTGTTACCATGGTATAGTTCGCTTGATCGTTACAAATAAATATTGTTGTGTCAGCTTATAGTTCAAGATCATCTATCTAAGCGAGGCACTGGATTTGCTTTTGAAATACAATACATCCTGAATTTTCGCAACAAGGGCCCAATCTTACCATCTCGCCCCAGGGCCCCGAATATGTATGGACCGGGCCTGAGTATGGACTTACTTGCCGAACTTACTACCACATAAAGTTTTGTACAAATAAAATGACGCGTTAGATTTCCGTCGGTCAATCAGCAGAAAAGAGAATTCGATAGAGTGTTTTTTTTTTGAATTTTCCATACTAGTATTCATACAAGGAAAACAAACATACAGATCCAAATACAGGCAGGAAAAGGAAGAGGATACAGAGGCCAAATCTGCCGTGGCACACCAGCTACAACCACGAGGAACACCAGGCAGCCGGAGCTCCACCACCGGAGGCGACGGAGAACGCAGCATCCCGGCGACCTGCACCCTGGAGCGGAGGAGATCCTTGCCCGTAGGCGTTGACGAGCCGCATCGGTCGCCAGCTCCGGAGAGCTGGAACCCTTGACGGTGGTCCTCCATCGGCCGGGGCCTGGCCCCGATCTCCAACCGCGCCGGATCTGGGGACAGCACCGTCCCACCTCACCGGAGGTGGCCAGATCCACCGCCAGCGCGCCGCTACCCCACACCGCAGACACCCCGCACCTCCTCCACCGGATCCGCCGCCAGCACGGAGACCGCGGCGCTGGAACTGACGGAGGATCGACGCACGGCGCGGATCCACCGATCCGCCGCCGCCAGAGGAGCAGGCCCGCCACCACGGCGCTCCAACGAGCACCGCCGCCGGAGAGGACGCGAGCGCGCAGCAAAACCAACACCGGCGACCCCACCGCCTCCACGGCGCCGCCGGCTGGGATCCCTACAGAACCTACCCTATGTACAACCGAGAGGCGGGGATCCCCCACCCTCCCGCCGCCGGAGCGGCCGCCGGAGGGCGAGGGATCCGTCGGATCCGCGGTGCGAAGGTGGAGCTGTCGAGAGGGTTCTAAAAATCGCCACTCACCGCTACAGTGAAACGGGAGGGAGACGTCCAGGCGCCGAATTCGATAGAGTGTTGGAGAGAGAAAGAAACAGCGTCGTGGCCGGCCGGGGAAGCTTTGCGGTGAGCACGGAGCTAAGGCTAATCTCGTGCGGCCGGCAGCATACGCTCGGTGTAGAAGACTAGAGAAGGGCAGAGCTAGAAAAATTAATCGTTGGGGTCATGAAATATGTTTTTGCACCTTGGGTATGTGGGCTAACCCGTGTCCCTAAGTAAGTAAAAGATTATTGCCCCGAGTAGTCGTCGGTGCAATTGACACCAGAAGTTGAACGTAGCTCCGTCCAAAAGATGCGATCTAGATAAGGATTTGGGGTGCATAAGGCGTATTTTTTTTTCCGATAAAGAGAATATCAATATTAAGAAGTATCAATTACACCCGGAGTGTTTAGAACATATCTAAACAATAAGGATGTACACCAGCTAAAAACACAAACCAAGAAAAATAAATAACCCCGTCATAATGATCACTGACTCACAGCAGTATCAAAACCAACACCACCAATGACAACAACTGGACTGTATAAGAAGTTCTCAGAAGCGACGGCTTCAGCAAAGAAACAACATAGGAGGAGACGATGAGTAGTTAGCGCACGGCTGAAGATGAAACGGTCCATCAATTGGAGTTATAAATGCCTCCTTTCTCTTATCTTTACAGGAAGTTTATGAGGTGTTTTTGTGTTGTCAAGCACGGGGAAGCTTCCCCTTCAGTTCACGGCGCGAGCGTCAGTCGCCGTCTACGAGTTGCTGTCATGGTCTGCCTCATCCCCTTCAGTTCACAGCTCTTTATATTCTTCACTCGCGTCAACGTCTTCTTCGTTCACGTTTTACCTCCGTCAACAATACCTCCTGCAGCAATGGTTCTTGCTAGGATGCTTTTCTTTTCTCATATATCCTTTAAACTACCCCTTTTTTAGCCAACATTTGTATCCTTCACCGTTAGTAAGGTCCTAAGTTTCGATTTTCTTTATTTTGCAGGTTGTGCTCATCCGCTCAATTTGTTCCGTCAAATCTTGGAACCCTTTCTGATTTATTAAATCACGGACTCTATGTACTGAAAATTTGCAATGGCAAGCGACCACCAGCCCACCAGTTCAGTTATTTTCTACTTTAGTGTGGCAGACGGCGACCCGGAGGGAATTTCCAGGAGAAAGCGACGAGCTTGATGGACTTGTGATGGAGCCCTTCCCCCGACCTCGACACCAGGCAGCGGCCCCACACTGAGTCCTCATGCGTGTTGCCGCCCTGCCTCTACAGTAGTCCTGCATTCCCCTGAATGTGCGAGAAGGAGGACAACGACGAGCAGTCCTCTGACCACTCACTAATAGGCGATAGCCCATCCCCACTAAGGTCCACGAGTTGCAGCATGGTCTGCACAAGAATTCGACCACTAATACCTGAACATAGCAGGTAATAAGATCCATGTTGGTAATTCCAATTTGACAAAATATTCCGTTTGTTTAGCCTAAGACTCGTTTGATTTGTAGGATTGCCAAAGGATTTGTATAGGATTGAAATCCTATAGGAAAGTTTCCTTTGAAGCCGTTTGATTCATAGGATCATATCGTATAGGAAAAATTCCCATAGCTAGGAATCTTGTAATACAAACTTCATAGGAAAATAACATGAGGTCTAACCTATTAGAAAAATTCCTTCACCACAATCAAACAAACTTCCTCTCTCCCTATAGGATTCAATTAGACATGTCATCCCAATCCTATGAGTTTCCTATTTTTACATTTTTCATATCCTACGAATCAAACAAGCCCTAAAATCTTGGTAATAAGGGCTCCTTTGATTCAAAAGAATGACAAAAGATTTGTGAAGGAATGAATCCTATAGAAATTTTCCTATCTTGGTCATTTGATTTGTAGGATTGGATCCTATAGGAATCATTTTACTACTTCCCATAGGAAATCTAACATTCACTTCAAGCTCATTTTATAATTCCTTTGGTGGAATCAAACAAACTTTGGTGAATGCACAATCCTATAGGATTGGAGTGTGCATGACAATGCAATCCTACAATTTTCCTATTCCTACGATTTTCCTATCCTACGAATCGAAGAGGCCTAAGATCCATGTTTCTATTCCCCGCGTTCTTCTCCGAGTAGTACTTTCCGAAATTTGTCTAGCGCTCTCTCTCGATTCTTATCCCTACAACTTCAGAACCACCACGATGGACAGATGGAGTACATGCAACCATGCACGACGGCCGCCGGCTGCGCAGCACAATGCACAACCACATGCCCATGAAACTAGCTTGGCGACCTTTCTCAAACAATGGCGTATGTAAAGTCGTATTCTTTGTAATTAGTTTTTGCGTTTTTTTCTCATGAAAGTAAATTAGTTCTTGCTTTCAACAATAGCAAACAAAAACCATAGAATAACACTTTATATTGGTAGCCAAGATCTGAACAAGCTCCGGCAGCTTCAATTTGTCCCGATAGTAAAGCATAGAATAACACTCCATGCTTTGTTATAAAAAAATAATCATGTAACATAATAATCATGTGCACTGCTTTACTACCAAATCTAGCTTCTCTTATCTGCTATTCTGCTTCCTTTGAGAAAGAAGAGTTGATTATTACGCTACAGTAAAACTAAATAAGCTCACCGATATTATTGGTCTAAATGTTTTTTGTGATGTTTCCATTGAACTTACAGTTTCGAACAATAATAAAAATACTCGCTGACATATTCTCATGAAACCTCACGTTGTGCCATGCTGGCTCAACTATGTCCTTATAGCAAAGTATAATCCAACAAGAGATGAAGTGACTTAATTTTCTGCAAGTCTTGTTTGACCCTTCTTTACGATATAAATTTATGTTCAATTATCACCACTTTCGGCCTAGGAAATTAATACACAAGATGATTTCATGTTATTTTATTACATTCACTGTTAGTGGAATACAGTATGAGTGTATGACGGATGGGAAATAGTGAAGTTATGTATGTAGGTGATACTCCTGAAAATGAACCTGTGTGACTTAGGAGTTCATCTATTTTGTTGTTACTCACTGCCATGTGCAATGTGTTGGATGCAAATTAGAGTTGTGGTGCATGTATTTGTGTCACTGTTATTTCTTGCTTTTGGGCAAATGTGTGTACTGGAATCTGAAGTGGATCATTGGCTGAATGGTGTTATTTATGGAATGGTTCTGGATGCGTGTACTGCAATACGAAGGGGATCATTGGTTGAATGTTTGTACTGGAACATGAAGTGGATTATTGGTTGGATGTGTTAAAATTCTTTTCCAGGTGGTAATGCAATATTCGTGAGAGTAATCTAGTGCCATGCAGATCATTATTGCTAAAGGTACATAAATTTGTACTCTATCTCCTGGCGGCTTTCCCCATCAGTTACCTGACATACAAACCAACTTCACATGAATGACTGTCATTTTCCTTTTCCTGGGAGCCACTGATAGGAACAACCGCCGACAACATCCTGTCGGTGTTAACCGTCAGGCATCAATATTTCCCCTTTGGAATAGTCCTGGCGGTATTTTGCTGTCGGTCAAGTCAACGGGAACTATTATCCTGACGGTGTTTTCCCATTTCCTGTAGGTTCCTAGGCGTGGGGAAAAGACAGGTTTCATGGTTGTGGTACCAGTTGATGTTGTCCAATCGCCTCGCTCAGGGTTCAAGGGGGTCGTGGTGTGTGGAGCTCTCGGCAAAAGCTTTATCCCGACGGGGGTTGGTGCTGGTGATGTTGACGTCTCTGGGCTTCATTTACTCCTTGGGGCTCGCTTGGAATGTAGTTCAGATTTTTGGTCCGTGCAAATATCCTGGCGTGCCACTCAACTGGACGGATTTTTAGGAGGAGCAAACCAGCTCCGTGAAGTATACGAAAATTTTGGTTAAAATACCGGGCATCCAAGCGCGGCCTTGGATGTCTTGTAAAAGAGTTTCTTCACCACTCCCCTAGGTCACTGGCTCTCGATCGCTGGTACGCGTTTGGTGGTGGGGATTGTTTTCGCTTCATTGGGTTGCTTGGGCTAGCTGTAGGGTTTTTGCATGGTTGTTCCTAATCAACCATGGGTTGTGTGATTTTCGGCCTAGTTCTCCTTATAAAACCTCTCAGTAATGAAATCTCAGGAGCTCCTTGTCCTCTTGACGAGGTTTCGTCAAAACAATAAGGCAATGTGGTGGGCCCTCACCGCTAATTGTCTCAGTCGATTGAGTATTAAATAATTTCGGATTAATTCTGGACATATCTTAATAATTATTCAGCGCGATGTATTTGTTCATCTCATCTAGTGCAAAAAATATATGTAAATACTTGTTCCCAATGTTAACAAAAATGTGATATCACATTCTGCTTCATCTCGGTATTGCGACCCAGTCAAATACGCCATTTGAAGTGAAGCAGACCATCAACGACTTCAAAGTAAGGGGATATGTAGGGTCCGCTACCACTTCTAACAGTAGTTTCTATGCATGAGAACCATGACCGTACCTTGAGTGTATATCACTGAGCCACGTAGGTTGATGGAGAGAAATTCTACATAACGTGTCATCATCAACCTGTCCATATCCCCAAAGCTCGCTTCCGTCTGCAGAGGCAGTAGCAGCCACCGCCTTCTCACGATTGAGGATGAGGCACATCGCGAGGATGGAAGCGTACGATCGGTACATTTGGGCAAGATATGATACCCGTTCTAGATATCATGATCAAATATGGTCAAACTCAAGTGACAGAGCTTAATTAGTACATGCTTTGGGGGAAGGGGGGCAAATGCCCCCCTCTCCCCCAAAGCGGTTTCGGCTCTCCGGCACCAAAGTAAACTGTTTTATTGCGGTGCCAATGGAGTTTGGAAACTTATTTCGACAAAGTTGTCTCTATGATGCCTACATGATTCCAAAAAGACATGTTTCCCGTATTAGACCCTAGCGGCCCTTTCCCTCACTGCCGGAGGGGAAAGCTTATGGCGGATTGTGTGAAGGAGAGGAAACAGTGGTTTAGGCGCGCCATCTTGATACAAACTAGAAAATACCCCGCGCGTTGTTGCGGAATTTGTAATAATTATTATTGTTTTGTGATCAAATATCAGGAGGTTTAGTCAAGAGAAAGTACAAAAATGAATCAAATAAAGTGGATGAAAAAAGAATATCCATTTAACTGATTCTGGGTATCAGACAATGTAAATGATACATTTGTTACAACCACCAAATGGAAATAACTTGTTGAAAAAAGTTTAGTATTGGTGATAAATCATACCAAGAGGCAAGAGATCCATCATGAATGACCTCCCATGCACTCCCTTCAATTCGGTATTGATGGAGACTACCATGAGAGAAATGAAGGGACATACATTAATTCCGTTATACTTTGCTCAGTCTAGATGAATATGCATTTGAAAATATAATACTTCCATGATACTACTATGGGTCATAGTTAGTGGCACTTGTATCGGCAATCGGCAGGTAGAAACATGATCCTCTCGATGGACTGTAATAAGCATGGATATTGCAAAAATTCACTTTGGCTCTCTCGGGTGCCTATTCTCATGTTATTTTTTCAGAATTAAATAAATTTGATAACACTTTAAAAATATCTGAAATAAATTGGCCACAAACATATACAAGTTTTGAACATCCGTGCAAACCTTCGGAAGGAAATGACACTTCCTGTATAAAAAAATGAAAATCATGAAGGAGATATGCCCTAGAGGCACTTAATAAAGATAGTTTATTTGTCATATCTCAATTGTTCGTAATATGTTTTATACCATGCTATAACTGTATAAGCGGAAACATTAATACACTGTGGTAGATAAACAACCAGGTCCCTAGTAGCCTCTATTTAACTAGTTCATTGTGCAATCGATGATCGAGGTTTCCCGATCATGTGGCGTTGGTGTCAATTGACAATGGAGTCATATCATTGGTAGAATGATGTGATGGACATACCCAATATTTGTAGGACGTAGTCATTACGCCTTTGACCGTGAGATCAACTCTTATCGCTATTCCTGGAAGATGCTTTGATTGCATCAAACGTCATCACTTATATAGTATGACAATAACGGTGTCCCTCTCGGGTATCGGAAGGGAGTATGTTGAGACGAGGGGTCAAGAGCGGGATTTGCCAATCCGCATAGCAGGACAGATACTCTAGGGCCCACTCGGTGAGATTATGTCAATGAGCTTGCAAGCATGTGACTAGGTCACGAGGACATAATATCACGGACGAGTAAAGAATAGTGTTGTCGGTAACGAGATCAAGCTAGGTATCATGATATCTATGAACGAGTCTCGGACACGCTAAGTATCGCCAGGCAAAAGGTTTAAGACTCGACGTCTAAGGTTCGAACGAAAAAGGTATTCGTTATCTCACAGGGATTAATCTTGGGTATCCAAGGTCCACGGATTAGTCATTAATCGGAGAGCGTGTCTCGATTATGTCTGGTGAGATCTCGAACCGTAGGGTAACACACTTAAGGGGATATGACATGTTTATTTAGATTGGACGTAGAGAAGAAAATAGAGAGAAGAGCACCGGAAGTGTTCCGGACACATCGGAAGTGTTCCGGGTGATATCCGACGGAGTTCGGGGGCTGACGAAATGGTTTTCGGAGCCGAAATAAATTAGATAATATGTGTTTAATATTAATTAGTGTAATTAATAGTTAAATACATTTTTATTTATTTATTTTCGGATTTATTGGCAGCCCCAATTCCAAATGGGCCTAACTTTGGAAGAAAGGCCCATAAGGGGGGGAACTTCCCCCCCAGGGCTAGCGCACCATGGGAGGAGGCCGAATGGGCCACAAAGGGCCCATGAGGGGGCCGGCTGGCCATGTGGGGTTTAGTCCCACATGGCTTAGCCAAGGGAGATGGTCTCCCTCCTCCGCCTATATATGAGGTGCCCCCCTTGCCTTGGAAATTACACCAGAAATTCCTCTCTCTCTCTCTCTCACCTTGAGCGTGACTCCGCAATTGGGGTAGCGCTTGGGTTGAGTTTTTCTCCACCATATGCACTCCGCCGTGCTGCTGGTCTTCCGGTCCAAGTCTTCTACTTCCGCTGCTCGTCCCTGGATCGGAGCCCGGAGGTCGTCATCTCTGCCGTATGTGTGCGACTCCCTGCGAGGCACCACACTTGGGGTGCTAGGAGGTGCTCGCCTCCACCACCATGAGGACGGCGTCACCCTCATCGTCATCGCCGCCTTCATCGCGTCAAGATCTTCGCGACCTCGAGGTCGGCTACGTCGTCTTCATCACGCGTCGTCATCGAAACAGATCTTTTGATCGTCGACGCTTACGGTCTACAAGGGTATGTATACCGTCTACCGTATAGTATATCTGCATAGAGTAGATCCTGGCTAGTATAAGGTTATCGTTGTTAGAATTTTTTTGTTTTCTGCCTACGATCCCCTTCAGTGGTATCAGAGCCGATCTATGCGTAGATATAGCTATACCGGTTTTAGAACCCATGTTCTCATGGGGGCATCGTTCTTTTAGAAGCTATCCTCTAGCGTGCACTTGTTTAGCCGGCGGCATCGAGTTGATGAAGCGGCCCGGACCGACCTTACGCGTACGCTTACGCGAGACTGGTTCCACAACTGACATACGGCTTGTACCGTATATGTGGCTGGCGGGTGTCTGTCTCTCTCTCTTTAGTTGGCTTTGCATTTTCAATGGAGGGCCCGAAAGGGATACATAAATAGCGACTATTTGATCGTTGTTGTGGTCATAGGTTCGTAGGTATGAATCGGTTCTATTTACGAAAGCCCCAAGCCACGTAAAATATGCAAAAGATAAAGTAGAAAGCGTCTAACTTTATTTTGCAGGGGCAATGTGATATGGTCAAGGTAGGTTTGATAAATTGTTTATAAACTGTGGGCGCGAAGGAGACCATCGGCGCAAGGACCATATCACGTCGCATTACATTTTGATGTTATGTTGTTGTTTGCATCTTATATTGTGTATATATATATGGTTATATATTAGTTACACGGCGGTAGTAATATAAGATGATCCCTCCAAAATACCATTAGTGTTCTCCCTTTGGCGTGCACCACCAAGAAAGTTCTACGTTATGAGGCAGGCCGTGACGATCGGGTGTCAGACATATCGTCGTTCGCATACGGTGGGTGTAAGACATGTTTGCACAAGCGTATACGCTGAAGGTTATTATGGCGAGCCTAGCATGTACAGACATGGCCTCGGAACACGGTGACCGAAAGGTTAAGCATGAGTCACAGAGTTGTTGTGATTGACATGTCGATGTCTACCTCTGAAGTTATGTTGCCGGCTCTGACGATGAGGGGTTGCATAATGGATGAGGATCGTGTAATCACTAAAACGATTAGAGGGATATTCGTTTTGAGTGGGAGTTCTGGTAGTTTTATTTTATTAAAACTTGAACCCATATTTATTATGAACAAAGTCTTTATGTTTTGCAAAACCTTTGTAGATATTAACCAGTGTAATAGCCATCTTTAAAAATTAGGAGCATTCCTGCGATTGAGAAACTTAAAAGGTTGGGTCCAAACTTCATAGTTTTATACGGTAGCTTGAGGATACTCCTTGTTTAAACCGTTAGCTCTATGTGATACAATACCCGCTAGGAGATAAATCCGGAGATTCCGCTAACAAAAGGATAATTTGGATTATCAAGTTTTGTGCGGATAATTTCATCATAGTCCAGTGTATGCTATGATCTCTACCATAGAGAATCAACTGTGGGTGCGAGTTGTCAGATCGCGAACATATGAGATGATCGCTGAACTCGAGATACACCGCAAGTTGGGTTGATGAAGTTTATCAGTACTTTGACTGTTTTCTTCTCGACCCAGATGGAAGAGAACATTCGCATTAAAGGAGCATGTGGCAGTCATACTTGATGACATTGGTCATACTTGATGACATTGGTCATACTTGATGACATTAAGACGCCTCGCTCAGCTCGATCACTGGATGACAGAAAATGTTGCCAGATGCAAATGTTTTTGTCATAGACTATGTCATGCAAGGGGAATCGTTCACCTTCATGAATTCTTGATTGCGTTGGAAGAATCAAGTAGATGAAACAGATCGCCGGGAAGTTATCAATGATAATGGTGTATATATGATATACACGTTATGAATGTTTTACCTAAGCAAGTACTCGCAGTAGTGACTAAGTTTTGATACTAGTCATGTTTTATGAAAACAAGATTTTCTGCTTGAGTAGCTTGGAAGGATGAGGTGATAATGTGTGTTGATGATGGCAGACAATATGTTGTGATGGTCATAGACACTCTCCCTCTGCATCTACCATTTGAGTAAATTCTTTTGTGATCGCCTGTTAGTATGATCATTATAAGTGTGTCTCCTCTAGCGAGACGATTGTTCATATATGTTAGTGACAAAACGTTGTCCTATATTTATGAAGTAATGATCATACGTCGATTTGAATTTATATGGTAGAAGCTCCCACATTCATAACATTAATGCCAAAGGATATAAACTTAATAAAGACACCACATTCTTGTGGCACTAACGTTTAAGTCATGTCAAAGTTATAGTCAATGAAGAAGCTCCATTCAGATGGATCTCGAGTCCTTAGATTTTGATCTTTTGACACTTGCAAGATAACTAAGACACCGTTTTCGGAAAACGGGCATATAACTTATTGAGAATCATGCATATGGATGTATGTGGATCAATGAAGTAATTAACGTGTAGTGGAAATCTTTATTTCGTAAACTTCACAAATGATTCGAGTAGATATGGATATATCCACTTGATCAAATGTTGGTCTGAAAGGTTTTGATTTGATCAAACAAGTTCGAAGTGAAGTAGAAAAATAGACTTAACAAGAAAATCAAATTCTGCGATACAGATCGTGGAAAAAGATTTGAGTTATAAGGTTGGCATATCATTGGAAGACTTGTGAGAAGAGTTCCACAAATTACGTCGCATGGAACACCACAATGTTGTGGTGTGTTTGGACGTCGTAATCACACCTTATTGGATATGTGTGGTAAATAAAATCTCTTATCGAATTATTGTGATCATTGGAGTATATGGTAGAAACAAAACATTCACGTTAGATAATAGGGAAACCATCTAATCCGTGGAGGCAATACCATATGAGTGATGGCATGGCTTTTAGCCTAGATTGTCGTTTCATATTTTAGTGTTTTGATGTGATCAAACCTAAAATGGATAAATCTTTGTAGTGTACCTAAAGAATTGTTGGGTACATGTCTCACGACATAGGCAAAATTGCCGGAATATACCTTGAAAAGAAATAGTTTCTTGTCCAAGGGTATAAGTGGGAAAGAAAGTAGAGCAAGACGAAGTTAATGAACTTTCTCTCCAGACATCAGAGTGGCGCAACGGAAAGTGTTTCCGTGTCGTCCTCCTCAATCGGAAGGAAAATGATGATAAAGATCATGATGCTCTGAGCTCATACTAAGACCGTAGGCGTACGAGGCTGTGTTCCGCAATGTGTGGTACGACAATCTTGTTATGAACGTCATGTTAATGGAACATGACAAACCTACGAACTACGAAGAAGTGATGGTGAACCTAAGTCCGAAAATTGGCTATATGCCATGTAAATCCGAGATAAAATCCATGTACGATTACCAAGTAATGACTTGGGTAAGTCTTCTTGATGGGCTCAAGGCCGTTAAGAGTGAATGGAATTTTATGACAAAATAGACACTGACGGAAAGACAACCGTCTATAAGGATCGATTTGTCGTAAAACAGTTTCGACAAATTCAAAAGTTGACCACAACAAGATTTTGTCTCAAGTGGCGATGCCTAAGTCTGTTTAGGATTGTTCTAGCAATTATTTTCAATTAAGAAATTGATGGATGGATAAAGAAACCGTGTTCCCTAATGGCAACATTAAGGAAGAGTTGTAATCGGTACAACAAGTAGGTTTGGTTGATCCTAAGGATGCTAGACACGTATGCAAACTTCAGCTGTCCATTCATGGGCTGAAGCAAGCATATCGGAGCTGGAATCTTCACTTTGATAATGTGATCAAAGGATTTTGGAGTTGTCCAAAATAGTTGAAGAAACCTGCATTTACAAAGAAGTGAGTGGGAGCTAAGTAGCTTTTCTTGATCTTATATGTGAATGGCATATTTGAGTGGGAGCTAAAAGAAATTCCCTGGTCTTATATACGGAAGGCGTATTTAAGTGGGAGCTAGTGTCATTCCTGATTTTATGTAACGACATATTGAGAATGATACAGATCCTCTAGCAAAGTATAAATGATTATTTAAGTGATTAAATTTTCTATGAATGAAGTTAGGAGTATTAGGCATCAGGTCTATAATTGTATAGATCAAAAGGGGCTTAATAACATTAGGTCGGAATATTTTCCTAGGTTAAGATTCTGAAGTGTTTTCAGAATAGAACAAGCGAAGAAAAAGGTTCTTACTTGTATGACTAGGTAAAATATTAAGTTTATCTTGGTTTTCAGTGATAGCTAATGAAAGAAAAGGATGTCCGACATCCTCTATGCCTCAGCCATAGATTCTATCAGACTGAAAGCTCGACTTGGTGTGACCCAAGTTCTTGGTTGAAGAACGGGTTCTAGAGTGATCCCTGGATGGATCAATGAACAAACGTTAAGTATTTTCTTCAGTGTCTGAGAGAACTGAAGATATGTTTTCTGGTATAGGGTAAGAGTGAAAAGACAACTTGCCGTAAAAGGGTTACGATGATGCAAGTTATGACACTGACCCATACGACTAGAAATCTCATACAGGAGATGTCCTTTGTTTTGAAGAAAGACATGGTTAGCTTGTGAAGTCGCATATGAATGCACTGTCGCATAATCTACATAGGTATAGAAATATATGGCAACTCCAGAAGTAGCTAGTGTGATTGGACTGAGCGGTTTTCCGAGCATGTATGGTTCCCTTAATAGATCTCTTAGACTTTTAAGGCCCATGCTACGCGAAGGTTCGAGTCTCACTCCATCGACTAAGATATATTTCACCGTTATCATATGATACGGGATGATGTCAAACGAGTTGACATAGAAATGTTGCAAAGTACATACAGATCTCAATGTGGGAGATCCGTTGACTAAACTTCCTCTTCCACGGGCAAGCCTGCACCAAGTTGCTATAGTGTTTAAGCTTTTACCAAAGTGGTAAACTAGATTAAGTGTTACTCTAGTGCAAGTGGGAGACTGAAGGAGATATGCCCTAGAGGCACTTAATAAAGATAGTTTATTTGTCATATCTCAATTGTTCGTAATATGTTTTATACCATGCTATAACTGTATTAAGCGGAAACATTAATACACGTGTGGTAGATAAACAACCAGGTCCCTAGTAGCCTCTATTTAACTAGTTCATTGTGCAATCGATGATCGAGGTTTCCCGATCATGTGACGTTGGTGTCAATTGACAATGGAGTCATATCATTGGTAGAATGATGTGATGGACATACCCAATATTTGTAGGACGTAGTCATTACGCCTTTGACCGTGAGATCAACTCTTATCGCTATTCCTGGAAGATGCTTTGATTGCATCAAACGTCATCACTTATATAGTATGACAATAACGGTGTCCCTCTCGGGTATCGGAAGGGAGTATGTTGAGACGAGGGGTCAAGAGCGGGATTTGCCAATCCGCATAGCAGGATAGATACTCTAGGGCCCACTCGGTGAGATTATGTCAATGAGCTTGCAAGCATGTGACTAGGTCACGAGGACATAATATCACGGACGAGTAAAGAATAGTGTTGTCGGTAACGAGATCAAGCTAGGTATCATGATATCTATGAACGAGTCTCGGACACGCTAAGTATCGCCAGGCAAAAGGTTTAAGACTCGACGTCTAAGGTTCGAACGAAAAAGTATTCGTTATCTCACAGGGATTAATCTGGGTATCCAAGGTCCACGGATTAGTCATTAATCGGAGAGCGTGTCTCGATTATGTCTGGCGAGATCTCGAACCGTAGGGTAACACACTTAAGGGAGATGACATGTTTATTTAGATTGGACGTAGAGAAGAAAATAGAGAGAAGAGCACCGGAAGTGTTCCGGACACATCGGAAGTGTTCCGGGTGATATCCGACGGAGTTCGGGGGCTGACGAAATGGTTTTCGGAGCCGAAATAAATTAGATAATATGTGTTTAATATTAATTAGTGTAATTAATAGTTAAATACATTTTTATTTATTTATTTTCGGATTTATTGGCAGCCCCAATTCCAAATGGGCCTAACTTTGGAAGAAAGGCCCATAAGGGGGGGGGGGGGGGAACTTCCCCCCCAGGGCTAGCGCACCATGGGAGGAGGCCGAATGGGCCACAAAGGGCCCATGAGGGGGCCGGCTGGCCATGTGGGGTTTAGTCCCACATGGCTTAGCCAAGGGAGATGGTCTCCCTCCTCCGCCTATATACTGAGGTGCCCCCCTTGCCTTGGAAATTACACCAGAAATTCCTCTCTCTCTCTCTCACCTTGAGCGTGACTCCGCAATTGGGGTAGCGCTTGGGTTGAGTTTTTCTCCACCATATGCACTCCGCCGTGCTGCTGGTCTTCCGGTCCAAGTCTTCTACTTCCGCTGCTCGTCCCTGGATCGGAGCCCGGAGGTCGTCATCTCTGCCGTATGTGTGCGACTCCCTGCGAGGCACCACACTTGGGGTGCTAGGAGGTGCTCGCCTCCACCACCATGAGGACGGCGTCACCCTCATCGTCATCGCCGCCATCATCGCGTCAAGATCTTCGCGACCTCGAGGTCGGCTACGTCGTCTTCATCACGCGTCGTCATCGAAACAGATCATTTGATCGTCGACGCTTACGGTCTACAAGGGTATGTATACCGTATTCTACCGTATAGTATATCTGCATAGAGTAGATCCTGGCTAGTATAAGGTTATCGTTGTTAGAATTTTTTTTGTTTTCTGCCTACGATCCCATTCAAATCAGAATGGCACCAGAAAAACGCGTAGACAGGCCCTGGCCCAAAAAGCCCCCCACCATCCCACATCGCACCTCACCTGCTCGCTGTCGCTGCTGTTGACGAGCAAGCCAGGACCACAAGAACAGTTGCAGAAGCGTTGCTTGATCGCCGCTGGATCGGCGACATCACGGGACCCCTTACTGTGCAGCGTCGTTCCGATTTTCATCAGTAGTATGAATCGTACTAGTCACATTTTTGCACTAGTATGAATTGTTATGGACCATTGGATGCACGAAAAATGGATGGCTGTTGTTTATTTGGGGTACCACAAAAGAACTCATAGTATTTACCTTCATCTTTTGATTCACGGCTGCAAGGCTGGAAGTTTTTCAAAAGGCATGTGAGGCTAATATTATCTCAATGGATAACGATTATTTCTTGGGTCTGCCGTTGTCTCCGTCAATTGAGAATTAAAACTAAGTTCCAATTAATTCTGGACGTATTTTAGTAATTACTCACCATGATGTATTTGTTCTCATGTAGTGCAAAGAAAATGCAAATACTTGTTTCCAATGTTAACAAAAATGTGATACCGCACGAGTCTGGATCTACTTTTTCCGTTCATAAAAGGATGTCTGAACTTTGTCCAAAAGTGGATGTATCTATACATGAAACATGTCTAGATACATTTCATGTATAGATACATCCACTTTTAAGTAAACTTGAGACATCTTTTTGTGAACGGAGGGAGTATATATGGTTGGCAGCATCAACCTAGAGATAAGTAAACCTCAAGCAATTGCGAATTAGGACAACAGTTATTTCTTAACTGGTACTCTGCACCAATTATATTTATTCACTATATATGACGGACTCACAGGAAACACGTTGGATAGAATATATGAAAAGCATGCATGCAACACAAATGCATGATGCATCATTTAAACAAAAGACAGTGTGTGCTTCCTGTTGCCAATCGTTCGGACACTTAGTTGCACCTGGGGCTATGGGCGAAGGCGCTGGCCGGGAATGACTTCGCAAACGTCTGGGCCTGGATCTTGAGCTGGTCACCGACGCGCTCAGCCGAGCTGAATCCAAGCCATTCAGACACCGCCTGAAACCTCACTCCGTACACTTGGGTTAGGGATCCAGATTTGATAACCCCGCCGACCTTGCTGCCATACCGAAACTTGTATTGGTCGCCGCCGATCGGAACGAAGAAGTCGCACTGGCCCGGGAGAGTCACCTCTATCGTGCCCTCGTGGAGTACGTACGATTTCACACCCAGCGGGAGAAAGCCCCGGGGCAACTTGTTTTGCTCTAGGATGTCGTATGCTGTGGCAGTGGTACCATCTACGGACGAGTTAACTGAGGTGGAGGAGGCGGCATGGAGGATGGAAGCCATGAGGACGAGGACGAGGAAATGTTGCATGGCCATGCTCGTTGTTTCGATTGTGGAAAGTATGTGTGTTCTAGAAATGTGAATATGTTCGCTACGATAACAATGCACTATAGCGCGGAGGCATATCGGCCCTATATATAGGACACCCAGCGAATCAAAATTTTATTGCATATTTTTTTTCAATTAACATTCCATCAAAACTTTTCTCAAAATAAGCTAAATATACCGTCCTATTAAATCAGAATTTATTGCCCAATTAAACATTCCATATTTAGTCTTTTTTCTAATTAAACATGTTCCTCAAATCTACATAATTACAACGTACCAAAGAAGGAGATTGGGTCCATGTTTGTTGGTGGCTTTTTGGGACCTGTCTACACCGCGACGCACCACTGAAGAATAAACCATGTTTTTCTTCTTGAGTTTTGACGATTTACAAAAATATTGGTCCTTGTTATTGGTTGGAAACTTAGGCATGCAATTTTTCATACACAAAATATGACTCCTTTGTTGCTTGGGAGATAATGAGAAATAAGAGTGTGAAACTTAAAATTAAAATGTAGTTTTCTCATTTTGTTGTTTCCATGGAACTTATAAGATGGTTATATTATTTGGTGAAAAATTGCCAAGGGTAAGTTTCAACATATGTGTTTTATTTTTTCAGAACTTTCCAAAACTTGCCAATAAACTTTTTCATAGGTTTTGAATGTGTGTGTACACATGAAACATCTGCTATGAACAGACTCCTATGACCGACATGTTCAAGGTGAGCCCGTGTTTGCTACTCATTAATTTCTTTCAACTAGTAAACATCATGCTCAACGATGTCTCAATATGAAAAAATGCAATCATAACGATTTGTAAACTATATCCCTATAAGTCTTTATGTAAAATTTTCTCATGTACAAGCATAGATCTATCAATAATGATTATAATTTAAAGTTTTGACGGTAGAGACTTTGAATCGAAGGTAGGCAAAATATTTTCCGTCCCGTAACTTTTAGGTCAAGGCAAACTTATATGAGAAATGCCGACGCAAGGGTCACGAGGAGTTGAACCCGTGGCCATCCCCTGCCCGCGGATGGGACCCGGGTGGTGGCTGGGTGCTCCCCCTCCCGGCGGATTTGAATCCTCCTCATCCGTCTCGAAAAGTTAGATTTCTAGTTTTTTTGGGGAATTTTCCGATAAACCTTATTTTTCGCCTTTTTTGCAATGCACAGAAAATGAAAACAGAAATTGCTTTTGGGCACTGGGTTAATAGGTTAGTCCAATAAAATGTTATAAAATGATATAAAACCATAATAACATGTAGCAATGATATAAAAGTAGAATGAAACGATAAACAATTTATATATATATGTTTTGAATGTATCATAGCCATGTCCCGGCTATGATATAAAAGTAGCATCAAACAAACAATTCAAAGTACGACACTCGAGAATTACCCCGTCCCGATGCTGAAACACCACATCAATGCCTAAGTGTAAAATGTTCGCTTGGACTCACCTGCATGGTAAAATAAAATTCTCGCGGCGGAAAGCCTGGCCATACGCGACGGGCCACATGTTCCAATATCCCAGCTTTGCCTCTTTAACAATGAGACGGTTCTCATCCACAAAGATTGCCCTCTCTCCTTCATGGTCTTCAATTTGTTCCATCGCTGCTTGGGTCTCCGGCCTCCCTGTTCCCTTGCTCACCGAATCGTGAAATGATTGGTGGGGAAGAATGTTGTAGACCCCCTCGATGATCAAAGCTCGGGATCGTAATGGTCACTTGATATGCACGCTCTGACAAATTTGGAAATAAAGAAATCGTAGAGTTCTCTACGACGTGTGCAAGCTGTATACGGAGCTGGCCGGTTTGGCCTTGGCAGACATTTGGTTGCACCTAAGTAGTACATTCATCATTCGCGAGTGACCCCCCCTCCCCCCGCGTTGTTTGGCAGGGACCGTTGTGGATTTCTCTTCCGCGACACACCCTTGTAACCGTTCTGTACACTTCTCTTCTTCTAATTGAAAGGCAGTGCTCCTGCCATTTTCTCAAAAAAAAAAAAAAAATCATAGTGACACTGGTTAAGATCCATTCTCTCCATTTGCACATCCAAGAGTTGTTTGTACGTCTCATCCTTATTCTCATCACTTTTATCCTCCAATTGCTTCCAGGTCTCACCTTTCGTGGAGAAGATATCCATCCATGTGGCGGACATTTTTCTTGTCGTGTCGTCACACACCACCCCTTTCCTTCTCCCACCCTCCTCCCCATCACATGTCTTTTCCTATTTGCAACGGACCCTTGCCCGTCCGCCACCGCATCATCCTCACTTATTCCAAGAGGTAGATTGGAGCTATATCCATCATTTTTCCTACTTATTTTGTGGGATTCTTGAGATCATATGAGGTACACCACTTTGGTTTTCTATTCAATTCGAGCCAAGAATGGGACATATTGAATGGTTTTTTATCCACTTGATGATACAAAGTGGTGGCGAACCCATTATAGCAAGTAAGCAAGATATACTAAAAACATTCAATGGAAGGCAAGGAAACAATGTAATTCAAAACATGCAAGCAAGACTTACATGGCTATCGACGCTGACGCCACTTTTATTCATAGTTTGCACTTGTGCATACAAAACACAAAATTTGTTCACAGACTTTTGAATTGTGGCCCATCTGTGTTGAAGAGAGCCTTCATCCCGAGTGGAAATGATTGGGTGCGGCTCCATAGTTTTTTGATCGTGATAATTTTATGGTGTTTAAAAAAATACTTTGATCCTTTTGCATGGTTGCACAAATAGAATCCATGACACTGGTCAACAAAGATTTGCAAAATAATAGATCTTCATGCCTTGAGTATGAAGTACCTCTTGCCTTTATCCCCTTCTTCTTTTTTTTGAGTGGATGATTGTCCAACATTACAAAGAGGAAGAGGGGATGTGGTATCATCTAAACTTGGAGGGGTTTGGCCATTCTTGATAAGATCCTTCGTAAAACAGTCCTAGCAACAAATCACAATTACACTATGATCCTAAAATTGATGTCGGACAATGCATTTAGAGAAGAAAATATATCTTAGCAGTGTCTACACTATCGTCGAACAGGTTGTGGGAACATTGGCTGTCGGGCATGCCCGACGATGGCCGCCTCTGTTGCAGTTGTGGAGAGTCGCACAACATTTCCTCCCGCGTGAAGCCTTTCGGTATCTGCCACTATGACAGGTTGTCATCGTCGTTGGTGGTAGAGGACGTGGACCTTCTTGGCGCGGGCATGGGTGTCGGTGTGGACGCGCTCAACTGCTTCTCCGCCATCTCCCTCTCCTTCTCCGCTCGCAGGCATAGGTGCTACCGAATGTGTATTTCTTTTCGGGCAAGGGTCTCCGGCTTCAGCTCCGTTGCTAGCCTCTGCTCCAACAGTTCGGACAAGGGTCCCAAGGTCCACGACCGGAGCGTCCTTCTCTCAACGGTGAACGACAGCTAGAACGGAGCCAGGCGAGAGGGGAAAATTGGGATAGAGGCCGGAGAGGGCGGCAGATCAAGAGAATTGTTGGATCAATTGGGCTGTGTCTGGCCTGTCAGAGCCGACGTGACGAGCGTGCCCGGCCGGCTCAGATGTTTGGGCTCACTTTGGGGGTCCGGTTGGGTGTGTGTTTCTATCCTGACCTTTTTCGGCGTGTGCCCAGGAAAGACCACATTTTGGTCGAGGATACAGGATGGAAAAGAAAGGTTATTGAAGACAGGAAAAGAGAGCTTAATCAAGGCGTGTGCCCAGGCAGTTCCAACATTCACATTGACTTATTTTTTATCTCACCAAAGGCTTCTGCAAGCAGTTGAACTCTATATAATATGCCGACACTGCTGGGCTCAACACGATAATGAGAACAAGATGCATTGGCTCAACTCGGACAAGTTGACACTGCCAAAGAGGGAGGGGGGCTACAAGTCTTGTACGATTTCAACTTAGCGAAACTACCGAAACTCACTTGTGCTCAGTGCTGAAGTAAAGGAGGGAGCTGCTTCAAGAAATATTATGGGAGTAGATGTTCTGAGAAACAGAGTAATCAAAAGGGTTGGCAATGGCATGTAAATCAACATATGGCAGGGCCCATGGCTACCTTGGGATGGATGTCTGAATGTCTCTGTCTGGTCACACCAGCACCGGCAGTCACACCACGAGGTTACACGACCATCCAGATGGTGTCAGACCTGACTGATCCTAATACAGGTCAGTTGGACAAAGCACTAGTAAATGACATCTTTCGGCTGATAGATGCGAGAAGTATTCTGGCACTACCGTTATACGAAGAATTCGACGATGAGTTGCCTGGCACTATGATAAAAGGGAATGTTCAGTGTTCGTTCGGTGCACAAGATGCAACACCAAATTCAGTCGATGGCAAATAGAGTGCAGACAGGGGAGGGCAGCATCTAGATCTAGGGGCGAGAGGGTCCAATTGGCAAAGCATATCTACATTGCCCTCCCAGGTCCAGCAATTTATGTGGCTAACAGCCTCCTACACAGACGGAGCATAAAAACAGGCATGATGTCGAAATCGACCCGATCTGCCCAACGTGCCAGCGACTGAACGAGGATGGGCACACCTGTTCCTGAAGTGCAAAACTGTAAAACCAATCTGGCGGGAGCTGAAGATAGAACAACATGTTGCGGTGAAAGAAAAGATAGAACAACATGGAGAAGCAGTAGGAGCATGCGCTGGGAATATTGCACATATACAAGACCCATTGCACGCCGAAGCTGAAGGTTTTCTCCGAAGTCTACGTGCAGCTCAGAGCTGGGGAATGACCTTTCCTTGAGAGAATAATGGAAACGATGGGTTTTGAGCAAAGATGGGTCCAGCTGATTATGGGTTGTGTGACAACAGTGAGATACCGATTCAAATTCAATGAAACAATGGCAGATGAATTGATTCGAGGTAGAAGCCTGTGACAGGGGAACCCCATCTGCCCCTGTCCCTTCTTATTTCACGCAGAGGCCTTCTCAAATTTGTTCAATATTGCAGAGCAGAATGGTCTTCTGGAAGGGATACAGGTGTGCCCAGCGCCAAGCTTTAAGAACCTTTTGCTTGCAGATGATTCGTTGATTCTGTAAAAGTGTCAGTGGAGAGCTCACATCATCTGAAGAATATCCTTAACTTTTTGGAAGTTTGCTCAGGGCAGACAACAGATACGGACAAGTCTGCTACAAGATTCAGCAAGAATACAGATGTCACTGACAAAACCATGATGATGAACAGTCCTGGTGTAAGAAGCAGAGTCTGGTCTGATAGATACCAATGCGGCTAGGCCTACCTGTCAATGTGGGGAGGTCGGGGGCTAGAACTTTTGATACAGAAAAAGACTATCATTTTTGGTCCTCAAAAAAAAAAAGACTATCATTTTGGCGGAGGATACATGATGGAAAAGAAAAAACCGTTATTGAAGACAGGAAAGGAGGTCCTATTCAAGGCGTGTGCCCAGGCAGTTCCAACATTCACCATGACTTATTTTAATCTCACCAAAGGCTTCTGCAAGCAGCTGACCTTTATATGATATGTCGATACTGGTGGGCTCAACACGATAATGAAAACAAGATGCACTGGCTCAACTGGACAAGTTGACGCTTCCAACTTACAAAGGGTAGAGGTTGTTGACAAACAAATTATCATTGTGCGTTCAGGTCCTCAAAGCAAAGTCCTACCCAACTCTCATGTGCTCGGTGCTGAAGTAAAGACAGGCGATGCTTGGAGAAGTATTATGAGAGGAGTAGATGTTCTGAGAATCAGAGTAATCAAAAGTGTTGGCAATGGCAGGCCCATGGCTACCTTGGGATGGATGTCAGTGGCTGGTCACACTGTAAGGTTACACGGTCATCCAGATGGTGTCAGACCTCATTGATCCTATTACAGCCAAATTCAGTCGATGCCAAACGGAATGCAGCCAGGGGAGGGCAGCATCTATGGGCGAGGGTTCAATTGGCAAAGCATATGGTGCCTACATTGCCCTCCCAAGCTCCAGCAATTTATGTGTCTAACAGACTCCTAGATAGATGGAGCATAAAGAGGCGTGGTGTCGACCTAGTCTGCCGAACATGCCGGTGACTGAACGAGGATGGACGCGCCTGTTCCTGAAGTGCAAAACTGCAAAACCCATCTGGTGGGAACTGAAGATAGAACCACATGGAAAAGCAGGATCTGGGTATATTGCACATATACAAGACTCTTGCACACCGAAGCTGAAGGTTGTCTCCGAAGTCTGTGTGCGGCTCAGAGCTGGGGAATGACGACAGTAACCGTAGAGATGGATTCTATTATTCTGAAGCCAGTGGTCCATCCCTCAATGGCGCCACATTCCGGGAGATTAAACTTTTGCTTCTTTCAACTCCATTTTTAGTTCATTGCACAAGGACTTGTAATAAATTACTCTAGCAGTGCATGGTGCGAGATTAGGCCATGTGTCCTCAGCCTTATTATGGCCGGCTGATGTGCCTGATTCTGTACACGATTCGGTCACCAGCGATTTTGCTGGCCGTACCGGTTACTGGAATAGTTGGTATTCCGGCTAAACAAAGATATACAACCTGACGTTCTCTAAGAATTCCAAGTAAATTTTTTTTATACTGAAATTTTAAGTAAAAATCACTGATAATGTCACGAGAAATATTTTCTGCTCACCTGTCCGTTGTAAACAGTCACATCCACGCCATGTGATAGCAGCTCGTCAACCTGCATAATGGAATATATCAGACACCACAAATTACATGACAGTCAAAGAAATTAGATAATTTAGTCATGTTTATTTTTGCCTCATCGATTGCTGGCTTCATGAAGGTATTAGCCATAACTTTGTAGACCGGAATCGATGCCTGCTGCCAACTGCAGTTCAATGGAAATAAAATTAATTCAAGGAGGGCAGTTTTCTAGACAAGAGGATATATAGAAGGAGATGATGCTCACATAAGGTCCTTGGGAATGATCTTGAGCTTTCTTTTAATGACCCCGTTCATGATGTCGTCAATGGTGTTGGGGGCTGATTGAGCCAACAACGAGTTCATGCTGGACTCAAGCAACAAATTTTCCATATTCTGCAGAAAGAGCATACAGGTTTATCAAGTTGTTGTGAGTACTGTTAATACTTTATCATGAAATGAATTTGGTACTTAATAGCTGGAATCTGTACACTGCTCATGCAAAGTGGTGGGTACTGAACACTTACAACACTGTCACTTTCTGAGTCAATCAAATCAAGTAAGTCAATCCAAATTTTTCGAGCTGTGGCGAACTGTCCTAATGCCATCTCCTCCTTTAGCATTGCTGCCATTCTGAGAAACAAGAGCAAAATTAGTGCTCACATGTGCATGTCTTTGGAGATTGAGGTAAATTAAAGGTTGTCAATTAGTACTTGTTGGCGGGGGCGACCGCGTTGTCATTCAACCTCGACACGTCGTGCAGCAACTGCGCGTACGAAAGCTGCATGGAACCAAACCACTGGTTGGGAACAGTTTTTTGCAAGGAATTGGAACTGCTTTGCAGAGGCTGCAAGAAACTAAAACAATTTTCTGACCGAAAAATCCTCCGGCGACACCCAGCTGTCCCCGAGCACAACACCGCCAAGGGTCAGCTCAAGGGTGCCAGCGTGGATGGCCCTTAACATGGAGACCCCAATTATAGCGGCGAGCTTGCCGCCATAAGACTCCCCAACGAGAAAGAGCGGGCTGCTCTGCAGGGTGGGTATCTTCTCGGTGAGAGCCCTGAGGAGCTCGATGGCATCTGCAGCCACCTGCGAGTCCGTCGTGGCGAGTACGCTCGAGTCCTCGACGTAGCTATACCCAACGCCCACGGGTAAGTCCTGCATGCAAACATAGTCATTACTTGCAACACAATGTCCTTGAATGGTATGTGATAAAGAAACATCTCAGATTTCACTGACCACGAATATTAGATCAGCCTTCTGCAGCCACGTTGAGTTGCGTGCCTTCAGGTTGGCGTCCAGCGGCCCAATCTCCAGGAAGTTGCCACGGCCGACACCCGACCCTCCCTGGAAGAACAGGATGCAGACAATATTATTTAATCTTTGACTTCAACCAAGGAAAAGAAATGAAGAGCTACTTGGCAGTCAGAGATGAATGTTTTTAACATATTTTTCTTCCTATGGAGAGTGAAACTTCCCGTGCGAATCAATTTTAACTTCCTATGGGGAGATGGCTCCCTGGTAGTTTACATTTCTGTTCATTTAATCTTTTTGAACTTGGATCTTGTAGTGATGCAGTTTCTATTAATGAAATCGTGGCGGTGTCTGATGCTTCCAATAAAAAAACTTAGCAGTAAGCGAAGGTTGGATACGTACCGGACCGCCCTGTAGCCAGAGGATAGTCGGCCATGGCTTCGCCGGTGATGAGACCCGTTGCGGGTTCTTGTAGAACCACCAAAACAGGTGTGCCTCTGTGATAAAGCTTAAAGTTAGATTCTTGAACTCAAAAAATGCATAAAAATGTCTTCGACGCAAGAAGAACGTTTTATTACATACTCTGTCGGACCTGCACGTAGCCCCAGTCCTCATTTCCAATGCCAGAGCTACTGGCGGCAGCTCCTTGCACACCATGAAGAAGACTGGACAGCACAACGAACAGAGCAGGGTGTCGCAAGTCCATCTGGAAGAAAATAGATAAGTCTTGTGGCACTATATGACGAAAAATATAAAGTTCAGTTTAATTGACACTTTCCTTCTTTTGGATTGTTTTTAAGCATAGCTGAAAAGGAGCAAGGAAATATAATTGCGTTACAATGCCTATGGTACCATACACTGCGGATGCAACACTAGTATGAAAAGCGCCCTCCTCATGAACAAATCCCTCACTATCAAACATGTCAAAATGCTCAGCACGTAGATTACTGTTAATTGCGAGAAAATAAATGTCAAAACTGTTCACTGTGTTTAGATCAAGAAAAAAATGTTCACTGTTATTAGATCAAGGAAATTGCTCACTATTTTGGAACACTTTCATTGTATTAGAAATTCCTTAGTGTGTTAGCTCAAGCAAAATTGCTCGGTGTCTTAGATCAAAGAAAATTGCTAACTATTTTTGGAACATTCACAATCACTGAGCATTGTATTAGACAGAAAGATAGCTCACGGGTATCTCACAAGTATACATGCTCACGGATCAAAACATCAATGCTCATACAAATTATGAACCATCAAAGCATCAACACTGAGCAAGGAAACATCATTATCTACAATTCCTAGTGTACCATCATCTAGGGGTGCAACACTGGTATGGGAAGAGATCTCATCATGAACATACCCCTCACTATCAAACATGTCAAAATGCTCAGCATGTAGATTACTGTTAAATGCGACAAAATAGAAGTCAAAACTGCTCACTGTGTTTAGATCAAGAAAAAATGTTCACTGTTATTAGATCAAGGAAATTGCTCACTGTTTTGGAACACTTCCATTGTATTCGAAATTGCTCACTGTTTCAGCTCAAGGAAAATTGCTCGGTGTCTTAGATCAAGGAACATTGCTAACTATTTTTGGAACATACACAAACACTGAGCATTGTGTTAGACACAAAAATAGCTCACGGGCATCTCACAAGTATACATGCTGAATGCTCATACAAATGATGAACCATCAAAGATCAAAGCATCACAACTGAGCAAGGAAACATCATCATCTACAATTCCTAGTGTACCATCATCTAGGGGTGCAACACTGGTATGGGAAGAGATCTCCTCATGAACATACCCCTCACTATCAAACATGTCAAAATTCTTAGTACGTAGATTACTGTGATATGTGAAAAATTTGATGTCAAAACTGCTCACTGTTTTTATATCAGAAAATTTCTTCACTGATTTTAGATCAAGGAAAAGTGTTGCCCTATTCATCACTGTTTTCGATCAAGGAGAATTGCTCACTGATCTCGATCAAGGAGAATTGCTCACTGTTTTAGCTCAAGAAAAATTGATCACTGTTTTTAGATCAGAAAATTGCTTCACTGTTTTTAAATCAGAAAATTTCTTCACTGTTTTTACTTTTTAGATCAAGGAAAACCGCTGACTGTTTTGGAACAGAAAAACCCTATTCATCACTGTTTTAGATCAAAGAGAATTGCTCATTGATTTCGATCAAGGAGAATTGCTCACTGATTTCGATCAAGGAGAATTGCTCACTGCTTTAGCTCAAGAAAAATTCCTCACTGTTTTAGATCGACGAGAATTGCTCACTTTTGTGGAACACAAACAGACACACACAAACACACAAATCCTTGTACTAGACACAAAGATTTCTCACGGAACAAAACATCAATGCTCAAACAAATGTTGAAACCATCAAAGATCAAAGCATCGCAACGATAAAAAAATAATGCCAAAATTGCTCCGGGTGAAATTTCGACCTTTCGACGAGGGCGTCTGGTGATCGACAGGAGACGGAGTAGAGGGGGGCGCCGATCTGGTGGGTGGCCGGAGGTAGGAGCGGTGGGAGGAGGAGGTGGGGCGCAGCGGGAGGCGCCGCGCAGTGCGAACCCCAAGCCCTAGCAATGGGGAATGGAGGAGGTAGCTCACGAGTCACGAAGGAATCAGCTCTTTTCAGCTGGGGGGCAGGCTCTCTTCTGCTCCCAGGACCCACTGCTCCAGGACCGGATGCCGTCCGTCCGTCTACTCCGGTCTCCCGGTAGAAAGTCCGGCCGCTGTTTCCGCCTGTGGTTCTTTACTCCTGCCATGAATTTGTAGCGGGAGCAAGCACTAGTCTGATGCTAACCTTAATTAGTACTGAACCAATCAGCAAAGATCCAGGCCTAACCTCTGCACAACGGCCCAAACACAAACTCGTTAGCCCATCGAGATTTCCTTTTCTAACTATAAGGGCATCAAGGCCCCAACGGGGGTTCCCCATACATCGTTATTTTTTTCTAGAAAATGTATACGTCGTTTGTAGCGAGCGTTAGCCCGCTGCGCCCCAAGGGGTAATATATGGGCCGGCATCTGGCCCGACTCATAATCAGGTAAAGTTTTATTTTCTAATCAGTTCAATATAATTAAAAAACTCATGTGTTCTAAAAGATAAAGAGTAGCACATATATAAAAAATTCATTTAATTCCAAAAAAATCATGGAACTACAAAAAAAAAATCCTATCTAACTTTCATAGATATTCTTGGACGTGAAAAAAGTTCAGATATAACAAACAGAAAAAATGTTCAGATATAGCAAAAAAGAAGCGTTCGTACAGGACAAAAAGTTAGTTCTGTATAATAATTTTCATATTTCAAAAAATAATATTCTCATGTTCCAAATAATTCTTCGTCGGTCTAATAAAATCTTTCAAAATAAATTGTTTATGAGAAAATGAAAATGTTCATCTCTCTCAGGAAACCGTTGTGTGTTTAAAAATAATATGTTGATAAATTTATCCAAAAATGGAATAGAAACATAAAATGAAGAAAATAAGAAGATAAAAGGAAACAATAATAAAATGGAAACAAGAAACAATAAATAAAACAACACAACAAAAGAACACAATAAAGAAATAGGAAAAAAGTAATAAAAGGAAAAAGGCTCAATTATTCTAACCTTATTACTAGTTGAATGCTCGTGCATTAACACTGTACCTTAAGATTTTTCGCCATCGCACATTAGGATGATAAAATACTTGTAGGGTATCTTTGGTTCAAATGATTTTTGAAAGAATATTGGATTTCCACCCGTAGGAATTTTTCTACAGAGTTTGACGTTGGTATTTTTTATTTAGGCGGAATTTTCTTCAGTGGGAGGCGACGTTCCCGTATCCGCCGGCTCAGTCTCTCCGAGGTGCTCATAGGGGTAGGGTGTACGTGTGTGCGTTCATAGGGGTGAGCGTATACGCGTGTATGTGAACGTCTGCGTTGTACTGTGTTTCGCAAAAAAAAAGTCTTGGAATGGATTTGAGAACAAGATATCACATTAGGAAGATAGATGAGGATGATGACGATATGATGCTTTTCCTTTTACCCACACCACATGTTTTTCAATCTATGGACTACTATTATTGTCTTCACTTCTATCCTACATTAGTTGAATGCCCGCGCCGTTGCCATGACTCTCAAATTTATTTCCTATATTCATGTGAACATAATGCACATGAAAATTGTGATATCACTTGAGAACAGATAGAAGCTGCTCAATCCAGTAACATTCGTCAAGCAAATTGAATGAAAAGAAAAACGAAGTACATAACATTATAGATATGTAGTAAGCCCGATTCACTAAATGATCTTACACATGATCAGGCATGTTCTCTGGCTAAATATTAGCTACCAGTATTCATATCCTTAAGTCAAACCTCGTTCACCTTGCCCTCCTTCAGTACGTACACACACAAAATAGAAACTCCAACAAATGTTAACCCAACAAATTTCAGAAACCTCAGTGAACCATTTGTAGAACTGGGCACCCATTGCCATATATGTGGTTACCGAACATAATCACCCTGAGACCTATGGGATGAGATTATATGGAGGACTAAGAATTGATGAAATAATTTATCTACATAGCTGAATATGTATAACTCACGGAAAACAACAGTTTTGCTGAAGTTGGTTCCATTCTTTTACCGAAAACAGCAATCCTTTTGACACCATTGCATTATTCAGTAGAATTTGCACACAAATAAACAGACTCTCTCAAAGATTATTATTTTTAGACAATTCCACTTCATATAAAACTTTGCCAATTGTAATGCTCAATGCTGGCTTAAAAGCACATAGTAACTTGAGCTTTACAAACAAAGGCAGGTAGGAGCATTAGGTAATTAAGATACAAGCAATTTAGCAATCTACAAACCATAACAGTGAGAGCTCGTGTGTGTTTTGCGGGTAGTGAGAGCTCGTGTTGGCAGTTCAGCAATCATAGAATCAAAACAGCCAGAGCTCACATAGGCAGTTCAACAATCCACGAACCAGAATGATGAGAGTTCAGGCGGTCAATTCAACAATTAATCCATGAGTAAAAAGGGCCAGAGCACACGTTGCTGAGAGCAGCACAAGTGTTCCATTCTTCAGCATTTCCTCGTCCTCTGCAGCATAGTCATCGGACATGTGTGTCAAGGATCTCCAAAATTCCAAACACAGACAGTTAACACACTGCTGAACACACATGCAGATAGATGACAATTACCCATCCACCACTCTAAACACTGCTTTTCCGTACCACGCCTTCGCCATAGCCTGCAGCAATCAAATCTAAAATGAAATCACTGGACACTAGCACCCAGGATTTTTTATATAGTAGAAACCCACCCGCGTGAGAATTCCCGAAAACTGCCCCCGACGGGGGATCGCACTCGGGTCAGACCATTGGGCCACTGCAATCAAATCACACCCGAACGAGAATCAGGCCACGAAAAAAGGGTACGGGCACTCATGGTAAAAAGCACGCAAGCTTTCGGATCAGGGGCGCGGTCAGACACCAACCTTGGCGAAGCCCTCACCGCACCGGTCTACGCGTCGACCTTCAGCAGTAGCGGATGGTTTAGGGCTTTGGGCAGCGCGCTTCCGCCGTATCAAAACAAGACGACGAGGATTAGCAGGCCGACCAAAAGAGGGTCGCGGCGGTGGCGTGGGCCGCCAATCGCGGCGGAGGCGACCTCCGGAGAGACGATCGGAAGAGGTGGAGAAGGAGCGCGCACGGCCGCACGCCGTCAGCCGACGCTGTCCCCTGCGGCGCGTCGCGCCCGGCATGGGTTTGCTCCTCCTCTCTTTCTGTTCGATGGGGATTTCTGACGAGACGAAAACGGCTGGATGTATCGTGGGAGTCGTGGACTCGTGGGCTCTGGGCTTCGAATGGGACGGTTGGAGGAGACCGTGCGTGGGCCATTATTTTTTCCAGCGGCTGCGTGGTTTAGCGGGATCGCTCTTAGTCTCGTCTCTCGTGCGGCCAGGACGTACCACCATCACCACCGACTCCGCTTTAGTATACTGTAGTAGAGATATGCTTTACATGAATGTCGTTTTTCATCTAGAGATTTCAAGTGCTACTTCTTAGACCTCCTTATCTTCTAGAGCATGTAAAATTATCTTGTATTGTGTATCTTTGCAGGATTTCCCTCTGTTGGTCCTGTTGGGACGGAGTGTGCTCACCTTTGCCACATGTCGAAACTGTTTCAGAGTTTGGCATCTTAGTTATCTAGTGAACGGTTCTATCTATTTAGCACAACAATTTTATTCAAATTTCTCTAGCTTGTTGCGTTCTAATCCTGATATGAATGCTTGACTGAATCAGTTGTACTCCTACACAGGTTGTGGAAGCTACCTGATTATTATTTGGATTCAAATTTGCTATTTTTTGGTTGTCTGTATGTATCTGTGCTTGTACTGCTGCTATTTTAGAGAAATGATTGTACACAGCATGTGATTTCCGTGTGTGCCATCCGGGATTAACCGAACGGGCAACAACTGCAGGGAAAAACAGGAAAACGGGCAGTGGGAATTGGCATGACGTGTGGGGTTCACCCAATCCCTGCGTGGTTACATCCACTAGGGGATATAGTCCCCAACAACAGAACAAAGCCTTAGTGTTTGAATAGGATGAACTCACACCGGTCACCACATTTATGCTTGACTATAAATATATTTGGGTTTTTTATGTTCATGCCCCTGGTTTCTTAGTCTACTCTGTTTTCCCCATGCTCTGTTTTTTTTTCTCATTCGTGAAGGATTCTGGGGGGCTTTTTTAGGGGCTTATCTGAGCATTCGTGAAGGGGTTTTTTTCCGAGCCTGGGGAAAAGTGAGCAAATATTTCACGAATGGGGAAAACTGAGTACAGCGGAAAAAAACAGAGCATGGGAAAAACTGAGTAGAATAAGAAACCAAGGGCATGAACATAAAAAAACCCATATCTTGGTTTACGTGGACAAAGAGCGGACTTTCCAGTGGTTCTTGGGCATCATTATCTAAGCAAGATGAATCCATTCTATGTTTTCTTAATCCTGCACCTGAAACCATATCGCGGGTTTTTTTCATCAGCACTTGTTCCACCGACAGGTGTACTATACTAAACTGACCATTTCAAATTCTCAATGCATCAAGTCAAGCGGGATTTCTTGAATAACAACTTCCGCAATACCATTTACTCTTGATTCATTCTGCGGGGTTGGATGTTCTGAGTGTTGGGAAAACTGGGCTGACCAATTAACCCTTAATGGAGATTAGCACACTCTTAACGTGATCTGAAAATTCCCAGCGGAATAAAAGTAAACTTCAGCACCACTGATGTACTAACTCACAGATCGTTGCTCGTGTCGGACGAAAACATGCATGAAACATATATGGAGCAGACAGGACACTTCTAGCTCTTTCACAGGGGAGACAGTGTCTGTCCTCAAGAGAGAAGCTCGCACTCAACCATAGACAGTGTCTATGGTGGGTAGAGAACTCTCAGAACAGCAGCAGAAATCAACACACAGGGACACCAATCCTTTTTACGTGGAAAACCTCTCAAGGTGAGAGGAAAAACCACGGGCCGAAGCCACCCAAATCTTCTTCCACTATATCAGAGCGGGATACAACAGGTTCTTCCCTAGAGAGCACTAGGGGATCTCTTACAACAAGATTTGGGGCACAAGATTTAGGGATTGGAACAATCTCACCAAAAATGGTGGAATCACAGCTTGAAGGAGACAAGGTAGTGGATCTGGACGGCACAACCTTGTGGGCATGGCCCGTGCTTGATCTCAAGCCTCTTTCTTCAACTTCTTCCTCTTCCCTTCTCTCTTGGTTTTCTTCTCCAATGGAGGCTATCCTGGATTTTTGTCACTCCTCTTGGTGGAGGCTGGTTGGGAGGGTTAACATCCCCCATCCATCTTGCACAATGCCCAAAATGACCCTTGTGGTCATAACCCTAATGGGTCATGGGATTCTGCACGTGTTTGGGCCGCCTGAAAGGATTCAAATGGTCATCTCCTCACAGCCCACATGAGGAGGATACCCAACACTGAGGTACCAACACTGAGGTACCATCATGAGGTCGTAGTCTGACCTGTTGATGCTCGGTTTACTTGTTTGGTTTAAAACAGTTGCTTGATTATATCTATATTTTTCTGCAATTTATTTCTGGTACTATGCACATTATTTACGGTCTCCTTTTCTTTATATACAAGCCGTTTGTGATTTGAGGAAACAAGCAATCAACTCTATGATACTCTTGCACAGCTGTGGAAAAGATGGTTAGTAAATGATACATAACTTGGCTGAAGAGGGTATAAATGTTGCAGACATAAACTTTTATTGATTCGTTATTGAAGTTACAACTCAATTGGTGGGTTACAAATTAATGGCAAGAGATAAAGTATGTGGTCGATATGATCCTCCTCTCACACGAGACTGATTATACGGTCTGACTTTGTGAGAACAAAATATTTTAGTACTAGCAGTATAGCTCCAACGCCTCATCGTTCCTTTCCTTCTAGCTAGTTGCTTCGGCTGTATGTCACATGTACATGGATCAAGAGTTGACTGTTGACGTACCTCCCAAAATTTGATGTAATATCCTTAATTTGCCTTAAATTTGGAAGGTATTTTTCCTTTCGAACTCCAACTTGGAAGATCTTGAATTGTGCTAGAAACTTTCATGTGTACTTATGTTCATTGTTGTCCATTAATTGCGGGTTCATGTCAGTTACTGGGTGGCTAGCTGGAACATTTGTGGCATGATGTTTTACTACCAGCGCAAACCAGTTCGCCTGTCAGAAAACTGTGGCAAAGATCTTTGATGCATGGAGCTAGCTAGGCAGAGTTGCCATCATAATGGTCAACTTCCACCTTGTATATTTTCAAAGCAAACCAAACGATCAGAGGTTTGCACAAGGGCATTCTAACACAGTGGCTTAGAGGTCAAGCATGCTCATAGCCATAGGACCATGAACATAGCAACATTCTATTTTTCAAGGAACTTCTTGCAGCGTCTTAATTCTGAAATTTAGAACAAATGGCATATAAAGCGGTCCAGTACAAAAAATGACAGATCAACTAATTCTTAAATTTAGAAGAGTGGTCAAGCAACAAAATGAGAGATCTGTTATTTTTTTGTACAATTTCTGATGGCACACAACAGAAATCGGCAACACAACATGATACAGACGTTATGTCAATACATATATGTACACACTGGGAATTACTCCGTCTGTTAACTAATAATAAAAGACGTTCTAGGATTTTTCAGAACAGCCCCCAAAACGTGTGAACAGACATATTACCCCTGACCGGTTCAAATTTTGAATCAGAACGCGATAGCATATAGCGCCTCGCCCAGCTTTTTCTGTTAGCACTAATCTCGATATCTTTTGTATCTGCATATTTGGTTTCAGTCATGCATGTAGCTTAGCTTAGAGAGATGTTGGCCGGTGAAGCTTCTGTGCGCAAAATAGTGAGATGCCAAGCTGACGGTGGCAAGGCGTGATGCTGTGCTGTGCGATGCAGCACTTGCGTGGAGGAAGGAGAAGGCTTACATGCTCAGCCGAGTGATTCGGTCGTAGTTTGTTAGCTGCATGTGTGTGGCCTGGTCGTAGTGCCTAGAGCGAATCTAGGAGGAGATCAAGTCAGCTAGCTGTTAGTTAGTTTGTTAGTGCATGAGGTCGTGTGGTTAGTGGCCGAGTTAGTGCGTGCGTGCTGTTAGTGGCCGAGTGTGGCTGCAGGGTGTGCGTGTGTGCCTATTTAAGGCCTTGTAAAGCATGTTTGTTTAACATAAGAGAGAGCAGAAAACTTGTGGCTGTGTGACACAGCGCAAGGCCAAAACTCCCGTGTCTCCTTGTTCATGTGTGAGCTGTGAGAGAAGCCCAAGGTAGAAGAAAGGGAGCTGCCCTTGGCAGCTCCTGCATTTGGTATCAGAGCCCGAAGATCCGTGGCGGCGGCGGCACGGCGGCCGCCATGTGAGGTGGAGGACGTCGGCGCGAGGAGAAGGCTGGTGGCGTGATGCCGCTGACGGCCGGTTGCGGTGTGATGCCGCTAGATGGAGGCGGCGTGGTGATCGGCGTCGAGAAGGCATCGTCCATGTCAAGAGGAGACCGCTGCGTGCCCCAGCGTGGTGAGCGGCGTTGCGATGGCGTCGTCCACGTCGAGGGGAGGCTGCTGCGTGCGGCAAGAGGACATGGTGACCGGCGCTACGATGGCGTTGTCCATGTCGAGGGGTGGCCGCTGTGTGCGGCAAGAAGGCGTGGTGATCGACGCTGCGATGGCGTCGTCCACGGCAAGTGGCTGCGGGTGATCCGTAACGAGATATGATATCAAGATTAGGGGGTGATTGTTAGCACTAATCTCGATATCTTTTGTATCTGCATATTTGGTTTCAGTCATGCATGTAGCTTAGCTTAGAGAGATGTTGGCCGGTGAAGCTTCTGTGCGCAAAATGGTGAGATGCCAAGCTGACGGTGGCAAGGCGTGATGCTGTGATGTGCGATGCAGCACTTGCGTGGAGGAAGGAGAAGGCTTACATGCTCAGCCGAGTGATTCGGTCGTAGTTTGTTAGCTGCATGTGTGTGGCCTGGTCGTAGTGCCTAGAGCGAATCTAGGAGGAGATCAAGTCAGCTAGCTGTTAGTTAGTTTGTTAGTGCATGAGGTCGTGTGGTTAGTGGCCGAGTTAGTGCGTGCGTGCTGTTAGTGGCCGAGTGTGGCTGCAGGGGTGTGCGTGTGTGCCTATTTAAGGCCTTGTAAAGCATGTTTGTTTAACATAAGAGAGAGCAGAAAACTTGTGGCTGTGTGACACAGCGCAAGGCCAAAACTCCCGTGTCTCCTTGTTCATGTGTGAGCTGTGAGAGAAGCCCAAGGTAGAAGAAAGGGAGCTGCCCTTGGCAGCTCCTGCATTTTCTTCCCCATCTTCTTACTGCCGCTGCCCAGGTGCTCCTCGCACATCTTATTCGTCGCCGCCTAGGTGCTCCTTGCTCCTCTTCTTCCTTGCCGCCCCAGGCGCATCTTCCATTTTATGATGGTGGACCATGACAGATGCACATCTCGGAATTTGGAAACTGCAGTACACACCTTCCAGAAACATAGAACTTGTGTGCTGCTATGTATTTTGTATATGAATGCCTTGTTGCAAGCTTGTCTGTATAAAGAGATGAGAGTCATGTTAATGAGGACAGAGAATAGATGCACATGAGCCTTTTGTCAGCTAGATGGTTGCACTTTTGGACATGAGATAATACTAGACATGATGACATGACTGTTATTTTCAGAAAATTATTGTCCTCCCAGTACCACAGATTAGATTAATTTGTCCATTATTTCAGAGAAGCACATGTACTGCAGTAGTATATCTCCATGTTTAGGTAGGAGAACTAGAACATAGGAAACCAGGTTAGGCATAAAAGAGTTAAGCGAGCTCGGCTGATGTTTGAAATTTGATTATTACATTTTTGTTTTGAGTACTAGTTGCATATGCCTATAAATTTAGAGCCTACTGCACATCTCAAGTACTACCGACGCTTTCAGGATTCGATTCTGGATCGTGGAGGGTATAGGTCAACGCTGGCATTTGTGGCATTGTGGGATGAAACACATAAATCGGAATACCTGCTCCTTTTCACATAAATCGGACTAGCTGCTCTTTTTCACATAAATCGACTAGCTGCTCCTTACTTTACAAACCTGTTGTCACACCACTAGTTTGTTATACCACCATTTGTTACTTTTCTTCATACAGTTACAGACTAGTGCGTGGCTATGATTTCTAAGAACTTCACTGGCGAGATTATTTTGGGTTTCAGCCTGAACCTAGTTGAGTTATATTCGTACAGTCAAACTATGTCTAGCTAAAGGTACTTTCGATTGTACTAGTTCGTAGTCAACAAGTTTTGACAGCTAGGTATCAGAAATAACATATACTATATGTGTACTGTGAGGGGAACTAACACGAACAAGAAGAACAGCAAGCTCACCGCAACAGTACAAGTTTCTGAGATCTCTACCGTCCATGAGAGAGGCGTGGTGGATCTGGTAGGGGACGAGATGGAGCTCCACGGCGCAGCGGCTGGTGGGAGGCGAGGTTGGTGAGACCGGAAACCCTATTTATCGCCTTTTGCGAGTCGGAACTACGACTCGCCTGCAGGGATTCGCCAGGTGGGCCGGCCCATTATTAGTAGAGCGATGTAATAAAAGATTCGGGCAAACAGAGTAGCTAGGATTCGAACTCGCAATCACCACGGACGTGTTTCAAGTGCAGAACCACCAGGCCAACGTCGCGCTTGTGTTTACTTTTCTTTATTCCTCTTTTTATTCTTTCGTGTTTCTGATTCTTTTTTTCTTTTCCCTTTTTTCCGTTTTCTTTTTCTTTTTTGTTTTCCTTTCCCCTTTTATTTTTTATGTTTTCTTTTCCGTTTTCTTTTTCTGTTTTCTTTTTCTTTTCTGTTTTTATTTTCTTTTCCTATTTTGTTTTTTATGTTTTCTTTTCAGTTTTCTTTTTCTGTTTTCTTTTTTGGTTTTACTTTTTGTTTTCTGTTTTTGTTTCACTTTTTCTTTTTACTTTTTATGTTTTAATTTTCGCTTATTTTTTTAAATGGTTCATATTTTCAAAAATAATTATTTTTAAAAATGGTTCCAATTTTCGAAAATGGTTCTTTTTTGAAAATGATTTCTTTTTGAAAATGGTTCCGAACCGAAAAAATGGTTCTGAACAGAAAAAATGGTTTTGATTTTTGAAAATGGTTCCGAATGAAAAAAAGGTTCCGATTTTTAAAAATGGTTTTGATTTTTTGAAATTAATGGTTCCGACTTTTGAAATGGTTCCGATTTTTGAAAATGGGTCCGACTGAAAAAATGGTTCCAATTTTTAAAAATGGTTCTGATTTTTTGAAAATGGTTCTGATTTTTGAAAATGGTTCCGAATGAAAAAAATGGTTCCAATTTTTAAAAATAGTTATGATTTTTTGAAAATGGTTCCGACTTTTGAAATGGTTCCGATTTTTGAAAATGGTTCTGAATGAAAAGAATGGTTCCGATTTTTAAAAATGGTTCTGATTTTTTGAAAATGGTTCCAAACCGGAAAAATGGTTCAGATTTTTTAAAATAGTTTCGAATGAAAAAAATGGTTCTGATTTTCAAAAATGGTTCCTTTTCGAAAATGGTTCCAAACCGGAAAAATGGTTCCGATTTTTTAAAATGGTTCTGAATGAAAAAAAATGGTTCCGATTTTTCAAAATGGTTCCGAATGAAAAAAATGGTTCTGATTTTTAAAAATGGTTCCTTTTTTTAAATGGTTCCGAACCAAAAAAAATGGTTCCGAATGAAAAAAATGGTTCCAAAAAATACCGGGCATCCAAGCGCGGCCTTGGATGTCTTGTAAAACAGTTTCTTCACCACTCCCTAGGTCACTGGCTCTCGATCGCTGGTACGCGTTTGGTGGTGGGGATTGTTTTCGCTTCGTTGGGTTGCTTGGGCTAGCTGTAGGGTTTTTGCATGGTTGTTCCTAATCAACCATGGGTTGTGTGATTTTTGGCCTAGTTCTCCGTATAAAACCTCTCCGTAATGAAATCTCAGGAGCTCCTTGTCCTCTTGACGAGGTTTCGTCAAAACAATAAGGCAATGTGGTGGGCCCTCACCGCTAATTGTCTCAGTCGATTGAGTATTAAATAATTTCGGATTAATTCTGGACATATCTTAATAATTATTCAGCGCGACGTATTTGTTCATCTCATCTAGTGCAAAAAATATATGTAAATACTTGTTCCCAATGTTAACAAAAATGTGATATCACATTCTGCTTCATCTCGGTATTGCGACCCAGCCAAATACGCCATTTGAAGTGAAGCAGACCATCAACGACTTCAAAGTAAGGGGATATGTAGGGTCCGCTACCACTTCTAACAGTAGTTTCTATGCATGAGAACCATGACCGTACCTTGAGTGTATATCACTGAGCCACGTAGGTTGATGGAGAGAAATTCTACATAACGTGTCATCATCAACCTGTCCATATCCCCAAAGCTCGCTTCCGTCTGCAGAGGCAGTAGCAGCCACCGCCTTCTCACCATTGAGAACGAGGCACATCGCGAGGATGGAAGCGTACGATCGGTACATTTGGGCAAGATATGATATCCTTTCTAGATATCATGATCAAATATGGTCAAACTCAAGGGACAGAGCTTAATTAGTACATGCTTTGGGGGAAGGGGGGCAAATGCCCCCCTCCCCCAAAGCGGTTTCGGCTCTCCGGCACCAAAGTAAACTGTTTTATTGTGGTGCCAATGGAGTTTGGAAACTTATTTCGACAAAGTTGTCTCTATGATGCCTACATGATTCCAAAAAGACATGTTTCCCGTATTAGACCCTAGCGGCCCTTTCCCTCACTGCCGGAGGGGAAAGCCTATGGCGGATTGTGTGAAGGAGAGGAAACAGTGGTTTAGGCGCGCCATCTTGATACAAACTAGAAAATACCCCGCGCGTTGTTGCGGAATTTGTAATAATTATTATTGTTTTGTGATCAAATATCAGTAGGTTTAGTCAAGAGAAAGTACAAAAATGAATCAAATAAAGTGGATGAAAAAAGAATATCCATTTAACTAATTCTGGGTATCAGACAGTGTAAATGATAGATTTGTTACAACCATCAAATGGAAATAACTTGTTGAAAAAAGTTTAGTATTGGTGATAAATCATACCAAGAGGCAAGAGATCCATCATGAATGACCTCCGATGCACTCCCTTCAATTCGGTATTGATGGAGACTACCATGAGAGAAATGAAGGGACATACATTAATTCTGTTATACTTTGATCAGTCTAGATGAATATGCATTTGAAAATATAATACTTCCATGATACTACTATGGGTCATAGTTAGTGGCACTTGTATCGGCAATCGGCAGGTAGAAACATGATCCTCTCGATGGACTGTAATAAGAATGGATATTGCAAAAATTCACTTTGGCTCTCTCGGGTGCCTATTCTCATGTTATTTTTTCAGAATTAAATAAATTTGATAACACTTTAAAAATATCTGAAATAAATTGGCTACAAACATATACAAGTTTTGAACATCCGTGCAAACTTTCGGAAGGAAATGACACTTCCTGTATAAAAAAATGAAAATCAGAATGGCACCAGAAAAACGCGTAGACAGGCCCCGGCCCAAAAAGCCCCCTACCAGCCCACATCGCGCCTCACCTGCTCGCTGTCGCTGCTGTTGACGAGCAAGCCAGGACCACAAGAACAGTTGCAGAAGCGTTGCTTGATCGCCGCTGGATCGGCGACATCACGGGACCCCTTACTGTGCAGCGTCATTCCGATTTTCATCAGTAGTATGAATCTTACTAGTCACATTTTTGCACTAGTATGAATTGTTATGGACCATTGGATGCACGAAAAATGGATGGCTGTTATTTATTTGGGGTACCACAAAAGAACTCATAGTATTTACCTTCATCTTTTGATTCACGGCAGCAAGGCTGGAAGTTTTTCAAAAGGCATGTGAGGCTAATATCCTATATAACTAAATAGTTCATCCCCACTAACTCATTTCTCTAAACATGCAAGCTGTCCACGTCAGCAGCCTGCCACCTCACCAAAAATTGCCGTTTCCTTCCAGCTCTGTTCCATCGGTGCTGCGTTCTATTTACTTCAAGCTGAGCATATTTGTTCAAAAAAAAATTACACTTGAAGCAGAGCATCGGTCTAGGTTCAGCCCACTAATCCAGCATTCCAGCCCACGTGTAAGCCTATTCGTCAACTTTCTTCAGCCTTCCGTTATAGTTTTCTTCACCACGAAAAAACTGAACATCCACTGACGCTTTCTCTTCACCATTATTAATCTCCGCGACGTCCTCTCCGCTCCCATTCCGCACATATTTACCATGCCACTAAGGCACTAATAACTATTTACCCCTAGCACACCAACGGCTTTGCTCACTAGCGCCACCAAAGTCGTCATCTTCTCAATTCTCATCCTCGGCTGCAAGGCAGCTGGTTGTCTCCTACACCGTCCTCTCCATCTACTGATGTACAGAATCAGCCAGCTGAAGCTAGCGTCACCATGATAATCAGGAAGAGTACTATTCGAGCAACAAGGGGTTTCTCACATCCACATATTGGTTAGCTGCAAATGCGAGACATATACATCGTGATTAGCTTCGGACGTGGAGAGACCCTGGGGGTCTGGATGAAAAATATGTTCGTTTTTGTCGTCGATACTATTGTTCATTCTGATTTGCTCCATATGTTTCATCAGCCATGTTGCTGAAGCGCTTGAGGAAGTTGATGATATCAATATCATCCATTGGAGGTAACCAATTTTCATACCTTTTCGTTGCATGATGGGATTAATTTGACACGAGTTTTAATCCTGTATAACTGAACACATATCCATGGTCCTCTTATACGCTTGCCTTCAGTTTGAATTGGCAGCTTGCTGCCTGAATCAGTGTCACAAGTTTTCTGCAGATTCAAAATGGCTCCCCACCTTATAGTGATATTCTTCATATTAATATGCGATAATCGACCGGGAGTTTCTCACCTGCATTCTCTATTTCTAAACCAAGCTAAACCATGTCTCACAGCTCAACCAGTACTAATTATATTTACACCCTTTATCAGAAATTCCCATGAGATTTCTATTTCTAGCTAAACAGATTGGGGCGGGAGGCGGACTGCAGTCTTCATACTAAACAGATGATGGATTTGGGGCTTTCTTTGAAACGTGAATATCCGATTCCACTTATTGCAGAAGCAGTACTTGAAACATCTTAAAGTTAATGATCCAGTCAGTTGCACTTATTGGTTGATCAAGTCAGCATGGTTGCAACAAAATGCATAATTTTTTAGCGTCTCCCTATTATGTGGCTCTCCTACCCATCATCCTTTCTATTTATGCAATTTCAATTGGTTCTCTTCATTTGTTGTTCTGGCTGCTCACGATGTAGTTGTTTCATCGGATATTCAGATTTCAAAGAAGTGGGATGTCTCAAATAATGGATGCACCATTAACCTGCAGCTCGGCCATCTCCGCGGGAAGCTGGTTTCTCGAGTAGTCCCAGCACTGTTTCTAATATACGCACCGATGGTGCCATGTCCGCCTAAGATCACTACCATCACCCTCCTATGTACGCATATGTCAGGTCCATTGTAGATCCATCACCAGTTTAGTGTTCATCTGCACTTTCTTTTCCTAGAGCCATCGCCTCCACGAAATCAAGGCATGACGGTGGCTGCCTTGCCGCTCTCGCTCGATGACATCTGCAACATCTTCAGGTTGGATCTCTTCTATCCCATTCTTTCAGATAAAATGATCTTATATATTGTATCTGGTGCAGTCTGTTTTGGATCACTATTTTGAGTATTATTGCCAGTCATAAATTTGCACGACTCTAACGCTCTTTGTTTTATTTTCCTCTGCACGCTCTGTTTCCTTTAGTGTATGTCGCTAATTAATATCATGATCATATATCAAGGATGAATGAGTGCCATGTCTTGCATTATCCAAATGTAGAATGGATGATGAATGAATGAATGTGCTTCGCTTAGACAGATCAATATGAAAGCAATTTTGGTTATATTGTTTTCACACAGCTAATCAACTTTTGCTTTGGCTGTATCATTCCGATGAAAACAATATATATCTCTGCTGCGATATTACTATTGTCCATCTTTCAAAGATTTACTTCGAATTTAACTCCTCACAAAAACCTTCTTTCAGATAAATAAATTGTGAGCTGTAATTATTCAATTTTCCATGGTAACATAAATATTCACAACAATTTTATGTTCCCGCAGCAACGTGCGGGGAATCATCTAGTGTAAACTAGTAGTGCCGCGCTCTTCTCACGAGCCGGCCGTATCAACTGAGATTTGCACCAGGAGCGACCATGGAAGCGGCAACATACTACTTTATCATTAGTAGATGCAGTTCCATATATTGTGGCATCTATCTATTATATACTAAAAGCAAAATAAGGGGTACTTAATAAAGACACCACGATTAATCCACATAGGCTAGAATTATATAATCTGTTGATTTTAGTTATGATGGTTTAGATTAAAAGATGGAAAAGTTACGTACAAAATTAATCGGGTACACACAAGTCGTCTTCAACACGTACAACCACGGTACGAACCAAAAAAAAATCCTATCGGAATTGTTAGTAGAGCCTCCGAAAAAAAACACATATAACAGAGGAATCTTTTTTTTTTTGGCGTAATAACAAAAGAATCACAGCAGCCATCCTATCGTACGAACCACTTTGGCCTTTTTTTCTCCTGTAATCACTTCTCCTAGATCGAAGACAATTAAATAGGTTATTAGGTGCGCAGTTGGCCATAGGCCGAGTTTCCGATCCGTGCACGTATTTTAGTCTATCTAGAATATTTTGGCTTTTTTTGTTTGCATGGAGAGATTATTTTTGATCGGTCCAGTTTATCTTGAGTAGAAATCTTTTTTGAATAGACGTTTCCGATCCATGCAGGAACATTTACATACACGAAATTATGCATGTTTGAGTAATAAAATAAATTTTATCATATTTAAGAAAATGTTCTACATGGTGACTTGTGCGTACCATGATTATGCACTCACATATTTAACGGCACGTATGTACAAAGCAAAGCCGATCGGTCAGTTTTAAAAAAAGTTGATCATACTCAGTTTAATCTAGCGTGTCAAGACATGACTCCTTTCCTTCCTTTTTATTTCTTTGAAATGAAAGGCAGGCCTACAAAGGAACTAGATTGATTACTAATCCAGACTCACTTTGTGCACGTGTACTACGTGCTAAATATTATCCTGACGGAAATCTTATGAAGGCAGGACCGAAGAAGGGTTCCTCCTTTACTTGGCAGAGCATTATCTCGGGTCTTACTACTTTGAAAAGAGGACATATATGGAGGGTAGGCTGGGGTACGATGATCAATATTTGGGAGGACCATTGGGTGTCGGGCAGTCCAACACGCCAAGTCATTACACCACGAGGTGGAATATTGCTGAAGACAGTGAATGAGCTCATTGCACCGGAGACAGGACAGTGGGATGTTACTCTCTTGAATGACGTTTTCAGTCCTATCGATGTTGACAGAATTCTAAGAATCCCTTAAGTGAAAACTTGGATGAAGATTTCGTTGCTTGGCATATTACAAGATCTTATAACTTCTCTGTGAGGTCGGCATACTATGCTGAATGGGATCATCAAAATGGGAATAGGCTATCTCGGATTGATGGGCAAGGCATGTCGGTGAATAATCCGGTATGGGAAATCCTTTGGAAATTACAAGTACCTAGCAAAGTTAAAATATTTTTATGGAAGGCGTTACATGGTGTGGTGCCGGGGATGTCCATCCTTGCAAACCGGGACATTCCTGTTTTGGCTCAATGTCCAATTTGTAAAGTGGATGCGGAGGACATTGCTCACTTGATGTTCAAGTGCAGCAGGGCAAAGGAAGTGTGGAAAGCTCTCGGAATCTCGCAAATCATTGAAAGTTTTATAATTGTGGATAGATCGGGATCAGTGGTCTTGGAAGAAATATTACGGTCACAAATACCAACACCACCAACTCTACATAATATTGGATTAATGGAACTGATAGCGGTTGGTTCTTGGTATATTTGGTGGCAGAGGCGAGAAGCAGTTAAAGGAGAATCGGTGGCTCCAATTAATCGAACAAGTTTTGCAATCCAAGCACTAACTCTGAACTTCAGAGGGGCAGCCAAGGGGCGAGGCCACATGAAATATCGTGGTCGAAACCCACTCCTGGTACTTACAAACTAAATGTTGATGCTTGTTTCTTTCCTAATGGTTCAGGTGCCTCGGGAGCGGTTCTTAGAAACGAAAAAGTAGAAGCACTGGCTGGGACGGGAAATCTCCTTCACAATTTATTCGATGCGGCTACGGCTGAAGCACGAGCTCTACAAGAAGGACTACATCTTATTGAGAATTTGGGGTGCAGACCCGTCGTCGTGGAATCTGACTCCGTACAACTTGTTGAAGCTTTTAATGGTGAGATTGAAATTTGGAACCCGTATACAGCAATTTTGGTGGATTGTTTCCAAATAGCAAGAAGGATTGGTCAAGTAGAAGTTCAGTACTGTCCAAGGGAAGTTAATGAGGTGGCACATAAGATAGCTAGACATGTTTATAATTCAAATTCTAGTTTATTCTGGGATGGGGATCCCCCTAGCTTTATTATGCCTGATGTAATGAACGATGTATCTTTGTTTGGTTGAGGCAGCAAGTTTCAGACGCACCCTTTTCCTTCCAGGGTACCTTAGGGGACTGGAAGGTTTTTAATGAGGCGGCTTGCTGACCTAATATATGGTGGTTGAAAATTCAAAAAAAAAAACCTGCGGCAATTAAAAAAAAAGGAAAACTGCGCAGCAAACCAAATCGGTTAGTTTGAAAACAAAGTTGATCATACTCATTGATTCTTTGAAATGAAAGGTGGGTTTGCAAAGTAACCAAGCTGTCCCATTTAAAAAAAAGAAACTGCCCACCCTAGCTAGAACGTGGTGACAGAAGTGTACTAGCTTATATATATGTGCATGATTGAGAGTTAATCACAAGATAATTACAGCTTTTAGAAACATCAAGTATGATGTACGTAGATATACTCATTGGCTCACTCTCGACCATGTATATATAAACCTACTTACAATACATCGTCTATTGACGGCTTGAGTTGAGGAGCTTCGATATTGAAATGCTACCACTATTGGCTCAATCTCGACAGAAACATCCACTCAAAATTAAAAGAGTAATTCAATTATACATATATGGTGCAAAGCGCGAAGTTTGAATAAAATAATAAAAAGAGAACCCACGAGAACCACTGGTTCCGGACCACTGCTTAATGTGCGTTGATCCATTAAAAAACACCGATAATTAGTCGGGCCCAATAGTTTTTATTTCATATGATGCCATGTCTACCCAAGACAGTTTCATGAAAAAACACAATAAATATCTAAAATAAACTTAGGAGTTTGATTAGTGCCTCTCTCACCTCGAATAGCCTTTATTTGTCGTCGAGAGAGAATTGAGCTTGGCAGAGATGAAAATGTTTTCTTTTTTAGTGAAAAGGGGTTTCGGAGATCAGGTTATAGGCAAAGGGAATTTTAAAGTTAAAGAGACGTCTACTTTATAATGCATCATCGTAAGTATAACTACTCATACCTCAAGAAAGTATACTTTTAAACTAAACTATGGTAGACAAGCACAATAGGCTAGAGAAATATAGACATGTGAGAAGTTCTCAGAAAAAACAAAACATCTGGTTATAAATTTAGTAGACCCTTTTCTTATTAGTAGATCATATGCTACAAATATTCATAGTTATCCATAAACAAGATTAAAACCAACATATCATCATAATTGAGTCAAAACAAATCACAAGTCAACATATCATCATAGTTGTATTAAGAAATCATGATAAATAGACCATGATAATTACATCGACCGATAGAACTTCATAAAGTGTAAGTATAACTTCACAACCGAAAGTTTACATGAGTTTACTTCAACCTCGTATGGTTTTCCTATGGTGTGATTAAATACACTTTTATGTCAGTTTCTTTGGGTTTTTATTTTGCGATAATTTATTTTGTTTCTTTATTCTGAAAAATTAATAGTAGACATTACCAAAATTCGCAATCTTGTAGAAAAAATTATGACCGATGAAGATGCCAAACAATGTTTTCCATAACAAGATAGTGATGTTCCATGGCACGACATATGCAAGTGAGCAAATAGTACAATTATTGGATTTGAGAGTGGGTTTGCACGGAGAGAGTTAAATCACGGGAATAAAATAATTCACCTAAAGTATTGTGTATTATGAGGATGCTGCAAAAGAGATAATAACATGATGGCTAGAATATTGCCATGCAATAAAAAAAATATTATTTGTGAGATTACTTCAAGTAAAATGGTGATTATTTAAAATGTTGAAACTATGTACCATCCAAGCAATTTTTTAAACTTTGTTACATGAAACTATGTGCCATCTAAGTCCATGTAGTCATTTTATATGAAAAAAATGTAACGGTGAGAGATTACAATAAAGAATGGGGGTGGTAGAAAGAGAGTAAATATATATTAAAATATTACTACCTACGGTTAAATGTAAGCGAGCTTTTAAAAAGGTGACATGGATTTTTTTTGGATAATATGAGAATACGTACTCTCCATAAATTCAAAGATTACAAACATGCGAGATTTTATCTACCATAGTTTTTCGATAGTCAAAGGATACTCTTATTTAGATTTCAGTCTTTTTTGGTATCTGTGAAAGCACAAATTGCACAAATTTAGTTCATGAACATATTCCATAAGCTGAAGATGATGCCCTCGCATTTGCGAGGGCCACCTTGCTAGTTATCTCAATGGATAACGATTATTTCTTGGGTCTGCCGTTGTCTCCGTCAATTGAGAATTAAAACTAAGTTCCAATTAATTCTGGACGTATTTTAGTAATTACTCACCATGATGTATTTGTTCTCATGTAGTGCAAAGAAAATGCAAATACTTGTTTCCAATCTTAACAAAAATGTGATACCGCACGAGTCTGGATCTACTTTTTCCGTTCATAAAAGGATGTCTGAACTTTGTCCAAAAGTGGATGTATCTATACATGAAACATGTCTAGATACATTTCATGTATAGATACATCCACTTTTAAGTAAACTTGAGACATCTTTTTGTGAACGGAGGGAGTATATATGGTTGACAGCATCAACCTAGAGATAAGTAAACCTCAAGCAATTGCGAATTAGGACAACAGTTATTTCTTAACTGGTACTCTGCACCAATTATATTTATTCACTATATATGACGGACTCACAGGAACGCACGTTGGATAGAATATATGAAAAGCATGCATGCAACACAAATGCATGATGCATCATTTAAACAAAAGACAGTGTGTGCTTCCTGTTGCCAATCGTTCGGACACTTAGTTGCACCTGGGGCTATGGGCGAAGGCGCTGGCCGGGAATGACTTCGCAAACGTCTGGGCCTGGATCTTGAGCTGGTCACCGACGCGCTCAGCCGAGCTGAATCCAAGCCACTCAGACACCGCCTGAAACCTCACTCCGTACACTTGGGTTAGGGATCCAGATTTGATAACCCCGCCGACCTTGCTGCCATACCGAAACTTGTATTGGTCGCCGCCGATCGGAACGAAGAAGTCGCACTGGCCCGGGAGAGTCACCTCTATCGTGCCCTCGTGGAGTACGTACGATTTCACACCCAGCGGGAGAAGGCCCCGGGGCAACTTGTTTTGCTCTAGGATGTCGTATGCTGTGGCAGTGGTACCATCTACGGACGAGTTAACTGAGGTGGAGGAGGCGGCATGGAGGATGGAAGCCATGAGGACGAGGACGAGGAAATGTTGCATGGCCATGCTCGTTGTTTCGATTGTGGAAAGTATGTGTGTTCTAGAAATGTGAATATGTTCGCTACGATAACAATGCACTATAGCGCGGAGGCATATCGGCCCTATATATAGGACGCCCAGCGAATCAAAATTTTATTGCATATTTTTTTTCAATTAACATTCCATCAAAACTTTTCTCAAAATAAGCTAAATATACCGTCCTATTAAATCAGAATTTATTGCCCAATTAAACATTCCATATTTAGTCTTTTTTCTAATTAAACATGTTCCTCAAATCTACATAATTACAACGTACCAAAGAAGGAGATTGGGTCCATGTTTGTTGGTGGCTTTTTGGGACCTGTCTACACCGCGACGCACCACTGAAGAATAAACCATGTTTTTCTTCTTGAGTTTTGACGATTTACAAAAATATTGGTCCTTGTTATTGGTTGGAAACTTAGGCATGCAATTTTTCATACACAAAATATGACTCCTTTGTTGCTTGGGAGATAATGAGAAATAAGAGTGTGAAACTTAATATTATTGTGATATATGAAATCATATCTCCCTCTCTCATAAGGACCCGTAGGTCTTAAAGTACCCAGCAAATAAAAGCAAATCAAGAGAAAGCTCAAAACATTCATCATAAAGAGAAGAAATTTAGTAACATGAAGATTTCTATACCCATATTTTCCTCTCTCAAAATAATTTTCAGTGGCATCATGAATAAACTCAACAATATAGCTATCACATAAAGCATTCTTATCATGATCCACATGCATAAAAATATCATTACTCTCCACATAAGCATAAACAGTTTCATTAGTAATAGTGGGAGTAAAAGTATCACATCCATCATTGTAATCATCATAAATTGAAGGCATAGAATAATCATAATGAATTTTATCCTCAATAGTAGATGGACTAAAAATATCATATTCATCATTGTAAACATCATATATAGGAGGCATATCATAATCAACATAAACTATATCCTCAATAGTAGGTGGACTGAAAATATCACAATCATTATAATCATCAGTAGCAAAAGGATTTTCAAAAATTCACTAGGAGGAGAGGTCTCAAATATATAATCATTTGTAGCAAAAGGATTTTCAAAAACCTCAACCTCCCCAAGCTTAGAGCTTTGCATAGCATTAGCAATAACTAGGCATCTGAGTGCGGCAAATGCCGCGCACCCGTGCTTGTAAATTCTAATTTTAAAATGGCGATGTTCTAAAGTTGTCTAACCTTGGAAATAATTGAAATTGGAAAAAAAATCGCTTTTAAAATAGTCGGATTTTGGAGACTGTTCAAATTTGAAAATGGTTGTAATTCAAAAAGAGTGGAAATGCCGCGTGCATGTGTGGCAAAATTAAAATTTGGAATTGACGGCATTTTTAAATTGTGGGAAGTTGAAAATTGTTGAAATAGAAAGGAAGTTTACGTTTAAAGAATTAGTGAGGTTTTTTAAATTGTTTGAACTGAGAGGTTTTTAAGTTTTGAGTTCTTTTCACGGCTATTGAACGATCAGATTTGAAATGCATTCAAAATTTTAGAATATAGAAATTCGAATGTTGATCATATGCTATAAATAGTCAGCCTTCATTTTTGTGTTCGCACGCCATAAATAGTCAGTGTTCATTTTTGTGTTCGTGGTGATATTTTTGTCATATTTGTAAATACCGTGGTGTGAAGAATTCAAATGTTGTTTATTTTTTTGTGTTTATGCTAATATTTTTGTCATGTTTTCCTGATGGACTGATTTGAGGTTTTTGTTATACTTCGCGTTTGACATTTCTCATATCTTTTTATTTTGCTCAATTAGTACTCCAAATATTTGTGATTTTTTTTAGACAAATGACTTCGCTATTATAAATTGGAACATTACTTATAGTTTTTAGATAAATGACTATTATTAAGAGAGACGTGAAACGCTATTATTAAGAGAGCTGTGAAACGTTTCCAGTACTGTAAAAAATGAATTTACCATTTGGTTGAGCAATTGGAACATTGGGTAAACAATACTTTCCTTTTCCTCTTTTTTCTTTTATGTAAACAAAACTTAGAATATTTCATATGTTTTAGCTTTTCTAGATCGTAAAAAATATTTGTTGAAATTAAGCAAAAGCAGATCTTATTTTCCATCACTTAGCAAACCCCAATGGGTTGTTAGGATTTAAAATGTTAAAATTCGTCGCAATTTGTCGTCTCGAGCATCTCCAGTTTTTTTAGCAAATTTAAATGTTCAAACATGATTATAATTTGATATAGATATTTATTTGATGTACAAAATTAGTAGGAATACACTATGTAAGTATTTTGCAAATTCAAATCCATTTATTTAGATGGAATGCATTTAGGCTTTGTCTAAATATTTGGCAAGTTGAAATGTTGAAAAATGTTACATTTGAAGGATGTTCAGTTTTTGAAGATTGTTCAAATTTGGATTTGAATTCAACGTTTACGAAAATGGGCAAATCCGAAGGGCACTCAAAATTTTGAAATTTCAAATTTGAATTTTCATCGGAGGACATAAATAGTTAGCATTTATTTTTATTTGCCCACTTTGATATATTTGTTGAATTTTCCAAATAGATATATTTACATGTATTGATTTTGCAGCATTTTACATTTTTCCAAAAAAAAAAATTAAAAAAAGGAAAAGAAAAAAGAAAAAAATCTGACGTATGGGGCCACTGTGACGTAGCGATGACGTCACAGTGGCCACAACTGGGTGGAGGCTCCCGCGGCGGCGTTGGGCTCGCCGGCGGCGCGCCGCCGCGCTCCCGGACGCGCGCGTGGGCGCGCTGGATGCGCCCTGAGCCGGCCACCCGCACGTGGCGGCGTCGCCCCTTCTGGGTCGCCGGAGCGGCCGTGGCGGCGTCCGGAGGAGGCCGAGGACGGCGGGCCAGGCGGCGGCGATTCCGGCGCTTGGGCGGCCGAATCGCGGCGAGGAGGGCGAGGCGGCGACGGTGGAGCCCGTGGTGGGCTCCGATTTGAGCGGGGAGGGGCGGCGCATGGCGTCGGCGGCGACGTCGCGGTCGCGCGAGGAGAGGAGAAGAGGAAGGAGCGAGCTGCGGTGATGTTTTTGCTTAGAGGCCCCTGGTTTTTTGAAAATTGGAAAATAATCCTTTGCGGGCGGTTTTTTGCAAATTGGCGTGCTGGGCGCGACGTGTCGAGTGCTGATTGGAAGAAATTGCCGAGCTACAGTAGTACTGTAGATTGCACGATTTTTGAAGCCATCCAGGCCGTCGGACGCTTCGATCAGACGGCGTACGTTCATTGGGCGACGTGGACGCGGTAAGGAAGGCTGAATCGCACCAACTTTTATATATAGGGGGAATGGTGTTCATAGAATTCATAGATATAACATTGCTACCATCACGCAAATAATTTTCCATAGGTTTTTTAAATTTCTCTTCAAAATCATCATGTCCTAATTCAATATAAAGTTCATAAAGATCTCTAATTTTGTTGTTGTTTTCCATTAAGCCTAACTAGTAAAATAAAAACAAGAAACAAAAAGATATAATTGCAGAATCTAAAGAAGATAGCTTCGAGCACTCACACGCCGGCAACAGTGCTACAAAATAGCTAAGTAACTGGAGGATGTGAGTACCTTTTACCTTACCTCCCCGGCAACGGCGCCAGAAAATAGCTTGATGTCTACGCACGCTTCTATTCTTGTAGACAGTGTTGGGCCTCCAAGTGCAGAGGTTTGTAGAACAGCAGCAAGTTTCCCTTAAGTGAATAACCCAAAGTTTATCGAACTCAGGAGATAGAGGTCAAAGATATCCCTCTCAAGCAACCCTGCAATTAAGATACAAGAAGTCTCTTGTGTCCCCAACACACCCAATACACTTGTCAGGTGTATAGGTGCACTAGTTCGGCGAAGAGATATTAAAATGCAAGTGATATGGATGATTATAAGTGGTAATTGCAATCTGAAATAAAAATGGCAGCGAGCAAACATGAGACAAAAATGAGAGTAAACGGTGTTTCAATGCTTAGAAACAAGGCCTAGAGATCATACTTTCACTAGTGGACACTCTCAACAATAATAATATAATTGAATACATAGATATTTCCTCTTCACTATGCTACTCTGAATTATTCTCTCGTTGGATAACGAACACCAATCCACTGCGTAGGGCTATAAAAGCACACCTTAAAGTCGCATTCCACATCTAGGGAACCCCACACTGTCAACTTGAGCGCCCTAAATAGTACTAGAAAAACACCGCAATTTCATAGAGACATCCAACGCAAATAATAACTCATGATAAGTATTCCTTAATCTTTAGCCTAAGAGCCACACACGGTGCGCACACTGTCAACTTCGCACCGTGGGACAAAGGTGACTCCGGAGTTTACATTAATAAAATCACTCAAGTAGCATATAAGATAATGAAGAGTAACATCTATGGATTCAACTAGATTACAAAACTCTTGATCACATGAAGATCACACCATGGGAGAGAGAGATAAACCACATAGCTACCGGTAGAGCCCTCAGCCCCGATGAAGAACTACTCCCTCCTCATCATGGGAGGCAGCAACGACGATGATGGAGGCGGTGGCGTCGATGAAGATGGCTCCGGGGGCAATTCCCCGTCCCGGCAAGGGGCCGAAACAGAGACTTCTGTCCCCCGAATTAGGGTTTTTGGTGACGGCGGAGCTACGGAACTCTTCTGAGAAATCGTCGATTCTTCTGTGAGTTTTAGGTCAGGGGCAATATATAGTCCAAAGGGCGTCGCGAGGCGGTGCACGAGGTGCCCACACCACCCCTCGGCGCGGCCAAGCCCCAACCGCACGGAGGGTGCGTGTGGGGCTGTGGGCCTCCCCTGGACTTGTCCTTCTGGCTCCCGGAGTCTTCTGGCGAAATAGAATTTCTGTAATTTTTCATATTTTTCTGAGCACTTTCATTTTTGGACCTTTTCTGTAATGCACAGACATAATAAACAGAAACTGGCACTGTGGCATCTTGTTAATAGGTTAGTCCAATAAATGTCATAATATGATATAAAGTGCATATAAAACATGTGGCAATTGATATAAAACATGCATGGAACATCAAAAATTATAGATACGTTTGAGACGTATCAGCAATGCACAGACAATGAAAACAGAAATTGCTTTTGGGCACTGGGTTAATAGGTTAGTCCAATAAAATGTTATAAAATGATATAAAACCATAATAACATGTAGCAATGATATAAAAGTAGAATGAAACGATAAACAATTATATATATAATATATATGTTTTGAATGTATCATAGCCATGTCCCGGCTATGATATAAAAGTAGCATCAAACAAACAATTCAAAGTACGGCACTCGAGAATTACCCCGTCCCGATGCTGAAACACCACCTCAATGCCTAAGTGTAAAATGTTCGCTTGGACTCACATGCATGGTAAAATAAAATTCTCACGGCGGAAAGCCTGGCCATACGGGCGGGCCACATGTTCCAATATCCCAGCTTTGCCTCTTTAACAATGAGACGGTTCTCATCCACAAAGATTGCCCTCTCTCCTTCGTGGTCTTCAATTTGTTCCATCGCTGCTTGGGTCTCCGGCCTCCCTGTTCCCTTGCTCACCGAATCGTGAAATGATTGGTGGGGAAGAATGTTGTAGACCCACTCGATGATCAAAGCTCGGGATCGTAATGGTCACTTGATATGCACGCTCTGACAAATTTGGAAATAAAGAAATCGTAGAGTTCTCTACGACGTGTGCAAGCCGTATACGGAGCTGGCCGGTTTGGCCTTGGCAGACATTTGGTTGCACCTAAGTAGTAGATTCATCATTCGCGAGTAACCCCCCCCCCCCCCCCGCGTTGTTTGGCAGGGACCGTTGTGGATTTCTCTTCCGCGACACACCCTTGTAACCGTTCTGTACACTTCTCTTCTTCTAATTGAAAGGCAGTGCTCCTGCCATTTTCTCAACAAAAAAAAATATCATAGCGACACTCGGTTAAGATCCATTCTCTCCATTTGCACATCCAAGAGTTGTTTGTACGTCTCATCCTTATTCTCATCACTTTTATCCTCCAATTGCTTCAGGTCTCACCTTTCGTGGAGAAGATATCCATCCATGTGGCGGACATTTTTCTTGTCGTGTCGTCACACACCACCCCTTTCCTTCTCCCACCCTCCTCCCCATCACATGTCTTTTCCTATTTGCAACGGACCCTTGTCCGTCCGCCACCGCATCATCCTCACTTATTCCAAGAGGTAGATTGGAGCTATATCCATCATTTTTCCTACTTATTTTGTGGGATTCTTGAGATCATATGAGGTACACCACTTTGGTTTTCTATTCAATCGAGCCAAGAATGGGACATATTGAATGGTTTTTTATCCACTTGATGATACAAAGTGGTGGCGAACCCATTATAGCAAGTAAGCAAGATATACTAAAAACATTCAATGGAAGGCAAGGAAACAATGTAATTCAAAACATGCAAGCAAGACTTACATGGCTATCGACGCTGACGCCACTTTTATTCATAGTTTGCACTTGTGCATACAAAACACAAAATTTGTTCACAGACTTTTGAATTGTGGCCCATCTGTGTTGAAGAGAGCCTTCATCCCGAGTGGAAATGATTGGGTGCGGCTCCATAGTTTTTTGATCGTGATAATTTTATGGTGTTTTTAAAAATACTTTGATCCTTTTGCATGGTTGCACAAATAGAATCCATGACACTGGTCAACAAAGATTTGCAAAATAATAGATCTTCATGCCTTGAGTATGAAGTACCTCTTGCCTTTATCCCCTTCTTCTTTTTTTTGAGTGGATGATTGTCCAACATTACAAAGAGGAAGAGGGGATGTGGTATCATCAAAACTTGGAGGGGTTTGGCCATTCTTGATAAGATCCTTCGTAAAACAGTCCTAGCAACAAATCACAATTACACTATGATCCTAAAATTGATGTCGGACAATGCATTTGGAGAAGAAAATATATCTTAGCAGTGTCTACACTATCGTCGAACAGGTTGTGGGACATTGGCTGTCGGGCATGCCCGACGATGGCCGCCTCTGTTGCAGTTGTGGAGAGTCGCACACCATCTCCTCCCGCGTGAGCCTTTCGGGATCTGCCACTATGACAGGTTGTCATCGTCGTTGGTGGTAGAGGACGTGGACCTTCTTGGCGCGGGCATGGGTGTCGGTGCGGACGCGCTCAACTGCTTCTCCGCCATCTCCCTCTCCTTCTCCGCTCGCAGGCATAGGTGCTACCGAATGTGTATTTCTTTTCGGGCAAGGGTCTCCGGCTTCAGCTCCGTTGCTAGCCTCTGCTCCAACAGTTCGGACAAGGGTCCCAAGGTCCACGACCGGAGCTCCTTCTCCTTCTCTCAACGGTGAACGACAGCTAGAACGGAGCCAGGCGAGAGGGGAGAATTGGGATAGAGGCCGGAGAGGGCGGCAGATCAAGAGAATTGTTGGATCAATTGGGCTGTGTCTGGCCTGTCAGAGCCGACGTGACGAGCGTGCCCGGCCGGCTCAGATGTTTGGGCTCACTTTGGGGGTCCGGTTGGGTGTGTGTTTCTATCCTGACCTTTTTCGGCGTTTAGGGGGATGGGGGGTCCGGTTGGAGATGCTCAGTCAGCTCGTTTGTGATGCAAAATTGATCCGATGCTATTATGGCCAAGACACGTTGACCTTCATAAGAATGGAAAAAGTCAGGGAGCTCCCAACAAGTTGCATTATTTTTAAGTTGGATGTGGCATTGAATAACTGGGCGAAGTAAAACTGACACTGTGCCTACCTGTTTAGTTGCAATAACACTATACAGTAAAATGATATTGTGTGTATATTTCTGAGAGTTTTATTGTCCTTTTCTCTCCGTGAATGTGATATCTGCATGGTTCAATATATGTTCTTGTCGAATTAATGCCCGTGCATTGTTACGGGTTACTAAGTATTTTTCTCGCACATGTAAACATAATACACAAAAAAGTTACATGCATAAAAGAGAGCCACAGAATATTTCAAAACAAGGAGATTCTTCTTTGCTAAATATGCACTTCGATAAAAATCTATTGTTTGAATACATATGCAGAAAAATCAACAACCTGACAATTATCTTCTATAGCTAAATACCCTTGCACAACGGGAAAAAAAAGCACACACAGATCATTTTATTCCGTGATGACAACACTGCTCCAAGGACACTGGGACAAACTTGTGTTTTCTTCTTTCTTATGCCTCTCACCTATAGATCTGCGCAATGTTGTTCAACTTTCTGAAAATTACAAAGGACATAAAAATGACATCCAAGTTCTAAGGCAATTAGTTGCAAAGCTAAACTGAGACTATGTATTGACTGCCATAATTGAGCTCTAGAAAATAAAGGCATGGTGGATACAGACACAACAAAAAAAAAAGTGAATATGGGAGAGAATAACTTCAGCTGAATATTCAAAGTATGCATTAATGCATTATGTGATCTGAAAGACTGTAGATTTTTTTTTGTGTGGATCCAATGTACCTTATGTGGACACTTGGTCTGCAATATTTTTATAGGTACAAACATGTAGTGTAGATAAGAAGCCTCCAATTTTATAGATATGTAGGTACAAACAGTTGCCACGAGCACAATATTTACAGGTCCCAGAGTGGTTCTTCGCGTGCTCCAATAATCAGGAACTGTTAGGAAATAGTTGTTCATGAACTTCCTAAACCTTTTCTAGTGAAGTTTTTACCGTGCCCGTGCATTGTTACGGGTTACTAAGGGTTACTAGGAAGTTTTTACCTATGTCTCTAACTGCTTGATGGCCGAGTGATGTTGCCGATGATGTTGAGTGCCGTGTCTGGTTGTTCCATTGGCACCTGTAGACATGTGTAAGTAACGCTTTAGAATCCACACAAAATCTATCGTAAAAAAGTGGGTTATTTAGTGCAGGCAGTATCGAGGCGGTCTTACCGCGTGTCCAGCTCCAAGGACCCAGTAGAATCGCAGGTTCTGATACGACCTGACATACGCCTTGATGGGGCCCTTGCAGTGGCCGGAGGAATCGCAGTTACAAGGATGCCTCGGCAGGCTCAGGAAATTCTTCAGACCATCCCATCTGAAAAAAAAAACAGAATTAAGTCAAACATACAAGTTTGAATTGGACACAAAATAAGCAATTGAAAAAAACTTACTTAAGCCTTTTCACCCAGGCTTCTGCACCAATGGTTGAGCAGATAACATCCAGCTTCGGAACATAAAACAAAACATAATTTATTTAGTCATGCTCAGAAAATACGGACAAGTCTACTACAAGATTCAGTAAGAATACAAGCTTCACCGACAAAACCACGATGATGAACAGTCTTGGTGTAAGAAGCAGAGTCTGGTCTGATAGATACCTGGTCGGCTCGGCTAGATTTTCCATGTGGGGAGGTCGGGGACTAAAACTTTTGCATACAGGAAAGAGGAAAGACCACATTTTGGTCGAGGATACAGGATGGAAAAGAAAGGTTATTGAAGACAGGAAAAGAGAGCTTAATCAAGGCGTGTGCCCAGGCAGTTCCAACATTCACATTGACTTATTTTTTATCTCACCAAAGGCTTCTGCAAGCAGTTGAACTCTATATAATATGCCGACACTGCTGGGCTCAACACGATAATGAGAACAAGATGCATTGGCTCAACTCGGACAAGTTGACACTGCCAAAGAGGGAGGGGGGCTACAAGTCTTGTACGATTTCAACTTAGCGAAACTACCGAAACTCACTTGTGCTCAGTGCTGAAGTAAAGGAGGGAGCTGCTTCAAGAAATATTATGGGAGTAGATGTTCTGAGAAACAGAGTAATCAAAAGGGTTGGCAATGGCATGTAAATCAACATATGGCAGGGCCCATGGCTACCTTGGGATGGATGTCTGAATGTCTCTGTCTGGTCACACCACGAGGTTACATGACCATCCAGATGGTGTCAGACCTGACTGATCCTAATACAGGTCAGTTGGACAAAGCACTAGTAAATGACATCTTTCGGCTGATAGATGCGAGAAGTATTCTGGCGCTACCGTTATACGAAGAATTCGACGATGAGTTGCCTGGCACTATGATAAAAAGGAATGTTCAGTGTTCGTTCGGTGCACAAGATGCAACACCAAATTCAGTCGATGGCAAATAGAGTGCAGACAGGGGAGGGCAGCATCTAGATCTAGGGGCGAGAGGGTCCAATTGGCAAAGCATATCTACATTGCCCTCCCAGGTCCAGCAATTTATGTGGCTAACAGCCTCCTACATAGACGGAGCATAAAAACAGGCATGATGTCGAAATCGACCCGATCTGCCCAACGTGCCAGCGACTGAACGAGGATGGGCACACCTGTTCCTGAAGTGCAAAACTGTAAAACCAATCTGGCGGGAGCTGAAGATAGAACAACATGTTGCGGTGAAAGAAAAGATAGAACAACATGGAGAAGCAGTAGGAGCATGCGCTGGGAATATTGCACATATACAAGACCCATTGCACGCCGAAGCTGAAGGTTTTCTCCGAAGTCTACGTGCAGCTCAGAGCTGGGGAATGACCTTTCCTTGAGAGAATAATGGAAACGATGGGTTTTGAGCAAAGATGGGTCCAGCTGATTATGGGTTGTGTGACAACAGTGAGATACCGATTCAAATTCAATGAAACAATGGCAGATGAATTGATTCGAGGTAGAAGCCTGTGACAGGGGAACCCCATCTGCCCCTGTCCCTTCTTATTTCACGCAGAGGCCTTCTCAAATTTGTTCAATATTGCTGAGCAGAATGGTCTTCTGGAAGGGATACAGGTGTGCCCAGCGCCAAGCTTTAAGAACCTTTTGCTTGCAGATGATTCGTTGATTCTGTAAAAGTGTCAGTGGAGAGCTCACATCATCTGAAGAATATCCTTAACTTTTTGGAAGTTTGCTCAGGGCAGACAACAGATACGGACAAGTCTGCTACAAGATTCAGCAAGAATACAGATGTCACTGACAAAACCATGATGATGAACAGTCCTGGTGTAAGAAGCAGAGTCTGGTCTGATAGATACCAGTGCGGCTAGGCCTACCTGTCAATGTGGGGAGGTCGGGGCTAGAACTTTTGATACAGAAAAAGACTATCATTTTTGGTCCTCGAAAAAAAAAGACTATCATTTTGGCGGAGGATACATGATGGAAAAGAAAAAACCGTTATTGAAGACAGGAAAGGAGGTCCTATTCAAGGCGTGTGCCCAGGCAGTTCCAACATTCACCATGACTTATTTTAATCTCACCAAAGGCTTCTGCAAGCAGCTGACCTTTATATGATATGTCGATACTGGTGGGCTCAACACGATAATGAAAACAAGATGCACTGGCTCAACTGGGACAAGTTGACGCTTCCAACTTACAAAGGGTAGAGGTTGTTGACAAACAAATTATCATTGTGCGTTCAGGTCCTCAAAGCAAAGTCCTACCCAACTCTCATGTGCTCGGTGCTGAAGTAAAGACAGGCGATGCTTGGAGAAGTATTATGAGAGGAGTAGATGTTCTGAGAAGCAGAGTAATCAAAAGTGTTGGCAATGGCAGGCCCATGGCTACCTTGGGATGGATGTCAGTGGCTGGTCACACCGTAAGGTTACACGGTCATCCAGATGGTGTCAGACCTCATTGATCCTATTACAGCCAAATTCAGTCGATGCCAAACGGAATGCAGCCAGGGGAGGGCAGCATCTATGGGCGAGGGTTCAATTGGCAAAGCATATGGTGCCTACATTGCCCTCCCAAGCTCCAGCAATTTATGTGTCTAACAGACTCCTAGATAGATGGAGCATAAAGAGGCGTGGTGTCGACCTAGTCTGCCGAACATGCCGGCGACTGAACGAGGATGGACGCGCCTGTTCCTGAAGTGCAAAACTGCAAAACCCATCTGGTGGGAACTGAAGATAGAACCACATGGAAAAGCAGGATCTGGGTATATTGCACATATACAAGACTCTTGCACACCGAAGCTGAAGGTTGTCTCCGAAGTCTGTGTGCGGCTCAGAGCTGGGGAATGACGACAGTAACCATAGAGATGGATTCTATTATTCTGAAGCCAGTGGTCCATCCCTCAATGGCGCCACATTCCGGGAGATTAAACTTTTGCTTCTTTCAACTCCATTTTTAGCATTGTTCATTGCACAAGGACTTGTAATAAATTACTCTAGCAGTGCATGGTGCGAGATTAGGCCATGTGTCCTCAGCCTTATTATGGCCGGCTGATGTGCCTGATTCTGTACACGATTCGGTCACCAGCGATTTTGCTGGCCGTACCGGTTACTGGAATAGTTGGTATTCCGGCTAAACGAAGATATACAACCTGACGTTCTCTAAGAATTCCAAGTAAATTTTTTTTATACTGAAATTTTAAGTAAAAATCACTGATAATGTCACGAGAAATATTTTCTGCTCACCTGTCCGTTGTAAACAGTCACATCCACGCCATGTGATAGCAGCTCGTCAACCTGCATAATGGAATATATCAGACACCACAAATTACATGACAGTCAAAGAAATTAGATAATTTAGTCATGTTTATTTTTGCCTCATCGATTGCTGGCTTCATGAAGGTATTAGCCATAACTTTGTAGACCGGAATCGATGCCTGCTGCCAACTGCAGTTCAATGGAAATAAAATTAATTCAAGGAGGGCAGTTTTCTAGACAAGAGGATATATACTAACATAATGGTTTCTAAATGTGACATATATAGAAGGAGATGATGCTCACATAAGGTCCTTGGGAATGATCTTGAGCTTTCTTTTAATGACCCCGTTCATGATGTCGTCAATGGTGTTGGGGGCTGATTGAGCCAACAACGAGTTCATGCTGGACTCAAGCAACAAATTTTCCATATTCTGCAGAAAGAGCATACAGGTTTATCAAGTTGTTGTGAGTACTGTTAATACTTTATCATGAAATGAATTTGGTACTTAATAGCTGGAATCTGTACACTGCTCATGCAAAGTGGTGGGTACTGAACACTTACAACACTGTCACTTTCTGAGTCAATCAAATCAAGTAAGTCAATCCAAATTTTTCGCGCTGTGGCGAACTGTCCTAATGCCATCTCCTCCTTTAGCATTGCTGCCATTCTGAGAAACAAGAGCAAAATTAGTGCTCACATGTGCATGTCTTTGGAGATTGAGGTAAATTAAAGGTTGTCAATTAGTACTTGTTGGCGGGGGCGACCGCGTTGTCATTCAACCTCGACACGTCGTGCAGCAACTGCGCGTACGAAAGCTGCATGGTACCAAACCACTGGTTGGGAACAGTTTTTTGCAAGGAATTGGAACTGCTTTGCAGAGGCTGCAAGAAACTAAAACAATTTTCTGACCGAAAAATCCTCCGGCGACACCCAGCTGTCCCCGAGCACAACACCGCCAAGGGTCAGCTCAAGGGTGCCAGCGTGGATGGCCCTTAACATGGAGACCCCAATTATAGCGGCGAGCTTGCCGCCATAAGACTCCCCAACGAGAAAGAGCGGGCTGCTCTGCAGGGTGGGTATCTTCTCGGTGAGAACCCTGAGGAGCTCGATGGCATCTGCAGCCACCTGCGAGTCCGTCGTGGCGAGTACGCTCGAGTCCTCGACGTAGCTATACCCAACGCCCACGGGTAAGTCCTGCATGCAAACATAGTCATTACTTGCAACACAATGTCCTTGAATGGTATGTGATAAAGAAACATCTCAGATTTCACTGACCACGAATATTAGATCAGCCTTCTGCAGCCACGTTGAGTTGCGTGCCTTCAGGTTGGCGTCCAGCGGCCCAATCTCCAGGAAGTTGCCACGGCCGACACCCGACCCTCCCTGGAAGAACAGGATGCAGACAATATTATTTAATCTTTGACTTCAACCAAGGAAAAGAAATGAAGAGCTTCTTGGCAGTCAGAGATGAATGTTTTTAACATATTTTTCTTCCTATGGAGAGTGAAACTTCCCGTGCAAATCAATTTTAACTTCCTATGGGGAGATGGCTCCCTGGTAGTTTACATTTCTGTTCATTTAATCTTTTTGAACTTGGATCTTGTAGTGATGCAGTTTCTATTAATGAAATCGTGGCGGTGTCTGATGCTTCCAATAAAAAAACTTAGCAGTAAGCGAAGGTTGGATACGTACCGGACCGCCCTGTAGCCAGAGGATAGTCGGCCATGGCTTCGCCGGGGATGAGACCCGTTGCGGGCTCTTGTAGAACCACCAAAACAGGTGTGCCTCTGTGATGAAGCTTAAAGTTAGATTCTTGAACTCAAAAAATGCATAAAAATGTCTTCGACGCAAGAAGAACGTTTTATTACATACTCTGTCGGACCTGCACGTAGCCCCAGTCCTCATTTCCAATGCCAGAGCTACTGGCGGCAGCTCCTTGCACACCATGAAGAAGAATGGACAGCACAACGAACAGAGCAGGGTGTCGCAAGTCCATCTGGAAGAAAATAGATAAGTCTTGTGGCACTATATGACGAAAAATATAAAGTTCAGTTTAATTGACACTTTCCTTCTTTTGGATTGTTTTTAAGCATAGCTGAAAAGGAGCAAGGAAATATAATTGCGTTACAATGCCTATGGTACCATACACTGCGGACGCAACACCAGTATGAAAAGCGCCCTCCTCATGAACAAATCCCTCACTATCAAACATGTCAAAATGCTCAGCACGTAGATTACTGTTAATTGCGAGAAAATAAATGTCAAAACTGTTCGCTGTGTTTAGATCAAGAAAAAAAATTCACTGTTATTAGATCAAGGAAATTGCTCACTATTTTGGAACACTTTCATTGTATTAGAAATTCCTCAGTGTGTTAGCTCAAGCAATATTGCTCGGTGTCTTAGATCAAAGAAAATTGCTAACTATTTTTGGAACATTAACAATCACTGAGCATTGTATTAGACAGAAAGATAGCTCATGGGTATCTCACAAGTATACATGCTCACGGATCAAAACATCAATGCTCATACAAATGATGAACCATCAAAGCATCAACACTGAGCAAGGAAACATCATTATCTACAATTCCTAGTGTACCATCATCTAGGGGTGCAATACTGGTATGGGAAGAGATCTCATCATGAACATACCCCTCACTATCAAACATGTCAAAATGCTCAGCATGTAGATTACTGTTAAATGCGACAAAATAGATGTCAAAACTGCTCACTGTGTTTAGATCAAGAAAAAATGTTCACTGTTATTAGATCAAGGAAATTGCTCACTGTTTTGGAACACTTCCATTGTATTCGAAATTGCTCACTGTTTCAGCTCAAGGAAAATTGCTCGGTGTCTTAGATCAAGGAACATTGCTAACTATTTTTGGAACATACACAAACACTGAGCATTGTGTTAGAGACAAAAATAGCTCACGGGCATCTCACAAGTATACATGCTGAATGCTCATACAAATGATGAACCATCAAAGATCAAAGCATCACAACTGAGCAAGGAAACATCATCATCTACAATTCCTAGTGTACCATCATCTAGGGGTGCAACACTGGTATGGGAAGAGATCTCCTCATGAACATACCCCTCACTATCAAACATGTCAAAATTCTTAGTACGTAGATTACTGTGATATGTGAAAAATTTGATGTCAAAACTGCTCACTGTTTTTAGATCAGAAAATTTCTTCACTGATTTTAGATCAAGGAAAAGTGTTGCCCTATTCATCACTGTTTTCGATCAAGGAGAATTGCTCACTGTTCTCGATCAAGGAGAATTGCTCACTGTTTTAGCTCAAGAAAAATTGATCACTGTTTTTAGATCAGAAAATTGCTTCACTGTTTTTAAATCAGAAAATTTCTTCACTGTTTTTACTTTTTAGATCAAGGAAAACCGCTGACTGTTTTGGAACAGAAAAACCCTATTCATCACTGTTTTAGATCAAAGAGAATTGCTCATTGATTTCGATCAAGGACAATTGCTCACTGATTTCGATCAAGGAGAATTGCTCACTGCTTTAGCTCAAGAAAAATTCCTCACTGTTTTAGATCGACGAGAATTGCTCACTTTTGTGGAACACAAACAGACACACACAAACACACAAATCCTTGTACTAGACACAAAGATTTCTCACGGAACAAAACATCAATGCTCAAACAAATGTTGAAACCATCAAAGATCAAAGCATCACAACGATAAAAAAATAATGCCAAAATTGCTCACGGGTGAAATTTCGACCTTTCGACGAGGGCGTCTGGTGATCGACAGGAGACGGAGTAGAGGGGGGCGCCGATCTGGTGGGTGGCCGGAGGTAGGAGCGGTGGGAGGAGGAGGTGGGGCGCAGCGGGAGGCGCCGCGCAGTGCGAACCCCAAGCCCTAGCAATGGGGAATGGAGGAGGTAGCTCACGAGTCACGAAGGAATCAGCTCTTTTCAGCTGGGGGGCAGGCTCTCTTCTGCTCCCAGGACCCACTGCTCCAGGACCGGATGCCGTCCGTCCGTCTACTCCGGTCTCCCGGTAGAAAGTCCGGCCGCTGTTTCCGCCTGTGGTTCTTTACTCCTGCCATGAATTTGTAGCGGGAGCAAGCACTAGTCTGATGCTAACCTTAATTAGTACTGAACCAATCAGCAAAGATCCAGGCCTAACGTCTGCACAACGGCCCAAACACAAACTCGTTAACCCATCGAGATTTTCTTTTTCTAATTACTAGTTGGCATGTACGGCAACGCACGTTTCACAATTAAATGGGCCAATTTTTGCCAATTTATAAGGGTTTATGTTGATTACTTCTTCTACATATTTGCATTCCTATATTTTAATAATTTAAAATAGAACCATACATTCTTATGTAAGCATAGTGAATAACACAAAGGAGCTTTAGAGACCTTCCCGTGGGTAGGAGGAAGTATTAGAGAAGGATTTTGTACATACTAAAAAAAATTAAACCTAAAATTGCAAGCCTCCACTCATGATTCAGTTTAAGTGATTGACCTGAATCTGAAAAAAGGCAAAAGTAGTTTAAACCAAAGTAGTGATTAACCTGCACATAATTTGGTTCCAAGCTAGAGGACATTGACGAAGTATTGAAGATTATCAATCTGTTGTAGAGATAACCAGAGAGCACTGTAATTCGAATCATGGCCGTTGATTTGTGCGAGCTAACAATTTCCAAGCATTAGTGAGGCTGGGTCCATAAGGTTAATCGCATGCATGGTGCGGAATCATATCAGTATAACCTCGAGTCCAGGGTAACCAAAAAGGAATCGAACAGAACAGCAAAGACATGGTCTTCTTCTCCTTAATGCTTTGATGCTTGCCCCAAGACTTTTCTAATTCCTGCTTATCCTCCTCCACTTCTTATTATCAATCAGCGCTGATCGATACACTGGCGAAATAGCCTACGCCTCGCGATTGCCGTCTAATAGCAAAGTGGAAACTGACTTCTTGAGCTGCAGCGTCCTGACCTTCGGTACAGCGGCGGCACCTTCAACAGTGGAGAAGACGACCACGGCCCACCGGCACTCACATGCCGCTTCGTCCAGCCGAGATTGCTGCCACCTGTGTGGGACCGCGACGGGAGGCGGGGTTGACGAAAGGAGGCAGGACCGGTCCTGCTACTGCTAGATTCAGACTACCAAAGACAAAGATGCTCAAAAGTCAAATCCGAAGCTCGTTTGCAGGATCGGCGACCACGGCCGGCTCCTCGCCCCGACGAGCTACGCGTTGTGCCTCTTCAGCTCCGGCGTGCTGCACAGCTCCGTCAACGTTGCCACGCCCACAACTACGCGAATCTGAAGAAAGTCCGCTCGAGCGTGGATCTCGATGGCCTCGTGTGCAGGTTCTCGCGGCATGAAGAACATCTGCTGGGGCGTGGTGTTGCCGAGAAACTCCGCCGCGAGCTGGCCGTCTTCGAGTCCGACCGCGGCGCCGACGCCCGTGAGGCTCCGCTTGTTCCTTGCACCAGCCGCCGCTGGTCTGTTTTTTATTTGGGCCAATCGTGGCGATCGTGGCCGATCAGGACCGATGAGAGTGTTAGCATCGCTTGCGTTTATTTCTTTTAGCGGTGGCAAATCTCGTAATTATCACGAAACGAAATAAAACGAATAGGTACAATGACATTAGTAGTATTATGTGATTTGGTGGGAGGGTAAAACAGGCAAAAGTGGATTTGTGTTGAGTTGTCAAACATTGGAGCGATCTGAACCGTTGGCCAAATCTTGAAGGGCTCAGATTCAATGTATCAACACAAGTTTGCTCTTTTAATAGTAGTATAGATAAGGGCATCAAGGCCCCAACGCGGGTTCCCCCATACATCGTTATTTTTTTCTAGAAAATGTATACGTCGTTTGTTGCGAGCGTTAGCCCGCTCACGCCCCAAGGGGTACTATATGGGCCGGCATCTGGCCCGACTCATAATCAGGTAAAGTTTTATTTTCTAATCAGTTCAATATATTAAAAAAAACTCATGTGTTCTAAAAGATAAAGAGTAGCACATATATAAAAAAATGTTCATTTAATTCCAAAAAAAATCATGCAACTATAAAAAAAAAAGCCTATCTAACTTTCTTAGATATTCTTGGACGTGAAAAAAGTTCAGATATAACAAACAGAAAAAATGTTCAGATATAGCAAAAAAGAAGCGTTCGTAAAGGACAAAAAGTTAGTTCTGTATAATAATTTTCATATTTCAAAAATAATTCTCATGTTCCAAATAATTCTTTGTCGGTCTAATAAAATCTTTCAAAATAAATTGTTTATGAGAAAATAGAAAATGTTCATCTCTCTTAGAAACCGTTGTGTGTTTAAAAATAATATATTGATACATTTATCCAAAAATGGAATAGAAACATAAAATGAAGAAAATAAGAAGATAAAAGGAAACAATAATAAAATGGAAACAAGAAACAATAAATAAAACAACAGAACAAAAGAAACAAGAAAGAAATAGGAAAAAAGTAATAAAAGGAAAAAGGCTCAATTATTCTAACCTTTTTACTAGTTGAATGCTCGTGCATTAACACTGTACCTTAAGATTTTTTGCCATCGCACATTAGGATGATAAAATACTTGTATGGTATCTTTGGTTCAAATGATTTTTGAAAGAATTGTATTGGATTTCCACCCGTAGGAATTTTTTCTAAAGAGTTCATTTGGTTCAAAGGATTGAATGCTCAAAATTTCCTATAGATTGCTTTCGTACACACAATCGCATAGAATTTCTCATAAGAGGTGAGACCGTTTGAAAAATTCCTATGTCTATGACAACTATGACATGCACTCAATCCCTATACCAAATTCAAGCGTTTTCCCGACGTTGCAACGAAATAACACTTGTTACTGTTTTCTTCATTTTGATTCCTATAGGATTTCAAATGTCATGACATCCTATTTCTGTAATATTCATATTCCTGCGTTTCTCAAATCCCGTGAACCAAAAAGGCCTATGTAGTGATTCGAACTTATAGCAAAGTTTCTGAAATCCATTGAACTTACAGTTTCGAACAATAATAAAAATACTCGCTGACATATTCTCATGAAACCTCACGTTGTGCCATGCTGCCTCAACTATGTCCTTATAGCAAAGTATAATCCAACAAGAGATGAAGTGACTTAATTTTCTGCAAGTCTTGTTTGACCCTTCTTTACGATATAAATTTATGTTCAATTATCACCACTTTCGGCCTAGGAAATTAATACACAAGATGATTTCATGTTATTTTATAACAGTGATAGTGGAATACAGTATGAGTGTATGACGGATGGGAAATAGTGAAGTTATGTATGTAGGTGATACTCCTGAAAATGAACCTGTGTGACTTAGGGGTTCATCTATTTTGTTGTTACTCACTGCCCTGTGCAATGTGTTGGATGCAAATTAGAGTTGTGGTGCATGTATTTGTGTCACTGTTATTTCTTGCTTTTGGGCAAATGTGTGTACTGGAATATGAAGTGGATCATTGGCTGAATGGTGTTATTTATGGAATGGTTCTGGATGCGTGTACTGCAATGCGAAGGGGATCATTGGTTGAATGTTTGTACTGGAACATGAAGTGGATTATTGGTTGGATGTGCTAAAATTCTTTTCTAGGTGGTAATGCAATATTCGTGAGAGTAATCTAGTGCCATGCAGATCATTATTGCTAAAGGTACATAAATTTGTACTCTATCTCCTGGCGGCTTTCCCCATCAGTTACCTGACATACAAACCAACTTCACATGAATGACTGTCATTTTCCTTTTCCTGGGAGCCACTGATAGGAACAACCGCCGACAACATCCTGTCGGTGTTAACCGTCAGACATCAATATTCCCCCTTTGGAATAGTCCTAGCGGGATTTTGCTGTCGGTCAAGTCAACGGGAACTATTATCTGTTGTTTTATGGTGATCCAAATTCGTATATACTGATAAAGGCCAACTTGTGACGAGGAGAGCGGAGCGCCCCGGAGTCAGAAGTCAGACTGCAGCTGACTTAGGGTTTTGCACCACTATAAATACATCTTGTAAGCCGCCGTTTGGGGTAAGCCATACATTGTAAACCCACGGCGTTTGTAACCTCACCCCGATATAGTGAAGTATTGCTGGCTGGCGCCCGTGGTTTTTTCTCCTCCATTGTTGGAGGGGTTTTTCCACGTTAAATTTCGTGTCCCCGCTGTTTGATCTTTCCGCTATTTCGTCGTTTTCTTGCTATCGTTTATAACATTGTCCTGACGGTGTTTTCCCATTTCCTGTAGGTTCCTAGGCGTAGGGAAAAGACATGTTTTCATGGTTGTGGTACCAGTTGATGTTGTCCAATCGCCTCGCTCAGGGTTCACGGGGGTCGTGGTGTGTGGAGCTCTCGACAAAAGCTTTTTCCCGACGGGGGTTGGTGCCGGTGATGTTGACGTCTGTGGGCTTCATTTACTCCTTGGGGCTCGCTTGGAATGTAGTTCAGATTTTCGGTCCGTGCAAATGTCCTGGCGTGCCGCTCAACTGGATGGATTTTTAGGAGGAGCAAACCAGCTCCGTGAAGTATACGAAAATTTTGGTTAAAATACCGGGCATCCAAGCGCGGCCTTGGATGTGTTGTAAAAGAGTTTCTTCACCACTCCCCTAGGTCACTGGCTCTCGATCGCTGGTACGCGTTTGGTGGTGGGGATTGTTTTCGTTTCGTTGGGTTGCTTGGGCTAGCTGTAGGGTTTTTGCATGGTTGTTCTTAATCAACCATAGGTTGTGTGATTTTCGGCCTAGTTCTCCTTATAAAACCTCTCCGTAATGAAATCTCAGGAGCTCCTTGTCCTCTTGACGAGGTTTCGTCAAAACAATGAGGCAATGTGGTGGGCCCTCACCGCTAATTGTCTCAGTCGATTGAGTATTAAATAATTTTGGATTAATTCTGGACATATCTTAATAATTATTCAGCGCGATGTATTTGTTCATCTAGTGCAAAAAATATATGTAAATACTTGTTCCCAATGTTAAAAAAAATGTGATATCACATTCTGCTTCATCTCGGTATTGCGACCCAGCCAAATACGCCCTTTGAAGTGAAGTGCTAACGTGAAGCACACGTTCGTTGGGAGACCCCAAGAGTAAGGTATGATGCAGTCTAGCAGCAAGTTTTCCCTCAGTATGAAACCAAGGTTTAATCGAACCAGTAGGAGTAGCAGCGCTTCTGAAGGTTGTCAACGGCGAATTATGATGCGGTGCAACACTAGGGAATCCGGCGCTGACGTGGAATCTGCACACAACACAATCAAACTAATTTACCCCAACGAAACAGTGAGGTTGTCAATCTCACCGGCTTGCTGAAAACAAAGGATTAAACATATGGTGTGGAAAACAGTACTCCCTCCGTTCCATTATATAATGCCTATTGTTTTCCTGCACGGTAATTAGCGCAGTCGATTATTTCACAAAAAACCCCCTACGAAGGCCCTCCACGATCTCAGAAATAGGAGACAAACATGGAAACCCAACAAACAGATCGCTGAAATCTCTCTGCCGTTATTATCCCATGATTTTCTCCGATCGCCTTCGTTTCCTCTCTCTCCGACGCGCGCCATCCTTTTCTCCCTGCCCGACTTCTTTTCCTCTCTCCCGCGCTCGCACAGCCACAGCACCTCTCCCAAAATTGAAATTTTCTTCAAAAATTTTCAGCAATGGAGGGAAGTACATGGGCGAGACAGCAGGCGTGAGAGAGATGAGAGAGATGCTGCGTGAGAGGGAGAGGATGCCGTGAGAGGGAGAGGATACGTGAGAGAGAGAGAGGCTGCGTGGAGATAGGCTGCGTGAGAGAGAGATCGGTTCCTGATTCAGTTTCCTGATTTTGTGGACTACATGCGATCTGTTCCATATTTCATGCACGTAGCAAATGGGTGGAAGGGGGTCTTTGCAAAATAAACAGAGCTTTACTCTTACAATTTGAAACAAATGCGAAAAAACAATAGGCATTATATAATGAAACGGAGGGAGTAATAAATTGCAGAGAATGAAAATGAACAATGTTTGCAGTTTGTGATTTAATCAGTGTAAAAGAATGGACCGGGGTCCACAGTTCACTAGAGGTGTCTCTCCATAAAAGATAACTAACATGCTGGGTGAACAAATTACAACTGGGCAATTGACAAATATTGAGCGCATGACAATGCATATATATGACATGATGACTACTATGATATTTAATTGGGCATTACGACAAAATACATAGACCGTTATCCAACAGCATCTATAACTAATAATCCACCGCCGGATTGTCATCCGAGTTCCCCGTTGGTATTAAGTTGCAAGCAACGGATAATTGCATTAAGTAAAGTGCGTAATGTAAACAAATACATATGACCGTGGCACATAGCATTGTTAGGTTTCCCCTAGTGGCAACAGCACATCCGCAATCTTAGAAGTTGTTGTCACTCTCCCAGATTACCGGAGGCATGAACCCACTATCTAGTATAAATACTCTCTCTTGGAGTTACAAGCATCTACTAGTAACGGAAAGCATGCAAGATCATAAATAACATATACGATAGATTGATAATCAACTTGACATAATATTCAATATTCATCGGATCCCAGCAAACACAACATGTAGCATTACAATAATATGATCTTGATCATGTTAGGCAGCTCACAAGATCTAAACATGATGGCACCAAGTGGAGAGACAACCATCTAGCTACTGCTATGGACCCGTAGTCCAAGGATGAACTACTCACGCATCACTCCGGAGGCAGGCATGGTGATGTAGAGCCCTCCGGTGATGATTCCCCTCTCCGGCAGAGTGCCGGGAAGAGGTTCTGGACCCTCCCGATCTAGGGTTGACGGCGGCGGCGTCTCTGGAACTTTTCGTGGATAATGGCTCGGGTATCTAGGGTTTTTGCATCGGGGGAATAAGTAGGCGAAAGGGCGGCGACTGACGACCCCCGTGGGGCCCACACCACCCTAGGGCGCGCCAGAGGGGGGCCGCGCCCTGGGTGCGTGTGGGGCCCACGTGGCTCCTCTTCGTTGCTCCTTTGGACTTCCTGGTGTGTTCTGATAAAATAGGTCCCTCCATGAAATTTCGTCCAATTCCGAGAATATTTCCTGACTAGCTTTTCTGAAATACAAAAACTGCAGAAAACAGGAACTGGCACTTCGGCATCTTGTTAATAGGTTAGTCCCGAAAAATGTATAAAAGTGACATAAAGTGGATGCAAAACATGTAACAATCTATTATATATTAAAAATAGATTATGGGCTAACCAGAAATTACAGAATTACTCTAGAAATTACCAGAAAAATCAGAAATATCTGACCGTTAGTTTAATTAAATAACTAATCTCAACCAATGGATCTAAAAAAAAAATTGATTGAAGTAAATTACCCACCATTGCCATTATGTTGGAATAACCTTTCGTCCTTGCGGTTTAGAATTAAATTAGGTTTCCTTCCCTCACCATACGAGAAAAGAATAGTTTAGTGCGCCGCCGGCCACATATGACCTGCTTGCATCGTCGCGCCCTCCATGAGCGGCCGAGCTGGTAAATTCCGATCGAGCGCGTGCCTACAAGCAAACTCCCAGAAGCACCGTTGCCCTCAATCCTCTACCTGTACGTAATTGGTGTCTTAGCCAGCCAATGAGCCACCGGAAAATAGGATGGGAATCTGTATGAGCGATTGAGCTCTGCTGATTATTTGCTACGTGTTTCAGATGATGAAGAAGCAAGACAAGCTAGCTAGCTAGAACAAGCCAACAAGGTCGATCCATATGGACGATGCCGCAACTGACCGTATACGGACATGCAGTTGCCACAGTCAGCTGTATTCATTCATCTTTTTGTATGGGAGCGGCACGGCAGCGTGGCGATTACAGTCGTTCGATGGCGTCGGCCACCATGTTACAATGGCCGGTATTGGGATCAACCAGGTCAGGCCGGCTTTCTTCAGACCATGTACGTGCTAAGTTGATAAAGTTTGATAGTGCATAGCAGCAATTCATCTGTTTGTATGGGAGCAGCACGATAGCCTGGCCATACAGTCGTTCGACGTTGTCGGCCACCGTCTCACAATGGCCGGTCTTGAGATTAAACAGGTACGTACGTGTAAGTTTGATCGTTAGAAAATAGCACCAATGATGTAAATAGTATTTTTTTAAGCAAGAAACTTTATCACGACTGAAGTTCATCAGATTAATGTGCACACATACATGCTTCATCACTTGCAGTATGTATACTGATAGTACTTATATACTTAAATTTGTATCCACAAAACCTACAGATTGCAGAAGGCTATCAAGTCATCAACGAGCACGCAGGCGAGATCTGACCGGCACGTCCGCGGCAGCTCATCATGCAAATGCTTCCATAGTCAAATCTCAATATGGTTTGGAGCAAAACAAGATACTAAAATCTTAGGCTGGTATGAATTTCTGTCTTCACTTGAGCACTATGGAGTATATTATTTTATTGATGTGGTGCATTATATGACTCTGATTGAAATTTGTCCCACGTGCTAACATGAATATACATTATGAGTACATATTTTGTTGCAGGTTTCTTCATATAAATTTCCTTTTTTATATACTACTACGGCGCTGAGGATATAGTATTTCTAATGTTGGATGATTTCAAACAATCTTCAGTGATTCCTGGTAGTGATTCCTGGTACAACATCCTGGTCTACAAAATCAATAGAAATTACTCTAGATTTGTTTTAAGTCTATTGCGAACCAGAGAGAATTTTTTGATGTTAATTCTTTATTATTGCGACTCTCTACTGACCCATGATCTGTAATACAGTTAATGCAATTTTAGAGAGCATAGGAAGATTTAGCCTGAGTCTAGCATTAGAGATAAATTATAGATCGCAGACCGATTTAGCAGGCAAGTATTTGTTGTTTTGGGTTGGTAAAACTGTAAGGATTAGGAGGCAGCAAATGTGTTCGGGTTGTAGTGGTACAAGAAAATATGCTTATATAATATTTTGAATCATATCCGAGTAGGCTTCTTATTTTCTATTACAGCTTATAGATCAAAAAAGGTGCAACTCAAATGTAGACCAGTAACATGGCAAGTTTCAGAGTTGGCAAATCTTCGCTCCTACCAATTGGATCTTGGACATTTGAGGTATTGTATTTATGCACTTCAAATAAATCAAAATTTCATCCTTCACAAAACGCATGTCCATGATAACTTTTCCATTTCAATTTCTATGTTTAAATTGATATTTTCCAATGCAAGAATCTTGCAGTTAATGCTTAGGGTCATATTTTCATATGATAATATAAAACTTCAAGAAAGGTTCTTATAAAAAACAAGCTGCTGCCCATCGTTGGGAATGTAAACAAGCAGTGCGTCTAGAAGGAGGGAGTTAGTAAAATATGATTCTTTTGACTACGATTGCTTATTCCATGATTTGGCATGTGTCGCAAACTATGCTTTATAATACCGAACGTCGTGAACAGTTTTTGATTTACTTTATCTCTCTTGAAATAATTGACTGCCTTTTATTTTAGTTTTTCAGAAGGACCTCTGCTTCTTACTCCTGGGTGGATGTCAACTTGCATTTTAAGGTAAATGCTAATCAATTTTATATGTCAACCTGCACCCCAAACCTCACGCTCCTGGTCGGATCGAAGGTGTGGCCGTCGTCCGCCATGGTCCTCCAACTGCAGTACCTTATGCTCCATTTATAGGCTCTCCATTTGTACACGAGGGAGTATGTCGGAGATCTGATTTTGGTGGATTCCAAGGAACAGAGAAAAGCAGATTTGGAGACCAGCGGTGGACAAGAAAGGGAAATGGAATGGTGAGAAATGGGGAAAATGTGGACATCTGAGGGAAGAGAGTTAAACAAAGGTAAATTGTTGTTTAATTATTATTCTACCAGGCCACTTAATCAACGAATAAAAAGTCACGTTCAACTCTTATAACAGCAGAAATATGCAAATCAAACGGCAGAAAAAGTCGACTGGAATTTAGTTCAATCTCATGCCACTGAGTTTTACCAAATCCAATTTTTGTTTAATTATCCGTGAAATTTAAAACTATATATATCACATTTAAATTCAAATAAATATTTTAAGATCAGTTGAGCATATAAATTGAGTTAGGTTGATTCAAAGATTCTTTTGAACCATCGAGTAGGATCCTTGCCATTTTAAATTAAGGAGATGTGCGGGAACCAAGTCAAAATCGGTTCGACTAAGAAACGCCACCATGCTCTAGCCAGGGAAAAAAGGTGCTTGCCAATCTTTATATAAAATTAATAAATATTGAACAAATAATTATTAGAAATGCATGTTCCCTCTTAGGATTCGGTTATATGCCGACTTTTATTAGGTTCTGGATAATTGTTTACACGGATCATATATTTTATTCAAAAGGTCGTCAAGATGTTTTTATTAGGTTGTATAGAATTAATTCCACTTTATGGAACATATAGTAATTTATAAAAGACCATCAAGTAGTTGCCCGCGCATGTGCGCGGGCCACTGTGCTAGTTGGTATAATATCAGCATGGAACATAAAAAATTATAGATACGTTTGAGACGTATCAGCATCCCCAAGCTTAGTTCCTGCTCGTCCTCGAGTAGGTAAACGATAAAAACAAAATAATTTTTGATGACATGCTACCATCATAATCTTGATCAAATAATATTGTAAGGCACATGTAAATGAATGAAGTGATCCAAGTCAATGGTCTATAATTTGCTACCAAATAGATAATGAGTAAACAATGAATCACACAAGCTAAACTTTTTCATGAATAGTACTTTGGAGACAAGCATCAAATTTTTTGCATAAGAGTTAACTCATAAAGCAATAGATTCTAATAAAAGGTATTTAATCAACACAAAGGAAGAATTAAGTTTCAGCATTTGCTTCAACTTTCAACATGTTTATCTCATGGATATTGTCAACACAAAGTAATATAATAAGTCCAATATGTAGCATATAACAAATGTTATAACAAAGCTGACACTAGTGTTTGCTTGTGGAAGATAGAAGGAATAGGAAAACAGACTCAACATAAAATAAAAGAAAGGCCCTTCGCAGAGGGAAGCAGGGATTAAATCATGTGCTAGATCTTTTATGTTTTTTGAAATCATATAGAGATTGCATAAAATATTTGACACTCCTCCCAACTTTGCTAACACAAGCCATGGCTAACCGAATCCTCGGGTGCCTTCCATCAATCACATACCATGGAGGAGTGTCTAGTTTTGAGAGGTGTTTGTTAATTGTCAACGAATGGTAGCGGATGAAAACAGTATTCTCCCTGTCAAACAGACTTTTAAGAGCGGCTCCCATGAAGGACGTTATTTCTACCAGCAAGGCAGATCATCCCTCTTTCTCTTTGGTTTACACACGCAGGTATTTCACTGTTTGTCATTGCTTACTGATAAATCAGGGTAAAAGTGTGAAGAGAATTATTTGGTTAAAGTTGTCATTAATTGGGACTGGGCACCCCGTTGCCAGCTCTTTTTGCAAAATTAATGGATAAGCGGATGTATATGCCACTAGTCCAGGTGTAAAAGTCCATTTGACAAGTCGAATAAAGAATAACCCACTACTTCCTCGTGAGCTAGTAAACATTGACACAAAAAGGAATAATAACAATTTTGAATAGTTTAAAGGTAGCACATGAAAAATTTACTTGGAGTGGCAAGGAAATACCACATATAGGTAGTTATGGTGGACACAAATGGCATGGATTTTGGCTCAAGGATTTGGATGCACGAGAAACATTCCCTCTCAGTACAGAGTTTAGGCTAGCAAGGTTTTGTAAGCAAACAAGAATATCAACCCATACACCAAGTTTTACATGACAACCATATTGCAAACATTATAAGACTTCATACCGTCTTCTTTGTTAACCAAACTCTTTTATTAGAAAATATCTAGACCTTAGAGATACCACCTATGCAAACCAAATTTCAACAAGCTTTACGGTAGTTCTTCACTAATAGGCTTAACTTACATGATGCAAAAATTTAATCATGATATACTTGTTAACTCAAAACAATTGACAAGTATCAAATTATCCAAATTAGTGATCTACCAGAATATGCAAGTTTTTTCCATTATACCAATTACCACATGTAACATTTTTGTTCCAACCAAACACCTATCAATTTATTTTAACAACTCTCCAAACAAGTATAAGTGAAGCAAGAGAGTACTTTCTTTAAAAGAAAACTAATAGCTCTGACAGGAGATACATGAAAACAAGAGCTAAAAGCTAAACAGCGCTAGATATGAATACTCAACAAATATAAGTGAAGAATAGGAGTATTCTCATGAAAAAGCGGAGCGTGTCTCTCTCCCAATCAAGAATGCTAGGGTCCAGTCAAGTTTATTGAAAATAAAGTACTGAAAATAAAACACACAGACGCTCCAAGAAAAGCACATGTGATGTGACAGAATTAAAATATAGTTTCACTAGAGATGACCTGATAATTTTGCCGATGAAGAAGGGGATGTCTTGGGCATCCCCAAGCTTAGACGCTTGAGTCTTCTTGAAATATGCTGGGGAGATCCATGTGAGCTTCCCCAAGCTTAAGCTCTTCACTCTTCTTGATCCTATTATATCATCCTTCTCTCTTGACCCTTGAAAATTTCCGTCACACCAAACTCAAAGTAAATCTCATTTGAGGGTTAGTGCACAATCAAAAACTCACATGTTCTATAAAGACGCATTATGACTTGTTACTTTAAACATTAGCTACTGCCACTGATGTTATGTGAAGCTCTTCCACCCAAAAAAGAATTTCACTCAACACTAGTAAAAGAGAGAATGCAAAATAAAAAGGCATAATCTGTCTAAAACAGAACAGTCCGCAAAGACGAATTTTTTCGAGACACTTACGACGCTCAGATCAAAAAACTTTGAACTAATGAAAGATTCGGACATTCATAAAGATTACGCACAAAATTTTCATATTTAATTAACAATCTGGTGATTTTATGAATTTCGTACAGTGAACAGCAAAAATCTGTGTCTGCGCAGCAGTCAAAATTTAGCATCATCTTAACATTAGAGGCTACTCTCGGCACAACAATGCAAGAAAATAAAGATACAAAGGAGTTGCTACAGAAGTAGACAAACTCCTTGACTCAAATAAAGAAAAATTATAGGAAATAAAAACAATGGGTTGCCTCCCATAATCGCTTTTCTTTAACGCCTTTTAGCTAGGCATAGTGATTTTTATGATGCTCACATAAAGATGAGAGTTGAAACATAAAAGAGAGCATCAAGGAGCATATATAAAACATGTTTAAATCTAACACTCTTCCTATGCATAGGAGTCTTATAAGAAAACAAGTCAATGAAGCACAAAGTGACTAGCATAGGAAGGCAAAACAAGTGCAACTTCAAAACTTTCAACAAAAAGAGAGGAGACTTAATATTATTGAGATATATGAAACTGTGTCTCCCTCTCTCATACTGACCATTAGGTCTTAAAGCAAACATCATATAGAAGCAACACAAGAGAAAGCTCAAAACTTTCATCATAAAGAGAGGAAATTTAATAACATGAAGATTTATATAACCATATTTTCCTCTCTCAAAATAATTTTCAGTAGCATCATGAATAGACTCAACAATATAGCTATCACATAAAGCATTCTTATCATAATCCACATGCATAAAAGTATCATTACTCTCCACACAAGCATAATAAATTTCATTAGTAATAGTGGGAGTAAAACTAGTACAATCATTATAATCATCATTAAGTGGAGGCAAAGTATTATCAAAGTAAATTTCCTCCTCCAAGTTTGGGGGACTAAATATATCATTTTTATCAAAACCAGCTTCCCCAAGCTTAGAGCTTTCCATGGCATTAGCAATAATGGTGTTCAGAGAATGTATGCTAATAACATTGCTACTATCATGATTGTTATGCAAATAAAGTTCCATAGGCTTTTTAATTTTCTCTTCAGACACTTCATGTCCCAACTCAAGATAAATTTCATAAAGCTCTCTCATGTTGTTTTCAGTCATAGGACTAGTTTCAAGAAAAGTAACCATTGATAGCAAGTAAAGAACTAGACATAATAACTAAAACAGGAAACAAAACTAGATGCAGGAAACTGATTTTTTTGTGTTTTTGATAATTGAAAGCAAACAAGATAAAATAAAATAAACTAAGCAAGCAAAAAACAAAGTAAAGAGATTGGAAGCGTGAAACTCCCCTTGCAGAAATGCTTCTACTCCCCGGCAACGGCGCCAGAAAAGTAGTTGCTGACGTAGTTGACGAGGAATTGGCTGCTTCTGCTAAAGCGCTTCTGACTCCCCGTCAACGGCGCCAGAAAAGTAGTTGCTAACGTGAAGCACACGTTCGTTGGGAGACCCCAAGAGGAAGGTATGATGCAGTCTAGCAGCAAGTTTTCCCTCAGGATGAAACCAAGGTTTAATCGAACCAGTAGGAGTAGCAGCGCTTCTGAAGGTTGTCAACGGCGAATTATGATGCTGCGCAACACCAGGGAATCCGGCGCTGACGTGGAACCTGCACACAACACAATCAAACTACTTTGCCCCAACGAAACAGTGAGGTTGTCAATCTCACCGGCTTGCTGAAAACAAAGGATTAAACGTATGGTGTGGAAAACAGTAATAAATTGCAGAGAATGAAAAGGAACAATGTTTGCAGTTTGTGATTTAATCAGTGTAAAAGAATGGACCGGGGTCCACAGTTCACTAGAGGTGTCTCTCCATAAAAGATAACTAACATGCTGGGTGAACAAATTACAGCTGGGCAATTGACAAATATTGAGCGCATGACAATGTATATATATGACATGATGACTACTATGATATTTAATTGGGCATTACGACAAAATACATAGACCGTTATCCAACAGCATCTATGACTAATAATTCATCGCCGGGTTGTCATCCGAGTTCCCCGTTGGTATTAAGTTGCAAGCAACGGATAATTACATTAAGTAAAGTGCGTAATGTAAACAAATACATATGACCGTGGACATAGCATTGTTAGGTTTCCCCTAGTGGCAACAGCACATCCGCAATCTTAGAAGTTGCTGTCACTCTCCCAGATTACCGGAGGCATGAACCCACTATCTAGCATAAATACTCTCTCTTGGAGTTACAAGTATCTACATGGCCAAAGCATCTACTAGTAACGGAAAGCATGCAAGATCATAAATAACATATATGATAGATTGATAATCAACTTGACATAATATTCAATATTCATCGGATCCCAGCAAACACAACATGTAGCCTTACAATAAGATGATCTTGATCATGTTAGGCAGCTCACAAGATCTAAACATGATGGCACAAAGTGGAGAGACAACCATCTAGCTACTGCTATGGACCCGTAGTCCAAGGATGAACTACTCACGCATCACTCCGGAGGCAGGCATGGTGATGTAGAGTCCTCCGGTGATGATTCCCCTCTCCGGCAGAGTGCCAGGAAGAGGTTCTGGACGCTCCCGAGCTAGGGTTGACGGTGGCGGCGTCTCTGGAACTTTTCGTGGATAATGGCTCGGGTATCTAGGGTTTTCACCGGGGGAATAAGTAGACGAAAGGGCGGCGGCTGACGACCCCCGTGGGGCCCACACCACCCTAGGGCGCGCCAGAGGGGGGGCACGCCCTGGGTGCGTGTCGGGCCCACGTGGCTCCTCTTCGTTGCTCCTTTGGACTTCCTGGTGTGTTCTAATAAAATAGGTCCCTCTGTCAAGTTTCGTCCAATTCCGAGAATATTTCCTGACTAGCTTTTCTGGAATACAAATACAGCAGAAAACAGGAAGTGGCACTTCGGCATCTTGTTAATAGGTTAGTCCCGAAAAATGTATAAAAGTGACATAAAGTGGATGCAAAACATGTAACAATTGGTATAATATCAGCATGGAACATCAAAAATTATAGATACGTTTGAGACGTATCATGAAGCAGACCATCAACGACTTCAAAGTAAGGGGATATTGATGGCCCTTGACGTAGTTACCTGCGTCAAAAGAATATGGGTTAGGTTGAGACTCCAAGTACAGAGTGGATAGTATAGCAAAGACGGTTTTCCCCACGAGGGGTGACTCGAGGGTTTAATATCGAACTCTCGGGGGATCAGTAGTGAAAGATTTGTCTTCTTATCCTTCTTTTGAAAACCTACAAACAAAGTAAATTGTTTTGTGCCCTCAACCTCACCAAATGGTTGGCAAGCACAAGCTGTGAGAATGATATGAAAATAAAATGAATGCAAAACAGTAAATAAATATGCATTGATGATAAATAAATATGCAAGGATGGTGGAAACAATGATGGATGATATTTTTGGGTTTTGTATTGTGAATGCAAGATGCAAAAGTGTTTTTGTATTTTCGGATTTTTAAATGGCAGAAAATGTAAAGTGGATAAAAGTTGTTGGAAAAGTGTTTCTTATGATTAAAAATGGACCGGGGTTCATGGTTTCACAAATGCACTCTCTCTTTAATAAAGTGGTAGACAATGGAACACTAGAATTGACATATGAGATTGCAACATAAAGGTTTCATGACAAGTTACTAATTATATGGGCATCACGTCCTAACATAGAGATCTTTTGTTTATTAATCTCTCTTATACTCCACCAAGATGCGAACTAAATCATAAAACCTTAGTAATTAAGATAAATCAGAGCATAGCATTAAGTTTCATGACATGAAGTTAAAATAAGAACATGCTAGATCTAGTCATGGAGTAGTGGCAATGGTCACACCCACATCTCCGGTAGCAAGGTATTTTTCTTTATCCCTAATGCGGCAACAAAGTAAGGTAAAGTGCCCAAGTGGATCGCGGAACTTCTGTCAATTTCACCGCACTAGCCACCCCCCCCCCCCCCCCCCGTTACTCCATCTAATGCACACGTTCCCCCTCACACGCTCTCATACACATGCTTGATCAAAACATGTAAACAAGAACCGGGTACATAATATGCATCTACTTTCATAACTGAAACAAAACTATTGCAATCTCAAACATATATTAACTCATAAAAAGATCCACCACAAAGGTATTACATAGATGACCGTAATCATGTTCAGCAGCTCATACGGTACTAATTAGTGAAGCTCAAGAGAGGAGAGATACATAAGTTACTTCCACAAACCCATAGTCCAGGGGTGGACTACTCCTTCTTCATCATGGAGACGGGGGAGAAGTCGTTGGAGAAGATAGAGACACACCCGGCAGCGCCCCGTCGGAGTTTTCCCCCCTCCAATCTGCAACTCCAGGTTTCTGTTTCGTGGTTTCTGTGTTTCTGCGGCGCTCCTTTCCGAAGGGCGTCGGGGACTATTTTTATAGTCGGTTTTAGGTCAAGACGAAGGTTCTGGAGAAAAGATCGACGGCAACGGAGCCTCGAGGCCCCAGATGGTGGGTTCCACGTGGCCAAGGAATCTGGCCGCGTGGGCCACCCTCTTCTGGCCCTCGGGCCTCCGTTTGTTCGCTTCCTTCGCTCCTACGCTTTGTTCCTTCCAAAAACTGATGCTCGTAAATTTTCAGGTCATTTGGACGTCGTTTGAGTCCCTGAGACATCAAAATATAGAAAATAGGGTTTTCTGCCAGTGCAGGGTTAATTCCAGAAAAATGGGAAAACAATGAAATATTCCCAAAATCAATATAAATCAATGATATAACCCTTATATGATGCAAATATGATTGAAATATAAGTAATATAATGCAAAGTTCATGTATGCATTTTACATGCATCAATGATACGTTCAAAACGTATCTATAATTTTTGATTGTTTCATGCCATTTTTATGCTTTTAGCACTTGTTTTTATATTAAGTTTATTATTTATTTGGACTAACCTACTAATGGTTGCAAAAGTGCACAATGTTCTTGTTTTACTCTTTGATGTGTAGGAATTATCAAGAAATACAAGAGGAAACATTGTTGGAGTCGAATTTGGACTTTCCTGAAATCTGTCTGAAAACTATTTTCAAACATCGACCCGTTTCGGCCAGAAGATGACGTCAAATGGAAAAAGTCTAGTCGCGAAAGTTTCAGGGAATTTTCTGCTAATAATTCTGGAATTAAAATTCGGCCCAATCGGAGTCCGGACGGCGGAGAAAAACCCGATTTACCGAAGCCCTAAATGGAAATCCGAGAGTCCATATATAGGAGGAAACCCTAGGTCGTGAGGGACACCCCATACCCACGAATTTGCAGCCACCAAAGCCATATTTTTGCCTCCCCATGGATCCCATCTCCATGAGGGAGGGCTCCCAAGAAGCCATGAAGGAAGAGGGCTAAGGGGCGGCGCTCCCCCATGGAACCGGCGGCGCAGGAGGAGCCCCCTGCGCCACCGCCGGCGCCGCCCTGCGCCTCTCGCTGCCCTCTCCGCCGTCTTCCCCGCCATCTCCACCGCCAATTCCTCCTTGTATAAAGTGGTTCATCCTCCCACAAACCTCTGTACCGTCCTATGTAAACATGGTGTTTGATGCTATAAGTTATTATCCTATGATTTATGTCATGTTTCCGTAGTTTATTTGTCCTTAGATTGAATGGTTGAATGTATTTGGTTTATTAGAGTTGTATGTTGATATGGTACTGTCCTTTGGTGTCCATTATACTTGTGCGCGCATGGATCAACATCACGGGGTTGGTAGTATTTGTAAACGAAGGGGAAGTCCTGTCGGAGTGACAGAAAGCTAAGGGCGCGAACCGGTTAGTTACACGTATGGGAGTAAGAGGACCATAAACTTAAGGCTATGGTTGGGGAAACCTTAATGCATTGTTAGTATTTGCGGATGCTTTCTAACAATCCAATCATATAGTATTTGTAATTCCAAGTAGTGGAGTGCATGTATATTTAGCCTCTCCCGCATTGAAAACTGCATCGAAGACAATGAACCCGATATCTTCACTCATTAATCTTGGACAAAGCCACCACAATTACCACCACTTTTCAACACTCATGGTACTGTTAGTTTATGATTACTTAGTATATTTTATTGCTGCAGCACTAACATTTACTTTCTTGTATTTATTATCTTGCAAAGCTATCTCTCATACCCGTATTATTACTCTAGTATTATTTCCTAGATAAATCAAATGTTTTGTGTGCGTAGAGTTGTATCAGTGGTTGATAGAACTTGAGATAATACTTATCCTACCTTTAGCTCCTCGTTGGGTTCGACACTCTTACTTATCGAAAAGGCTACACGCGATCCCCTATACTTATGGGTTATCAATCAACATCCCCAAGCTTAACCTATACTCGTACTCGAGTATGAAGGTGATAAAACTAACATGGACTTTGCTTTTTAATATTATCAATGGATATCAAAGATGATTACTATTGCTACATAGAGTCAAATGATTCATTCTTCAAAGGAGTAGCAATATACAAGATAGATTATGAAGTGATATCAAATATTCAATGTAAGGATGTTCAATGATAATTCACAAAGTGTAACATAGAAGAAAGTACTATGGACCAAATGTATGCATAATGAAAAGTAAAAACATCCTATAATGGTCATAGAGTACTCTTATGAAATCTGAATATAAAAGATGGACACTTTGGAAAGATATATAAATGAGTAGAGGTAAAACATGAATAAGTCTTATCTAACTTCCAAATGCTTCTACTTAAGTTAATGATTGGAATGTGGTATTCATTGGTGTCAAGCTCTCATTACCCCTATCATAGCATCTTGAATGGTTAAAGTTTAAAGTGAAAGCAAGTATAGGTAATGTGCTTGACAAAGTATGGGTTGAATGCCTCATGCCCCGTGAATACAAGTACCTACACCAACTGGCTACTCAACTCGGGTCACAAAGCAAATTCGAGTTTTAAAGTCATTGCAAGTAATAAAAGCGTCATCAAGAGCGTCAACTGGGGTACCTCTTGTCTCAGGACATGGAACAAGCCCATGTCAAAATGACAAGACAAACAAACAAAATGAACAATCTCAACACCCTTTTATTTACTATTGTTATAGCTTTTTATTGTGAGGTGCATCACTGAAGGTTCACCATAACATGTAAGTAAATTTCCACCATGAATGATGCATGGCTTAGATTAGCGGCCCAGGCGTCTCTCTAGCCATTTATAATTACTCCTCAAACTTACCAAGTTTCCACACTTATTTCGCTCAATGTTAGGCATCCATAGACAAAAGTACATGATATCAACTAAATATATAATTAAGAGCACGTTGAAAGCTTGCCATGCACATATGAGCTAACTCCCAACCAAGACTCTTGTCAAGCCCACAACTTCATAATTTTAATCACAATGGTTCATGTTCATTAAGTGCAATAAAAGTAAGGTGTGCATCAAGTTCGTGAGAGCTTTTAACCAACTTTTCCCATAACAATCAATAACATAAGCATTTTAATTCAGAGGTATAAATAATACAAAATAACATGATAAACATACTCGGAATAGCATAAAGCTAATAGGTAGATATGGTGGACTCACTGGAAAAACTTTGGTTGAAGGTGTTGGACAACAAGTTTTTGCTTGTTGGAATTTTTGGGCTAGCAAGAGGGAGAAAGTTGACCGTCTAAATGCATGCATAAGTGTCCATAGAACTAACCAATCCATGTTAAACAAAGTAAAGTAACATTCAGCATCAAAACATGAATAAAAGATAGCTCTTGATAAAACACTTGCAAATTAATATTCATTAAAAACATATGAATCATGCAACTATATGTATCTTTTTGAATCAACTCAAATATCCCTTTTCCCAATCTTTTTAATAGCATCCAACTTAATTCAACCCAAATTTCCAGTAGCTCTCTCATATATAAATGATAGTGCTGGTCTAAACAAAAATCAAACTAAAATAAAAACAAATAAAAGGCGCTCCAAGTTTATGCGATAAAGTGCATTGATCGAAAAACAGAAGTTAGACGTGTGCAAACCGAGAGTGTGTTGGTCCAGTGGGGTTGTATTCACATCCCCAAGCTTATGGTCTTCACCATCCTTGGATAGCTCTTGGTGCATCTCCTCTAATCCCTGTGAAAAAACTTCAAAACACCGTTTCTCCCATTTCTTTTCTGTGGGGTGACATTAGTAGTGATAGACAAATGAATTGCTTGCTGCATAAAATCCTTAAACAAAAATTCATATGAATGTCCAGAAAGTGTATAATGTTGTATGCCTACTTATAAACTCAATTGGATCAAAAAGATTCAAGTTAAAAGTTCAAAGAATGCATCAAACAAAATGGGACAGAATCTGTCCAGAAAAACAGCAGCAGCAAAACGTATTTTTCTACCCTACTTAAATATGTCGAAAAATCTGAAAAAATTCATGCTTACAGAGGATGAAAAGTTGCAACTACAGTTCAAATATCAGCTCATTCGGAGTTACAGAAGAGGAATTAAAAATCATACCGTGCACAGATTCGTGCTGGAATAAAATCTCCGAATGCAAATAGCAACTTTTTCAAACCAAAATAGGTAAAACTTGGCACTTTATTAAAATTCCAGAAACAAAACTAAAAATTAAGTCTCTTGTTACAGCAAGAGGACACAAAGAAAATCAAAAATAAAAACAACCGGGTTGCCTCCCGTAAAGCGCTTTCTTTATAGCCATGTAGCCAGGCTTCTTACTTGATATTTATTGTGGACGAAGCTCATGAGGGAGCTTGAACTTTGATGTGTCCCTCTTCCTTGGGAAGTGTTCCATGCACTTCTTGTGTGGAAACTGAAACTTCACATTCCCTTCTTTTGAATCAATGATAGCACCTGTGGTACGAAGAAAAGGTCTTCCAAGAATAATTGGACTAGAGGTTTTATTCCCCATATCCATGATTAGAAAATCAACAGGTACAAATGTCATATGCAATTCTACCATAACATCACTTACTTTTCCTAAAGCATGTTTAATGGAATCATCAGCAAGTGCAAATCAATAGAGCATTTTTCAAGATTCTTTAATTCAAGAACTTCATATAATTCTTTAGATAAAACAGAGACACTAGATCCTAGATCTAATATAGCATGGTGTGTCTCTTTTCCAATGGTTACTAGTACTTTGGGAATCCAAATATCCCAAGCTTAGGTGGTATCATAGCTTCTTGGTTGTACCTAGCAATCTTTTCTTTTAAAACATGATTAGCAATATAAGAACCAAAACCTGCTTGGTTAACATTAATGGAAGGATCACTTGCAAATTTTTGTAAGATAGATATTAATTCATGCAAGCTACAATTCTCTAAGTCAAGTAATGGTTCCTTGACTTCACTAAGCATTTTAACTTCCTCAACTTTTCTTTCTAACTCAATTAACAGAAGAGATTCATCATATTCAGTTTCGTTAACTTCTTCTTTTAACCAACAAGTTGAGACATAAATGGCAACAAATATTCAGGATAGTTCAATAATTCATTAAGAGTTTCCTCCAAAGTAAGAGGAACATTTTCAGCAATATTAATAGAATTCATTCCAACCATAGGTGGTGCTTGTGGTTTCCCTGCAGACATACTCAATAAAGTGGCTTGGTTATCAGCTAGTTTTGACAAGGCTTTGTCTAGTCCTGCAGTTTGGAGTTGTAAGCCTTTAATATCAGAACTAATAGAAGCAACAGACTTATTCAACTCTTGTATCATGGTATTATGACTAGCAACTTGTTCCATAAGAATTTTATTAGCCTCAAAATTATCATTACGTGGTGGCATAGGCTTCCAATTATTATCACTAGCATTAGGATATGGAATAGAAGGACGGTTGTTGGGAACATATGGGGCTTTATTATAGGAATTATAATTGTTGTTACCATACCCATTATTACCATAGTTCCTAATGAAGTTAACATCAACATTTTCAGGATTATTACCAACTAGTTCTTGCAAAGGCACATTTTCAATATTTTGTTTATTAATGAAAGCAAGAATAGTGTCCATTTTAGATGACAAATCATTTGTTTCTTCTATGGAGTTTACTTTCTTAGTTGGATTAGGTGCTCTATCAGTATGCCATTGACTATAGTTTTGCAAAATACTTTCCAATATGTTCTTAGCTTCTACTATAGTTTTTCCCATAAAAGCCCCTCCAGCAGCGGAATCAAGAATATTTCTAGACATGTAATTTAGACCATTGTAAAAAGAGTGTAATATGGTCCATTCGTTAACCCCATGTGATGGACAAGTTCTAAGCATAAGTTTTATCCTATCCCAAGCCATGGCAACATGTTCATTTTCATTTTGCCTAAAAGAAAGAATATTGTTTCTATTTTGCAAAATTTTAATAGGAGGATAATATTTCTTAATGAAAGCTTCTTTTAGATCATCTCAAGAATTAATACTACAAGTAGGTAATGAATGCAACCACTCTTTAGCTTTTCCTCTAAGTGAGAAAGGAAATAACTTCAGTTTTAGAACATCACTTTCCACATTTTTAAATTTTGCATGTCACATATTTCAACAAAATCATGAAGATGCATAGAGGCATCCTCCATAGCACTACCGCCAAATTGTTCCCTAGTTATCAAGTTCAACAAACTAGGACTTACTTCATAACTATCAGCTTTATCTCAGGTGTGGCAATGGGCCTAGCAATAAATTGATCATTTGGAGTGTTTGTGTAATCACACTAAAACAATGCCCGAAATCAAATGCAACACAAAATGCAAAACTGAAAATAAAATATGCAAACCGAAATATAAATATGATATGCAAGACAATAACACAACAAAATAAAATGATTTGAAGGTAAAGATGGATAAGATGATGCTCACGTAGGTGCAACCTCCCCAAGCTTAGGTGTTTGCACAAGTTGGTGATGAAGTTGACTTTGTTGTGAGATACCTTGGATAAACCTTTACAGCAATGATTCCCCGGCAACGGCGCCAGAAAACTGTCTTGATGGCCCTTGACGTAGTTACCTGCGTGAAAAGAATATCGGTTAGGTTGAGACTCCAAGTGCAGAGTGTATAGTATAGGAAAGACGGTTTTCCCCACGAGGGGTGACTCGAGGGTTTAATATCGAACTCTCGGGGAATCAGTAGTGAAAGATTTGTCTTCTTATCCTTCTCTTGGAAACCTACAAACAAAGTAAATTGTTTTGTGCCCTCAACCTCACCAAGTGGTTGTCAAGCACAAGGTGTGAGAATGATATGAAAATAAAATGAATGCAAAACAGTAAATAAATATGCAATGATGATAAATAAATATGCAAGGATGGTGGAAACAATGATGGATGATATTTTTGGGTTTTGTATTGTGAATGCAAGATGTAAAAGTGTTTTTGTATTTTCGGATTTTTAAATGGCAGAAAATGTAAAGTGGATAAAAGTTGTTGGAAAAGTGTTTCTTATGATTAAAAATGGACCGGGGTTCATGGTTTCACAAATGCACTCTCTCTTTAATAAAGTGGTAGACAATGGAACACTAGAATTGACATATGAGATTGCAACATAAAGGTTTCATGACAAGTTACTAATTATATGGGCATCACGTCCTAATATAGAGATCTTTTGTTTATTAATCTCTCTTATACTCCACCAAGATGCGAACTAAATCATAACACCTTAGTAATTAAGATAAATCAGAGCATAGCATTAAGTTTCATGACATGAAGTTAAAATAAGAACATGCTAGATCTAGTCATGGAGTAGTGGCAATGGTCACACCCACATCTCCGGTAGCAAGGTATTTTTCTTTATCCCTAGTGAGGCAACAAAGTAAGGTAAAGTACCCAAGTGGATCGCGGAACTTCTGTCAATTTCACCGCACTAGCCCCCCCGTTACTCCATCTAATGCACACGTTCCCCTCACACACTCTCATACACATGCTTGATCAAAACAAGTAAACAAGAACGGGGTACATAATATGCATCTACTTTCATAACTGAAACAAAACTATTGCAATCTCAAACATATATTAACTCATAAAAAGATTCACCACAAAGGTATTACATAGATGACCGTAATCATGTTCAGCAGCTCATACGGTACTAATTAGTGAAGCTCAAGAGAGGAGAGATACATAAGTTACTTTCACAAACCCATAGTCCAGGGGTGGACTACTCCTTCTTCAACATGGAGACGGTGGAGAAGTCGTTGGAGAAGATGGAGACCACCCCGGCAGCGCCCCGCCGGAGTTTTCCCCCTCCAATCTGCAACTTCAGGTCTCTGTTTCGTGGTTTCTGTGTTTCTGCGGCGCTCCTTTCCGAAGGGCGTCAGGGACTATTTTTATAGTCGGTTTTAGGTCAAGACGAAGGTTCTGGAAAAAGATCGACGACAACGGAGCCTCGAGGCCCCAGATGGTGGGTCCCACGCGGCCAAGGAATCTGGCCGCGTGGGCCACCCTCTTCTGGCCCTCGGGCCTCCGTTTGTTCGCTTCCTTCGCTCATACGCTTTGTTCCTTTCAAAAACTGATGCTCGTAAATTTTCAGGTCATTTGGACGTCGTTTGGGTCCCTGAAACATCAAAATATAGAAAATAGGGTTTTCTGCCAGTGAAGGGTTAATTCCAGAAAAATGGGAAACAATGAAATATTCCCAAAATCAATATAAATCAATGATATAACCCTTATATGATGCAAATATGATTAAAATATAAGTAATATAATGCAAAGTTCATGTATGCATTTTACATGCATCAGATATGTAGGGTCCGCTACCACTTCTAACAGTACTTTCTATGCATGAGAACCATGACCGTACCTTGAGTGTATATCACTGAGCCACGTAGGTTGATGGAGAGAAATTCTACATAACGTGTCATCATCAACCTGTCCATATCCCCAAAGCTCGCTTCCGTCTGCAGAGGCAGTAGCACCACCGCCTTCTCACCATTGAGAACGAGGCACATCGCGAGGATGGAAGCGTACGATCGGTACATTTGGGCAAGATATGCTACCCTTTCTAGATATCATGATCAAATATGGTCAAACTCAAGGGACAGAGCTTAATTAGTACATGCTTTGAGGGAAGGGGGCAAATGCCCCTCCCCCAAAGCGGTTTCGGCTCTCCGGCACCAAAGTAAACTGTTTTATTGCGGTGCCAATGGAGTTTGGAAACTTATTTCGACAAAGTTGTCTCTATGATGCCTACATGATTCCAAAAAGACATGTTTCCTGTATTAGACCCTAGCGGCCCTTTCCCTCACTGCCGGAGGGGAAAGCTTATGGCGGATTGTGTGAAGGAGAGGAAACAGTGGTTTAGGCGCGCCATCTTGATACAAACTAGAAAATACCTCGCGCGTTGTTGCGGAATTTGTAATAATTATTATTGTTTTGTGATCAAATATCAGGAGGTTTAGTCAAGAGAAAGTACAAAAATGAATCAAATAAAGTGGATGAAAAAAGAATATCCATTTAACTGATTATGTGTATAGACAGTGTAAATGATACATTTGTTACAACCACCAAATGCAAATAACTTGTTGAAAAAGTTTAGTTTTGGTGATAAATCATACCAAGAGGCAAGAGATCCATCATGAATGACCTCCCATGCACTCCCTTCAATTCGGTATTGATGGAGACTACCATGAGAGAAATGAAGGGGCATACATTAATTCCGTTATACTTTGCTCAGTCAAGATGAATATGCATTTGAAAATATAATACTTCCATGATACTACCATGGGTCATAGTTAGTGGCACTTGTATCGGCAATCGGCAGGTAGAAACATGATCCTCTCGATGGACTGTAATAAGCATGGATATTACAAAAATTCACTTTGGCTCTCTCGGGTGCCTATTCTCATGTTATTTTTTCAGAATTAATAAATTTGATAACACTTCAAAAAATTTATTGGCCACAAACATATACAAGTTTTGAACATCCGTGCAAACTTTCGGAAGGAAATGACACTTTTTGTATAAAAAAATGAAAATCGGAATGGCACCAAAAAAACGCGTAGACAGGCCCCAGCCCAAAAAAGCCCCCCACCAGCCCACATCGCGCCTCACCTGCTCGCTGTCGCTGTTATTGACGAGCAAGCCAGGACCACAAGAACCAGTGGCGGACCCAGGATTTTGAGAAGACGGGGCTAATTTCTAATGCCCAAGAACTATGAAAAATATTCCCTTCTAATCCCCCCCACCCACCACCCCCAAACATAAATGGAATTTTGACGTGAAATATTCGTTTAACCAAAAAAACAAGGAAAAAACGCAACAAAAAGTGTGGTGGCAGAATCGCATAATTAGAAACATTATTAGCACCTAAATTATAATGTAGTTTTACTCTGATCCTACCCTACATGATCAAGATCATATTATTGTAATGCTACATGTTGTGTTTGCTGGGATCCGATGAATATTGAATATTATGTCAAGTTGATTATCAATCTATCTTATATGTTATTTAAGATCTTGCATGCTTTCCGTTACTCGTAGATGCTTTGGCCAAGTAGATGCTTGTAACTCCAAGAGAGAGTATTTATGCTAGATAGTGGGTTCATGTCTCCGTTTAACCTGGGACAGTGACAGAAAGTTCTAAGGTTGTGGATGTGCTGTTGCCACTAGGGATAACCTAACGATGCTATGTCCACGGCATATGTGTTTGTTTACATTACGCACTTTACTTAATGCAATTATCCGTTGCTTGCAACTTAATACCAACGGGGACTCGGATGACAACCCGGCGGTGGATTATTAGTCATAGATGCTGTTGGATAACGATCTATGTATTATGTCGTAATGCCCAATTAAATATCATAGTAGTCAACATGTCATGTATATGCATTGTCATGCGCTCACTATTCGTCAATTGCCCAGCTGTAATTTGTTCACCCAACATGTTAGTTATCTTTTATGGAGAGACACCACTAGTGAACTGTGGACCCCGGTCCATTCTTTTACACTGATTAAACAACCACAAACTGCAAACTGTTCCTTTTTCATTCTCTGCAATTTAATACTCATTTTCCACACCATACGTTTAATCCTTTGTTTTCAGCAAGCCAGTGAGATTGACAACCTCACTGTTTCGTTGGGGCAAAGTAGTTTGATTGTGTTGTGTGCAGATTCCACGTCAACAGTCCAGACTCCCTCAACACACTATTTTTCTGGCGCCGTTGACAACCTTCTGAAGAGTTGCTGCTCCTACTGGTTCGATAACCTTGGTTTCTTTCTGAGGGAAAACTTGCTGCTGACTACATCATACCTTCCTCTTGGGGTCTCCCAACGAACGTGTGTTTCACGTCATCAAGCTATTTTTCTGGCGCCGTTGCCGGGGAGACAGCAGTCTTCTGCAAGGGGAGTTTCACGCTTCCAATCTCTTTACTTTGTTTTTGTCTTGCTTAGTTTATTTTATTTTATCTTGTTTGCTTTCAATTATCAAAAACACAAAAAAATTAGTTACTTGCATCTAGTTTACTTTCAAGTTATTTTCTGTACTGTTTTTATTTCTGCTAAAATGAGTACTCCTGAGAACACTAAGTTGTGTGATTTCACTAGCACGAACAACAATGATTTCATATGCACACCTATTGCTCCACCTGCTGCTTCAGCAGAATTTTATGAAATTAAACCTGCACTTTTAAATCTTGTTATGAAAGAGCAATTTTCTGGTGTTAGTACTGATGATGCTGCTGTTCACCTTAATAACTTTGTTGAACTTTGTGAAATGCAAAAGCTCAAGGAAGTAGATGGTGATATTATTAAACTGAAACTTTTTCCTTTCTCCTTGAGAGGACGTGCTAAAGAATGGTTGCTATCTTTGCCTAGAAATAGTATTGATTCATGGACTAAATGCAAAGATGCTTTTATTGGAAAATATTATCCTCCTGCTAAGATTATTTCTTTGAGAAGTAGCATAATGAATTTTAAGCAATTTGATAATGAACATGTTGCTCAAGCATGGGAGAGAATGAAATCATTGGTTAAAAATTGTCCCACTCATGGACTGACTACTTGGATGATCATCCAAACCTTCTATGCAGGATTAAATTTTTCTTCGAGGAATTTATTGGATTCGGCCGCTGGAGGTACCTTTATGTCCATCACTTTGGGTGCTGCAACAAAGCTTCTTGATGATATGATGATTAATTATTCTGAGTGGCACACCGAGAGAGCTCCAACAGGTAAGAAGGTAAATTCTGTTGAGGAAACCTCCTCCTTGAGTGCCAAAATTGATACTATTATGTCTATGCTTGCAAATGGTCAAACACATGTTGATCCAAATAATGTTCCTTTAGCTTCTTTGGTTGCTCAAGAAGAGCATGTTGATGTGAACTTCATTAAAAATAATAATTTCAACAACAATGCTTATAGGAATAATTTTGGTAATAGCAATTATAGGCCCTATCCTTCTAATAGTGGCAATGGTTATGGAAATTCCTATAGTAACTCCTACAATAATAATAAGAGTGTACCCTCTGATCTTGAAGTTATGCTTAAGGATTTTATTAGTACACAAACTGCTTTCAATAAAACTGTTGAGGAGAAATTTGGGAAAATTGATGTGCTTTCCTCTAAAGTTGATAGTCTTGCTCTTGATGTTGACTTATTGAAACTAAAGAACATGCCTCATGATGTTAAAGAGAGCAAAACTCTCAATGCTATACAAGTTAAAATTGATAACAATGTGAGGATGTTAGCTGAATTGCATGCTAGATGGGAAAGAGAGGATGAAATTGCTAGAAAGAACAATATTGCTAGAGTTTATACTATTACTACTTCTGAAAATTTCAAACTCAAGTGTTAACAAACCTCCTACCATTAATGGCAAGATAGTTGGTGTTGGTAATGTTTCCACTTCTATTGCAAAATGTCCTAAATTGCCTGATAACTCTGAAACTGTCCTTGATAAAGATGCTGAAATTTCTAGCAATAAGGAAGAGAATAATTCCATTACTTTTGATGATAATGACTTTGATTTTGATGGTTGCAATATTTCTGAAGTAATTAAGTTCTTGCAAAAGCTAGCTAGAAGTCCTAATGCTAGTGCTATAAACATGGCTTTTACTAAACATATTACTAATGCTCTCATACAAGTTAGGGAAGAGAAATTAAAACATGAAGCTTCTATCCCTAGGAAGTTAGAAGATGGTTGGGAGCCCATCATTAAATTGAAATTGAATGACTTTGATTGCAATGCTTTGTGTGACCTTGGTGCTAGTATTTCTGTTATGCCTAAAAGATTATATGATATGCTTGATTTAGCACCTTTGGAAAATTGTTACTTGGATGTTCACCTTGTTGATTCTACTATTAAAAAACCTTTGGGAAGAATTGATGATGTTCTTATCATGGTTAACAACAATTATGTCCCCGTTGATTTTATTGTCTTGGATATTGAGTGCAATCCATCATGCCCTATTGTGTGGGAAGACCTTTTCTTAGACTGTAGGTGCTATTATTGATATGAAAGAAGGGAATATAAAATATCAATTTCCTCTCAAGAAAGGTATGGAACACTTTCCTAGGAAGAAGATTAAGCCACCTTATGATTCTATTGTTCGAACAAATTACAATGTTGATGCTTCTTCACTTGGTAATACTTGATGCATGCTTTGTGCCTAGCTAAAAGGCGTTAAAGAAAAGCGCTTATGGGAGGCAACCCATTATTTTTCTGCAATTTTTCTTTTATTGAGTCAAGGAGTTTGTTTACTTCTGTAGCAACTCCTTTGTATCTTTATTTTCTCGCATTGTTGTGCCAAGAGTAGCCTCTAATGATAAGATGATGCTTAATTTTGATTGCTGCGCAGAAACAGATTTTTGCTGTTCACTGTACGAAATTCCTAAAATCACCAGATTGTTAAAAATCTGAAATTTTTGTGCGTAATCTTTATGAATGTCTGAAACTTTCATTAGTTCAGAGTTTCTCGATCTGAGCGTCGTAAGTGCCTCGAAAAAATTCGTCTTTGCGGACTGTTCTGTTTTAGACAGATTATGCCTTTTTATTTTTGCATTCTCTCTTTTACTAGTGTTGAGTGAAATTCTTTTTTGGGTGGAAGAGCTTCACATAACATCAGTGGCTGTAGCTAATGTTTAAAGTAACAAATCATATTGCGTCTTTACAGAACATGTGAATTTTTGATTATGCACTAACCCTCTAATGAGATCTACTTTGAGTTTGGTGTGACGGAAGTTTTCAAGGGTCAAGAGAGAAGGATGATATAATAGGATCAAGAAGAGTGAAGAGCTTAAGCTTGGGGAGGCTCCCATGGATCTCCCCAGCATATTTCAAGAAGACTCAAGCGTCTAAGCTTGGGGATGCATCCCCTTCTTCATCGTCAAAATTATCAGGTCATCTCTAGTGAAACTATATTTTAATTCTTTCACATCATATGTGCTTTTCTTGGAGCGTCTGTGTGCTTTTATTTTCAGTATTGCACTTTTATTTTCAATAAAGCTTGACTGGACCCTAGCATTCTTGATTGGGAGAGAGACACGCTCCGCTTTTTCATGAGAATACTCCTATTCTTCACTTATATTTGTTGAGTATTCATATCTAGCGCTGTTCAGCTTTTAGCTCTTGTTTTCATGTATCTCTTGTCAGAGCTATTAGCTTTCTTTTGTAGAAAGTACTCTCTTGCTTCACTTATATTTGTTTGGAGAGTTGATGAAATAAATTGATTGGTGTTTGGTTGGTTCAGAAAATGTTGCATGTGGTAATTGGTATAAGGAAAAACTTGCTTAATCTTGTAGATCACTAAAATGGATAACTTGATGCTTGTCAATTGTTTTGAGTTAACAAGTAGATCATGATTAAATTGTGCATCACATGAGTTAAGCCTATTAGTGAAGAACTACCGTAAAGCTTGTTGAAAATTTGGTTTGCATCGGTGGTACCTCTAAGGTCTAGATATTTTCTAATAACAGGGTTTGGTTAACAAGGAAGACGGTATGAAGTCTTATAACGTTTGCAATATGTTTGTCATATAAAACTTGGTGTACGGGTTGATATTCTTGTTTGCTTACATAACCTTGCTAGCCTAAACTCTGTACTGAGAGGGAATGCTTCTCGTGCATCCAAATCCTTGAGCCAAAATCCATGCCATTTGTGTCCACCATAACTACCTATATGTGGTATTTCCTTGCCACTCCAAGTAAATTTTTCATGTGCTACCTTTAAATTATTCAAAATGTTATTATTCCCTTTTTGTGTCAATGTTTACTAGCTCATGAGGAATTAGTGTGGTTATTCTTTATTCTATTTGTCGAGTGGACTTTTACACCTGGACTAGTGGCATATACATCCGCTTATCCAATAACTTGCAAAAAGAGCTGGCAACGGGGTGCCCAGTCCCAATTAATTACAACTTTAACCAATTAATTCTCTTCACACTTTTGCCCTGATTCATCAGTAAGCAATGACAAACAGTGAAATACCTGAATGTGTGTAAACCAAAGAGAAAGAGGGATGATCTGCCTTGCTGGTAGAAATAACGTCCTTCATGGGAGCCGCTCTTAAAAGTCCGTTCGACAGGTAGAATACTGTTCTCACCCGCTACCATTCGTTGACAATTAACAAACACCTCTCAAAAATAGATACTCCTCCATGGTATGTGATTGATGGAAGGCACCCGAGGATTCGGTTAGCCATGGCTTGTGTTAGCAAGGTTGGGAGGAGTATCAAATATTTTATGCAATCTCTATATGCTTTCAAAAACCTAAAAGCTCTAGCACATGATTTAATCCCTGCTTCCCTCTGCGAAGGGCCTTTCTTTTACTTTTATGTTGAGTCAGTTTTCCTATTCTTTCTGTCTTCCACAAGCAAACACTAGTGTCAACTTTGTTACAACATGCGTTATATGCAATGTATTGGACTTGTTATACTACTTTGTGTTGACAATATCCATGAGATAAATATGTTGAAAGTTGAAGCAAATGCTGAAACTAAATTCTTCCTTTGTGTTGATTAAATACCTTTTATTAGAAACTATTGCTTTATGAGTTAACACTTATGCAAAACTGTTTGATGCTTGTCTCGAAAGTACTATTCATGAAAACGTTTAGCTTGTGTGATTCATTGTTTACTCATTATCTATTTGTAGCAAATTATAGACCATTGACTTGGATCACTTCATTCATTTACATGTGCCTTGCAATATTATATGATCAAGATTATGATAGTAGCATGTCACCTCAAAAATTATTTTGTTTTTATCGTTTACCTACTCGAGGACGAGTAGGAACTAAGCTTGGGGATGCTGATACGTCTCAAACGTATCTATAATTTTTGATGTTCCATGCTTGTTTTATACCAATTGCTACATGTTTTGCATCTACTTTATATCACTTTTATACATTTTTTGGGACTAACCTATTAACAAGATGCCGAAGTGCCAGTTCCTGTTTTCTGCTGTTTTTGTATTCCAGAAAAGCTAGTCTGGAAATATTCTCGGAATTGGACGAAACTACACGGGAGTCCCTATTTTACCAGAACTCATCTGACGGACCAAAGAGGCGACGGAGAGGAGCCACGTGGGCCCCACACGTGGCAGGGCGCGGGCCCCCCTCTGCCGCGCCCTGGGGTGGTGTGGGCCCCACGGGCCTCTCCAGCCGCCGCCCTTTCGCCTACTTATTCCCCCCGACGCGAAAACCCTAAGTACCTGAGCAAATATCCACGAAAAGTTCCAGAGACGCCGCCGTCGTCAACCCTAGCTCGGGAGGGTTCAGAACCTCTTCCCGGCACCCTGCCGGAGAGGGGAATCGTCACCGGAGGCTTCTACATCGCCATGCCTGCCTCCGGAGTGATGCGTGAGTAGTTCATCCTTGGACTACGGGTCCATAGCAGTAGCTAGATGGTTGTCTCTCCACTTTGTGCCATCATGTTTAGATCTTGTGAGCTGCCTATGATACGTCTCCAACGTATCCATAATTTCTGATGTTCCATGCTTTATTATACCATTTGCTACATGTTTTATATACACTTCATATCACTTTATGCATTTTCTGGGACTAACCTATTAACAAGATGCCGAAGTGCAGTTCCCTGTTTTCTGCTGTTTTTGGTTCCAGAAAAGTACTTCTGCGAATATTCTCGGAATTGCACGAAACAAAAGGCCACGTCCCTATTTTTCCAACACGTACACGGAGTCCGAAGGAGAAACGAAGAGGAGCCAGGAGGTGGCCAAACCACATGGCGGCGCGGCAGAAGGTGGGGCCGCGCCAGCCTATGTTTGGGCCCCTCGGGGCTCCACCGACGTCGCCCCTTCGCCTATTTATTCCCCCCGAGGCGAAAACCCTAAAATACCAAGCCATATTCCACGAAGAGTTCCGCAGCGCCGCCGCCATCGACGACAAGTTTCGGGGGACAGAATCTCTGTTCCGGCACGCTGCCGGGACGGGGAATTGCCCCGGAGCCATCTCCATCGACTCCATCGCCATCTCCAGCGCCGCCGCCGCGCCGTGGCTGCAGCGGTCCGTCGTCTCCTCTCCGGGCTGCACCTCTTCATCAACCTCTCCATCAAGTGTGCTCACCATGACCATGTGTGAGTAGTCTCCCCCGAGGCTGAGGGCTCTACCGATAGCTATGTGGTTTACCTCTCTCTCCCATGGTGTGATCTTTATGTGATCATGAGTATTGCTAGTATCGCTGAATTCATATGTAATGTTTATGCTACTCAAGTGATTGTATCTAGTTCCCGGAGTCATTGTGACAACACGGTATCAAGGTGACAGTGTGGCACTTGTGTGTGACTCTATGAATAATTTAGATATCTATCATGGCTTGTTCTTGGGAACTGTGGTGTTTGTTTACTCAGACTTTGAGGAGTGCTTTTGCAGCCCTACACATAGTACTCTTGTGTTATCAAGATGGAGAATAATCCCGAGTATCATTTACTTGCATTCAGTTGTGCTAACATGTTGAGAGGTACCACTAGTGAAAGTATGATCCCTAGGCCTTGTTTCTAAGCATTGAAACACCGTTTACAACAAGTTCTGCTACATGTTTGCTTGCTGCCATTTTTATTCCAGATTGCAATTACCACTTATAATCATCCATATTACTTGTATTTCACTATCTCTTCGCCAAACTAGTGCACCTATACATCTGACAAGTGTATTGGGTGTGTTGGGGACACAAGAGACTTCTTGTATATTAATTGCAGGGTTGCTTGAGAGGGATATCTTTGACCTCTACCTCCCTGAGTTCGATAAACCTTGGGTGATTCACTTAAGGGAAACTTGCTGCTGTTCTACAAACCTCTGCTCTTGGAGGCCCAACACTGTCTACAAGAATAGAATCGTGCGTAGACATCAAGCTATTTTCTGGCGCCGTTGCCGGGGAGGTAAGGTAAAAGGTATTCACATCCTCTGGCTACTAAGCTATTTTCTAGTTTGTTGCTAGTGTGTGAGTGCTCGAAGGTATCTCCTTTAGATTCTGCAATTATTTCTTTTTGTTTCTTGTTTTTATTTTCACTAGTTAGGCTTAATGGAAAACAACAAAAAAATTAGAGATCTTTATGAACTTTATATTGAATTAGGACATGATGCTTTTGAAGAGAAAATTAAAAAACCTATGGAGGCTTGTTTGCATAATAGTGGTAGTAATGTTATTACTATAAATTCTTTGGACACCATTATTGCTAAGGCTGTGGAAAAGCCTAAGCTTGGGGAAGCTAGTTTATATGAAAATAATCTTTTTTGCTCCTCAGCTATGGAGGAATTATTTTGCCTTGATAATGCTTTGTCTCCAATATGTGATAATTCTAATGATGTTTGTGATATTCCAAATCCACCTGTTGAAAGTATTTCTTTTAAAATACCTATGAAAATTGTTGAAAGGGTTATGAATGATCAGTATGCAGGGGATGGATCAATCCATCCAAGTGTCACTTGTCGAAACTTACAGAACTTTGTGAGTTATTTAAGGTTGCAGGTTTATCAAGAGAAAATGTCATGAGGAAACTATTTCCATTGTCACTTAAGGACAAAGCAAAGGAATGGTATAGGCTGCTGGATGAACAACCTTCGAATTGGAAACAGCTTGAATCTCTCTTTTACTCTAAATTTTATCCTCTTCATGAAGTGCATCTAGATAGGAATTACATTTATAATTTTTACCCTCATGATGGAGAAAGCATTGCTCAAGCTTGGGGAAGGCTGAAAACATTAATACTCAAATGTCCTAACCATGAGCTTTCTGAGGAAATAATTGTTACTAATTTTTATGCAAGGCTTTCAGGTCATTACAAGGATTATGTAGATGCATGTTCACATGGTTCTTTCACAAGCAAGAAGGTTGAAGCTAGATGGGATCTTCTTGAAAGAATTCAAAACAATGCTGAGGATTGGGAGAATGACAAAGGTAAAGAATCAGGTATAAACTATGAATGCATTAAGTCTTTCGTTGAAACTGCTAGTTTTCAAAAGCTTAGTGCTAAATATGGTCTTGATTCTCAAATTATTGTTGATTGTTTTAGAACCTTTGCTTCTCATATTAATGTTCCTAAAGAAAATTGGGACGTGTATCATGAACCTTTCAAAGACACTTGCATGGAAAATGAAATTGTTGTTAATGATTGCAATAAACATGCTCAAACTTCTGAAAATACTATTTCTTATAAGCATGTTAATTTTTGTGGAATGCATAGACCTTGTGGAATTAATCAAATCGAAGATGAATATTGTATCCATCATAGGAATGAAAAAACTAGAACGTGGTACAAGGCTCTAAGAGATCTTGGTGAAAAAGTTTGTGACCTCCATCCTTTTATTTGTGAACTTTGCTATGAAGTGGGTCATTTTAATTTTCAATGTTCAGGTCATGATAATAGCCTTTCGAATCCAATTACTGCAAATTTGTATTGTGATAACATGATCACTCCTAATCAACATGATGAACTTACATTATTTTTGGGGTGTGAAGAGTTATCAAGAAAAACTTCCTTGTTAGATATGAGTGATCTTGATATGAATAGTGTGTTGCATGGATGTTATCTCTATTGTGTTAATAATTGCCATGCTAACACCTACATACAAAATATTATAAAGGATGAGACTTTACCAAAGTATGACAGGACTAATATGTGTTTTGTTCTCATTAATGAAAGAGAGGAGTCCCCCCAAGTTTCTTCCATTGTCTCTAATACTAAACCAGGTTATGTGGAGGAGCTTCCTTTCAAACCTCTCCCTCCTAAAGATAAAAAGAGAGGGAAAGAAGAAGAAGAAGAAGAAGAAGAAGAGGAGTAAAAGGAGAGAGGAAACGGTATCTTCTCCCAAACTTGTTGCTCCTGTTACAATTGATACTTATAATTCTGAATTCGATGATTCTGAACTTGATGATGAACCTATGCCTGTTACTTATATTAGTGATCATGATTGGGAAAATGAAACTACTTTTGATATTGAAAATCTTTGGGGTACCAATTCTGAAAATGATGATATTAATGATTGCCATACTATTAGTACTATCCATGTTTCTTCCAATGATGATATGAAAAGCTCTAAGCTTGGGGATGAGGTGTTTGAAAATCCTTTTGCTAGTAATAATTATATATATGAGACCTCTTCTCCTAGTGATGTGTTTGAAAATCCTTTTGCTATTGCTGATTATATGCTTGATACATCTCCTTCTATTAAAAATAATGATATGTTTACGAATGAACACAGTTTGGAAGATGACTATTCTATTGCTTATGATGATACTATGCCTCCAGTCTTTGATAATTATTATAAAGAATACTATGACATAGGTTATAATTACAGTCATCCTCATGAAACTTGTCATAGTTATGGAGAGATTACCCAAAACCATCCCTTTAATATACAACTTGTCTATCATGTTCGAGTTCTTTATGATGATCCTGCCCCATTGTTATTAATGAGAAGAACTTTTCTTATGTGGAAAATAAGATACTTTTGTGCATATGGATCATGGTAAGAATGTTTCATGTGATGATTATATTGTGGATTTTATCAATGATGCTACTGAAAGTTTTTATGAGAGAGGGAGACATGGATTCATATATCTCAATAATATCAAGTCTCCTCTCTTTTTGTTGAAATTTTTGAAGTTGCACTTGTTTTGTCTTTCTATGCTAGTAGCTTCATGCTTAATAATTTGTTTTCTTACAAGATTCCTTTGCATAGGAAGTGGGTTAGACTTAAATGTGTTTGGTATTTGCTTTTTGATGCTCTCTTATATTCAACTCTTATACATATGAGAGCATTATCAAAATCACTATGCCTAGCTAAAAGGCTTTAAAGAAAAGCGCTTATGGGAGACAACCCATTGTTTTTATTTTCTGTTATTTTTTTTTTTTGAGTCAAGGAGTTTTGTTACTTCTGTAGCAACTCCTTTGTATCTTTATTTTATCGCATTGTTGTGCCAAGTAAAGTTCTATATTGAAAGTTGATGCAAGATTTGGATTTCTGCGCAGTGACAGATTTTTAGCTGTCACGAATTTGAGCTTTCTCCCTGTAGAAAATTCAAAAATTCTGAAAAAATCACGCATCTTCCTGAGATATGTACGCAACTTTCATTATTTTGGCCAGATCCATCTGAGCAACTTAAGTGCCTCGAAAAAATTCGTCATTCCAGACTGTTCTGTTTTTGACAGATTCTGCCTTTTGTTTTGCATTCGCTCTTTTACTGTGTTTGTGTGGATTTCTTTGCTCCACAAAGCATTGGTGGCTGTAGCTAATGTCCAGAAGCTTTGGGATTGATTGTATCATTACAGAATATGAGAATTTTTGATTATGCACTAACCCTCTAATGAGAACTGTCTTGAGTTTGGTGTGAAGGAAGTTTTCAAGGATCAAGCGAGAAGGGTGATATTATGTGATCAAGAAGAGTGAAAAGCCTAAGCTTGGGGATGCCCCCGTGGTTCATCCCCATATTCAAGAAGACTCAAGCGTCTAAGCTTGGGGATGCCCAAGGCATCCCCTTCTTCATCAACAACTTATCAGGTCATCTCTAGTGAAACTATATTTTAATTCTTTCACATCTTATGCGCTTTACTTGGAGCGTCTGTGTGCTTTTATTTTTGTTTTTGTTTGAATAAATTCGGATCCTAGCAATCCTTGTGTGGGAGAGAGACACGCTCCGCTTTTTCATGTGAATACTCATGTTCTTCACTTATATTTGTTGAGTATTCTTAACTAGCTACTGCAGTGCTTTTAGCTCCTGTTTTTCATGCATCTCTTCGAGCTGTTAGCACTTGTTTATAAATACTCTCTTGCTGCATTATATTATCATTTGGAGAGTTTATGTTTAAATAAATTGATTGGTGTTTGTTTGGAAGAAAGAAAATGCTACATGTAGTAGTTGGTATTGGAAAAGACATATGCATTCTTGTAGATCATTGTCTTGTTTTGATTTGATACTTTGCAATTGTTTTGAGCTCTCAAGTAGATCATGTTTAAGCTCTTGCATCATGTAGTTAAAGCCTAGTAGTGGAGAACTACCGTAGAGCTTGTTGAGACTTGGGATGCATATTTGTTCTCTCTAAGGTCTAGATATTTTCTGGTAAAATGTTTGAGCAACAAGGAAGACAGTGTAGAGTCTTATAATACTTGCAATATGTTTTTATGTGATTCTTGCTGTACCGGTTTATACTTGTGTTTGCTTCAAACAACCTTGCTAGCCTAAACTCTGTACTGAGAGGGAATGCTTCTCGTGCATCCAAAACTTGAGCCAAAACCCATGCCATTTGTGTCCACCATACCTACCTACTATGTGGTATTTCCTGCCATTCCAAGTAAATATTCATGTGCTACCTTTAAACTATTCAAAACTTTATTACTCCTTATTTGTGTCAATGTTTTATAGCTCATGAGGAAGTATGTGGTGTTTTATCTTTCAATCTTGTCATTTACTTCTGACAGACTTTCACCAATGGACTAGTGGCATATACATCCGCTTATCCAATAATTTGCAAAAAGAGCTGGCAACGGGGTGCCCAGCCCCAATTAATTACAACTTTCATTAATAATTCTCTTCACATGTTTTGCCCTGATTTATCAGTAAGCAACTTAATTTGCAAATAGACACTCCTCCATGGTATGTGAATGTTGGAAGGCACCCGAGGATTCGGTTAGCCATGGCTTGTGTAAGCAAAAGGTTGGGAGGAGTGTCATCTATAAAGAAACTAAAATACATGTGTAAACAAAAGAGAAGAGGGATGATCTACCTTGCTGGTAGAGATAACGTCCTTCATGGGAGCCGCTCTTGAAAGTCTGGTTGACAAGGGGGTTAGAGTGCCCACTACCATTCGTTGACAACAACAAACACCTCTCAAATACTTATTTTGTGCTCTCTATATGCTTTCGAAAACTTAAAAAGCTCTAGCACATGATTTAATCCCTGCTTCCCTCTGCGAAGGGCCTATCTTTTACTTTATGTTGAGTCAGTTTACCTACTCCTTTCTATCTTAGAAGCAAACACTAGTGTCAACTTTGTGTGCATTGATTCTTACATGTTTACTTATTGCACTTGTTATATTGCTTTATGTTGACAACTATCCATGAGATATACATGTTACAAGTTGAAAGCAATTGCTGAAACTTAATCATCCTTTGTGTTGCTTCAATGCCTTTTACTTTGAATCTATTGCTTTATGAGTTACCTCTTATGCAAAACTTTTTGATGCTTGTCTTGAAAGTACTATTCATGAAAAGTTTTTGCTTATATGATTCATTGTTTACTCTTTATATCTGTTAGCAAACTATAGACCATTGCTTTGAGTCACTTCATTCATGACATGAGCCTTGCAATATATGATCAAGATTGTGTGAAAGCATGTCTCCTCAGAAATTATTTGTTGTTATCGTTTTACCTACTCGAGGACGAGTAGAACTAAGCTTGGGGATGCTTGATACGTCTCCAACGTATCCATAATTTCTGATGTTCCATGCTTATATTATACCATTTGCTACATGTTTTATATACACTTCATATCACTTTTATGCATTTTCTGGGACTAACCTATTAACAAGATGCCGAAGTGCCAGTTCCCTGTTTTCTGCTGTTTTTGGTTCCAGAAAAGTACTTCTGCGAATATTCTCGGAATTGCACGAAACAAAAGGCCACGTCCCTATTTTTCCAGCACGTACACGGAGTCCGAAGGAGAAACGAAGAGGAGCCAGGAGGTGGCCAAACCACATGGCGGCGCGGCAGAAGGTGGGCCGCGCCAGCCTATGGTTTGGGCCCCTCGGGCTCCACCGACGTCGCCCCTTCGCCTATTTATTCCCCCCGAGGCGAAAACCCTAAAATACCAAGCATATTCCACGAAGAGTTCCGCAGCGCCGCCGCCATCGACGACAAGTTTCGGGGGACAGAAGTCTCTGTTCGGCACGCTGCCGGGACGGGGAATTGCCCCCGGAGCCATCTCCATCGACTCCATCGCCATCTCCAGCGCCGCCGCCGCGCCGTGGCTGCAGCGGTCCGTCGTCTCCTCTCCGGGCTGCACCTCTTCATCAACCTCTCCATCAAGTGTGCTCACCATGACCATGTGTGAGTAGTCTCCCCCGAGGCTGAGGGCTCTACCGGTAGCTATGTGGTTTACCTCTCTCTCCCATGGTGTGATCTTTATATGATCATGAGTATTGCTAGTATCGCTGAATTCATATGTAATGTTTATGCTACTCAAGTGATTGTATCTAGTTCCCGGAGTCATTGTGACAACACGGTATCAAGGTGACAGTGTGGGCACTTGTGTGTGACTCTATGAATAATTTAGATATCTATCATGGCTTGTTCTTGGGAACTGTGGTGTTTGTTTACTCAGACTTTGAGGAGTGCTTTTGCACCCTACATGATCAAGATCATATTATTGTAATGCTACATGTTGTGTTTGCTGGGATCCGATGAATATTGAATATTATGTCAAGTTGATTATCAATCTATCTTATATGTTATTTAAGATCTTGCATGCTTTCCGTTACTCGTAGATGCTTTGGCCAAGTAGATGCTTGTAACTCCAAGAGAGAGTATTTATGCTAGATATTGGGTTCATGTCTCCGTTTAACCTGGGACAGTGACAGAAAGTTCTAAGGTTGTGGATGTGCTGTTGCCACTAGGGATAACCTAACGATGCTATGTCCACGGACATATGTGTTTGTTTACATTACGCAATTTACTTAATGCAATTATCCGTTGCTTGCAACTTAATACCAACGGGGAACTCGGATGACAACCCGGCGGTGGATTATTAGTCATAGATGATGTTGGATAACGATCTATGTATTATGTCGTAATGCCCAATTAAATATCATAGTAGTCAACATGTCATGTATATGCATTGTCATGCGCTCACTATTCGTCAATTGCCCAGCTGTAATTTGTTCACCCAACATGTTAGTTATCTTTTATGGAGAGACACCACTAGTGAACTGTGGACCCCGGTCCATTCTTTTACACTGATTAAACAACCACAAACTGCAAATTGTTCCTTTTCATTCTCTGCAATTTAATACTCATTTTCCACACCATACGTTTAATCCTTTGTTTTCAGCAAGCCAGTGAGATTGACAACCTCACTGTTTCGTTGGGGCAAATTAGTTTGATTGTGTTGTGTGCAGATTCCACGTCAACAGTCCAGACTCCTATCAACAACACTATTTTTCTGGCGCCGTTGACAACCTTCTGAAGAGTCGCTGCTCCTACTGGTTCGATAACCTTGGTTTCTTTCTGAGGGAAAACTTGATGCTGACTACATCATACCTTCCTCTTGGGGTCTCCCAACGAACGTGTGTTTCACGTCATCACAGAGGAATGACAGGAATCCATAGCGATGTTGGTGAGATCTTCGACAAGGAGTCAAATCAACCTGGTGGGCCTGAAGGAGTCAACCTCTACTATGCCAACGGATGAGTGGCGACAACAGTGCAACGGTGAACACGTCGACAACAATACTTATGGACAAGACGAATATAATTGGATGGAGGAGCGCAACTCTAGACACGGAAACTCCAGATGGATAGATTAGGGTTGTGACAACAGCAGTAGTGGATCAGAAGTTAGAGGTAGAGCTGATATTCAGCTTAGTACTACGACTTGGATTTTTTTGAGAGTTTCATTTGCACGAGACCTACTTCTGTTTGTAAAGGAGGTTCTCGAGATTTTGTATTGAATAGTGTTGTAATCCTATAGTGTTACCTTGGACCGGCTATGTTTCTGTTGTACTACTCTGAAGGATGTAATATTTATGGATTGGTCCTTCCGTGAGTATTATGTCAACAACTTGTACACTACAACATGCAGTGGTGTGTGGGTCACTACAGGTGGTATCAGAGCGAACGACCTTAGGATTAAAACCCTTTTAGGAGACTTGTAGGTTGGTAAGACTATAGGGAGTTATTATATTTAATTAAACTCTATATTTCTACAACTATGATGGTTATTCACCTAGAATAATACTGTCATACTTGTATACACATTTCCTTACCCAACTGGAGTAGATATTCTTATTTACTATTCTATAGGTATAATATTCATCTACCTTATTTCTTTTCAACTGGGTATGACCAGTTAAGACTGTCTTATATTAGTTGATACACCAAATGGATTACATCAAAGTCAATGTTACCTACATGGTATCATTGATAACCCTATTTTATGAAGTAGAACCCTAGCATAAATTCATGATGGAGGAAGTCCAGAGATGTTGGATGATAGTGAAGAATCATCGACATTCAATTCCGGAAAGTATGTAAATACCCTAATGATGTAGTTCAAAGGGAATTCATCTGAGCATAGTATAAGGTGTTAAGTATTTAGGAGATGGCATAAACAATGAAGGAAGCTATAGTACAACTTCTGATGTGCAATCAGCAACTACATGAAGGATACAGATATGTCTGCAGACGTTTGTTCTAGCCAGAGGAAAGATTCAATTTACAAGGTGTTTAGTTCCATACAAAACCAAGCCATACCACAACTACTTTTTGAGTACTTTGTCCTAGGATTATTCCATTGCAAATGGGCAATTGGGGTAAATACTAAAACAAAGAGTTGTTTTAGCATAGGACTATAAGGTAATATATACCTATATTGTAGTGTATAGCATCTAAGCCTGGGTACTTGGGATGTTTTTACTCAAAGTACTACTTATTGTACAGGCTTATGTTGCATGGTTGATATAACTGCATTTGCGATTTATTGGATCTTATTGGATTTTTGATTGGCTAGGTTGGTACATGAAGATAGAAATCGATGTACAATGGCATGATTGTCACATTGAGTTCTTTTCTTGATGTCACTGATCCAGAGGTAGATATGATTCATGTAAGGGAGAGACGTGTTCCCAGAAGTTTCAAACAACAATGAAGGCTCATGAAGAGAAGGAAGTCAAGATGATCGAAGTAAAAGAAGCTATACGTGGGGATGGACCACAACTCACGTTATATTTGGATTTGGAGGTCTACATCACCAGACATGGAAGAATGGAGAAACTATGTAAGTTTCAAGATGAGTATCATCACAAGATGAAGGAAGGTTAACTAACGATGATGACAGGAAAGCTACATGAGAAACTCTACTAAAGTAGGAGAATTATGAAATTGGAAGACCTAAACACCAGGTCTTGTCGTGACAAATATTTGATTTGGACAGTCAAATTTAAAGTTTTACCCAAGGATGGCGATTATAAAGCGAAGGACATCAAGCGGGAACTGAAAGACGCTGGATTAAGAAGCCACAATAGGTAGTAATATATTGTTGGTAGTTGTCGCAACTTGGCGGAAGAAATTGGTGTTGGGAGAATCATAAGACACCATTGATATTTGGAGAAAGTTCGAGGAGAAGATGTATAGGACTTGTATGCCTAGAAGAGCCATGAAGTGATGGTAGAGGAATATGAAGCAACAATCTAATACTTGGCGGTCAATAACAAGGTCTGATATGTCAAGTAAGGCAAGATATCGGAATTCAAAGAGATTAAGGAAAAACAATTTCAAGGTTTATTATTATTCCCAAGGACACACCAAAACCATGGGAGATGAGTTCATGGATTTGTCAATAGTACAAGGAGTTAGTAATTAGAAATGTGGCCAACAGTGACATGTGATGTCGAGATATAGTGTAGTCACCATCTATATGGGGTAGCTTTAGAGAAGGATGGATTGCCATAGGATTGACATCCAAGATCCAAGGACTCAGATGGAGGTTGAATCAATATAAAAATTGAAGAGTCACGTCGTCTGATCACCCAAAAGAAAGGAACCAGTTCCAGCAACAGACAGATAAAAGAGTTGTATATCAGACGAATTTGGAATAGATGACCAACAACCCGTTCTAAATTAGAGTTAAGTTACCACCAATTGCAACTAGTTTTTCAATAGTCTTTTCTCAAGACCCTAGGTGAGACAACTGGAATGCTAGTCCGAGTGAATATTCAATTTACCGGGAGATCTTATTGGTTGTTCGCAGTGGTGGACTTACCAATTGTTCTTCGGGAAGCTACTGGATGTAGGAATGATATCTCTGAACCGGAGAATGTCTCGGGAATCACAACCTAGTGATAGTACCTGGTGTTCTTCGAGAGACCATAGGTATACAGGTTGGAAGTTTGAGCACGAAGGGCATAGAGAGAGCAGCTCTATTCAGCAGAAAAGATCTAGTTGTTACTTAAGACTGAATGGATACAACTAGATGAAGATCGATTAAAAAAGGTCAGACGAAAGGAAGCGCCCTAGCAAATTCTAAGGGGAAGAGTATGTAATACCGTAGTTCAGAGAGTAGAAAGGGGTTAAAAATAATATGTGTATTTGCATAGCATGCATCTAAAAAATCCGGGGTAAATAAAAACTTTTTCGACGAAGTCATAGAGTGATCGACCAACACTCAAAAGACTAGTTGAGAATGCACGTATATGAGCATATGAGAACCTAATATCCTAAGTGAATATCTTATCAACTTATCATCTTAAGTCATTATTTCATAAGCACTACACATCTCTAATACAAATTGAACATTCAGCAACTAAAGTATCTTTAGATACAACTAATGGAATAATAATAAGATACAACCTTTAAAAGAGGTTTGGATTGAAAGCTAGGTAAAATCCATTTATTATGAAATAAGTATAAATCTTAAAGGAAAGAAGAATGAGAAGTTCAAAGAAGGATAATAAAAGCCTAAACTAAATCTCAATCTAGATCGTATTACTTTATCAAGACCATCTCATCTTCTTATCTTCAAAACCTTCTTGAAGTCATTCTGCGAGAGAAGCCACCCACAAGAAGGAGGAACTACGACAAGAAGACTTTGAAGAGAGATTTCTTAGGTTGGCATAGAAGTACTATACCAATCTATCATTGTGAATTTGGAAACTCTTATATTTGATCTGTTCTTTCTAATCTCTCTAGTAATAGTGTGATATTCCAATGTTAGTGTTATATAGAAGTAGTTTGATAACGAGCTTCGAGACCTTGTTAACAACTCACTTTTGTATACTCAAACAATTGAGTGTCATATACAAATAAACAGAAGGTCAGATAATCCAGTACATCTCAGCCAGTTGAATATGGGAGGTAATTTGATGACAAGACTAGCTACCTTGTTAACAAATTCTTCTTATATGCATAAGGTAATTGGATGTTATGAAATACACATACATTCTTCTATAACCAACCATTAGAAAGCTTTGCTAGGACTGAGATGGATGTCTTCACCACAAGGGTGAGACAGGTGATGTCGGATACTAGATCAGGAACTTTAAGAACTTGTCTTAAGTCTAGATATTGACTTGAGGAATCAATATCAAGTTAAAGGCCACAAAGGATAATGGATCAATTGGATCATCTGGATTCAAGTAGGAAACTATGAGATACAACCATGATCCATACAAGAGAAAGAACAAAGAGGAAATAATACAACACATTATAACTTAGGCAAATATTCAAGTTCTAAGTAATAAAGACACCTAGAGAATTATGGTATTTCTCCAAGGATATGATTTCCAAGGAAAAAGTAAAATCAAATCATAAAGCCACCTAATCATCACCCATAACTAGATATCACATGAGCAACTCTCACATTCAGGAACACACGTCATAACTTCGGGACGAAGTTTTTGTTAAGGGGGAAAGACTGTAATATCCCAGTATTTAGGAACAAACGAAGGGTAGATGTAGGAAATTGTGCATCCGCATGCATGCATTTGAAAAACCCGAATAAATTTTTCGCGAATTAAAAACCCGAAGTGATCAGACTTCATTCATCTTAATGAATAAGGTTTAGTTCATCTTAGGTGAATGCAAATAAATTTCGACATGACCTCTAGGAAATTTATTGGTTGTGGAAAATTTTGAATCCAATTTGAATATTCAAACAATTTGAATTTGTAAAGTAATTCAAATTAAAACAATTAAGTAACAAAAACAATAATTAAGTAAATGAGTTTATAAATGTTTGAATAATTCAAATCTTTACAATGAATACTACAACTTATTGAGTTCTTGCAAAGACAAACAAATAATTTTATTAATTAAAAACAAACTACATTGTCTTTACAATTATATTACAACAATTTGAATTACACAAAAAGGGAAAATTACAAATATTCCTAAACTAGAAACTTTTGTATTTTCTTCTTCATTTGATCTCAGCTTTATAATTGATTTCCTGCAAAACAAAACCAAAAGAAGAACAAACAAATAATAAAACTCATGTTTAGTTTCAGCCATAAATTAAATAGAAAGCCACAAATTAAAGTCCATGTACGTATAGTAGCCAACATGAGTTTATACTTGGCAGCCTAGTAATAAAGATCGAACATAGGATAAGAGCAACCAGGCGTTGCTTTCCCATGAGGGAAGGAAGAGTCACTGAATGGAACCCCACATGCAAGCAGCACCCTCAGCACATGCAACGATGCGTTGTCACCTCCACAACATAGTAGCCCAGCAGTTCAAAAGCAAACCACCAGCCAGCCGCACCCCACTGTTCTCTCAACAGCAAAATCACACCAGCAGCTATCTACCAGCTACATGCAAGATCTATCGACAAGTACACATATTCATTCATTTATTCATTAGGTCAGCCACAAACCTGTAGCCAGTTTTTAGGAATCATCAAGAATCTAAGAGGAGAAGGCTTACCAGAAGGAGGGGGCAAGCTGACCACTAGGAGGAGCAGGTTATCCACAAGAAGGTATCCAGGACATAGAAGAACAAGCTACAGAAGATATCCAGATTACAAGAAGAACAAATCAACAAGCTACACAAGGCAGCGAGCTAGAAATTCCCTAGGAACATCAGCTAGATCTAATTTCATATATGTTCTTAGTTTTTGCATAGTCGCATCTGGGAAAACCAGGGAAATAATACAAAGCAAACAAATTTATCTGCTCTCAACTATATCTGTCCAGAAGTCCACATCTAAATCACTTCAGTATTTCTATAGCACTAGAAATCAATAACACTAAGAACTTGTCCAAAAATAAATCATAGTAAGTTAATAGCTGATCATATATATTTGACCATGAGGAACTCACCTACAAGCAAGTCATGTATATAAAGTTATATCAGCAAGTCACAATCAGATCAAGTGTAATACCCACACACTTGTACTTACAGAACAAAATTAAAATATGGTGTGTGCTGCCATTTATTCTATTGCACACTAAATAAAGATTTAGATGATTGCTTATGTATTCTAATAGGCCTATATAAGTTAAGATGCTCTCCTGCACCTCATTTACAAAATGGTTTGATGTTAGCAGCATATACAAGTCTTAGTTATATTGGCTATATTTCTCCGTAGCAAACTCAGTATTTCCAAATCACAGTAATGAGCTACCCTATTTGTTTGTGCTGAACCATTGGAATAGAGGAGATAACTTGTATCAAACTATCATCAGGAACAAACCATGTCATTAACAAGAACACCTAGCCAGGGACCAATTAGAACTAACTTATCTAGCTTGCACAAGTAAACCAGGATGCATTCCATTAGTACAAGTACACTTGGAGCATCTCAATACACATAGATCACCACCAAGATCTAACCAACAGCAGACCATTTTCCTTACTGACTAAAAATTGTGATGAACATGAGATCATCACCACAACCAAATTCTAGAATCACCAAAAATCAAATCTAGAGCAAGTCATCGGCTCCAAGGCCGGTCACAGTTGGACCATACCTAAACCGTAGATGTAGCCGAGGATGTTGTCGAGGAATTCGTAGGCGAAGCAGAGGAGAGGGGCCAGCCGAGCCTACCACTTCACCACGGTGGGGAGGCCACGGCCAGCCCGTGGTTGCAGAACCACACCACTGCGGGGAGGTCGACACCAGAAATGGAGTTCGACGACGAGGAGGCGTGCTCGACGGAGGGTAGCAGCAGTAGGCGTTGGTGCGCCAGGAACATCACCGACAGCTCGAGCCAATGCAGCTAGGGTTTGCCGCGGGCGCGTGCGTAGAAGACGCTGTGGCTTGGTGGCGGTTGGGAACTGGCGGAGGAGACCTTGGAGAGGCGGCGCCAGCGAGCGGCGGTGGCGATTACGGCCGAAGCGGCAGGTGCGGCGGCCGGGTCGCGCACGGCCGCACCAGGCTGAGGAAAGTAAACCACCGCGGAGGGGAAGAAGGTGGTCGACGGGCGCATCAATTGCGCCATGGTTCGGCGACGGAGGTGGCCGGACCTCGCCGGATTAAAGGGGCGACGGCGGCGCTGGGGACCAGGCCGAGCAGATCGAGCAGGGCGACGAGCTAGGGTTAGAGTCCCGGTGGCGGTCGATTGGAAGTACGCGGGGGCAAATCCAGTAGAGGAATCGGTGGAGGAAGGCGTGGTGATGCAAGGCCGGGCAGCGGCGGCGCCGGGGATGGCCGGAAGCCGCCGGAGCAGGCGTAGCGGCGGCGGCGGCGGCGAGCCGCACGGGAGAGAGAGAATGGAGAGGAACGAAGGAGTTGTGTTCGTGCGTGCCTGTGTGTACGTGATCAACTTGGGATGGGCCCTATGCGTATGGAACTTGGGTGCACGTATAGTCTACTAGGCCCACTTAGTTAGCCACTTTTGTTTTCCTTTCTAAGAACTCACAAATAATTCCTAAGGAATTTAAAATCCGTACTGAGCTATTTTGTTTAAAAAAGGAACAAAAATCATCTTAGAGTTCCATTTTGTGTGAGGGATGCAAATATGTTTCTTTTTATTGGTGTTGCTCCAATACACCCTTCTAAAATTGATCAAGTGTTTCTATTAAAGAATTAAGTAACTAATACTTTGAATAAATAATCACTTAAAAAAATTCAAGTAAATCTCATGATTTTAAAATAATATTATTAATTATGAATAATGTTAATTTGAATAAAAACGATTTAAGTTGGTGACATTAAAACTTTTCAAAAGATTTTCTCAAGCAAAATAAATGATGTTCTCTTATTACTTAAATACAAAGGATAAACACTTAATTCTTGAATTATAACAGTTCAAAGTGATCAAACAAACAAGTCACTTATAAATCATAAATCAAGTAAATCACTAAAGTATCGGGTAGAACGAATCTTACGCTTGTGAGCTTCGGGAATTTCGGGGTAATTTACGATGCATCTCATATCTATGCATAATAGCATCTTGCCAGAGTTTTCATTAGTCCTTACCGGGACTACATTGCTATTTTCAGAACTCGGGGTTTTACCGCAGACCCTAGAACCCCGAAGGGTTGAATTGCCACTTCTATCACAGGCAAGTTCACTCTTGCTCATGTCCTACTTGATTATGTTTATCAAAGTAAATGCAAAATACTATGGTTTATCATTGCATGAAAAAAGTAAAACCAATTTTCGAATGATGTGAATTGCTATATATATATATATATTGTTGGCTGGCAGATGGAACCATGGTATGATGTGGTTGGTGGAGGTTCCATTTGCACGGGAAAGTATTATCTAGGATTTAATAACCAATGCCGTCAGTGTTCTTGCGCCGTAAATGAAGCGTTAACCATAAGACTTGGAATGGGACGGGAAATGTCATCTGTGACCTTCTGCCTTTCGCATGTCAACGGACAGCCAGAGCCGTACGCTGTAGATCTTGTGCGACTACATGCACATGGGTGGGACCCCTTAATGCCCACGGACTCTGGTGTCTAGGATGGTCCGCAAGGGGATGCCTAGGTAAACCGTGAGGGTAGAGCCAGGGGTGATTCTGCTATGCATGAAGGGGGTGGGCATGCGGGGTGGTGGAGAAGCACAGTGAATGGCTTGGATCAACAATCAGGCCCCACACCATAGGAAGTGTGGACAAGAAAGTACGCCTGGTTGAGCAACATGATGTTGGTCTCTTATGGGTAAAGTAACGCACCTCTACAGAGTGTAAAAATATGACATGTTACTCCCCGTTCCAGGAAGGAACGACGAACGTTGCAGGAAAGGAGGCTCCTCAAGGCCCTAGCACCTGTGAATGGATGACGGGCATAGTTTTCTGAAGATAAAATGAATCTTTTCCTAAAAATGATTTACAAGATATGCATGTTCATCCATGACCTTTTGGTATGGATGGTAGCTAGTGCATAAAACACCTTATTCCTGTTAAATGAACTTGCTGAGTAACGCTCGTGTTGCTCACCCTTTCCTCCGTTGACCCCCTGCTTAGATTCTTGGAGACATCAGAGGAATGACAGGAATCCATAGCGATGTTGGTGAGATCTTCGACAAGGAGTCAAATCAACCTGGTGGGCCTGAAGGAGTCAACCTCTACTATGCCAACGGATGAGTGGCGACAACAGTGCAACGGTGAACACGTCGACAACAATACTTATGGACAAGACGAATATAATTGGATGGAGGAGCGCAACTCTAGACACGGAAACTCCAGATGGATAGATTAGGCTGTGACAACAGCAGTAGTGGATCAGAAGTTAGAGGTAGAGCTGATATTCAGCTTAGTACTACGACTTGGATTTTTTTGAGAGTTTCATTTGCACGAGACCTACTTCTGTTTGTAAAGTAGGTTCTCGAGATTTTGTATTGAATAGTGTTGTAATCCTATAGTGTTACCTTTTACCGGCTATGTTTCTGTTGTACTACTCTGAAGGATGTAATATTTACGGATTGGTCCTTCCGTGAGTATTATGTCAATGACTTGTACACTACAACATGCAGTGGTGTGCTGGGTCACTACAATGAGGCTCGATGAAGACGTCGAGTCCATGACAGGAGTCGACAACACATACACGTGCCCACGGGTCATGCCCCATCAGGTGTACGTCGCCATATCTGCAGAATCATCCGCAGCCGCAGCCTGCCGCAGGCCTACACAATTCCCATGCACGGTAACTATGCCGGATGGGGTCACAAACTTGACAATCACTGCAGAGATGGCAACAAAAGCAGACAAAGTCATCAAGGAGTGCACAATGATGCCAGCAGATTCGACTACTGAGGAGATGTTGACCTTCCAGTATTTCAACTGGCAGGAAACGATTCGACTGCAGAACTACCGAGCTACACTCGAAGAACGCAAAAGGCAAGCCAGCCTGTCGAGTGCATGAAGGAGGCAGCTGTCTCTCAGCTCCACAGGGCAAGCAGCTCCAAGACAGAGGTCAAGGCTGACAGGCCTCCCAGAAAACGAGAGGGCAACAGTTACCCGCAACCTGTCGTTCATGACGGAAGATGCTGACAGAATCCCAGTACCCAAAACTGCTACGGGTGCACTGTTCTCCGTGGGTGCTTACCTCAAAGCAATGCAGCCTCCGGCGGATGACCCCAACGCCGCCCTGCATCGCCAGCAAATCAAATCGCTAGCTCTAGCAGCAAAGGCTATACAACCAGAAGACAAAACTCCAGGAGGGAGTCGAGATCGCGACATCGTCGACTCACGACATGCAGCACACGGCCGCAGTAGTCGCAGTCGCCACTCGGATGAAGGAAGGAGTAGCGCACGCCGACACAGGTCCAGCAGAAGCAGATCTCGAAGGTCTTCCAGTAGCGATTCATACTCTGACCGAGAACCAGAGCCATGTGGAGCCTTGTGCTTCACTCGACGCATCCGCGCGACACGGATGCCCAAAGGGTTCAAATTAACATCTGAACAACCCAAGTACAACGGCCGACAGGAACCTTCCGGGTGGCTAGAAGATTACAGACTCGCTGTCGCATGCCAGCGGGGCACGAACACCACGGCGATGCAATACATACGACTCATGCTCGAAGGAACAGCCCGCGACTGGCTCAAGGCGCTCCCTCCATCGTCCTACGACTCGTGGGACGATTTCCGTATTGACTTCATCAAAAACTTTGAGCCTCTCTGCGAGCGCCCGAAGACATTCGAAGAACTGAGAGCATGCACTCAACGATCAGACGAGTCGTTGAGATCATACATACGGCGCTGGACTTAAATACGCAACTCGGTGGGCCCAATATCAGAAAATAGAGCCATGGATGCCTTCATCATGGGTCTCGCCAGGAAGGACTTCAAGGAAGCACTCGGTCGCAAAAAGCCAAGTTCCTTGGCTCAACTCATAAAAATCGTGACTGAGTGGGCAGATGGAGAGGATTCTGTACGAAGATCCGCGCTTCTCCACCACGTGACAGCCATGATAGCGGCAGTCGAGGCCGCAGAGACTCATACAGAGATGATCGCAGGCGCAAACGTTCCAAACGTCATTACGACGACGACAGACCCGAGTTCATGGCGGCTAGGTACGCACAACCCCGCGATGACCAAGACAGAAGCAACCGGCGGTCGGATGATCGGCGGGACAATCGAGACCGCGAACAGCGAAGCGATAGCTACAAAAGGCAAGAATGGCGCAAACGCACTGACACAAAATCCGAGCGATCATTCCAAGAAAAGATGGACGACTGCTGCAGATTCCACCTCTTTAAAGGGGAAGACGGAAAATTACGCTCCAACCACACGCTAAGGAACTGCCGGGAATTCGACCAATTAGCGTTTGATTACATGATACGACTCAAAAGGTACAGCCCTGCACCCGCCCAACCAACACCTGCACCGGTGCAGCAGCCAAACGCTGTACCCGCCATAATGGGTCCTCAGCCCCCACCGCCACCCCCACCACAGCCTGGTACAGGCGGACATATTGCGGGCGCCATACAACCCGTGCATCGGGTAGAAGATGATGGATACCCACAACCCCAAGGGCAGATGTACATGATACAAAAGGGTCGCCCCTCCAACAGACAGCAGAAGCTTATCACTCGACAAGTGAATATGGCTGTCATGGCACCTCCTGCCGTGCCTGAATTTCTGAAAGGATCTGAAACCACCATAAGCTTCAGTCGAGAGGATCATCCCCCGGCTGTAGTTCGACCAGGGCACACTGCTCTGGTACTCGACGCGCAAATTGGAGGCTACGTCATGACCAAGGTCTTCATGGATGGAGGCAGCGGCATAAACATCATCTTCGCGGATACACTCCGTAAAATGAACAGGTCAGTCGAAAACCTCCCAAAATCCACAAATACCTCCCACGGTATAGTTCCTGGCAGAGCAATCAGCCCAGAAGGCACAATACAACTCGACGTCACGTTTGGGGACAAAAGGCACTTCAGGACAGAGTCGATTGAGTTCGAGGTCGTCGACTGGAAATCACAATACCATGCTATTCTTGGGCGCCCGACGTTTGCTCGATTCATGGCGGTGCCACACTATGCGTACCTCATGCCACTAGTACAGAACGACACATCGGAAACGGGCCAAAAACCCCTTCGGCAACGGAGAAAGGGTCCGTGTCCCCGCCTCTGTCACTGATGTGAAGCCTCACAATGGCAACGGAGATTTTATCGTTTGCAATAAGTTTAGCAACGGGCATAATATATAACCGTTGCCTTTAGTCTTTACATCAGATACGAGATTAGTTTTTGACCGTTTGTAATGAGGGCTAAAGGAAACAAAAAAAAGCCGGTGACGCCTGCTGCACCGTCGACGGAGCCCTGTGGTTCCTGCTTGACGGCCGCCGGTTCTTCACCTTCCTCTTCGCCCAGCTTCATTGCGTGGTCTTCTTCTACCTATTTAGTACTGCACAAAAGTCTTACTCCTGGAGGCGCCGGCTTCAGTGGACCGTGTGGACGGAGCCCCGCTCCTACGTCTTCACGGCCGCCGCATAGTCTCCAGGTTTCCTCCTCGCCCTAAAGGAGATGAAAAAAAATCAAAATGTAAGCTCCTTCATCTCTACACACAAGACATATGCTTCTTCATCGGCATTACAGAAAATATAGAACTAATTACAACTAGAACATAGCCTAAACAATGCCTCATATATAGGTAGATTGGACACACAAAATCCAGGGATGGAGCAAGCGAGCCAAGTAGGATGCACAAGATCGATGTGTATTTGTGCATATCACAAGGATCACTAGCGCCACCCCCGGATCACACGGTGTCACCTAATTTTAATCATCGGCATAACAGAAACAAACCTAAAATCAGAGCAAATGCCTACTAAAAACAGAGAAAATCCATGGATAAACAATTAGCTACTTACAACTAGAAAACAGCTAAAATCTATGCGTAAACAATGCCTACTAAAAACAGAGCAAATCTATGGATAAACAATTAGCTACTTACAACTAGAAAACAGCTAAAATCTATGTGTAAACAATACCTACTAAAAACAGAGCAAATCTATGGATAAACAATTAGCTACTTACAACTAGAAAACAGCTAAAATCTATGTGTAAACAATGCCTACTAAAAACAGAGCAAATCTATGGATAAATAATTAGCTACTTACAACTAGAAAACAGCTAAAATCTATGTGTAAACAATGCCTACTAAAAACAGAGCAAATCTATGGATAAATAATTAGCTACTTACAACTAGAAAACAGCTAAAATCTATGTGTAAACAATGCCTACTAAAAACAGAGCAAATCTATGGATAAATAATTAGCTACTTACAACTAGAAAACAGCTAAAATCTATGTGTAAACAATGCCTACTAAAAACAGAGCAAATCTATGGATAAACAATTAGCTACTTACAACTAGAAAACAGCTAAAATCTATGTGTAAACAATGCCTACTAAAAACAGAGCAAATCTATGGATAAACAATTAGCTACTTACAACTAGAAAACAGCTAAAATCTATGTGTAAACAATGTCTACTAAAAACAGAGCAAATCTATGGATAAACAATTAGCTACTTACAACTAGAAAACAGCTAAAATCTATGTGTAAACAATGCCTACTAAAAACAGAGCAAATCTATGGATAAACAATTAGCTATTTACAACTAGAAAACAGCTAAAATCTATGTGTAAACAATGCCTACTAAAAACACAGCAAATCTATGGATAAACAATTAGCTACTTACAACTAGAAAACAGTTATCCTACTGAACTGGAGTCTTACATTAGGCGAGGCGGGCTCGCTTAGCGTCGCCGCCGGCGACGGAGCTAGCGCCGGCCTCCCCTGGCGGCGCCTTGCCCTTGCCGTGGACCAAAGAGAGGGCTATAGCGGCCCGGAGGTCAGACTGGTAGACCGCCTCCTCGCGCGTTCGACCTGGTTCGACGCCTCGGAGAGGAGGACCGCCGCCTCCAGATCGGCCTCGCCCTGACGACGCTTGGCGTCCTCGCGCTCGAAATCGGCGCGGGAGAGTTGGCAAGCGATCTCCAGATCACGATCCTCCTCCTCTTCCTCTTCCTCTTCCTATTCCTCTTCCTCCTCGTCGGAGGACGAGGACGAGGAGGAGGAGGAAGACGGATGGCGGCCGGGGTACATCGCCTGGCGGATCTCGCGGTAGCTGCAATGGTGGCCAAATGAGCGGGTGCGGCCGGAGCCTTCGCCGTGCGGACGAGCGCCAAGGCTGCGGGACCGGCCCGCGGGGGCCGGATCGGCGGCGGCCTGTTCCGCAAGCTCGTCCCGCAACACCAGCTGACGTTGCTGCTGCCTGAAGGCCCGGAGGGTGGGGCGGCCACGGCCGTGATTGCCGATCTACCAGCGCCGACGGTGGAAGCCATGCGAGAGAGTGGAGAGAGAGGAGACTGTGCGGCGGCTAGGGTTGGAAGTGAGACAGTGAGAGTGAGAGTGAAGGGCATAGTAGGTTCTTATAGGCCGGCTGTCGGGCTGCTTCTAATGGCAACGGAGATTACGAAACTGTCCGTGTGCGATGAGCACACATCGGTAACGGAGTTAAACCAAACTCCGTTGCCAACATATATTCCACTATTCACCCGTTGCCTTTGTTGTGGGCCTGCTTTACGGCCCAGTGCGGGCACGCGGGGGATGTCGCGATTTACCGTCGCCTCACTCCTGTCGTTGCCATAGAGGGGTATCCGATGTGTCGTTCTGTACTAGTGTGCTAAAGATGCCAGGACCAAAAGGAGTCATCACTGTGCGTGGAAACTTTCAAAGGTCCGACGCTTGCGACCGCGAGTTCAGCAAAATCTCCGAGACGTTTGGCATGGAGCAGACACTCGCTGATCTGGCGATTTCCAACGATCGAACACTCATGCCGGAGCATAAAAGTTGGCAGTCGACAGATCGTTCAATGCAACAAATGACACAAGGTCACATCAGGTGCACCTGACTGATTCGTCCAAGACAGTCAATGTATCGTTGAGTCTGCCTATCGCATAGGAAGGCGCGCTCGTCGAATTCCTCCGTGAGAACTGGGAAATATTTGCGTGGTGTCCAGCCGACATGCCAGGTATTCCCAGGGAATTCGCCGAGCACTCTCTCCAATTGTATCCAGATGCCAAGCCAGTCAAGCAAACAATGCGCCGAATCTCCGGCCCAAAGCGAGCCGCTGTCGAGTTCGAAGTTGACAGGCTACTCGCAGCAGGGTTCATCAGAGAAATCAAGAAATCACAATGGGTGGCTAACCCCGTACTCGTAGAAAAGAAGCATACAGATATCCTTCGGATGTGCGTGGACTTCACAGCTCTCAACAAGTGTTGTCCAAAAGACCACTTCCCGCTACCTCGAATCGACCAGATCATCGACTCCACCGCCGGATACGCACGACTGTCCTTTCTGGATGCTTACTCAGGTTACCACCAGATAAGGATGAAAGAGGAAGACGAAGAAAAAAAACGGCGTTCATAACCCCACTCGGGGTCTACTGCTACACAACAATGCCCTTTGGGCTCAAAAACGCGGGTGCAACATACCAGCGCATGATACAAGATTGTCTCAAAAAGTAAATCGGACGAAACGTCCAGGTCTACGTGGACGACATTGTCATCACAACAAGGGAGGAACACACACTACTCGACGACTTGAGGGAGACGTTCGCTAACCTCAAACGCTTTCACATCAAGCTCAATCCCAAGAAGTGCACGTTCGGCGTTCCAGCCGGGCAGCTCTTGGGGTATCTAGTCTCTGCTCGTGGAATCGAAGCAGACCCGGAGAAAATACAGGCCATCCTCACAATGCAAAGGCCTACAAAACTTCATGATGTACAGAAGCTAGCAGGTCGAGTGGCAGCGCTCAGTCGATTCATCAGCAAACTAGGCGAAAAAGCGCTGCCGTTCTATCGACTGATGAAGAAAGCAGACAAGTTCGAGTGGCACTAGTACAGAACGACGCATCAGATACCCCTCTATGGAAACGGCACGAGTTAGGCGACAGAGAATCGCGATTTTAGCGTTGCGGACGAGGCCTGGCAGAGGTTGGTCCGTCAACATTGGTTACGGAGAATTTTATATCTCCGTTACCAAAAGTATTGGCAACGGTCATAAATTTGTCTCCGTTTCCAATATGTATCTCTATGGCTATGGTTGTTTATGTATATCCGTTTGCGATGTGCTTGGGAAATTGCAGTTGCAATCTGGAAGCGCGCCTGTTCAATGCGGCTTAATTCACGAGGGATTGGAACCGCCTGATCGACGCTAATAAAATGTGACTGGAACCACGCGAAGCCAGGCAGGTCCCGCATTCTCCCCTTCGTTCTCTCCCACATTATCTACCACACTAGCACAACCGCCATGGAGGAACCCTGGTGGCAGAACGAGGAAGTCCCGAGCGACGACGCGAGCGCGGAAGACCGCGGTGAAGTTCCATGGTGGGATCAAGACGGGCCGCCGGACTCGGACCCCGACGACTCGGACCCGCCATCTTCACGCTCTATAGAAGACGACTCTGACGACTCGGACCCGCCGTCTTCACGCGAAGGAGAAGAAGACTCCGAAGAGGACGAGTCGCCGGAGGAAAAGGAGCCGGAGGACCCGCCGGAGCCGTATTATTCTAGCCAGGAAGAATACGACGCCGCCGACGACGACGAGGCATCGGAGGAGGCGCCGGAGGAGGAGGCATCGGAGGAGGCGCCGGAGGAGGAGGCGCCGGAGGAGGACGCGCCGGAGAAGGAGGATCACGCTCCGGAGAAGGAGGCGCGAGGAGGATTCGCCGGAGAAGGATGCACGGCCGGAGAAGGAGGAGCACGAGCCGGAGGAGGAGGAGCACGCGCTTGAGGAAAAGGCAACCGGCAAGAAGCGACGCCGCGCCGCGGATGACAATGGCGCGGAGGCAGGGCGTAAGCAGAACAAGTAGAGTAGATAGTTAGTTCAATTACTCTATCGATCCTTTGTAAGTAGGCCCAGTGTGTCAGTGAAGAAATTAGAGGAAACGGTTGTTTATCGCCTCCGTTTGCGATGTTATATGCTATAAATGTGCCACTGCGGCAACCCTAACGCTCTCGCTCTCATTCTCACTCTCACTCTCACTCCACAGTCATAGTGTGGCGGCGGCTCCAGACCTAACCCTTATCTCGCAGATCTGAGCGGCGCGTCCGGCCGGCATCGCCGCCGTGCATCTTCCCCCAGCGGCGCATCTTCCCCCAGCGACGCGTCGGCGCATCTTCCCCCAGGGGCGCGTCGTGAGCCGCCGCGCATCCCCCCCAGCGGCGCGTCGTGAGCCGCCGCGCATCCCCCCCAGCGGCTCGTCGGCGAGCCGCCGCGCATCCCCCCCAGCGGCGCGTCGTGAGCCGCCGCGCATCCCGCGCATCTTCCCCGAGTATGTCGCCGACGTGGATCTACTGGTCTATTGCCGTGCATCTTCCCCGGTATGTAGCCGACTAGATCTTACATTTTGTTTAAAGTAGCACAGAAAACTTGTCTAGTATTTGAAGTCTAGTATTGTGTTCTGTCTAGTGCCGATGATGACTACACCCCTCGACACTAGATCTTACATTTTATTTAAAGTAGCATCTACCGATCTAGTATTGTAGTACTGTCTAGTATTGTAGTATTGTGTTCTGTCTAGTATTGTAGTACTGCCGATGATGAATACACCCCTCAACACTAGATCTTACATTTTTTTAAAGTAGCATATAAAACTTGTCTAGTATTTGAAGTCTAGTATTGTGTTGTGTTTGTTTTTAGTACTGCCGATGATGAATACATTACCTTCAACTTGTCTAGTATTTGAAGTCTAGTATTGTGTTGTGTTTGTTTTTAGTATTTGAAGTCTAATAGATTAATTTCAACCATTTGTCAATGTGCTAATCCTCGTTATGGTTTTGTGTAGTTAGTGTATGAAGTAATAGTATATTTCGGCGACAATGCATAAAAATGGTTAGGCAATTGAAGGTAACATCACCTTCAAGTTCTGCCTCCAAATCGTTTCGATCGGACAACAAGCACACAGATATAGGCGCTTAAGGTGTAAACTGTTTTCATCTTAAATTGTATTTATGTCATGTAACATCATATTTGGCTCTTTTCTAACTAGACATCCATGTATTTTATATGCAGAAGCGCCATGCAGATCCAAACAAGCTTTAAAAGAGCTAAATACAAAGTGGGATCATATCCGTGAACCGTCGCTGTTGTGACGTTTCGCTGCACTGTTCAAAACACTTTTTAATTAAGAGTGTCTTGGACAGTGTGGCCGAAATGTCACAGCGGTGACGTTATTATATTTCGGCGACACCGTCCAAGATGGAGCAAGCCTCGCTACGAAGAATTTGGCAAGATTAATTTGCTAAGGAGGCTTGCGAGCTCGGTGTGGTTTCTTGTTTTTAGTTTCTCCATCTATTTGTGTATGTGTGTAGCAATTTGGCTGCAGGTGTGATTTGGAAAAGTATGAAACCGCTACTCGAGTCTTTTGCTAGGTCGAATTCCGTTTTCGGCGCTTCGGAACTGAGGAAGAAGGTGGAGCTGGAGAAGAGTGGAGTGTCATAAAAGTTAAGTTTAGGGAGCATGAGAATGATAGGATTAGCGAGGCATGTGTAACTCATCTTTTGATGCTATGTAATGATGACAATTCTTATATACGTTATGAATGGATTTGGTAGCAACTTTGTGCTTCTGCTGTGAGATTTTGAATGTAATTTGGCAACCGAATTGCTCCTGTAGGCTTCTGAAAGAACCTCAATGCAAACGAGTAAAATAGAATCTCCGTTACTGATGCACCGATACATCGGAAACGGAGATGGGTCCGCAACCGTAGCCAACTTATGCCTCATCGGTGACGGTTTTTTGCCTCCGTTACCGATGAAGGCCTTCCCATCAGTGACAGGGTCGGGGACACGGACCCTTTCTCCGTTGCCGAAGGGGTTTTTGGCCCGTTTCCGATGTGTCGTTCTGTACTAGTGTGGACACCAGAAGCTGAAGCAGCTTTTACGGATCTCAAGCGAATCCTCACAAGGCCTCCGATCCTCGTCGCACCCAAGGAACGGGAGCCGCTATACCTGTATGTCTCAGCTACAAACAGGTGGTGAGTACCGTACTGGTAGTCGAATGCATGGAGGAGGGACACGCCCAAAGCATACAACGCCCAGTCTACTACCTGAGCGAGGTTCTCTCCATATCAAAGCAGCGAACACCCGATCACAGTGGTGAGTAACTCGGGAATCGGAGATATTCTCACAAACCCCAATGCAACTGGGCGAGTGGCAAAATGGCTCATCGAGTTGGGACCAAGAGACATCAAGTACGAGCACCCGAAGGTCATCAAAGCACAAGTCTTACCTGACTTCACAACCGAGTGGATCGAAGCCCAATTGCCTGGTGTGCCAGATTTGTCCAACTCATGGACCATGTACTTTGATGGGTCCAAGAAACATAAAGGCGCAGGCGCAGGCGTCATCCTCATATCACCAAAAGGCGACAAGCTCCGCTATGTCCTGCAAATGGGATTCAAGTTACCATCAAACAACGAAGCCGAGTACGAGCACTAGTACAGAACGACACATCGGAAACGGGCCAAAAAGCCCATCGGAAACGGAAAAAGGGTCCGTGTCCCCGACCCTGTCACTGATGTGAAGGCTCTCATCGGCAACGGACAAGAAAAACCGTCACCGATGAGGCTTGATTTTGGCTACGGTTGCCATCCAGTCTCCGTTGCCGATGTATCTGGACATCAGAAACGGAGATTCTGTTTCTGCTCGTTTGCATTGAGATTTCTTCATAAGCCTAGAGCAGGAATAGATTTGGCACTGGACATTTAAAATTTCACAGCAGAAGCACAAAAATGCTAACAAATTCATTCATAAGGTATAACAAATGTCACCGATACATTGCATCACAAGACAACCAATTACTTATCTTCATTGTCATGCCTCTCTAAATCTATCATTGACATGTCTAGCTAAATCTATCTATGTCATGCCTCTCTAAACTTATCCTTGTCATTTCCAACTTAATTTATCTTCATGACTTGCTGTTAGAGTTCATGAATTGAATCTTCTTCTTGGACGGTGTCGCCAAAATATAATCAACTCGCCGCTTTGTCCCCGACCTTGTAGTTAGCTCATTTAAATGAGCTAAACGGATCAGCACCATGCTCTGCACATAGTGCAATAAGCGAGTGCTGAAGTACTGAAGGTGCCTCTTTTGTAAAGTGGTCACTGAAATGCAAAGAGAGAATATATGACTCCATGTTAGCTCACTATACATCTAGCATAAAGGACATACAACACAAAAGGATGCATAAGACAGAATAACAAACTTACAAATCCATTGCATAGTTGTTGTGTACCAACAATTATGCCGGACGACAAGCGCACCTTGGCTAAGGACCCGGCTTTTTATACAGTGTCACCGAAATGTACATCTGTTTTGCAAAGGAGATAAGTCAGCCATGAGTTTCATACACTACCGATTTGTGCTAGTTATGTTCTTTTCGAGCGACACTACGTAGTCGTCCTCATCGTCTTCGGATGTATTACAACCCGAGTTCTAGTTCTGTTCATGAGTGTCCTATGGAAGAAAACCTAAGCAGAACAATGACAACAACCCTAGTTCGTCGGCACGACGGCCGGTCACAAATAGATGTATTACCTTTGGATCTGGCGGCGGGAGTACGTAGTCGTCCTCGTCGTCCTCGGATCGACACGCCATGCGCCCTCCACTACAGATCAGGCGACGAGATCTGCCCGCGTGGAGCAAAGAACGGGTACGCGCGGCCACGGTCGGAGGAGAAGAAGATGCGCGCCGCCACGGTCGGAGGGAGGGAGATGCGCGCCGCCACGGTCGGAGGAGAGGAAGATGCGCGCCGCCACGGTCGGAGGGAGGGAGATGCGCGCCGCCACGGTCGGAGGGAGGGAGATGCGCGCCGCCACGGCCGAGGAGGGAGATGCGCGCCGCCACGGTGGAGCTAAGATCTGGTGCTGCATGGAGGCGCCGCCACACTTTGAGAGTGAGTCTGAGAGTGAGCGATAGAGTTTAGGGCTGTGTGAAGGGCGCATTTATAGCAAAGTAGAAAATCGGAAACGGAGGGTATAAACAGCCGTTTCCTTTGATTTTTTTCACTGACACACTGGGCTTATACTGATCTCTACTAGTATTGAAGTTGAAGAACATAAAAATAAATAACTATAACTACTCCTCGGCCTCCGCCTTCTCCTGCTCGTATGCGAGGAGAGCCGCGTAGTCATCTGTGTCGTCGCGCGGCTCCTCGCCGACGATGTCATCGCCGCCCGTGCGCCCATCCCACATCTCGTCGTCGTCGTAGGCAGGATCGTCGCGCAGCTCCGGCGGGAGGAGGAGCCGGCGGCTCTGAAGCAGCTCAACTCTTTCCGGCGGCATAGGCACCGACGCGCGGTTGAGGTGCCAGCCACCGGGTAGCCGAACCTTTGACCATGGCACTGACCTCCTATATTGCCAGTGCCGCTCCGCGACGGCCTGCCCGACGATGACGCAGTTCCATCCAGGCGACCGCGGACGAGCGTCTCTCCGCCGCGGCGAGCGCTGCGGTCGCGGGCGCCCGAGGATCCCGCATCCTCTCCGGCGGCATAGGCACCCTCCTGTCGTTGACGCGCCAGCCAGCGGGGAGGCTAACATTTGACCAGGGCACTGGCCTCCTATATTGCCAGTGCCTCTGCGCGACGGCCTCCGGCACGACGACGCGGTTCCAATTCAGCGAAAGCGGGAAACTGCTGCGGCGAACGCACGAGGAGTTGCTAGGAGTATCCATGGCTGCGGCGAAGTGGCGTACTGAGATGGACGGTGCCCGCGCGCCACTACGCCATAGCAGTTACTCCGCCTCGCTTCGAATTCCAAGAAGATGGAACGTGTCCACATTGGAAACGGACACCCAAAAGTCTCCGTTGCTATAGAGGCACATATCGGAAACGGAGCCAGAATTAAGACCGTTGCCAATACTATGGGTAACGGAGTTAATACTTTCTCTGTTACCTATGTTGACGGGCCAGGCATGGCCCAGGTCAGGTTTGTACGCACTGGCCGTGCGGAAAGCGCGATTCTCCGTCGCCTAACGCCTATCGTTTCCATAGAGGGGTATCCGATGTGTCGTTATGTACTAGTGGAGGCCTTGATCCATGGCATGCGGATGGCCAAAGCACTCGGGTGCACTCGATTGATGATCTACGGTGACTCGAACCTGGTGGTGCAGCAAACAATGAAGGCTTGCGATACCATAGCAGACAACATGATCGCCTATCGCGACCGGTACAACACACTGGAGGGCAGCTTCGATGGCTGCGAGTTGCGGCACATTGGAAGAGAAAGCAACGAAGAAGCGGACATGCTAGCTAACCTTGGCTCTACTGGCGCGCCAGTTCCACCTGGTGTATTCCTCGAACGCATCGAGCACAGATCCATCAAGGAGAAACAAGCACCTCCTACATCGACTGCACCAGCCAAGAACAAAGCACCTAGTACAGAGGATCCTCCAGTCGAGGTACTCCTCATCGAGCCAACCTGGACTCAACCTTTCCTGGCATGCATACTCCGTAACAAGCTGCCAGACGACATAACCGAGTCAAGGCGTCACTCGAAGATCCAAGGCATACACCGTCATCAATGGCGAGTTATACAAACGAAGCATATCATGTAGTTCCAACGGTGCATTGTATTCGAAGATGGCCAAGCTATACTTCAAGATATTCATGCAGGTACCTGCGGGCATCATGCCAGCAGTCGCTCACTCGTAGCCAAAGCCTTTTGAGCAGGTTTTTACTGGCCCACAGCTCTCAAAGACGCGGAAGACATAGTCAAAAGGTGCATCGGCTGCCAAAAATTCGCAACAAAGCCGCATGCACCCGCATCAGCATTAAAGACCATACCATTGGCCTGGCCTTTCGCCCAGTGGGGGCTCGATATGGTTGGGCCACTCAAAAAATCTTCGCATGGCGGGCATACTCACCTCCTGGTCGCAGTCGACAAGTTCACAAAGTGGATTGAGGCGGTCCCAATCACAAATTCGACTGCTACTACGGCGGTCAACTTCATAAAAAGCATCATCTACCGCTTTGGTGTCCCAAACAGTATCATCGCTGATAATGGTACAAACTTCATGGCTGAAGAATTCCCAAACTTCTGCAAAAAGCAAGACATCACGCTCAACTATGCATCCGTCGCACACCCGCAATCCAATGGCCAAGTCGAAAAAGCCAATGGACTCGTGACAAGCGGGATCAAGAAGCGCCTCCTGGTGCCACTCAAAAGAGCCGCGGGTGCTTGGGTCGAAGAACTCCCATCTGTGCTATGGAGCTTACGCACAACTCCCAATGCTTCAACATAGTTCACACCATTTTTCATGGTCTACGGCGCAGAGGCAATCCTGCCATCAAACGTAAGGTTCAACGCACCACGAGTTGAAGCATACAATGAAGAAGACGCAGAAGAAGCACTCGAAGACGCAGTCGACTTGCTCGATGAAGCACGCGACACGGCCCTGGCTCGCACAGCTGTTTACCAGCAAGATCTCCGCAACTACCATAGCCGTCGACTGCGCACCAGGGCCTTCGAGGTTGGCGACTTAATTCTTCTTCTGACTGAAGCAGAAAAAGGTGCACAAGCTCGCCTCCCCATGGGAAGGCCCCTTCATCGTCACTGAAGTCCTTGGTGGTGGTGCCTACCGATTGAAGCATGCGAAGACAGGCGAACTCTCGCACAATCCTTGGAACGTTGCGCACCTGCGCCGTTTCTATGCTTAGCATGTTCATAGTCAAACACTGTAATAGGCGACATGTCGGATAGCTGCAGGTTTCAGACGCGCTCTTTTCCTTACCAGGGTACCTAAGGGGGGCTGGAAGGTTTTTTGATGAGGCGGCCTGCAGCTTACTATTCAAAAGTGGAATATAATCAATGTTCCTCCTACTTCTCTGTGTTTACTACTCGCATAATTCATAACTTAACCGCACCCGAACACTCGGGGGCTGCGTTATTAATCACACAAGCTCTCGCTCCTACAAAACATAACACCTTAGCCGCACCCGAGCACTCGGGGCTGCATCACAAGGATTCAAACAAAAACACAAAAACTTCGCAGCCACACTCGAATTCGGGGTTGTGCAGTCATTGCTTCCCAACCAACATGTATTTCACAAACCCCCACTCGATGGACTCGGGGGCTGGGCAAATATCAAAATACACAATTCATATTATGTACAAAGGAGTCAAAATTACACTCGGGGGCTTCCCCTGTACAAAAATATTTACATACACACGTTGCCTTAACCCTCAGGCTCTTCCTTGATGGGTAACATAGGCCCACAGAGTTGGTCGTGCATACGCTCGACCAGCACCTCCGCAGAACGAACTGTGCCATCCAGATCTGCCTGGTCCAGGGTCGCCCCAATTTCGGGTGGCGGTAGCACCAAAAATGGTCGATGACTCCGCACGTACGCCATGACCGCGTTCGCCCAAACCACAAGCTTCTGGGTCAGCAACTCTCGAGTGGGACCAGCATGGTGGAAGATGTTCAACAAGGCGTGAATCCCTTGTGGTTGTGGCCCCGCGGGAAAAAGGGTCTCGTTGAGTCGAATGAAGGCCATCCTGCATAGCTCGAGTAACTGAGCACTTCTCCAAGCACGATCCTTCAGCTTGGCGAGTATGCGTGCATGATACTTATCAAGCCAAAAATGTTGGCGTCCAGTCGTGGGTCGTCAACCACACTATCCAAACGCTCCTCAACACGAGCCTGCTCTGCTTGGAAGTCGTCAACAAAGCCTGCGAGACGCGCAAGCCAGGTCAAAAAGAAAGGACTAAGCAAAAGTTTGTAAGCAAAATCAAAAGTAGAACTCACATTCGAGTTGCCTGCTCACAAGCTCCATCTCTCCAAGCACATAATCCTTGCGTTGGGTTGCCAACGCTGGTCTCATTTTCAGCATCTCCAGCTCTTTCTGAGCACGCTTTAGTTCTTGCTCCATACTCACATATCGGGTTTTCATAAACTCCATAACTTTGGCGTCATTTACCACCTGCGCTTGTGACCGGGTGGCAGCAGGACCTTGCGAAGAGCCAGTCGAAGCAGCGGGTTCCCGTGACTGTTCAAAAAGCATAATCACAATACAAGTTCATATCAGAAAGGGGAAACCCAAGGCGTAAGATAAGATCAAATAGCATACAGCTCGTCGAGTGCAGACACATCTAACAAAAGACCATCGACATTAAGAGTAGCAAAACCACATGCATACTCGCGCAGTTCAAAGGTATCATTACATGGCATAAAAAAAAGGGTGCAGCTGCCCTAAGACTAGGAAGTCGACTCCGTCCTAGCCCTAAGCAAACGAGCGGCAATCTCTGCTACCCGGCACTCCACTAGTACAGAACGACACATCGGATACCCCTCTATGGAAATGGCAGGCGTTAGGCGACGGAGAATCGCGCTTTCCGCGCGGCCAATGCGTACAAACCTGACCTGGGCCGCGGCTAGCCCGTCAACATAGGTAACGGAGAAAGTATTAACTCCGTTACCCATAGTATTGGCAACGGTCTTAGTTCAGGCTCCGTTTCCGATATGTGACTCTATAGCAACGAAGACTTTTGGGTGTCCGTTTCCAATGTGGACATGTTCCATCTTCTTGGAATTCGAAGCGAGGCGAGTAAATGCTATGGCGTAGTGGCACCGCCCACTACTCCTTGAAAACCCCAATCCTTGCTAGCTCAAGACGCCACAGAATCTGCTCTCTCTCTCTCTCGCTCGCTCGCTCTCCTCCTACTGATTAGCGAAGATGCCTCGCAGCAACGACAAACAGGAGCACACTGAGTCGCCGCGGGACAGTCCCCCCGTCAGCGGCGAGTCCGTTGAAGGACCGACGCCGGAGACGAGCGACGATGAATACGCCAACTTCCATGATCCACCTTGATGCTGGGCCCGCCGAAGGTTGATTCTGATGACGAGTCAACGGAAGAGGAGAAGGAGGAGGAGGAGGACGACGAGGAGGACGAGGCAGAGGCACCGGTCCCGAAGAAGGGAGCCCCGGCGACGCAGAAGAAAGCCACCGCCACCGCCTCCGATATGCTGCCGCCGCCACCACCTCCAATGGCCCCCAATAAGCGAGGCCGTGAGAAGGACGAGTATTGCGCGGAAGCAGGGCGCAAGAAAAACAAGAAGTAGCTAGTAGTAGTTCTATAAGTTCTCCAACTGTAATTTACTTTATATTATTAATATGTACTGCGTATGTAATGTAGTAATCACTAATATTAATATAAGTATCCTATAAGTGGTTTTCTCCATATAGTAGAGATTAGGAAAATATTATTCCAGAGAGTAGAAGAAATTCCACAGAGTGGGCGCGTAGGTCCCACACCTCAGTGGAAGAAACACAAAGGAAACGGTCCTTCTAAAGAACCGTTTCCTATGTTTTACCTATATATATGAGCGTACAGAGCAAAACCTAACACTCGTTTCCTCACTCTGTCCCAGTATGCTAGATCTGTTCGTGGCGGCGGCTCCTGGCGTTGCGGCCATCGCCGGCGCCGTGGCGGCGCCGTCTCCGCCCAGATGACGGCTATCACGGCGAGGTCTTCGCCATGTCCCCCGACACGGCGAGGTCTTCGCCATCTCGCCCGACCCGGCGAGGTAGTCGCTCTGTCCGCTTTCTCTACCTCCACCACTTCCGGATCTGCTAGATCGATCCAACGGCGACGTGAAGAAGGTATCAGATCCACATCCGGTAGTTCTATCTAGATCATTTCTTGATGTAGTTAACTTGCCTATTGTGCACTTGCAACTAGTTGTAGTTTAGCTTGCTTGTTGATAGTAGTTCAGTTCACATCCGGTAGTTCTATCTAGATCATTTCTTGATGTAGTTAAGTCGCCTATTGTGCACTTGCAACTAGTTGTAGTTTAGCTAACTTGTTGAAAGTAGTTCAGTTCACATCCGGTAGTTCTATCTAGATCATTTCTTGATTTAGTTAACTTGCCTATTATGCACTTGCAACCGGTTGTAGTTTCGCTAACTTGTTGATAGTAGTTCAGTTCACATCCGGTAGTTCTATCTAGATCATTTCTTGATGTAGTTAACTTGCCTATTGTGCACTTGTAACCGGTTGTAGTTTCGCTAACTTGTTGATAGTAGTTCAGTTCACATCCGGTAGTTCTATCTAGATCATTTCTTGATGTAGTTAATTTGCCTATTGTGCACTTGGAACTAGTTGTAGTTTAGCTAACTAGTCCATGTGAAAACAGGAGTCTATTTCGGTGACACTGCATAAAAAAGTCGGAGACACAGAAAAAACAACGAACATTACTCAAGAGAGTAGTGTTTGTTGACTTTTCCATAATGGCCTCCAATTATATACACAGGTCAGTACACACTATATACTACTGTATACTTCATATTATTGTGTTAAATTGTTCGTTCTATCTAGTAGTGTCAGAACTAACATAAATCCTTATTTACATTTAGGGATATCAAGCTGTTCCTTTTCAAACTCCACCATACATATCCACCGTCGCTATTATGACGTTTTGGTACACTGCATAAAATACTTTTTTAAGTAAGAGTGTTTTATACAGTGTCGCCGAAATGTCACATCGGTGACGTATTAGATTAGATTTCGGTGACACTGCATAAAAAATCCAGAACCGGTGGTGGCCTCCATGGAAACGATGATCATTGTCAGGCATCCTATGAAGCTGCTGACATCGCAATATCTTATTGACAAGCCGTGTGTTGGCTGCTCCGGTTCATCAATAAGAGCCACCTCAAGACATAGGTAAGATATCGTTTCAGTTTGCTTAAATTCATAGTGTATTTGTTTTAGTATATGTATTTAACAATTGTAACTCTATTTACTAATGTATAGGGTCCAAGCTTCAACATCCTTCTCTCAAGAAGTTGAGATAAGAAGAGATTGCTAGAGTGACACCTGCGAGGATTGTGGAAAAGGATGTAGGGAAGAAATCATATATTCTTTCCGTCCTTTGACATGATAGGCTTAGTATAGATGAAATCTGTTATCGTTTTACCTCTTATGTTTGTCACATCTTGTGATGCAATTGTAAAGGTGAAATTGTGATGGAAATGTAAAGTTACATTGTGATATGAATGAAATCTGTTACCGTTTAAGTATTTGAGCTTGTGCTGTGAGATTTTAAGTATCTAGTGACATTTGTAAACGTGGCATCCTGTAACCGAAATATGAGAAATGCTTAGTGCGAACGGGGGGGGCAAACTCCGTATCTGATGAAGAAAAACTAAGGAAACGGAGGTCTGCGCACAACCGTTGCCAAATGGAGACCTCATCGGAAACGGTTTTTGGCCTCTGTTACCGATGAAGGCCTTCACATCAGTGACAGAGGCGGGGACACGGACCCTTTCTCCGTTGCCGAAGGGGTTTTTGGCCCGTTTCCGATGTGTCGTTCTGTACTAGTGCTCCATGGTGGCCATAAATATTTCGGCCAGTCGCGCAGCTGGCCCGCTAACTCCCTTCAGAGACACGAGCTTCCCGACTGGCCTCCGAGGAAATTCAGACAGTGCCGCCTCGTAGTCACAGTCTATCCCATGACCCAAAAGGAGCTTGAGGGTGGACTCCGAGCCGCGTACCGTGAGGGCGCGAGCGAAATCTGCCATGGTGGACGTCCCCGGGCCAAACACGTCGGCGAAGCCATCCACAGTCGACGGCACTTCGCCACTTGGGAGCACAGCCTTGTACACGGCGCCGAGTGTACTCGCCGATTTGGCGAGTGCATCCTTCGCACGAGTGCACATGGCGCCGAGGTCGCCCACAGCACAGTCGAGTTATAAATCGCCACTCGCCGTGCCTGCAGAGGCCGGCGCACCAATAGCTTCTTCACAAATCAAAAAGAGCAAAAGTCATTACATGACACCCAACAGCTACACCATAACGTCAAAGGGAAGGAAATACTCACCCCCCACGTCCTGTACAAGGCCGGCCAGCCGCTCAGCATATCCTTGCTAACGACCGGCAGCTGAGTTTTTGGCAGCGTCCAACTCCTTCTTCGACTCCTCGCGCTGCGTGGTGAGTGCATCCTCCAGCTCCTTCACGTGAGACTCAGCCGCTTTCTTTTCGCCTGAAGCAGCAGACCGCATACAGTTCATAATCAACAAGGTCAAGCATTGCAAACAGAGCTTCAGAAAACAACAGCAAAGTGAACTCACGACTGAGTCGCTCCAGGTCATTGCGCAGGCCATCCCTCTCCTGCTCCACCTGGACATAGGCCTTGGCAGACTCTGCCAGGGTGCGGTAGAAGGGCTGCAAACACACGCATTCAGCATAAGTTGTAACGCACACAGCCCCAAAATACGCGGGCTAGGCAAAAGGTACTCACATGATTTTTCCAAGACTCAGGGGTCGCGGCAGATGTCCCGACCTCTGGAGTCGTCACATCCGTAGCCTTGGTCGCCTCCACAACAACAGTGGCGGCTATTGGCTGGACGACCTCGTGTGCGGCCGGAGAAACGATCGGGTGATCCGGCGTCGGAACTCTCTCGGCTGGGGGAGATAAGGGTTGATCGGTCTCAACACTGCGAATGGCACACAGGAAAAAATCATCAGCACAAGTGTCGTGGGTTTGTCACGTCAGGTGTCATGGATGACTTCGTAGGTGTGGGATTACGCGAGTCAAGCATCTCCGAGCTTGGGATCGCAGGAACAAAGATCAACACAGATTTACCCAGGTTCGGCCCCCTCAATATGAGGTAAAAGACCTACTTCCTGCCTACCCTAGATTGGTATTGATATGATAATCGAGGTGTTACAATGGAGGCGATCCGATCTGGTACTCGCCGTATGATCTAGGGTTTAAGGGCTTGACAGCTTGACCCCGTCTACGTCCTGCGAGTCCTCTTTATATACACAGAGGTTCGCTAGGTTACAAAGGAAACTTCCTCCACAAGGAATACATCAACTGGAACCTACTCGGAGACTAACTCCTCCTCACGTCTTCCAGGATATATCATCTAGATCCTTCTCCTTGTGGCGGTTCAATGTTGGGCTTGATCCCATGTGGGCTTTTGTCCGTGCGAGTAAAGTAAGTCGCATTGGGCCGCGGGTTAATCCAGAAAGTATTCCCCGACATTAGCCCCCAAGTTTAGCTTGGATTTCAAGTGAAGGCTTCTTCATCTTAACAAACCCCTGAGCCGCACACATGAATTATCCCAGCTGAACTCCAATTTTCATATTTCCAATCTGCGACTTATAATCCTTCTTGGCGACTTAAGAGCGCGACTTAACCTGCCTTGACGGTTGATCTTCAGATCTAAACGTCTTCTGCGTCTAGGCTATTTACCCTGGCTCATCGTTTTCCCCAGCGTTCTGCATCAAGACTCCGCTGCTCCTTTCCGCCGCCTCCAATCCTGCTTCTCGTACTCACAATCCCTTGGTGTAGATCTCCATCAATATGAGAAAATGTCTCGCCGCAAGTGCAACTGGGAAGGCTCGTGGATCGACGAGGATTTTCTGGAATCCCTAACTGCACGCGGCCTTCTTCCACCAAAAGATCAGTGCGAATGGCGAGCGGCTGGTGAGGAGGTAATTCCCAACCCTCGACCAGGAGAAGTAGTGATACTCGCGGAGCACATCGAGCGCGGATTCAAGCCCCAGGCTCTCTATTCTTCCGCTCCTTGATGCAGCGGTTGAGTCTCCGCTTCCATGATATTGGCCCCAATTCGATGTTGCAAGTGAGTAACTTCCACGTCCTCTGCGAAGATTATCTGGGTATCCCCCCTTCAATAGATTTCTGGCTTGCTCTTTTCAATTGTAACAGCCAAAGGGAAACCACAGATGGCCCCTTTCTCCAATGCGGCGCCGTTTCCTTCCAACGCCGTAGGGATAGTATTTTCCCAAAACTAACCCTTGCCAACAAAATTAAGGGTTGGCAAAGAACATTCTTCTATTGTAAAAACACTTCTCCTGAGGGTGAAATTCCTCTTCCTCTTTGGTCTCCTCTTCCCTTCGAGGCTACCGAGCTCCGTCTTCTAAATCTGATCCTTCTTCGTTGCCCTTTATTGAATCCCTTTGGACAAGGTGAGGGCGCTGACACTCCATGGTCTTACTGGATTAGATCTCATATCTTGCTGGACTAAATGGCGAATTCAGCCTGTGAGTCGCCGCTCGCGACTTATGATAGACTTCACTTGTCACGCAAACGATGTCGACCATACTTGCCCTGAGGATTGGGACAAGGGGGATGGATAAATTTCATTCGCCGAGTGACGGGCGAGGATATCAACTCATATGATAACGCCGGGCTTGCTCCCTTCTAGGCTGAGCACAAGCCTTTTGTGGTAATGTTTACTTGTAACTTGTTTTCTCCAAAATTCCTTCTCTAAAATTAATTATTTCTGAACCGAGCTCCTTTTCAGATCGACCCCTATTTCTGGGTTCTTCCCTCAGAGGACACCGACTCGAACCAAGAAGCCGCGGCTGAGTCGTCAAAGCAAGCCGCAGCCCTTGGCAAGGATACAATTATGCACGATATGTCTCCGAACCTGAGGGTAGCGCTTCTGAAGAGGAGCAACAAATGGCCAGCGCCCTTCTGTCCACAATTCCAAGGACACCTTTCTTGGAACTTCCTAAGGTGCCTCGCAGGTCCTCAAAATGTTTGTCATGCGAGAGCTCAGGAAACCCCGCACAACCTGAGAAACGCCGCAAAGCCTTGGCGCTACTGATAGAAAGAAGAACTGCCAAATCTTTAAAACTTGCTGATCCTGAGAAGACCGCTTTCTCTTCCGAGGCTGTTGCAAAGGACTGCTTCTCACTGAGCTCGGGTAGTTGTTTGCGACTTTCTCCTCTTTTTTTGTGCCTGCGTATTTTTGGCAAGGAATTGCTGATCACCACTTCTTTTCACACTCTGTAGGATCAGATTTGCAAGGTTTATCCTCTCCTTCCTCTGGTTGCCTGATGAAGAGTATCCGTGTCGCCTCTGGGTATGGTTCGCCTTCTTTTCAATGTTACGGCTCTGCTGGGCCGGCTTATTAATCCATCAATATTTTGCAGGGCCATGGTTGAAGAGGATACCAAGTCAAATTCTCATACCGCTTCTTCTCAGCCAGCTATGAGCGAGGATGATGCTACTGATGAAAACGTGGGAAATAGTGATGGTGCGACTCATCCAAGGCCATCCCTGGAGGAAGGTATTGCTGATGCGGCTCCTGTCACAACTCCAGTCGCCGCTCCATCCGCAACTCCTGCTGTTGGTAGGGTATCTACTGAAGATAGAATTCCAGCTCCAGGAAATAGTTCTAAGTCAATTGCGGGTGCCATAATTGCTGCTGGAGATAAACATGCAGCTCTGCTACGCGGCCTAGTTGAGCAATTTTCTTCAAGCCGCCAGGTACATATACCGTAGCCCCCAAGGATCAAAACCTTGTGTCATTGCACGGGGTGTTGATTCTTTTCTTGGCTCCAAATCTCGAGCCCCAAGTTCCTGGATACTTTACCCATGCATTTTGCTCTGTTTATTTTCAGCTTGAACTATCCTTGCTTGATGCTTCTGGCTCAATAAAGGGTAAGGGTATTTCCATAGATCAGCCTGAAGTGATGCAATCTCCCCTGGAGCGGCATAATGAGGTCATTAGGGACCAGGCTCAGGAAATAAAATCTCTCAAAGGTCAACTCGACTCCTGTGAAGAGCAATTTAAAGAACTTGAAACAGATATGCGACAGCGACTCATGGAGAAAGACGAAGTCATTAGATCTTTGCGTGAAGGGCTGACTCTTAAATCTGAATTGATTGATCGTCTGAAGGGAGACCACGCAAAGGAACTCGCCGCGCGAGATAAAAAATATAACTCGCTGTTCAAAGCCTTTGAGGGTTTTGGCTCCATCGTCAAATCAGCCATCCTGCAGCTTGCTGGTTCGTCTTTATTCCTTTAATCATGCATATTTTGGGTAGCCAACGTGAGTCGCTGACTTGTTTCTTGTCTTTTCTTTCTTGACATAGGGCCTGAGGCCCCAGTGTCCCGCTCCAATGATACGTCTCAAACGTATCTATAATTTTTGATGTTCCATGCTGTTTTATATCAATTGCCACATGTTTTATATGTACTTTATATCATATTATGACATTTATTGACTAACCTATTAACAAGATGCACAGTGCCAGTTTCTGTTTATTATGTCTGTGCATTGCAGAAAAGGTCCAAAATTGAAAGTGCTCAGAAAAATCTAAAAAAACAGAAATTCTATTTCGCCAGAAGACTCCGGGAGCCAGAAGGACAAGTCCAGGGAGGCCCACAGCCACCACACGCCCCCAGGGCGCGGTTGGGCCTTGCCGCGCCCTGGGTGGTGTCGCTGCCACATGCACCGTCTCGCGACGCCCTTTCGCCTACTTATTCCCCCCGACGCGAAAATCCTAACTGCCTGGACGATTTCTCCAAAAAAGTTCCAGAGCTCCGCCGCCATCCGAAACCCTAATTCGGGGGACAGAAGTCTCTGTTTCGGCACCTTGCCGGGACGGGGAATTGCCCCCGGAGCCATCTCATCGACGCCACCGCCATCTTCATCGCCGTTGCTGCCTCCCATGATGAGGAGGGAGTAGTTCTCCCCGGGGCTGAGGGCTCTACCGGTAGCTATGTGGTTTATCTCTCTCTCCCATGGTGTGATCTTTATGTGATCATGAGCTTTGTAATCTAGTTGAATCCATAGATGTACTCTTCATTATCTTATATGCTACTCAAGTGGTTTTATTAATGTAATCTCCGGAGTCACCTTTGTCCCACGGTGCGAAGTTGACAGTGTGCGCCCCGTGTGTGGCTCTTAGGCTAAAGATAACAGGAATACTTATCATGAGTTATTATTTGCGTTGGATGTCTCTATGAAATTGCGGTGTTTGTCTAGTACCTTCTAGGGCGCTCAAGTTGACAGTGTGGGGTTAACTAGACATGGGAATGCGACTTTAAGGTGTGCTTTTATAGCCCTACGCGGTGGATTGGTGTTCGTTATCCAACGAGAGAATAACTCAGAGTAGCATAGTGAAGAGGAAATATCTATGTATTCAATTATATTATTATTGTTGAGAGTGTCCACTAGTGAAAGTATGATCCCTAGGCCTTGTTTCTAAGCATTGAAACACCGTTTACAACCAGTTCTGCTACATGTTTGCTTGCTGCCATTTTTATTTCAGATTGCAATTACCACTTATAATCATCCATATTACTTGTATTTTAATATCTCTTCGCCGAACTAGTGCACCTATATACCTGACAAGTGTATTGGGTGTGTTGGGGACACAAGAGACTTCTTGTATCTTAATTGCAGGGTTGCTTGAGAGGGATATCTTTGACCTCTACCTCCCTGAGTTCGATAAACCTTGGGTGATTCACTTGAGGGAAACTTGCTGCTGTTCTACAAACCTCTGCACTTGGAGGCCCAACACTGTCTACAAGAATAGAAGCGTGCGTAGACATCAAGCTATTTTCTGGCGCCGTTGCCGGGGAGGTAAGGTAAAAGGTACTCACATCCTCCAGCTACTTAGCTATTTTCTAGCACTGTTGCTGACGTGTGAGTGCTCGAAGGTATTTCCTTTAGATTCTGCAATTATATCTTTTTGTTTCTTGTTTTTATTTCACTAGTTAGGCTTAATGGAAAACAACAAAAAATTAGAGATCTTTATGAAATTTATCTTGAATTAGGACATGATGCTTTTGAAGAGAAAATTAAAAAACCTATGGAAAATTATTTGCATGATGGTAGCAATGTTATTACTATAAATGCTTTGAACACCATTATTGCTAATGCTATGGAAAGTCTAAGCTTGGGGAAGCTGGTTTTGATGAATATGATATTTTTAGTCCCCCAAGTTTTGAGGAGAAAATTTTCTTTGATGATACTTTACCTCCAATTTATGATGATTATAATGATAGTGGTATTTTGGTGCCACCTACTATGGAGGATAAAGTTTATTATGATTATACTATGCCTGCAATTTATGATGATTACAATGATGGTTGTGATAGTTTTACTCCACTATTACTAATAAAATTGATTATGCTTATGTGGAGAGTAATGATACTTTTATGCATGTGGATCATGATAAGAATGCTTTATGTGATAGCTATATTGTTGAGTTTATTCATGATGCCACTGAAAATTATTTGAGAGAGGAAAATGGTTATAGAAATTTCATGTTACTAAAACACTCTCTTTATGACGAAGTTTTGAGCTTTCTCTTGTTTGCTTTTATATGATGGTTTCTTTAAGACCTACTGGTCATTATGAGAGAGGGAGACACGGTTTCATATATCTCAATAATATTAAGTCTCCTCTCTTTATGTTGAAATTTTGAAGTCACTTGTTTTGCCTTCCTATGCTAGTCACTTTGTGCTTTATTGATTTATTTTCTTACAAGATTCCTTGCATAGGAAGTGGGTTAGACTTAAATGTGTTTGATATTTGCTTCTTGATGCTCTTTCATATTCAACTCTTATACATATGAGAGCATCATCAAAAATCATGCCTAGCTAAAAGGCTTTAAAGAAAAGCGCTTATGGGAGGCAACCCATTTTTTTTTCTGCAATTTTTCTTTATTGAGTCAAGGTGCTTGTTTACTTCTGTAGCAACTCCTTTGTATCTTTATTTTCTCGCATTGTTGTGCCAAGAGTAGCCTCTAATGTTAAGATGATGCTTAATTTTGATTGCTGCGCAGAAACAGATTTTTGCTGTTCACTGTACGAAATTCCTAAAATCACCAGATTGTTAATTAAATCTGAAAATTTTTGTGCGTAATCTTTATGAATGTCTGAAACTTTCATTAGTCTAGAGTTTTTCGATCTGAGCGTCGTAAGTGCCTCGAAAAAATTCGTCTTTGCGGACTGTTCTGTTTTAGACAGATTATGCCTTTTTATTTTGCATTCTCTCTTTTACTAGTGTTGAGTGAAATTCTTTTTTGGGTGGAAGAGCTTCACATAACATCAGTGGCTGTAGCTAATGTTTAAAGTAACAAGTCATATTGCGTCTTTATAGAACATGTGAGTTTTTGATTGTGCACTAACCCTCTAATGAGATTTGCTTTGAGTTTGGTGTGACGGAAGTTTTCAAGGGTCAAGAGGGAAGGATGATATAATAGGATGGAGAAGAGTGAAGAGCTCAAGCTTGGGGAGGCTCCCATGGATCTCCCCAGCATATTTCAAGAAGACTCAAGCGTCTAAGCTTGGGGATGCCCAAGGCATCCCCTTCTTCATCGGCAAAATTATCAGGTCATCTCTAGTGAAACTATATTTTAATTCTTTCACATCATATGTGCTTTTCTTGGAGCGTCTGTGTGCTTTTATTTTCAGTATTGTACTTTTATTTTCAATAAGCTTGACACAACATTCTTGATTGGGAGAGAGACACGCTCCGCTTTTTCTTGGAATACTCTTGTTCTTCACTTATATCTGTTGAGTATTCAATTTTCGCGCTGTTTAGCTTCTAGCTCTTGGTTTTCATGTACCTCTTGTCAGAGCTATTAGTTCTTTTGTAGAAAGTACTCTCTTGCTTCACTTATATTTGTTTGGAGAGTTGCTTGGTTAATATGTTGGTTCAGAAAATGTTGCGTGTGGTAGTGGTATAATGAAAACTTGCATAATCTTGTAGATCATTGAACTTTGATAACCTGATTCCTTGCAAACGTTTTGAGGTATTAAGTAATAGATGGTAAAGCTTGCTGGTTAATTAAGTTAAAATCATTAGTGGATTATTGTCTTTAAGCTTGCACCGTACTACAAACACTAAAATTGTTGAAGGTGTAGTTGGACTTGATAGCTTTCCATGTCTGAAAAGTGGTTCGTAATAACTAGGTTGTGTGTGAAGGTCGAGGGATCTAACGGGGTACTTGTGCCGCCGTGAACGGCCCTCCTTGGGGTAAATGTTAACCATGCGCTTAATGTTGAACCTGCTAGTTGTTTGCAATAAACTTGTGAGTTCTTTTTGACTAATGTTAAGCTACGGTTTTGGCACTTCCACCATCCAAATTTGCTAGCCTCTTCGGTGCTGTGCATTGCCCTTTTCTCACATTGAGAGTTGTGCATACTTCGCCAGTACATCCAAAACCCGTGGGAGGACTTCCTCTTGTTCTCCTACACATAAACCCATACATCTTCCTCAAAACAGCCACCATACCTACCTACCACAGCATTTCCATAGCTGTTCCGAGATATATTGCCATGCAACTTCCATTTTACATTACATGACTTGTTGTCATTTATCATTTATATATTGCTTTGCATGATTCTATACAGCTGATGTGTGGTTTACCCATGTTACGCTAGATCATTGCACATCCTGCTACACTGGCAGAGGCATACAGTTTTATACATCATGTTTTGTTCATTATGAGTTATTTGTACCAAAAAGTTTGTAATCATATTAGAGTGTTGCCCCTGCTAGAAAAGAGCCATGGAGGCCATCGAAAAGTGAAACAGAAAAAGAAAAAAAAAGAAAAAAAAAGAAAAAAAGAATAAAGAAAAGGGGGCAACACTACTATCCTTTATCAAAGTTGTGCTCATGTTTAGCACTTGCAGTATTCATAGTCATCATTTGTGCTCATGTTTAGCACCTATGCTCCATTTGAGAGAGTTTTCATGCTTTACTAGTATAACTATGTGGGGAATATTACGTTATAGAACTTGGGTTGTATATTCCAATGATGAGCTTCCTCAAAAGTGCTCTAGGTCTTCGTGAGCAACCGAGTTGGATGCACCCCCACTAGTTCCATTGGAGAGCTTTCATACACATATAGCTCTATGTGCATCCGTTGCATGGCAATCACTACTCCTTGCATAGCTTCGATTATAAGACTTCCTCTTGTCTAATGATCACTTATAGCTTTGTGAGACTTTCTTCCATTGGCCTTCCAAACCCCCATTAACGTTCTCTTTGCCATAACATCCTGGTGCCAATACTAAATGCTTACGCTCACCGGTTGAGTAGACCTCGAAACAGTGGATTCATGACGTTCATGTTTACTTTTACTTGACTGGATCCGTTCTCTATGTTATGAAAAATTGCTTGATGCTTGGAATTGAAGGATAGAACTCCTACACTGGATACTTAAAACATCTATAATGAACCTTGTACGGTTTCATGTCTTAAAGGCCGTCATTCATGAAAACTTTTAGCTTGTTTAACTATCTTGCTTTATTATCTCTTATTTAATATCAATTATAGACATTTGCTTTGAATGATTTGATCTCAGCTCACTTACCATTACATCATTATTAGATCAAGATTATGTTGGTAGCATGTCACTTCAAAAATTATTGTTTTATCGTTTACCTACTCGAGGACGAGTAGGAACTAAGCTTGGGGATGCTGATACGTCTCAAACGTATCTATAATTTTTGATGTTCCATGCATTGTTTTATCAATTGCCACATGTTTTATATGCACTTTATATCATATTATGACATTTATTGGACTAACCTATTAACAAGATGCCACAGTGCCAGTTTCTGTTTATTATGTCTGTGCATTGCAGAAAAGGTCCAAAATTGAAAGTGCTCAGAAAAATCTGAAAAAATTACAGAAATTCTATTTCGCCAGAAGACTCCGGGAGCCAGAAGGACAAGTCCAGGAGGCCCACAGCCACCACACGCCCCGGGCGCGGTTGGGCCTTGGCCGCGCCCTGGGGGGTGGGGTGTGTCGCTGCCTCGTCACCGTCTCGCGACGCCCTTTCGCCTACTTATTCCCCCCGACGCGAAAACCCTAACTGCCTGGACGATTTCTCCAAAAAGTCCAGAGCTCCGCCGCCATCCGAAACCCTAATTCGGGGGACAGAAGTCTCTGTTTCGGCACCTTGCCGGGACGGGGAATTGCCCCCGGAGCCATCTCCATCGACGCCACCGCCATCTTCATCGCCGTTGCTGCCTCCCATGATGAGGAGGGAGTAGTTCTCCCTCGGGCTGAGGGCTCTACCGGTAGCTATGTGGTTTATCTCTCTCTCCCATGGTGTGATCTTTATGTGATCATGAGCTTTGTAATCTAGTTGAATCCATAGATGTACTCTTCATTATCTTATATGCTACTCAAGTGGTTTTATTAATGTAATCTCCGGAGTCACCTTTGTCCCACGGTGCGAAGTTGACAGTGTGCGCCCCGTGTGTGGCTCTTAGGCTAAAGATAACAGGAATACTTATCATGAGTTATTATTTGCGTTGGATGTCTCTATGAAATTGCGGTGTTTGTCTAGTACCTTCTAGGGCGCTCAAGTTGACAGTGTGGGGTTAACTAGACATGGGAATGCGACTTTAAGGTGTGCTTTTATAGCCCTACGCGGTGGATTGGTGTTCGTTATCCAACGAGAGAATAACTCAGAGTAGCATAGTGAAGAGGAAATATCTATGTATTAATTATATTATTGTTGAGAGTGTCCACTAGTGAAAGTATGATCCCTAGGCCTTGTTTCTAAGCATTGAAACACCGTTTACAACCAGTTCTGCTACATGTTTGCTTGCTGCCATTTTTATTTCAGATTGCAATTACCACTTATAATCATCCATATTACTTGTATTTTAATATCTCTTCGCCGAACTAGTGCACCTATACACCTGACAAGTGTATTGGGTGTGTTGGGGACACAAGAGACTTCTTGTATCTTAATTGCAGGGTTGCTTGAGAGGGATATCTTTGACCTCTACCTCCCTGAGTTCGATAAACCTTGGGTGATTCACTTGAGGGAAACTTGCTGCTGTTCTACAAACCTCTGCACTTGGAGGCCCAACACTGTCTACAAGAATAGAACCGTGCGTAGACATCATCCAACTGAAGGATCAACTGGTATATTTGTCACTTAGTCAGCGCTTCCTTAAAGGTTACCAAGGAAGTTATGACGGTAATCTCTCCTGCACTGATGGCCCAACATCTTGCGAGTATTGGATAAATAAACTGCTCAAGGCTCCGCATTATGTCTCTGATTGGAAACGATCCTCTGCTCGCACCGGAGCCGCGCATGTCTTGACATTGCTCCGAGCATATTATCCAGAAATAGATGTTGGCAAGATTGCTCGCCACGGCCGGCGATGAGCGCGGATGATACTGAACTGCCAATAAGCGAATACTTCGATCTGGAAAGGGATGCGGGTATGCCACAAAATTTGTTGATAATTTAGACTTGGGCACTTATCTCGAAAAATTCAATCTTGATGGGAGCAAGGTGCCAAAGGAAAAGTCCACAGGAGCTGAGTCATCGGGCTACTACTCCATCAACAGGATCTGGTGGCCCTTCTGCCTCGTCTGGCGGCGCCCTGATTATTAGGGCACTGCGACTGCAACCGCGAGACAAGCCGCGCCAATTCCCTCCTGTAGTCGGAAGAAAAATAAATAATGTGGGACATGCCCGTTAGTCTGTAAGATATTCATGTATTATAAACAGTATTTTGGTGACCTATAAGCAGGTTCTTTTCATGATAATTCCATTAAGTAGACGCTCGCGCGGCTCAGTATTTCCTAGGAACATGTGTGTTCAGGGTCGAGAGCGGCCATGATAGGCAATCAAGCTCGATTGACGCCACACCCCAGTACTTTGGCCGCATAATGCAAGACGCTTCTAGCTTAAGGATTGCCACTCGTTTGGCAAAATTTGAGGTGCGATTGGTACTCGCGATGCTCGTAAGGAGCCCTCAAGGGTCAGTGATATATGAAATTCAAAAGACTCAGCGACTCAATGATAGTTGAGGCGAAACGACAAGCCCTTGAATGTCAAGGGTGCCGGCTTTATTTCATAATCACTCGATTTTTACAGGGTGTTACAGGATGATGCAGGCCCTTTAATGCGGTTTTCTATTCCCCGCAGGCCATGCATACTTGATACTCATCGCACTTAGTTGCGAATTAATACTCCTAACGGAGTGGGTTGAACACCTGATTGGTTCAATTTTGAGTCGCTAAAAGCGACTCGGGTCGAGCATGTAGCTCCGATGTGTGTTCATGTTGAAGCAGAGAGCAAGTTTGTTAGGATTAGCCGCACTGAGCTGCGACTTATGTTGAGTTGAGTCTGCTTTGTAAGGACTCACGATAACTGAACCTCTTTGGCTGGGGTTGTTGATCGAGGCTGGGTCTATGCACATGCGCCATTTCTTGTCTTCTTTTTGTATCAAAGCGACCTCTGGGGCATTATCTTGCTGATGCGCGACTTCTCGGTGGGATTTACCATCCGGTGGCTGCATCCTGTTGGCCGCCTCCGCGGTACCTCCAACGCGACTCGTTTTGAGCTGCGATTACCGATCTGCGACTGATATCCGTGTGAGAGTTGGCGATGCAAGCTTCTTCTGCGAGTGTGAGCCTGCGTTCTCGCATTCTAACGCTCTCTGCCTGTCTCCATATATTGTAATAACACCGTTTGGTCCCGGTATCTTTAACTGTAGGTAGACGTAGCAGGGGCGGGCGGTAATTTGACATAGGCTTCTCTTCCAAAGATCGCATGATATGAGCTTTTGACTGCTACAACCTCAAAGTCTAGGAGCTCTGTGCGGAAGTTCCGCTCTGTCCAAAGCTAACTTCAAGGTTATCTTTCCGATTGGTCGCGTAACAGCTCCTGGGATTATGCCTTGAATTTCTTTCCTGGATGGTCGCAGCCGCGACTCGGGTATATTCATTCTTCGGAGCGTGTCTTGATATAGGATGTTTACTCTTCCTCCTCCGTCCATTAGGACCTTACTTAACTTGTATCCCGCGACTTCAGGCGTGACCACAAGAGCTGGCTGTCCTGGATCTTTACTTCTGGGGGGTGATCGCGCGACTCCAAATAACCGATTGCTCTGTCCAACGTGGTACCTTTCTGGCGTTGAAATCTGGCCACCCTCCGGCTTCCATCCGTTGTTTGTACTTCCACTGTATGAAACTGTCCTATGTTCCTTCTAGGTAAAACGTCAGGCCCTTGACGAGAGCTAGATTTATTCTTGTGCTGCATCGATCCACTGCGAGCCGCATCTGGCGTGTCGCCTTCTTTCCACCTCCGGTAATAATGACATTGCGCCTTTGTGTGACTCGCTGGCCTGCCATCTCTCCTGCGATGTAAGTCGCAGGGAACGTCAAGATCCCCTTGCAGTTATTAGGGAATGAGGCCTTATCACTTCCTTGCTCCTTCATCTGGTGTGCACGATGTTCAGTTTGCGCGACTTGCAATTTCTCTGTTGGGTTCTGTGATAAGCCGCCTGTCCCCTTATCTGTCTTTGCGTACTTGTCAGCTGTTGCCAAAAGCTGGTCGAAACTATCAATCTTGTGCTCAGCGCGACTTAATTGTGCACCAGCGGCTCAAATCTACAGTTCTTCCTCATAGCTTGTATTGCAGCTGTACTGTTAAGTTTGGCGGAGCCAAGGATCTCCGCGACTCTTGATCCAGTCACCGCTTGATTCGTCCTCCTTTTGAATGCATTGTCTAAGGTTTTTCATGTCTTCTGTTTGGAATCTGTTGATGAACTTGTCCTTCAAGTCTTCCCATGTGCTTATTGATTTTGATGGCAGCTTAACAGCCAATCCCTGGCTTCTCCCTGTATTGCCAAGTGGAAATATTTCGCACGCACTTCCTGAGTTACATCAGTCCCTGTCATGCTTGCCTCATAATCTTCTATCCATAAGGCAGGGTCTTGGTCGCTGCGATAGGTGGTGACTCGCTGCGACTCACGAAGTTCGGGGGAAACGAGTGAGCCGTATTTCCTCTCCAAAACATGCTGGTCCTTTCAATAATGAATAGGAGTTTACTGGCGCTGAATCTTCATCTGAATCAGTTTCAATCTGGGCTGGCTGAGTCGCCCGGACGTCCGTGACTCGCCTTCTATCTTCTTTTCTTTTTCCAATGATACCTGCAAACCTGCTAGCTGGTTGACCACTTCTTCGACGCTGCACTTTCTCCTCCCCATGATACCTCGTTTGCGGCTCATTGGGCGTGACTCCATACATATTTGCTTGTTGTAAGGCAGCGGTTTGCAGTAGGTCGATCGCATGGCGAGCTTCCTTATCAGCTCGTGTGTCTCCAACCGGTGCTATCTTCGACAATATTCCTATCGCGGCATGCACGTTGCTCTCTGGGTCGCCGTGGAACTGTGGTTTCATCTCTCCTCTGTCCATCTTGATCTGATGCTTTTGCTGCCAACGACGGAGTCGCCAATCTTCTTCTTGGAGTTTCTTGCGCTCAGATGTCGTCTTGGTTCGGACCGCCTGGCTTGGCTGCCAGCGACGGAGTCGTCGACCTTCTTCTTGGAGTTTTTCGCGCTCAGCCGCGAGTCTTTGTGCCTCTTCATAGAGTTCCGTCCTGATAGCTTCAATTTCTTCAATCTTGAGGTCTCCTTCCTGATTTGGTAGAGATCCCCAAACAGGTCTTGTCAACGGGGATGGGTAGTTTTGCTGTAGCTTGCGCAGTTCCTCCAACACGCGGACCCTGACCGGCCGCAGTTCTCTCCCCGACTCGCTTCCTTGAGTCGCATCTATAGATGCGACTGACGGATCCGACGAAAACTTTTACTGATCCGATGGGACAATGTATCCAAACTCGATGTGATCTGCCTCGGGTCCCCACTCTGAGTCGTCGATGAAGGGGACTCCATTGATGTCTTCAACTTGGCCGATGGCGATGTCCTTGAAGCCTGATTTCGATCCTGCGCGGAACGTGACGCTTTGACCGCAGGCCCCACGGTGGGCGCCAACTGTCGTGGGTTTGTCACGTCAGGTGTCATGGATGACTTCGTAGGTGTGGGATTACGCGAGTCAAGCATCTCCGAGCTTGGGATCGCAGGAACAAAGATCAACACAGATTTACCCAGGTTCGGCCCCCTCAATGTGAGGTAAAAGACCTACTTCCTGCCTACCCTAGATTGGTATTGATATGATAATCGAGGTGTTACAATGGAGGCGATCCGATCTGGTACTCGCCGTATGAGCTAGGGTTTAAGGGCTTGACAGCTTGACCCCGTCTAAGTCCTGCGAGTCCTCTTTATATACACAGAGGTTCGCTAGGTTACAAAGGAAACTTCCTCCACAAGGAATACATCAACTGGAACCTACCGGAGACTAACTCCTCCTCACGTCTTCCAGGATATGTCTTGTAGATCCTTCTCCTTGTGGCGGTTCAATGTTGGGCTTGATCCCATGTGGGCTTTTGTCCGTGCGAGTAAAGTAAGTCGCATTGGGCCGCGGGTTAATCCAGAAAGTATTCCCCCGACAACAAGTATGCAACAGCAGAAAGTTTCATATCATAAGCAAAGACACATACCTGTGCTCCTCATCTTCCTCGTAGTCGAGGTCTTCAAAATTTGGGCCTCCAAAAACAGGGGCGCCACTCGAATGAGGAGGAGGAGTCGAGCTCGTCGAGCATATACGCAGAGGAGCGGCCCTGGGAACGGGTGGTGAGCCCGATTCCTCATCATCCTCCAGACCTTGCTCTTTCGCGGGTGAACTCGCAAAGGAAGATACCTTTTTTGCCAGTCGACGACACTTAGGAGGCGCGACGTCGATATCATGGGTAGATGCGGCCACTTCTTCAGTCTGCACCTCCTCAGCTGCTTCCTCTTCAACCTCCTCCACATGCGAAGTGGTGGCGGAGGGGATTGGCGATTGATCCCCCCTCGCATCCACCTCTTGCACTTGCGTTTCTACGGTCGGGCCATTCTCTGGCAGAGGAGGAAGGGAGGCAGCAGTCGAGTGAGCCTGCATGTCATAAATCCAAGCTGCAAAGTTAGAAGCTACAACGCATACGAGTGGCAACAACTAACTGCAAGCAGATCGTAAAGCACACATACCTCAAGCAAAGGATTTTCCATCCCATACGGAGTAACGGGGCAGTCGACGTTGCACGGGTCGGCTGCCGTAAGGTTGGTGATGGATCGCACATGCGCCAACAGCTCATTCCTTGACAGCTCCTCTGGGCTCATCCGAGTGGGATCATTCGTGCCCTCGTACTGCCACATGGGGTGTGCTCGGGCACGGATCGGCCACACCTGTATCTTCACAAAGGTGGCCATTAGGTGCACACCCGTCACCTTGTCGAGAAGACCTCCAATCCGGGACAGAAGAGGCCCTGCTTCCGCCAGTTCTTCATTCGAAAGCTGATGGTCCCAGGACTTGGTCCTTGCAAAAGCAGCAGTCGAGAAAGCGGCGACTGCGCCCTGTTCGACGCTCGCATAGAACCAACCTTTCCTCCAGCCTTGAGCGGAGTCGACTGTCTTCAGGCGGAAGTAGCGGGTGTCGCCGCGCACTTGGATTCCACAGCCGCCCACAGGGTAGGTGCGGCCGCCTCCCCTGTTCGGTCGCACCATGAAAATGGCCTTCCACAACGCCCAACTGGGGGCCACTCCCAGGAAGCATTCGCATAGCGTGATAAAACACGCAATATGCAGAACACCATTGGGGGTAAGATCGTGGATCTGTACCCCGTAGGCATAAAGAAGGCCACGAACAAAATCGTGGAGGGGGAGCGAAAACCCCCTAGGCAGAAACTCCGCAAAACAAACACGCTCGTTGTCGCGTGGTTCAGGGAGTACCTCCTTCGCTGATGGTGCATGCACAACCAGTTGGTCCGTGGGAGGTAGCAGACCCTGCTCGCGGAACTTGGTCAGATGGGCGTCCCTGATGGTGGACTTTCCCCAATCTCCGCTGCTCTTCTTCAGGCCGGCGGCGGCTGCAGACGCACTCGCGGCGCCCTTCTTGCCCTTCGTCGCCGCGTCAGTCGCGGCGGCGGACGCAGCACCTCGCTTGGAGCCTCCACCCTTTTGCTATTGCTACTGTGGATGGGTGGAGCGCAAATAACTTGGGCGCAAGAGCAATGGAGCAACGGCGCAAGGAAGAAGATGAGATGGGAAGCGGTGCAGGAGGCAAATGACCAGTAAAAAAATATGCCCACGCCGTTCTCCCTATTTACCACAGGTGCCGTCCTTGGTCAGCTCTGCGTACTGGGCCCACAAGCAGGGTCGCGTCCCATCAGCCTTACCAGGCATGCCACCGCTTGTAAAGATGGCAGTCGCAAAATGCGTCATTGCTGACGTTACTTCATCTTGCACAACTTGCATAAAAGTCATTCGACGTTTTCTTCGATTGGTATCACACAGGAATTTCGATTGGTCTTTCGGCAGAGATCAGATATGCCAGTCGACAGGTATTCGACTGAAATATAATACTCCCATCGGGAGCGTATCAAAAATTCTTTTGACTAATATATGCAGGATAAAAAAGGTTTTGAGATTATCCTCCATTGCAAGCAATAAAGCACAATCTCGGGGGCTACTCCCATCGGGAGCGCTGTCGCGCACCCGATAGAATAACGGCAAAGTATCAGTCGACAAATTACTCGACTCAGTTCATAAACAAAATCATACTCGAAATATTCCCGAGTTGTATCTGACGATCCTCGGATGCTGCATGCATAGTGCAAAGGTAAGACCCGCCGATCAGTCGAGCTGGGCTAGGGACCGCTCCAGCAGCGTTATCCTTAAATTTTCCGTGTCAGCAGACATGATGAAAATCCTGACGGACGCGTTGGGTAAATTCAAAGTTATACTGCAGTTCGATTCAGTAAGACCTCAACGGCCTGATTCGAGTTTGACCAGTTTGTTCCAGATTCGAGTCCGGGGACTCGAGTTTGATTGAAAGCTAGTATGGTTTTGCCCGAATGGTAGTTAACTGCCCCGATCCGTCGTGTGTGCCGGGCCTGCTAGGCTATTATCCCTTGATTATCATAAGCAAAAAGTCATAGTCGATGAGATACTCGACATAGCCAACGTGTGCTATTTCATACAGGAATTCCAATTATAAAATACAGATGCAAAGAATATAACGTGCGCAGATAAATGAGTCCATGCCCGACTCTTCGAATCAGACAAGTACTCGGGGGGCTACTGACATGGGCATACCTATCGGGTACCCTACCATGAGGATACCTGGTGCACGTATCGACTAGGCCCAACTATCAAGAGCCTACGAAAAAGCCCCTGAAGGAAGGCCCAAGAAGATGGAGTACCCTCCAAGTTAGGCGAAGCCATGGTCGGTTTAGACTTTCCTTACATGTAATTCGAGTCGGTTACGAACACCCGAGACCCAGCCTATTATATAAAGGCTGGGAGGGCCGTCGAACCAGACAGGCACTTTCAGAACCACCACAAACCCTAGCGAGATCAGCATCTCGCCGGGATTCCCTTGTAACCACCATATTCGCAAAGCAATAACAGACAGGCAGGACGTAGGGGTGTTACCTCCACACGAGGGCCCTGAACCTGGGTAAAATCCTTGCCCCGCTTGTCAGCCGACGATACTTCCAGCTCTACCACGTTCTCTCCCCCATATTCATAACCCAAGGACCTTAACCATGGGTCTTGATGAGTCTACCCCTCGTCAGCTTGTCATCACTATTTTTTGAATCTATGGCGATGATTCTATGAACGATCTCGTGATGCCCTTTTTTGCCACGATGACGTAATCCGTGAAAAATTCGGTGATGCATGACAAAATTTTCGCTGGAAAAAGGCTCAATCTGGCGTAGTGGTAGGTTAATTATAGGTATCCACATTATTTTGCTTTTCTGTAAAAATAGAAAAGGGGATATGTACGAGATAGGTATCTAAGAATATCTAGAGGTATCTTGTATCTGATCCACGGATATGCCTGACACGTCACTCTTCAGAAGTATCCGGCTTCTTAGCGACCCACGGCCTCGGTAGGGGCACAACATCCGGGATTCCTCCAGATGCACACTCTTTGGGTGTTATGCCTCACACATAGTAGCTAGGTTTGATGAAGTTGTTAAGGATGGTGTTGATGTGCTCTCAATTTCACTCGGTCCTGCTTATAATGTCAGCTTCACTAAATGCACTTAATGCGGTAGCAAAGGGCATCGTGGTGTGGCTGCAACTAGGATAATGGACCGAAAGCCTATCTTGAGAATTCTGCAACATGGTTGCTCAGAGCGGTAGCTGGCTCGGTGCATCGAATTTTCAGGCTGTTGTGCAGCTTGGGAATGGCAATCGCATCAATGGGGAATCTTTTAACCAGATTTCAAACTGAAGCCCCAAAGTGTGTCCCCTTTATTTGGACAAGCACTACAAGTCCTTGGCTAGGAGAAATGTGTCCGAAAAAATTGTGATATGCCATAACATAGGATCAATGAATGACTCAACAACATGATCATAGGGAATAGCCCATATTTGAACCAAGTCAATCTTTCTTCCCAAAATCAAAATGGAGAACAATACGACCACGATACTAACATAGGATCGGTCACATTTGGCCATGATCCCCTTTCTGGATATCTTGAGCAAATATGATTAAACTCCACTAGCGAAGCTTAGTGCAGGCTAGGAGAAAGGGGGGCACATGCCCCCATACTATGGACCAAGTTGTCTCATAATGTTTACATGATTTCATAAAGGCATCTTTCCCGTATCAAAGGGCCTGGTATCGGGGATGTAGCTTATTTGTATCCAAATTATTTGTTCTTCTGTAACAAATAGAAAACTAGGGGATATGTACGGGATATGTATATCCAAGATATCCAGTTATCTCGTATTCGATCTGCCGATGTCACTCTTCAGAAGTAACCGACATCCAGGCGACGCACGACCTCGGTAGGGGCATAACATCCGGGATTGCTCCAGGTGCACACTCTTTGGGTGTTATGCCACAAACATAGTAGTCGGGTTTGATGAAGCTGTCAAGGATGGTGTCGATGTGCTCTCAGTTTCCCTTGGTCCTGCTTATAATATAAACTTCACTCGATGCACTTAATAGAGTGGCAAATGGCATCATGGTTATGGCTGCACCTGGGAATAATGGACCCAAAGCCTATCTTAAGAATTATGCATCATGGTTGCTCACAGTGGTTGTTGGCTCGATGCATCTAATCTTTCAGGCTGTTGTGCAGCTTGGGAATGGCAATAACATAAATGGGGAAGCTTTTAACCAAATTTTAAACTCACGCTCCAAGGCGTTTCCACTTTATTTGGACAAGCACTGCAAGTTGTTGGCTTGGAGAAATGTGTCCTGCAAAATTGTGATATGCCATAACACAGGATCAAAGAATGATTGAACAACATGATCATAAGGAATAGCCCATATTTGAACCAAGTCAATTTCTTTCTTCCCAAATCAAAATGAATATCAATACGCCAAGGTCATTTCATCAAAAAACGAAGAACAAATACAAATGGGAGAACAATATGACCACAAAACCAACATAGGATCGGTCACATTTGGCTATGATATGACCCCCATTATGGATATCTTAAGTAAATATGATTAAACTCTAGTGGCGGAGCTTAGTGAACTCTGGGAGAAAGGGGGGGGGGGGGGCACATGCCCCCCATACTCTATACCAAGTTGTATCAATAATGTCTACATGATTTCATAAAGGCATGTTTCTCGTATCAGAGGGGGTATTAGGATGTAGCTTAGAGGTATCCAAATTATTTTGTTTTTTTTGTGTAAAATAGAAGCGGTGCAGGCTTGGGGGTCGGATCCACGTCCGCGACGGCCCGATCCGCGGCGGCGCGCTCCGGCATGGCAGACCCTAGCGAAGGAGCGGGGCTTTCTCTCCTTGTGCACTGGCGGAGGGGAAAGAAAAGCTTGGGCGGAGTGTGGTTTAGGCGCGACGCGTCTAATTACAAATTGCCGTTTTGGGCATCTTATCAATCACACCACGACACGTCGCAACGGTGCTAGCTTTGTGACTATTACCAGTTCGGTCGCCTTCTGTAATTGCTCGGGCTGAAGATGAGGCGAAACAAGTGCGAATTTTGGTGTTTTTTTTTTTGATATTTCCTCCCGTTCAATTTCTTTCCACGCACATTAATTACTCAAGGTGCATATCCATGCACAATTTTTCTTTGCTTTATTGATTAAGTATAACAGGGTTTCTAGGTAAATACTGTACTACAGATCGTGGTCCGATATGGAAGAGAACGTCGGACCTCTCGCACACCGTCGATGCCGTTTTAATTGGACGATTCTGGTTTATTTTTTTCTCACCGAAAATTAAGCCATGTTTTGTCTCCCGTAACTATCGCACATAATTAATTGAGGCCAGCTACCCCCATTCCCCATCCCCTCTCCTCGCATCTCTCAGCTTCCAACAGGCTCGCTCGAACTGTTCTTCCGCCACCGCCCCGATTCCCTACCCCCGCCATCGATTCCTGCAGATTCATTCGACTCTACGCTACCGGCTCCGATTCACTCGTCTCTGCGCTGCCCGCTCTATTCGTCATGGCGCTTCGCGGCGTGGAGACCTCACCGGATTGGCAGGCGGCTGGCGGAGGCGGCTCATCGTGGCCGGCCGACGATGATAGTTTGCGCCCGAAGCATCGGTATTTGGCTGCTTCGACGCTCGTGTGAGTCAACTCGATTTTGTACAGGCAGAACTAGGTAATAGGCAGACCAGCTCGCAATTTGTATATTGTTTTCTGAAATTTGTCATGCATTAGATTTTCCCCGCCACCCTCGTTTCCTAGATCGAGATTTCTACCAGCGCACTATGCCGTTCAGCTGCAAGGAATCGTCATCGATTCTCGATCTCCCGTCAAGATGAGCGCGGTGCCGGGTCCGACCAAGTCGAGCTTCAAGGAGGCGGCTCTGAGTTCAGTGCACCACGCACATGCGTCATCACCGACACAGGGTCACCACGGCGACATGGCCACAAGCATGCGACCCGACACGCACATGCTCATTGTGGCTCGTCGCCTCCATCTGCTTTTTGTAGTAGCATCAAACATCGATACAACTTGGAATAATTTGTTGTTATATGGAAGCATGGTGTGAAACATGCTTCCTCCTTTCATATCACATATTTCTACCATGTGGACGTTTGCGTCTGACAAGCTCGCAGTAGTGTGCTTCATGGTAGCATATTACATATTTCCTATCATGTGGACATTTGCTTCCCACAAGCTAACATTAGAGTGCTTCATAGTAGCATATTTCCTTCTACACACACATTTATTCCTTCTCTTGTATGCTTCTATTATTAATAAGGTTTGTTTCATGCAAGCCTACAATGTTCCTATGATTCTCACACATATGTTTCTATTGTATGGCAGACAATTTCCGTCATGGACATTGGGCGTGTGTTCGCAATTATGTTGGCGGTCCCGGGCACAGCGAAGGTTGTGGCAGCACGGACCCATCTGTCGTGTTCGTGTGATTCGACGATGTTGACATGTAGTGCATTCTTCGACAAGCTGGTGTTTGGAGACAAGTGCGATGCTGCCTCAGACGTCGTGGGATACGACCAATCAAACAGCAAGGATGATGTCGAACGGCCTGTGTGTCAAACCGTCCACTTATTTTCATGTTGTCGCAGTACAATGTACTACCATGAACAGGAAACTCTATGCCGATCCCTAGTTTCCTATCTTCCTGCTGGTACGGCCAGATACTGGTCCGATGTTAACCATAAATCGGAAGCCGATTCCTAGTGGTGCCCGGGTTTCTAACCTTAACAAGGAAGTTAGGAAAGGTGGCGTGAAATTAATCCGCATGCACATCCTACTTTCTGGACTAGATCTATGAGTACAAGAATGAGCAGCCACATTTGCATATGAGTAATATCACAGCTAGAGAAAAAAAAAACCTAAGCTCTTTAATTTCCTGACAAATAATGGTAATTAATGATCTAACAGTTCTCTCTTCCTTGACCAAATTGACAACGTATACTCCCTCTGTTGTTGAATCACTACTGCAGAATAGCCTACCAGTGACGGGCCTAAAAGACTCACTAGTGACGGGCAAGGTGCCTGTCACTGATAACTAGTCACTGGTAATAGGTTACCAGTGACGGGCAGTTGCCCGTCACTAGTATTCGTTTACTAGTGACGGTCTTTTATTCATGCCCGTCACTAGTTAGCTTTCACGCTGCACGGATCCTTTGCTAGTTTGCACGGTCATTGGTTTATATATTAGAAATAAAAAATACAAATAAAAAATATATTGTATTTGCGCATCAATAACACAATTTGATCACATGCACTCATATTTAAGAAACTATGATCATAAGTAATACAAAGTTAAATTAACATCAGCACAATATCCAAAACAATTTGCTGTCATTTCAGAACAACTTAATGACAACGAACACCTCAAATATAAATGTCCTACTCTTGTGAAGTGTCTAAGCTTCCACCATGACCTTCCCAGGACTGATCAGCTCCAGCTGCTACCTTGAAAAATCGCATCCCAAACTAAAGCCGTCATGGAGCAGCCATGGATTTAGACGCAGTAAACCAGCAGGCGTTTAGCGGCAGCCAGACAACACTTCAGTTCACATCACAGCGCGTGCACGGAACCACCCAACTTGAGCTTTTTAACATTCATCTGCATGGGGCGGAAAACAGAACTCTTATTCAGTAATCGAACACTTGGCTGCTGCCAAGTATGATAACAGAAAGTCTCGGTACTATAACAAGACACTGTAGATCTACATCAGCTGATCAACCTGCGATAAATGAATACATCAACGGCATGCATGAACTCAAGAGTATTGTCCTGCAGCAGTCAGTTCTTTGGAAATCACGTGAGACTAAATATAAAAACAGTGGCAATTCTATGAAATACCAAAAACAAAGATATGTCAGTCATTGGCCAATTTTTTCTCTAATGATCAATTGAGAATGACGCCAAATACAATGCAATATAATTAACAACTTCCTTGTAGGTTTTGGCATGTGGAAGATACTGTACAAATCAAGTCTAGCATAAACATTCGAGAACATAAAACAAATTAATATGATGTCTACATATAAAGCACAACATATGACGTACAATCCACAGTAGGAGGAAAGACTCACATAGGCTATCTTTTCTGATACAGATCAAAATGTGCAGTTCAGTAGTATCCTGCCAATAATTCACAAAATATTGTTGGGCTTGGAACGATCCGATGAACCACCTGGGAGTGATGTTTTCCCCTAATAGAGCGCGGCTCGTGAGTCCTGTTACAAATCATCAAAAGTTGCAAGTTAAAATAGCTCAGATGGAACTTTGGAAGGCATTGGAACTGCCAAGCAGCAGAGAAGACCGAAGAAATACGTTTATAATGGAACTGGCAGAAAAATAGAGAATGTTAACCTGAGGCTGAGCTTTAATTTTACCGTGAGTCGCCGAGATTGACCGCTGCGTGAAGTCACACCGAGCACGAACGTGAGGCTAATAAATTTCGGTACTAGATCAATTCCTACATGAGGTCGTGCAAAGCTAGCTTGACGTGCAGCGTGATGCCAAGCTAGCTAGCAGATACCTCGATCAATTCATGAACCTGTGCAACTTGTACTTATGCTAGCTAGGTATGTTGCTACAAGCTAGTCGATTGACAATCAAATAGAGCTAGCTTCTCACACATGAGTTCTTAAACACAAGTTCCGTCAGCCCCGGATGCCGTCCGACATTGACATCCAACAGAGCTAAAACAAGTTACATGCTGTGATAGTCAGACAACCAAAGCTACAGATTTCAACACAATCAGACTTATCTAATTGCACATCTGTTGTCAACAGTTTGAAAACTGATCTGTAGGATAATTCAATAATAGATTAACAGAAAAATCGCATCAACACAAATAAAATCGGGGTGTGAAATTTAAATCTCAGGCTCAAAATCGAAAACATAAACATGGTTACAACAACTATTTAGATATTGAAAAACTGATAACTTCACCTACATCTGGATGGCACACAAAAATCCAAGGTAAGCAAAATCAAATAATGATATATGGGTGGAGTAAATAATTTAACAGGGAGAAACAAACCTTCTGGTCCTACGAGTCCTCATCTCAAGGTCCTCGTTCACACCAGTCCGCTGCCGGAGGTGGCCGTGGCCTCAAGCATCCCGAAGCTGTTGGAGACATTCAGGAAAGCAACGTGGTTAGATGGGCTCCATCAAACGTACTGGCAGGGGGTTCTTCTGGGTGGCATGCCCCAGACAAGCGGCCGATCGAAGTTGCAGCTCGGCGACCGCGTTCACTGATCTAGGGTTAGATGACCTATGTGGTTTAGACTAAGGCTTCAAGAGATAAGGGCACGAACACAGATGAAGCCAGATCATAGCGGGAGATCGGAGCGGCGGCGGGAGGAGGAGAAGAGACGGGAGGGGAACAGGGGGAGTTGATTGGATCTGGATGAATGCGAATTGGATGGAGATGGAGGTAAAACTGACTTGATATATTATCGACCAAATACCAAGGTATCCCAGTACTGAGGTATCCCACGTCTCCAAATATTTGGCGCTAAACACAAATATCTGGATCGTGCGAGGCAGTTTATTTTCACCTTTTTCCTCAACGATGGATTACGTGGATCATATGCTTACTAGTGACAGGCATTTAGAGACGTCCGTCACTAAATAATTTTCCCTTTCTTCCAACCTTCACAAAAGATACCAGTGACGGTCATTTTTATGAGTCCGTCACTAGTATTTCGTACTAGTGACAGGCTTATTCTTGTCCGTCACTGGTAATACTTACTAGTGACGGGCATAGTTTTGCCCGTCACTAACCACTTGGCGGCTATAAGACTTTCTGCAGTAGTGAATAAGTGTACTTCTAAGTTTACTACTTAGTCAAACTTTTAAACTTTGACCAAATTTATAGAAAAAAGTAGCAACATATATGACATAACATTGGTATATTTTGAAACTTTATTTCAAAATGAATCTAGTGATACTAATTTACTGTCATAAATGCGGATACTTTTTCCAATAAAGTTGGTCAAAATTTAATAAGTTTGACTTATCTCAAAAGGTAGAAGTACACTTATTCGCGGATGGAGGGAATAGAGCATTTGTCTCTAGGATAACGCGTTGAAGGCCCATGTCGTGCGCTAGCCGAATCCCATCACGCACCGCTTCAGCCTCCATGACCAAAGCACTTGCTGCAATGTCAAACCATCTTGCCTAAGTTCTGAGTAGCTTACTCGAGTGATCACGAATCACCACAACACAAGTAGCATCGTCCATAACATCCGACCTAAAGCCAGTATCAACATTTGATCTTGATCGTACGGGTCCAGGTGGTTTCCAGTGTGCAATTTTATATACTGGTTGAACCTTTTTTTGCTCCCAACCTGATTTAGATCGATGGTTGTCTCAATTTTGTCCAAGCACCACACAAAATGACGCATGCTTGATCCTCTGGTGCCACAATTCCATTAAAGGTGTGTTTGGAAGAGCGCCACTGTACTCAACTTCACTCCAACTCAGAACTCGACTCCACGTTCAAGCTCTAGAGCACAAGAAAGGTGTTTGGGGGACAAACTAGCTTCAGATCCAGATAGAGAATAGGTTGCTCTGAAAATGTCTAAATTACCATCGTTTCCTTCTCCGTTAATTTGGTACGTACTACACCTATCTCTGGTCTTTTCTTTGGTTAGCGTTAGTGTAAGGCAAAATCATGAGAGCTATGGATTATACACGTGAAAGTTCATTGATCAAATCGAAGGCATTGACATGACATACACTCATAAAACGTGAATGTGATGACTATTTCAAACTCGCACAAAGTGCATGGCTCATTGAGGCCACCGTACAACATTCATCTTCCTAGTTCATCACAAAATCAGTATAAGAACATCTCTGCAAATACCTTATGTTTATAGAGTAGCAAAAGCATTGTTGTTATCATTCTAGTATGGATGCTTGCTTTGCTTGCTGTATAATGTATTCAATGTCTACTGTTTGGGTGCCATCTCTATATATTCACTACAGGCATATCTCCAATAAAAACATGTACGGAGATATTAGATCCCTTGTCTAATGCCTCTCAAAGGAGTAAAATAGTGGCTCGATCTACTGAACAACACCGAGAACAAGACATAAGTCACTAGTCGCATGATCATTTCTACTCTAGTTTGTCATAAGCTTTCCTCATATCAAGTTTGAGCGCACAAATCTGACTTTTCTTTGCCTTATTTCCTTTCATGTAGTGAAGACAACAAGCCAACTGATAATTCAAAAAAAAATCTAGCTAGGCATGTGACCGGGTCAATTCTAGGGCCTTGGTTCAAGATGACCCACAAAATTTCTTATGCCGTTTTTTTTTTGTTTTGCAATTGAACATGAAATTGGGTCGCGTCCGAGGAATAAGATGGCATGTAACATGTTATCGTATTGGAACTTGTTTCGATTTGGTCTCGGAGGGTTTGTTAGACTAGTCATAGTGGGGAGTAACTTAGACTAGTAACATACACATGTTAGTAGGCTATGTTACTACCTCTATAGTGGGTAGTAACATGTGTGTGGTGTCATGCAACTCTTCATTAATTAGGTTGTAGACTCATATTGTCTTGGGTTGTGTGATGCTACGGTAACATAGCTAGTTACTCCATTTGTCTCTCTCTTATTTAATTGCATGCCACATCATCATTTTTGCATATGTGGCACTTATGTTATACTCCCACTATGGGTAGTCTTATATGTTTTCACCGTGGCACTTATGCTACGGTAACATAGCTAGTTACTCCATTTGTCTCTCTCTTATTTAATTGCATGCCACATCATCATTTTTGCCTATGTGACACTTATGTTATACTCCCACTGTGGGTAGTCTTATATGTTTTCACCGTTCGGTCGGATAGGCTCCAAGCCCGCACGCATAGCCTTCCTCTCGGTCGTTCCACGCGTAGACCACCAAAGCCAGCAAGGTCCAGGGCTGCCCTATCGCCGGCGGCCATGTCGGCGCGGGACCGGGAGACAGTGGAGGCGCTCGCGCGCGTCGCCTCCGCGCTGGACGGCGCGGTGCTCGGCCTCGGCACGGCCGCGCTCGCCGTCGCGTCCCTCGCCAAGTACCTCGCCGCCTCCGGGGCGCTCCGCCGCATCGCCGAGGCGCCGGCGGTCGCGATCCCGGACCTCCGCTACTCCCTCCTCTCTGGGCTCGGCGACGGTGAGTCGCGCCTCGCCGTGGTCCGGGGCATCGTCCGCTCCCCGCTCGGGGGCACCTTCCTCATCCCTCCGGGCTCCCGCGAGCACTGCGTCATCACCAAGCACACCCAGACGGTGTGTTCCAGATTCCTCTCTTGTATTGTATTGTATTGTATTGTATCACACTCCCTAAGAGCGAGTGCTACGGGCTATTTGGCTGCTCCATGGGTAGGGAGTTTACTTTTGATCTTAAACCCTCAAGAATTGGGACGTTTCTCTTGGCGGTGAGATCATGCAAGAATGTTTTAATGTTCCGATTAAGCACAAGATTTAGGCATTAGAGCGTATGTGAAACTTGTCTTTAGTTTTGAAGTGATGCCGTCCTAATTCGATAGAGGTGTGAAACTGTTCAAGATATCTTGCAAAATATCTGTACTTTCTATGGATTAGGTATGGATACTTTTCCTTGTAATTCTAGTAGCTGGAAGGAAAATTGTATCAGCTTCTGTGGTTTCTTTCTCAAGAAGATAGTTTCTGGCCAGGTTATCCCTGCGTCCAAATTTCTGAGGTTTGAACAGTGTTCTGAAATCTGAACACTTTCATTGTCAATTATTAATATTTGTGGAATAGGTAGAACTTCTCATGCATTTGGAATATATATGATTAACTTCGTACCTCTAGCTAATTAGCATGGCAGCAGCCAGCAGTAGTAAGAGGTCTTCAAGCTCCAAACCCAGATTCTGTGACCCTGTTATGCTTTTATGTGTTTTTAGGCCCTCACGAGAGCTTCATTATAAAATCTTAGGAAACGTAGCATGTAATGTGGTGTGATGGAGCCAATTTTGAGTTTTGATGGTAGCAAGTGATTTGAATGTATTCTAATGTTGTAGTCATAGGATAACATGAAATTGTTTTAGAGTCTGAAATGAACTTAGGATAATGCAACAGCAAACCGGTTGTGACAACGGAGAATCCTGGGTCGTGAAATTTATAAAATTTCGTGCTTTCCTTAGAAGCAGTACCATCCAATAGGATTATGTGCTGAATTTCTTCTGGGTCTTTGTATAACATTGTCTCTGAATGTATCGGTGGCTTCCCCAGTTGTTGATTGCAAATTCTAGAATATCCCATTGTCTTAGACTATTTGTGTAAAGTTTCTGGGTCTTTGTATAACATTGTCTCTGAATGTATCGGTGGCTTCCCCAGTTGTTGATTGCAAATTCTAGAATATCCCATTGCCTTAGACTATTTGTGTAAAGTTTCTTATGGATACATTTTGGCTGTTATTCACACAAGAGTTTGGTTATTGATAGTTTTAGGCTTTTAGCCCTTTTTAGGATCATCATGGTTTCAAGTTATTGCTGAAGTGAATTTTTTCATCCCTCCCACCCCCACTCGTTTTTTTTTTTGCTATCACGGTATATTTCTATGAGTAAGAAGGAAAGTAGCACTTCTGCACCCCCAAACTTTGCATATGGTTTTCCATTGCTCTTTTAACACACCATTGTTTACCTATTATTCTCTCCTTGCAGAGATGTCTAACTTGTATGTGCTTTTATACTTATGTAGTGCTTGTTCGGCGAATGGAGAGGCATCTTTGGATGGACTTTTGATCTCCATGCTCTCTTTTTTAAATCGTTGAAAGAGCAAATTATAACATCATTCAGATCGGTATGCTATCTACACTTGATAGTTGATACATTTGCTGTTTCACAATTATTTTACCTCAAACTACACTTTTCCTTTTGAAGGTTCCGTTTGTTCTCGTGGATCCTAATAAATCAACAGGAATGGTGCATGTGAAGTTAGATGGGACAGTTCATCAACCATTACCTCTTACAACAGTGTATCATAAGCTCATCCCAGTCGAACAAAATTCGTACACATTATTTCAGACTATTGTTGGCAATGGCTATCCGGTAAGTTCTTGTGTTTGTATGCCGAAACAAATAGGAAAACTATCTTGCATATTTCTTTCTATAGCTATTTTCCTTTTTATAATGCAGATTGCGTTATTGGACGAGGAAAAGATTCTTCCTATTGGAAAGGAAATTACAGCAATAGGATTATGTCGAGTAAATAATCGAGATGTTGAGATCACCTCATGCCCCGAGTTACCATTTTTCCTGTAAGGATATTTTAACCATATATTTTTTCATATTCTTCTTACTGATACCAACCACCAGAATTCTAGAGCATCAATATTTTTATTTTTGCACCTATTAAGGTATATCCTTTTGCTGCAGTTCAATAGCTTTCTGTAACGCTTTGCCTTAAATCAGGTCTGATCTGACCAAGGGTGAGATGGAAGCCGAGATGTCTTCACGTGCTCGAGCGTTCTTATGGATTACTGTTGCTCTTGGAACCGTGTCAGTTGGCTTACTAGGCCATGCCATTTACAGGTACCTTTTGTAACTCATGTGGATGAGTTTTTCTTTTCTTGACCTATGAAATGTGGTTTTCACCATTGCTGAAGATTGGTTTACTGATCTTCTATTGTTTGGTTTACTTCACGTTGTTATTTTTCTGGTGATCCAAATTCCAGCGGTAGTACCGCTGGGATAAGCGGTACTACCGCTCGAGCGCTACCGCCCCAGCTGCCGTCGCCGCTACCGCCAGAATGACCTTCTGACGCCCTTGTCCGGTACCATGTGGTACCGCTGGCGGTACCGCCGCAAGTACCGCTGAGGTGGGAGAGCAGAACCAGCCCGCACCAGCGGTACTACCGCCCAACCCAGCGGTAGTACCGCCGACGCGGGGATGCTTCCAGGTCGGACTGCAGCCGATCCAGGGTTTCTTGCATCTAGGGTTTGATGTCTCCATATATACATCTTGTAAGCCGCCGTTTTGGGGTAAGCCAGATCTTGTAAACCCACGGCGTTTGTAATCACACCCGATATAGTGAAGTGTTGCTGGCTGGCGCCCGTGGTTTTTTCTCCTCCATTGTTGGGAGGGGTTTTCCACGTTAAATCTCGTGTCCCCTGCAGTGTTTTCTTATCGTTCTTCGTTATTGTTCATCTCGTACTCATAACAAGTGGTATCAGAGCCCGTGTTTGATCTAGGGTTTTGCGAGATGTCGTCATTGAAGTTCGATCTACCGCAGCTGGACTACACCACGAGATTTGCTCTGTGGCAAGTGAAGATGAGGGCGATTCTCGCCCAATCTTCAGATCTGGATGAAGCGATCGATGCTTTCGGCGGGAAGGCAAAGGAGACTTGGACCGATCCGGAGAAGCGGAAAGACCGTAAGGCTTTATCGTTGATTCAACTCCATCTGTCCAATAATATTCTGCAGGAAGTGCTGCAGGAGAAAACCACCGCCGAGTTATGGGACAAACTAGAGGAGATCTGTTTGTCCAAGGATCTCACGGGCAGATTGCACGTGAAGATGAAGTTGTTCTCACACAAGCTGCAAGAGGGAGGTTCGGTAATGGATCACCTATCCTCCTGGAAAGAGATTGTTTCTGATTTGCAGTCTATAGAAGTTAAGTATGAGGATGAGGATTTAGGTCTTCTTCTTTTATGCTCGCTGCCTAATTCTTTCAGTAATTTTCGTGACACCATATTGTTGAGCCGTGACAAACTAACTCTTGCTGAAGTTTATGAGGCTCTCCAGCAAAGGGAGAAGATGAAATCTATGGTGCAGGCTGAAAGTTCGTCCTCCAAGGCGGAGGCATTACAGGTCCGTGGGAGGCCTGAGCAGCGAGACAACTACCACTACAACAACAACAGAGATAAGAGTAGGACCGACAGAGGTCGCTCAAAGTCCAAGGGACGTGACAAGTTCTGCAGGTATTGTAAGAAATCCAATCACACCATTGATGATTGTTGGAAGCTGCAGAATAAGGAGAAAAGAAACGGAACTTACCAACAGAAAAATAATGATGGTAATGGTAAGGTTGCCGTAGCCTCTGGTAAGGGTGAGGCTTCTGTTGTTGCTGGTAGTGATAGTTCTGATGGAGATTGCTTAGCTGTTTTTGCTGCATGTGTTTCACGTGATGATGAATGGATTCTTGATACTGCATGTTCGTTTCATATTTGCTGTAACAAGGATTGGTTCAGTTCTTATGAGTCTGTGCAGACTGGAGATTTTGTGCGTGTGGGCAATGACAACCAGTGCAACATTGCTGGCATTGGATCTGTTCAGATCAAGACCCATGATGGGATGACACGCACGTTGACAGGAGTGAAGCACATACCCTCCATGGCGAGGAATTTGATCTCTCTCAGTACCCTTGATTGTGACGGGTACAAGTACAAAGGTGGGAACAAACTTCTGAAGGTATCATCGGGTTCTCTCATTGTTATGATTGGTGATATGAATTCTGCGAAATTATATGTCCTTAGAGGTAGCACTTTGCCTGGTATTGCTGCTGCTGTTAGTTCTGATGAATGTAAGACTAACCTTTGGCATAAGCGTCTTGGACATATGAGTGAGCTTGGCATGGCAGAATTGGCGAAGAGAGAGCTGATTGATGGTTGCAACTTGAGTAAGTTTGAGTTCTGTGAGCACTGCATTTTTGGTAAGCATAAAAGAGTTAAATTCAATGCTTCCGTTCATACCACCAAAGGCATTTTAGATTATGTGCATGCTGATGTTTGGGGTCCGTCCCGTAGAACTTCTAATGGTGGTGCAAATTACATGCTTACTATTATTGATGATTACTCAAGGAAAGTGTGGCCATATTTTCTGAAACATAAATCTGATGTTTTTGTTGCTTTTAAGAAGTGGAAAGTTATGGTAGAAACACAAACTGAAAGGAAGGTTAAAATACTCCGTACTGACAATGGTATGGAATTTTGTTCAATGAATTTGATGAGTTTTGCAGCAACGATGGCATGGTAAGACATCACACCATCCGTACACCCCTCAGCAGAATGGCGTGGCTGAACGCATGAACAGGACCATTATTTCGAGGGCTCGCTGCATGTTGTCTAATGCAAAGATGCATAGGCGTTTTTGGGCTGAAGCAGCCTCCACCGCATGTTATCTCATCAACAGGTCACCTTCTATTCCACTTGATAAGAAAACTCCCATTGAGGTATGGTCTGGTTCACCAGCTGATTATTCTGAGTTGAGAGTTTTTGGTTGCACTGCTTATGCTCACGTTGATAATGGGAAGTTGGAGCCAAGGGCTGTTAAGTGCATCTTCCTTGGTTATGGTTCAGGAGTTAAGGCATATAAATTGTGGAACCCTGAAACTAAGAAAGTTTTGTTAAGCAGGAATGTCGTTTTTAATGAGGCTGTTATGTATTATGATAGTCCTTCCACTGATATTTCTGATGCTATTGATTCTCCTAATGTTTCTGATGATGAGCAACAGAGAATTGGCGTGCAGGTGGAGCACGCTAAGGAGAACGAAATTGTGGTTCCTGAAAATAATGATGATGTTGATGTTCCACCTTCACCGCCTATTGTTCAGCAACAAGCACGGTCTATTGCCACTGGCCGTTCTAGGAGAAATACTGTGCCTCCTAATCGTTTAATTGAAGAGTGTGATATTGTTCATTATGCTTTGAGTTGTGCTGAACAGGTGGAGCAAGATGCTGAACCAGCTACGTACACTGAAGCCATTGCTTCGGTTGATAAAGAGAAGTGGCTAGGTGCGATGCAAGAAGAGATGCAATCGCTTGAAAAGAATGGCACATGGGATGTTGTGCACTTGCCTAAACAAAAGAAGGCTGTCCGCTGCAAGTGGATATTTAAGAGAAAGGAAGGTTTGTCTTCTGTTGAGCCTCCAAGGTTTAAGGCAAGGTTAGTAGCAAAAGGTTTCAGTCAAATTCCAGGTGTTGATTATACTGATGTATTCTCCCCAGTTGTGAAGCATAGTTCTATTCGTGCTTTCTTTGGTATTGTTGCTATGCATGATCTTGAGCTTGAGCAGTTAGATGTTAAGACTGCGTTTTTGCATGGCGAGTTGGAGGAGGAGATATACATGGACCAACCTGAAGGTTTTGTTGTGCCTGGTAAGGAGGATCTTGTTTGCAAGTTGAAGAGGTCCCTTTATGGTCTGAAACAGTCACCACGACAGTGGTATAAAAGGTTTGATTCATTTATGCTTGCACATGGTTTTATGAGATCTCAGTATGATAGCTGTGTGTACATGAAGTTTGTTGATGGATCGCCTATTTATTTGCTGCTATATGTTGATGATATGTTGATTGCTGCCAAGAGCATGAAAGAGATCACTACTTTAAAGGCACAATTAAGTAGTGAGTTTGAGATGAAGGATCTTGGTCCTGCTAAGAAAATACTAGGCATGGAAATTAAGAGGGACAGAAAGTCTAGTTTGCTATTTCTTAGTCAAGAAAAATACATTGAGAAAGTTCTTCATCGTTTTAATATGCATGATGCAAAGTTTGTTAGTACACCTATTGCCTCTCACTTCAAATTGTCAGCTTTGCAATGTCCTACGTCTGATGATGATATTGAGTACATGTCTCGAGTTCCTTATTCTAGTGCTGTTGGTTCCTTGATGTATGCCATGGTTTGTTCTCGTCCTGATCTGTCATATGCTATGAGTTTGGTCAGTCGTTACATGGCTAATCCTGGTAAAGAACATTGGAAAGCTGTTCAGTGGATTTTCAGGTACCTGCGCGGCACATCTAAAGCTTGCTTGAAGTTTGGCAGGATTGGTGAGGGACTCGTAGGCTATGTGGATTCAGATTATGCTGCCGATTTGGATAAGAGGAGGTCCCTCACAGGTTATGTATTTACTGTTGGTGGTTGTGCTGTTAGCTGGAAGGCTAGTTTGCAGGATGTTCCCGCACAATCTACTACTGAGGCTGAGTACATGGCTATTAGTGAAGCATGTAAAGAAGCTGTTTGGTTGAAAGGTTTGTTTGCTGAGCTTTGTGGAGATGATTCTTGCGTTCAGTTATTTAGTGACAGTCAAAGTGCTATTTATCTTACTAAAGATCAGATGTTCCATGAGAGGACAAAGCACATTGATATTAAGTATCACTATGTTCGCCATGTGATTGGAGAAGGTAAACTGAAGGTATGCAAGATTAGTACTCATGATAATCCTGCTGATATGATGACAAAGCCTGTTCCTGTGTCCAAGTTTGAGCTTTGCTCGAGCTTGGTTGGTATAACTGTTTAGCCCAAGAGGCTAGTTGGCGCCAGCAAGTGTTTTCTTTGTTGATTCAGGTGATTGTTGAAGTTCATGCTACAAGATGGAATTTGTCTCAAGGTGGAGTGTTATTTTTCTGGTGATCCAAATTCCAGCGGTAGTACCGCTGGGATAAGCGGTACTACCGCTCGAGCGCTACCGCCCCAGCTGCCGTCGCCGCTACCGCCAGAATGACCTTCTGACGCCCTTGTCCGGTACCATGTGGTACCGCTGGCGGTACCGCCGCAAGTACCGCTGAGGTGGGAGAGCAGAACCAGCCCGCACCAGCGGTACTACCGCCCAACCCAGCGGTAGTACCGCCGACGCGGGGATGCTTCCAGGTCGGACTGCAGCCGATCCAGGGTTTCTTGCATCTAGGGTTTGATGTCTCCATATATACATCTTGTAAGCCGCCGTTTTGGGGTAAGCCAGATCTTGTAAACCCACGGCGTTTGTAATCACACCCCGATATAGTGAAGTGTTGCTGGCTGGCGCCCGTGGTTTTTTCTCCTCCATTGTTGGGAGGGGTTTTCCACGTTAAATCTCGTGTCCCCTGCAGTGTTTTCTTATCGTTCTTCGTTATTGTTCATCTCGTACTCATAACACACGTTAGCTGGCTATGGTTCCTTTTGAGCTATGTTCTGTTTTCTTTTTCTTGTATGGTCCTGTTTGTTGCAGGCAATTTGATGTTTGTAATGCTGCAGGTTCTGGGAGAGAGTAAAACGGCGCAGAGAGGCAAGAGAAGCTCAAGAAAGGTTTCACCAGGGTGACAATGAAGATGATACTGTGGAAAATGGCAGTGATGACGACGATCCTGGTGAAATGGGAGACGGGCAACTATGTGTGATATGCTTAAGAAAAAGAAGGAAGGCAGCCTTTGTTCCCTGTGGCCATCTCGTCTGCTGCTGCAACTGCGCGAAAAGGGTCGAACTCATGGATGAAGCATTGTGCCCTGTGTGCAGGCAAGACATCCAATACATGCTTAGGGTTTATGACTCTTGAGGTAATTGCATAACTCTATTCTTCTGGAAGGTGATGAACTCACTTTCATTTTCCTGATTATGGCTGTGGCATGTTATTTGAACTCATGAACGAAACACTGAGAACTGAACTTTTACTCCTGATTGACATTACCTAGATGGATGTTGAGCCTCTAAGAAATACTTGGCTATTTGATTTTAATTTGTTTCCTTCTTTTTTTCGCGAATATTAATTTGTTTCCTTCAACTGGCAGAAAATTGTCTGATATCCGAATAGCTATTTGCTTATGCACAACATATACTGCCATTCATTTTAAATGGATTTAACTGAAGTTTACACTGAAAGTGTGGAATGAAATTTGACTTTTAGATCTTATGGCAGGTTCCTTGCTGACAGGAGGGCCCAAGCACTGGCAAGTGGCGAGTATACAGCTGTCCCTCTTGATCCTGAGCGGCCCCAACTGTCCATGCTTCTTTTCCGCGTGCACTTTGTTCTTACTTTCTAGTCTAGGTTAGTACTAGCCTAAAAAGTCTGTGAATATAGGAATGCGCTAACCCTCAGAAACTGACTCGTCTTTGACAAACTCGCTGGAGTTCTGCATAGTTTGCATGGGATTACTGTATCCTAGCTAGCCTAATCAACTTTAGCCCAGAATTGATATGTTTATTTTTTGTTGGTGTTACATGGATGTGTACATGGTGTGCTCCCCTTGCAAGTAATACCTCTGTCAGGTAATATAAGATGTTTTGGCAATTTAAAAAACCATGTCAAAACGTCTTACATTATGGGACAGAGGGACTTGTTATTTTTTTTCTTGCGACATTCAGAACCCCCAGTACCAGGTACTATCACTTTGTAGGCAGCAAAATATGAGCAGGTTACTGGACGGATGCAAATTGTGCAATCCTCTTTTGTTTGTCATGGAAATTGTGCAGTGCTAATTGCCTTGATACCACTTGTGGACTTTGTCTCATCAGAGTTCTAGAAACAGAAACATACTCTTCTTTCGTTCTTCCTTTTATTGAACAGGAGATCGATTGTGTGCTCACACGATGCCCACAACGAACGTGTCATCCCACGTCCAGGAAGTCGTGATTACAACGCAAACATCGGGTCGAAACCGAACCAGAAATAACACTACCTAGAACCCTAAATCTAGCTGACGCTTAACTGAATTTAACAGAACCTGACACTAGACACTTGACTGAACCTGAAGGAAACGACTAGATTAATTAACAGTTTGTCATGGTTGCGCCAGGATCAGAACCTGTTTCTTGATGAGAGCAATGGCACACTAGAGTAGCTGCACGATGCTGGAGCTTTTTGTCATGTTCGCATGCTCTAGTTTGAGCTGACACCAAGAGCAAGAGGCACGGTCCGCTCCGCTGCCGTTGCTACTTTGCTCAGCCCGCTCAACGGTTACCTCTCCAGCCCAGTGTTTAAAACCTCTCCCCTGATAGCACGAACCACTGACACCTTGCTAGAGTGATAGCACTACACGGCGAAGCAGCTAACAGCTCAGGGCGAAATGGCGACCGACGCCGGCGAATCCAGCTCAAGCTGCTCCTTCGCCAATCTTTTCCTGTTGGTTCTCAACCTCTCCCTGCTCGCCCTCGCCGGCGCCGCGCTCGGCCCGGTGCTCCTCCTCCGGCCCCACCCGACGCCCTTGGGCTGGGCGCTCGTCTCCGTGCACGCCACCACGCTGCTCTCCGCGCTCATGTCCCTCTACTCCCAGCTCATGCGCCGCTGCCTCCCGGCGCACGCGGCGTTCGCAATGGCCGCGCTCTGCGGCCACGCGCTCGCGTCGTACACCCTGGTCCTCCGCCACGACCGCAGCCTCGCGCTCCTCGGGTCGGCGAGGGACCGAAGGGAGCAGGTGGCGCTGGTGTTCCTGGAGGAGGCGCTGCTGCTCGGTATGTTCCTGGTGCAGGCCATGGTACTGGCGGTGGCTTGCGCGGTGGGCCGGCGGTGGGCGAGGGAGCACCAGGCGGCCGAGGTGGATAAAGCGGCCGCGGCGAGGAAGCTGATGACGCGTGTGCAGGCGGTTGACGAGGAGGTGGCGACAAGGAGTGAAGGCGCCGGCGGCAAGAAGGTGCGCTGGGGAAACACCGAGGACTGCTGAAGCGAAGATGGAAAGGGCAGGGGTCATTGATAATCAGTTAATCACCTGCGTGTTAACGGGCTGCTCTATGCGACACGACCTCACCGCTTGGTACTTGTAGGATCATTGCAGAATTTATTTATTTTCGAGAACGGGAGAACTCCGGCCTCTCTGCATCTATTGATGCTCACCCTTTGTGGTTGTATTATCATCGCAGAAATACAAGTATCGTTTACAAGATTCCTCAGACTGAAATTACGCGCATACGTATGATTGCGACTCAACAACGGCTTAATTTACAACATCAAGATGCATGCTTCACTGATTTGTTGTTACTTTTTTTTTTGATGCATTTGTTGTTACTTGGTGAAGGCAAAAGAGCGAAATGTTGGATGACTAGTCTATGATATGAGTACCTGAATGAATTTCTGACATTCATACCTCGAGGCAATTTTTGGGACCCTTCCAACAGTATGGTGACGGTTCTATGATGCCTCTGGTCACCGTTGATAACTTTATAAGCTGGAAACCGGTATCTTGTGTCCTAACTGACTTTTAGCAAACTTTCAGCCACTAATGGTACCTCAAAAAACTTTCAGGCAGATCTGGCCCCTTTCAAAAAACACATTTCCGTTTGGCGTTATGAAAATCTTATAGGCTATGAGATTCTCAGAAAATGCCATTCACTTTGCCTTATCCGAGACTATGAAATGCAAATACGGCTAAGTCACTTTAAAGAAGCCATTTGATGTGTCGTTCTTGCAATCTCAGATCCTCCGAGATTGTCAAAAACAACAACGCCAATTGCTGTGCAGCCCAGCGTTTACAATCTCAGACATTGGCGTTTCCTTCTCTTTCTTCTTTTCCCTTAGTCACACTATCAACATCCATTCTAGCTTTGTTCAACCAACCTGTTTCAGTGTCCACCTCCATCATATCTGCATTTCTTTTCTTCAGGTCAGTCTCCACCGATTGATTTTGCTGGTTCTCTGATTGTTGCTTGTCATGGGTGCTTTGTCTCCTTTTGAAGGTACCTTGTTTCACACTTTTTCTGATTTCAGGTCGTCACATTCTTTTATGCCTTGAGACCTTTTCTTTTTCCTGATCTCATTTCTTTCGTGCTCACTTTCCACTTTATATGTTCTCTGTATGATGACTTAATTTTCAGTAAGCTGCTCTTTGCCCAGAAACATCAGCTTCTTACCTACCATTGGCCCGGTGGGGGAATTGACGATAACCCCCTTTCTTATCATCAAATCTCACCCCCCCCCCGTGATTCGGTTATCTCTCCAGCCTACCAGTGTTTAAAGCCTCTCTCCTAATAGCACGAACCAAAGACACCTCGCTAGGAACAGCGTAGCAGTAGCGGTCGCCGGTCAGTACACCACGAGGCGGCTCAGGGCGAAATGGCGTCCGACGCCGGCAATACCAGCTACAGCCCGAGGAGGCCCTGCTGCTCCTGCCCCAACCTTCTCCTGTGGCTCCTCAACCTCTCCCTCCTCGCCCTCGCCGCCTCCGCGATCGGCCCGGTGCTCCTCCTCCGGCCCCGCCCGAAGCCCTTGGGCTGGGCGCTCGTGTCCCTGCATGCCATCACGCTGCTCTCGGCGCTCGTGTCCCTCTACGTGCTGCTCACCCGCCGCCACCTCTTCTGCGGCCTCCCGGTGCCCGCGGCTCTGGCGGTCGCCGCGCTCTGCGGCCACGCGCTCGCGTTGTACGCCTTGGTCCTCCGCCACGACCGCAGCATCGTGCTCCTCGGGTCGCAGAGGGACCGGAGGGAGCAGTTCGTGCTGCTGTTCCTAGAGGAGGTGCTGCTGATGGGCATGTTCCTTGTGCAGGCCGTCGCGCTGGCGGTGGCCTGCGCGGTGAGCCGGCGGTGGGCGAGGGAGCACCAGGCGGCCGAGACAGAGAAGGCGACCGCGCGACGCGGCGAGGAAGCTGATGACGCGCGTGCAGGCGGAGGCCGGCGTGAGGGCGGTTGAGGAGAAGGTGGCGACGAGGAGCGAAGCCGGCGGCGGCGAGAAGGTGCGCTGGGGAAACACCGAGGATCGCTGAAACGAAAATCGAAAGGGAAAGGGATCAGTGACAATCACATGAGTATTAACGTGCTGATCTTTGTGAGACATGGGCTCACGCTTGGTGCTTGTATTATCATTGCAGAGTTTATTATTTCCGGAAAGGGAAAACTCCATCATCTTGATGCTCACGCTTGGTGCTTGTGTTATCATTGCAGAATTTATTTATTTCCCCAAAGGGAAAAAGGTGAGGCATCTGCATCTATTGATGCTCACGCTTGGTGCTTGATTTATCATTGCAGAAATACAAGTACTGTTTACAATATACTACTTCATCCATTTGGAAATAACTGTGGCGACCTGTATTTTGAAAAAAAAAGTAGTCGAAACTTTTGAACCCGAAGATACCACACCTAGTTGGATATCCAACAACTATCATGGCCGTCGATTTTGCATCTAACAAACGATATGATTTCTACTAATTGATGTATTGATAAAACATAAAATCATGTTAATGTGTGATTCTATTGTTTTTTGTTATACATGTTTGGAGATTTCCTGTTAGTACATGAATCTAAAAAATAAATTTCATAAATCTGAAAATTATTGATAATGCAATGATATTTGAAAATTATTGATAATTTTGCACGGATCGTAAAGGAGTTGGACGTCCCAGATAAGCGGGGGACATCCAACTAGGTGTGGAGTTGCATTTTCCGAAACTTTTCCATCTCAACCCGTAGTCCTTTATCCGGTTCATCTTGCTATGCCTCCCTCCCCTCCACCTTACCCCCCTCACCGCACTCCCCTCCACCATCCCACGGCGCACCGAAAAGGTTGGACCATTTGGTCAAATAAGGCGGCGAATAGCTAGTTCCTGTGTCGATGAGGTCGGATCCAGTGGCTGCGAGGCCAGATGCATCGGATCCGGACCACCACCGACACAAGATGGGGGTCGCGCCAGCGTCGTGGCCCTGGGTTGGCGGCTTGCAACCCATTCAGGGAGAAGATTAAGGTGGCGGCGAAAGCAGATGTGCGGATGCGGCCGCTCAAGGTGGATGCCATCAACAGCTTTGTCGACATGGGCTTTGGGACGCTCTCAGCGGCCTCTGCCTTAAGTGTTGATGGTAGAATTGTGTGGAGTAGTTCTATCAGTTCATCATGTATTATTTGTGTGGATTAGATATTGATCTTGATAATATCGTGTGTAGTAACATGGTGATATTGATCTTGATAATAACATACTTACATTGATCTTGATCTTGTTTTAACTCTGAAAGTGAAATGCAGTGAACAATGGCATGCAAAATTCACTCAGTTAATTTCGCATGCAAGTGAACACTAAACACTTGCTTGCAAAAATCACTGAATTTTGCTTGCAAGTGAACACTTGCTCAGTGTTTCTTACTCCATTTGGATTTTTTAGCAGTCTTGCGATCGTGTAGCATCTGATTGAGTGAAGAAAGGGGAAAATATATTTTACACACAATTATTTTGTAAGAAGCAATTGATTATTTTATACACAACTAGCCTTGCAAATACTCCTTGCACCCAATTTAGGAATATTGTACACAGTTATCCTTGCAAATACTCCTAGCAAGTACTCCTATTGTATACTCCATTTCTTCCTTTTCCTTTATCTCTGCATTTCTTTCTTTTCTCAACCTTTCCCTCTCCTCAATTACCTTCTTCTATAAGGGTCGGGCCAAGGGATGTGCAAGTAGCTCGGGCGTGCAAGATAGAGCGATCGGCAGTATTCCTTCTGTCTGCGAACATTCTTTATTATTCCTTCTCCCTGTTTCATAACCTCTATCATACATGACCGGAGTGTCAAGAAGCTTCTAGCTAGTTAGGTTGTCGGCTTCGTAGTTCTGATATTCTTCTTCCACATATTATATGAATTGGCTAATATCTTTTGTTGCTCTTCAACCATTTAGGGACTGCCCTGAAGAAGCATAGGTCCAGGAAATTCATGTCCGGCTGTTTGGAGGTTGCTCCATCAACCGAATGTTCAGATCTGTCTATACTACGTCATGTAGAATAATCTTGTCATTACGAGGAACATGCAGTCTAGCGTTATACTATTGGATAAAGATGGTGTTTCATTCATCTTTGTCAGGCAACAAGTTTTTGGATAGCAGGAACCAATTTCTCGCACATTTGTTCTCTTATGCATCTCGGGTCACTGTCAGTGATTTTAATTCGAGAGTCCCCTTTCTCTGTATTGACTCTTTCTGACAGCGGGAGTCTCTTTGACGAAGGCCAAAGTAACAATCTTGCGATCAAACGTGACAACCCATCTTCACCATATCTTGGCTTTGCCACGGCTGTGAGTAACATCACCTTTCCAATGTTATATCCTTATTTTGCACGGTGCACAAAGGTTCAGGTTCTTCAGGGAGTAGGCAAGGCCGCTCCATAGCCCAGGCAAACAAGGCAACCTCTCGTAGCCCCCAAGAGGAGGAGGACCCACATAGTAAATATATTAATATATATATATATATTAAACTTAGCTTTCTAAAAAAAATATTAAACTTAATAAACACTATTGAATATATTAAAATAAATAAATTCTCGTTTTATTGGAGAAGGTCTATAGCATTAACCATGTATCATGTAGAAGCAAATAAATCAGATCGGTGACGACATGTTCATTAGGTCGTACTAAAATCTATGCTAACAAGATTACCATGTTTAATCTCATACAAGACATTTCATTTTATAAACTAGCGGATGGACTTGTGTAAGCTTGATGATAAAATGTGATATTACAAGTACTAAAATAATTAAATTCTACTTCTACTAGCAGAATCATCACCATTTTCATTTTGTTAATTATAATTACAAGTGGTCTCTTGAAATATATGTGGCATGCACAAATTTCAACTTATTAATGTATCTAACTTATAGACACATTTTACCTAAGAAATATTAGTTAAGAACCATGCTAATAATTTAACTTGTTCAAGAATTTACAGTAAATATGGTTACGAAGTCATATACTAGAAACCACAACTAAGATATTTGTTAAGTCATAACTTTAGACATTTTTATTATGAATAATTAAGTGCAAACTATATAGTTTATAATATTTTTTGAAACATAATTTGAAAAAATTGTTTTAAACTACAATTCAACTTTAGTACAATCAAATTTATTTGAATATATTCAGTACAATATATAAAAAGGAACAATACAACAAAACTTTAGTAGCATTTATATATGGTCAATATTACAAATAAACAATAGAAATTTATTGTCGCTAATACTATAGTATGCAAAAGTAATTTCAATAAAATTTAAATTTAGTATAGATTATAATATTTAGTTTGGCTCGGGCATTATTTGTGCTTGGACCGGCCTTGAGAGTAGGTAGTAGGTATTTTTCTTGTAGCACTGTGAATGGTGTGGTTTTGTATGGGATTTCCGATGTGGGTCCTTGATTGGTTCTGTTTGGGTTGGGTTCTAATGGTTTGAGCAATGGAATGGATCAATACGGTGTGGGTTTAGACCGAAAACGGACTGGGGCAGTGTGGTGTGGGTTTGAGTCTGATGATACGCAAACGGGTTGAGCCCACAAGTTGAACCGGCAGTTCCAGTCCACACAGCCGCACCATGCTATCGCCAACTTCCCAAGACCAGGTCGGTGTGAGCCAACGCACGAGACGTGGCGGTCGCCGTCGCTTCGCGGCCACGCCTGGTCGCCTGCCCTCGCCGCGAGGCTGCGGCCCCCAATGTTGTACACTTGGAAGGAATGTCGGCGTGGTTGCGGACCAGGTCGCCGAGCCGCCTGGCGCCGCCAGCGACGGGGCTGACGCTGTATGTCCATTATGTGTTTTTAGTTTCCTGTGTAACCAGCCGTGGCCCATGGCTGTAATTTGGTTTAAACCCGCATGCGGCGGGGCGGTTTGGAGGCAAGTTTGCAGCGGGCTGGTGCGGGTAGGGTGCTAGAGAGTATTAGTGCGGTGGGTTGGCGTGGGCGTGTGATAATTTCCTTGATGGACTGGGTTGGATTCAATGCGGATTTCTCCCCATTCTTAGTGTGATCTTCTTGTATGTCATATTAAATCAAGTTTTATCGATGTGACCATGTCGTCCATCTCCTCGAAGATAGGCTAGGGAGATGTCAACCACCTCTAATCGAGCATAGAGACGTAAAACTTAAATCTCTGAATCTTTTCGACTAGCTTCAGCAAAGGCTCCATCAGGATTGTGCTCATATCAACTTGTCAGACTTTAGTATGCATTTATATTTTATACATTCTTTATGGTGATCAGAAGGGTTATGGCATTACTCAAAACATTAGCAGTTTTCACACTTGTACTCGGAACATGTACTCGACGTTGATATGAGCACACTTGTACAATTGTACTCACATTTTAGTATGCATTAATTTAATTTTCACACTTGTACTCAATGTTGTGGTGATCAGAAGGCTTATTGTAATACTCAGAACATGCCTTCTTTGTTCTTATTTTCATTCTTTTAGCAATGAGTAGCAATGCAATGCAATGCACACCTCAGAATATTACAATATTAAAAATTGTACTTCATTTTGGAGTAGTAAATTCAGGCAGTTAATCAAAGAAAGAGTATCAAATGGCTTGTTTTCAATCAAAGGAACAAGGTTGAAATACAATTCATACTCTCTTGCACTTTCAACAGCTACTCCTACTAAATTGTTTCTTGCACTTTCTGCATCACCTGAATTGTGACCTTCTTCGGGTTCTTGTTCTTCTTCAGGTTAATCTTGACCTAGGTCTTCGCCTCCAGATTAATGAGTGCAACCAGACTCTCTTCTCGTTGACTTGCGTAGCTAGGGGTTAATTGACGACGAGTTGTCGGCGCTGCCGGAGAGCTAAGATCTGGCTCTCCTCATAGACGAGGAGTTTAGTTAGGTGTTGGGTGCGGTGACAGGGGTGGGGGGAGGCGGTGGGTGTGGCAATCAGCAGCACCTCCTCGAAGGTGCTGGGCATGGCGATGTACAACACGACCTCGAAGGTGTTGGGTGCGGCGACTCATGGATAGGGCGACATCTTTTCTGCATCACCATTTTAAATCACAATTTACCTATATTCATTGATATTTTCCATATTATGATGTAATTCTAATGTTTTTCCTCTTATTTGTTGTGATTTACAATTAATATGGGAAAACACCAGAAGTCTGGAAACATGAGTAAAAAACCAGAAGAGAAGGCCAATTTCCAGCGCTCAATAAATACAAAGAAAAATAAAAATAAATCTGACGGACAAGAAGAGGTAGGGAGCCAGAAGATGGGCTCACCTAGTGGCTCGCCTCCCGACACCCCCTCGCATATAACCTTTCCTTGACCTTAAACTTAGAGGAGAAACTTTGCATAATTTTCCGCCATCGTCTCCCGGGGGAAACGAGACAGAGATATAGAGCTCTCCGACAGGCAGATTCCTACCGGGGAAACTTCCCTCCTAGAGGGGGAAAGCAAAGCCATCTTCATCGTCATCACGTCGTGCATCAGCAGGACCATCATCTCCATCATTAGCATCGTATCACCACCGTCTCCACATAGTACCGTTATTCAATCTTTGAGCTATAGCTTGTGTTTAACGGTTAGAATACTTTTCGACGTTGATTACCTTTTGTAGTTAATGCTTAGAAGTTTTATGGGTGAAAGATTGTTATGTTCAGATTGTTAACCATATATTCATCTCCTCTTATCATGATCTGTATGATGTCCCATGGGTAGTTTGTTTAGTTCTTGAGGACATGAGAGAAGTCTTGTCACTAGTAATCACGAGAAATGTGAAATGTTTAATGTTTTGATACTTATGTTGTGGTGTTATTTCTCTAGTAGTGTCATGTAAACGTCGACAACATGACACACCTTGATGGGCCTAGAGAAATGCATTGTCTATTTAGTTTGTCTATGATGGGTTGCAGAAGTGACATAATGCCTAACCCTAGTTTCAAACTATTGTATGAGGGAATGTTTGAGCTCTAGAGTTTAATGCCATGGTTAGATTTATCGCAGTAACTATCTTCTATTTGTGGATGTTTGCGAAGAGAGTTTAATCATAAGTATGTTTCTAGTCCAACTCAGGGCAGTACATTAGCATAACATAGGTTCACTCACACAACAGTTATGAAAGCAATGAAAGTTAATCGTTCAATGTTGATGAAAGTAACTTCACAATATTCCCTCGTGTCCTCAGGAACATCTTAATCTCCATAAAAATCACAACATGATTGTACTTAGCTCAAATAAGGATTGGGCCACTTGTTGTTGCATTACTATTTTGCTTTTGTTCACTTGCTATTAAATTCCTTGTTGCTTTTAAAACTCCTACAAAAATTTATGGCATTGTTTTAAGTGAAACCTTGCTGAAATTCGTTGACCAATACCTTCTTCTTCTCGTTGGGTTTGACACTTTTACTTATCGAAAGGATTACGATAGATCCACTATACTTATGGGTCATCACGTGGATGGAGCTCGCCTAGAGCAGAGGGACGACGGCGGGAGCTCCCTGGCCTGGAGCATAGGCTGGCGGGCTGGAGCTCTCCCGAAGCAGAGGGACGGCGGTGGGAACTCCCCGGAGAGGAAACGGCGATCTGGGAGGGAGCTCGCCAGGTCGGGGAAGCGACACGGTTTGGGAGGGCCTGGAGCAGGGCAGCGCGATTTGGGAGGGCCTGGAGCAGGGCGAGGAGGATGGGATCACGAGATGGGAGGAGCTATTGCGAGGGGCCTGGAGCAATGGATCACACTTTGGTATGTGTGTTGGGGGGGGAGAGGGGGGCGGAAGGGGATTTGAACCGTGGAGGACTTAAGTATAAAATTGACACCAATTAAAAAAATTGAAGTCACTGCATCGGTGGCATGTTAACGGCAAACAGCCATGCCCTGGGCTATCTCTTGGAGACCTCATGTACAGAAGATCATCGTACATGCGAAGGGCGAGGACAAAAGGAATTCAACTCACTCGAACATGTTATCTTTCTGGCCTTGTGGTAGTCCCTCTTCCATCCCGGCCATCAAAACAAAACAGAGCGCACCTCCTCTGCTACCGGCACGTCGTGGGTGTTCACATCGGAGCAAAAATGCCACTGCGCTGAAAAAAGCATTGTGCGCTCCAAGTGGTGGCCTTGCAGGGATCACAACTGCAGACGACGATGATTTCTTTACCAGTACCAGTACAAGTTTACAACAAATGTTGGAAGTGGCAAAAGATACATTTTTCTGATGCTGGGCAGCTGTTAGTACAGATTCCTAGTTGGCTATATATAAGCTGCTGCTTCTGCTGCACAACATATAAGTAATAAGTTACAAGAATGATTCGCAGATGACTTGAGCCGGAGGCCGAAAACCAGTATCAGTTCTGAGGCGCGCTCTATGATCCTGTACTATCGTGGTGCGTCCCAAACATTATCCTATGTACCCTATAGTCTGGGACGAGATAGACCAAGAGATTTACTTTGATCTGGACTTCAGTTCATCGGGCCTTGGTTTTTCTGTCTTCTGAAACGATCCATGCAGCTGCAGAAGCAAAGAATTGCTCACAACAAAGATGGAGCTCAGGGCCATCAGTCCTCCTGCAAGACACGCACATTAACAAGACGGTGTCATTATTAAAGTATAAGGTCCACTAATACTACGAGATGAAATAAAACACCATGGAGATCCCGTCCACTAGATAAACATTACCTGAAAGAGACGGTGTCATGGCGAAATCAAATTGAGGTAGTAGTGCTCCAGCCGCAACGGGAATGGCTACTATGTTATATGCCACTGCCCAGGCCAAATTCTGGTGGACTTTTGCCATAGTTGCTTTAGACAGCGATAGGGCATCTACAACCTGTGCCAGACAATGTTCCCACTTATCAATGCATTGTGCCATTAGAATTAGTCTGGTAAAAATCAGATTGGACGGAATTATACCTGAGATAATCTGTTCCCTAACAATACAACTGAAGCTGCATCACATGCAGCATTCTCTTTTGAGTGAGTTCGCATAGCTATTCCAACATTAGCAGCTGCCAAAGACGGCGCATCATTTATTCCATCACCAACCTATGCAATAAGCAAGGGTTCACTGTCATTTGAAACTGATGCAGAAGAACACGGCATGTTTAATAAAAAAAGTTATAAATACAGCCTTATTAATGGCCAAACTGGAACTTCCATCATACTATCTGCAAATGATGGATTTTGTCATGCTTTAATTTTTTAGCTATGTGCTGAACTTGGATAATCTTTTTTTTTTAATCAGTGAAAATGATTTATTTATTTACCACAAGCATCTTTGGTAGCCCATAAAGAAGTGACCATTTGAAAGTATTATCAGTAGAACACGGTAATATTACCATCGCAACTCTACGCCCTTCCTCTTGCAAAGTTGATATAATGCCTGCCTTTTCTTGCGGGGAGAGGGATGACTTTCTGTTTTCACTCCTGATTCCAACAGTTTTCCCAATGCCTTCCACTGCTTCTTTCCTATCTCCTGATAATATGTATGTTGTAATTCCTTCCTGCTGAAGCCTGTTGATTAACCAGAATAGGAATGTCAGTTGCACAGGCTGCATATGCCTTTTACAAAAAAGAATTATAGATATATGACTGTAAGAGATGCAGCTCACATGACAACATAAAAATGGCATTTGCAACATCTGAGGTTCTAGCAGTACTATGGACCAGCATTAGAGAACAAATAAAATTTTAAGTTCCAAAGTTTGAAGAATGAGGCAATATTATGACTTTTGAACATCTTGTCAGTTAGGAAAAATATCGCAGGGACAGATACATTTACAATGCAAATGATATCTCCAGTAAATACCTGTCCACAGTTGACTTTGCGTCATCACGTAGAACATCTGAGATAGCAATAGCACCTATTATTCCTTCTCCTTCACGGCCAATATAAGCAATTGATTTTGACTGATTTGATGATGATGCCTCACTAGAAGACACAAACACTAGGCGATTACTGAGATCTCTCAGTTCAGCTGGCGATGCCTTGGTTTCGAAGCGATTATGGACCCAGTCTAAAGTACCTACTGCAACCAAACGCCCATCTACTTCAGCCAAACAGCCAAAACCAGGCTCTGTAAGCTGCCCACTTGTAGTTGGAATATCCACTTTGAGCAGTTCAGCCTCCTTCATTATAGCATTTGCAATAGGATGCAAAGCTGTGTTCTCCACTGCAGCAGCAAGACGAAGAATCTCCATCTCCCCATATGCCAAGGAAGCAATTGAAGTAACAACTGGTTTTCCTTTCGTCAGCGTTCCTGTCTAAGATCGTATCGACGCTAGTTGTAATACAGATGCATAAATTTGCTTGGAAAACAATAATAAATGAAGTTATATACCTTATCAAGAACAATTGCATCTATCCCAGCCAAACGCTCCAAAACATCACCTCCTCTAATAAGTAGCCCTCTCTTAGCACCTAGTTTAAGATAAAAATTAGTCACAGGGTGTTATAAGCTCATAAGGACATACAATTAAATAAGAGTTGCTACAAACAAGTACTGGAAATGGTTGACACAATTTTTAAAAAATATGGATGTATCTACACACTAAAATACGTCTAGATACATCCGTATTAAGACAAATCCGTGTCAATCATTTCCGATTGGAGGGAGTACTGAATAGAGGGATACTGAATTAATGATATTTATGAAAATAAACTATAATCGTATTTATGCGGTACAAAAATAATACGACATATTGTCCCATCAAACATTGAGACCAAATGGATACAAACATGTGGACAAAGAAGTTACCCAGGGAAGTTCCTATTAAGATAGCAGTAGGCGTAGCTAACCCAAGCGCACATGGACATGAAACAACCTGCAGGGTGTAAATTATTAGACTCTAACAAATAAGCAAAGATGCAGTTCTTGAGACTGAGCTATGTAACAGCTGTTGGGCGGTCAACCACACCTCCAAACTGGATTGATAATATTGAGATTTCAGGATGTTTTGCTTGTGCAGTGAGCCAAAATAAGTTTTAAGAATGTTTCAGTGAGTTACCTACGGTAGTCTGGTTATGCAAATTTGTCCCAGGTGTCCAAAAGTAAATTTCAATCCATTACTTTGGAAGGCTTAGCTTAGGAAAACTGTAGCAGGATTACTTACTAGCACATCCACTGCAAGCTTCAAGCTCAAAAGCAACGAGTCCCCATCAGGGCCAGAAATATCATTTAGAAGAACCTCTGGAAATATGTGTGTGCCCAAGTAGTACCTTAGGATGCAGAGAAAAAGGTTAGAAAAACATCATTATATAGCTTCTGCGATGTTTGTATACTTTTCTACGAGAAAAAAAATAAAAGGAGAAAATGGACCAGACCAGAAAGTGAAAGTCGCCGCAGACAACGTCATAACAGTATACACAAATGGCCCTGCTATTGAGTCTGCAAGCCGTTGAACAGGGGCTTCACGAGCTTGTGCATCCTCAACCTGCACAGGGACAGTATGAATATAGTTACAAGAAAATTCCCTTTTACTAAAATAAAAATAAATAGTTCTGTGCATGTGTACCAACCATACGGACTATCTTGGCAATTGTTGACGATGGTCCAGTAGTTGTAGCTTTGATCTTTAGAGGCCCATCCTTTAAGATAGTCAAAACAACGGATTGTTAGATCAATTTAGCAATCAAGTTCGAATGAAGAGAGAGAGATTAAATGAGTGAAAAACACATTATAATGATTTCACTGAAGTATGTCTACTTAAAAAGACACTGAAAATTAATCAGTACATAAGAAATTAAGTGAAGAGCTTATTAAAACTCAATTAAAATTCTTGATCAAATTTGTCACTTACTATGGATGGGAACATACATATGACACAGAGGTCAGCATTAAGTAATTAAATCACAACCGATTGGCACCATGCAGTGGAAACGAGACAAAATAAAATATAATTATCAGGCTTTCTGGCAGAAAGCTATTATGTACATACCCAATTCACAGTTCCAGAAAATACAGGACGCCCTATTTCCTTGGCTACTGGCAAGGATTCTCCAGTAAGCATTGATTCGTCAACAAAACTTGATCCCGCAATGACATTTCCCTGCAAGAATAAGCGTCAATGGTCCATAGAACTGTCACCTAATTCTATTCAAGCAACAGAACATGACGAGTGTGTATATTTACAACCACTAGTACCTCCCAAGTAAAGGATTAGGACATCCTTCAAAGATTTTAACTCGTCTTATAGGATATAATTTATAAAAAACGTTTGACGACATTTTAGCTCAAAACAATTAGGTAGAAAAAACATACAAATTAAAGTATGTGAAAGCAAGAAGTGAGAAATAACTGGAGATGGCAAACTTTTACTAATAAAAGTATGTGTCTTAGAAGAACTAATAATAGAAAAGGAAAATAGAGTCGCCTTTGAATGATCTTTAGTACCACGGCAAAATTAATAACCATACAGGGACTCATCAAATTTAGAGTTTGTAGTAGTCAAATAAATAATTATATGACTGCATTGTACGATAAAACAAAACCATGGTCTGACTTCTTACATCCACAGGAATAGTTTCTCCTGGAAGAACCAATATCGAGTCTCCAACACGGACATCATCGACAGGAACTTCAACTGTGATTGCATCCGAATTCAAAATGCCATATGAAGAAGGGTCATCACTTGAGGATGTAACAATTAACCTCGATTGAGGAGATAAGAGTGACTGCCATAACATTAAACATAATTAGCTGCCAATATATCGGTCATATTGGCGAATAAGACATAGATTGTTAGATATAGTACTTGCCTACGCATCAATATTTTTCAATATTTTATACAGATTCATCAAGTTACCAACTTCGTATTTTCTATTTCTAACACATTTCCATAAATGCTTAGATATGTACTTACAATGAGCTCATTCATATCGCTAGATGCCTTAAGCCTAGCACTTTCCTCAAGAGATCGTCCAAGAAGTACAAACCCGAGAAGCATGACCTGCATGCTACAAAACGAATTCCTTCAACAAATTTTCTTGTGAAAAACATAATTGAATTGTTATTTGATCAGCAAGCAAATCAATGGAAGTAAAGTGGGAGAAAAAAATATGGTTCCTAAGCTGAACTGATTTACGATATATTGAATGCCTTGTCAATAGTTCAGTCCAACAATGGGATGTTGAGAGTTGACACTTATTTTGTCAAGCGTATACAGATACGAAAGCAACGGCTCCAAGTTTATAAAAGTTCAAACACAATTGCAATTTTCGTGCATCTAAGATTGCTCACTGGTTCATCAAAAAAAGTTGAATTCCACCCCAATTCAGGGTTCAGCAAGGACACCTTCATATGAGAAAATATGTTTTAGTATCTCGGTGAATCTGAACAGAGAAAACGGCCACTATAATTTCACTTACTGCACTAATAGCAAATGCAGCTGCGGACCCGAATCCTACAAGAGAATTCATGTTGGGGGAGCCTTGCTTGAACGCTCTAAGACCATCAAAGAGTATATCTGGAATTACACTGTACACGTTGTGAGAAAGGATAATAAAAATCTGAAAAGCACAGTGCACTACCATCCTGAAAATGACCCAGTTTCAATAAATACAGTTTTCTTTGTACTAGAATAAACAATGGTTCTGATTCGGTGTCATTATTCTGTTGTTTCCTAGGAGGTGTCCCTTCTTAGAAGGAATTAAAGAAATGTCTCTTTAAAACCCACAATACCAAGCAAAAGATCGTGAATCGAAACCGGATACTATACTAAGGAGGAGGAAGAGTTATCGGCATCTTGTGTCAGACAACCTACCTGGTGCTATTAAGTTCTCTGTCATTTCTAGAATCTGATTAGAGATGTGGTAATGACTCTACCAGTCACTCTCTGATACGAGCACCAAGAAACGATGTGGAAGTGGAAGCATAAACTAGTAATTTAGTAAACAAGATGTACACGAATGCGCAGGATTTTAAACATGTCACCGGGGCAAATATACCTCTTCCAGGCCCAAACAATGCCACCACAGCAATGCCACATTTCACATAGGAGTTGTGCAACAAATCCAAAAATGTTCCTGCATCATGCACACGGCAGTCAGGTAAGAATTCAGTTGCATGAGCATCAGTGACAACTTGAGATCACGCTCTCGTGTCAAATCTTGTGGTCTCAACTCACCGTGGCCGATGTGGATGCCGATCGAGTGGAGGAGATGAGACGCATGCGAGCCGCAGCAGAGCGCGACGAGCGTCCACGCGAAGGCGACGCGCCCTCGGCTCCGCGTGAGGAGCTCCGACTTCCGGGCGGCCATCTCCTTCCACTTGCGAGCGCTCTCCGTTGCCCCCGCGGCCGCGCCCCCTCGCCGCGCCGTCGACGGGAACCCGCACTCCGTCAGCCTCGCCGCCAGCGCCTCCCCAGCACTAGGCGCGGGCGACCGAAGCCGTACGGCCGCCGACTCGGCGAGGAGGTTGACCGCCACGTTCTCCACCCTTGCGTCCGCGGCGAGGATGGACCGCACCCGCGCCGCGCAGCCGCCGCACATCATGCCGCTGACGTCGAGCAGCACGGTGGCGCTGGCTCCCTCTTCCGCCACGGGGACCGCATCGACGGCGCTCGAGGCGGAGGGGTCGGCCGTGGCGCGGGGCGTGCGCGTGGCCGCTGGTAGCTCGCGGGGTATGAGGTAGAGACGTTGCTGGGGGGCGGGAGGCGAGCGGCGGGTGTGCGGCAGACGGAGGCGCTGGGGGAGGAGAGGATTGGCATTGGGAATTGGGGAGCGGACGTGGAGGAGGGAGCAGACGCCGGCGGTGACGGAGGCCATGGAGGCGATCCTGAGGCCAGAGGCCGCGCCGGGACGAGAGCCAGCCGCTTAGGGTTTTGCGCCGTGGAGGGAGGAGGAGGCGGCCATGGAACGCGCCCGAGCAGAAGACTGGTAGGTGCGGCGATGGTGCCTGGTGGTGGTGGAAATGGAGGGGAACGGAGGAGTGGCCGTGGTGAAGTGCTCGTCGGGATTTTAGCTTGAACAGGGATGGTGACATGACATGGACTTCTCGGAGGTGATCAGTAATCACCCATCCAGTCATCCATCCTGGATGGATTTGGATTTTCTGGACGGCGATCCATGGGGAGCGTTTGGAAGCTTTCGCTGTGGAAAACGTGGTGGGCGTCGTCCTTGGGAGACATGGCGGACTCGTGCCACACGAGAGCATTGGCCATTATTTCGATCTGCTATATCGGTTCGTCATGGTCACAAGCATTTATAGTAAAAAAAAATATGGTCACAAGCATTCTCACTGGATGTGTCGGGGTTTGACAGATTGACAGTGCTATCATCTTTGTCTTCTCCAAATCATGTAGGGTCTAACTTCAAAAGAAGTATGTTTTCTACACAATATCTGATCTTTTAGCATTCTAAGTTTGTACTATATTTTTTAATATAGATATTGTGTTCTATTCCCTTCCTTCCATAATTATTGTCGTGATTTTAGTTAAAATGAAACTAAAATCACGACCACAATTATGGAACGGAGATGGTATATTGTACCAGATTTCATCTCGTAGTCACACACTTCTTGATTAAACTTTAGTCAGAATATTATTTTATGGCGATTCTCTAGGTCGGCCGGGTGGAGGGAGGTTTCGATGGCCCCTCTAATGTAATCGAGATCTTAGCAATCCTTACATCGCATCATATCACCACCCACACGACAACTTTTTATGCTATTGCAATATTTGTGTGTCACATTTCATTCTTGGTGGGTCAAAACGTACAAAAAGTATCACAACATTTTTTAAACACTGATGTATAATATGAAGATAGGTTGTCATGCGTTTTTCTTTCTTTTTGGTAATAATTTGGTTTTGTGCATCCTCAATGTCACTTCGACGTGGTGTTGTTGCAGAGGTCGAGTATTATACGGATCATCTTGAGGTTTTAATGGGAGATCAACGTTTTCGGCACCTCAAGAAAACATTTCTAGTACTGAAGCAACATTTGCCGATGCTTAGATTCGTCGCAGCATTTTGCTTTTTTATTCGTAGCAAAACATACACAAGTTTGAAGCATATGAAAAACACCCATGCATCACCGAAAATCTACAAAATGATAATCTTGTACCGGAGCACAACTAATGGGTTGCACAACACTTGTAATAGTTTTGGGTTGCACACAAAATGCACATGCATTTGGTATACATAAATCAAACTAACAGTTGGCAACCAGATGAACAAAAAAAACCTTGAGTTCAAGGTGCATCCCATGTTGTGCACCGAGAGACACTAGTCAGAGCAACCGAAGGTGAGGAGAGAGATGGCATCCACCGTTTAACAAAGACTTAAAAGCCGGGAAAGCATCATTACTATGTTCGAGGGATCAATGCTATGGACCGAAACACACATCCTTGGAGATCGCCAAGTTAAGCTTGTGGGAGATGCAAGAAGGCCTAATCTACAGCCAACTGTAAAACCATTCACAATAATCAAATAGTACAACATTGTCTCAATTTTTTTGCGATGGAGATTGTCTCAATTAATAGAAATATACGTTGAGTTTTCAACACATGACTTCGAGGAGAGAATTGAGTGAGAGCCGATGGAAGAGGTGCACGGATCTTAGCAAGGTCAAGAAAGTGGCCGGGAGGAAACAACGTGTTATACAGTAATATTTTTTCGAGATTGCAAATGTAGTATATTTTGAGTATTATAAAAAAAAATCTAGCAAATTGCTTATGTTCCTTTTGAGAATTTCTCCAAATTGCTTAATAGTACAAGGGCTAAAACCTAAGAAATCCCTAATATCCTCGTGTCTCGAACGTTATCTCTAACCTCTCGGCTCGTCTGCCATCCACGTCTCCCCGGCGTCTCCGCTCCAACTCATCCAATGGCCTCGCCGCACGCCGACCCCGCACCGGCGCCGCCCCTCCTGCTCGCCATACGCCACATCCCCTTTGCCGGAGCACATCGTCCACGCGCGTTTCCGTCCCCGGACCTCGCCGCACTCGCACGCAGCCTCGACGAACTCGCGGCGGCGGCGGCCGCCCACCCGCTCCTGAAGCCGCTCTTCGACTTCCACCACCACCTCTCCACCTTCTCTCAGGTACGCAGACATCCGCTCCCTCGTCGAGCCCGACCAAAACCGCACGAGGATGGTCTAACGCCGTAGACCCACCCGATGTGTGAATGAGCAGAGCAGGAGGCAGAGGATGGTGGCGATGCGGCAGGCGGCGTGCCCGCTGGCCGGCAACGGCGAGGGCTGCTTCGCGGCGGTGCTGGGCGGCTCCGTGGCCGGGATGGTGGTGTCCAACGGCGTCAACAGCTTCCTCAGCCTCTACAACACCGTGCTCGTCATCAGGCTCGTGCTCACCTGGTTCCCCAACACGCCGCCGGCCATCGTCTCGCCCCTCAGGTACACACACGCACTGCAGAACACATTGTCCCGGTAGCAGTACAATCATGCATCAGACCCTAAGGCCAACCAAAAGCAACAAGAGGACATCACATTCCTAGGCATTTTCAGTTGCGTCAGATGGATGATTCAGAACACAAACGAATTTAATTTGGTTATTGCCACTTAGTGCTAAGCTATCACGATCCTTCACTTAGTTAAAGCCAAGACGCAAGAGGCAAGATTGCAAAAGCAGAAAAGCTTTTCTCTTGGCTCGTCTCTGCCGATGAAGGAAAGGCTTTAGCCTGACGAAACGCTCGCTGACATTACTTGCTTTGATGAGTTGATCACTTTGGTGACTTCTGAATGAAAATGTTGCTTGTGGCGTGCAGCACGGTATGTGACCCGTACCTGAACCTGTTCCGGGGCATCATCCCGCCGCTCGGTGGCCTGGACCTGTCCCCCATCCTGGCGTTCCTGGTACTCAACGCCCTCACCGGTGCCGGCGCCGCGCTCCCGGCCGAGCTTCCCGGACAAAACGCTGCAGCTGACGAACTCACTGCAAACCAGAGGAAGTGGATGCGGAGATTCCGCTCGGCGAAATCCAAAGAGGCAGATGATGCTCGCTAGACTTCCTGCATTTTTTCTTCAATCATTCGGCATGTGAAAAATCCACTGAGGCCCGTTTTCGTTTCTGAATATATGTAGAGGAACCAAACTGCTTGACTGTAATGACATGTTTTGGTCTTTGTGATAATTCTCACTTTCTCTATTGCTTGTGGAAATGAAAGAAAATCCAGTTCTGTGTCCACATACCAGGGAAACTAAACGTTAATAACACATGACATGTCAGAATTAGATGCTTATTCGCTGCTGTACTTGTTACTGCATCCTGAATGGATCCAACACAAACAAGTAACCGCAACCACTTCCCTTTTTAAGGGTAAAGTTGTTTTATTGACTGAAGCATATAATTTTACAACCTATAATGTACCTCTAGCAACAAGACTGGACAAATTCGAGCACAGTCGCATGTATGACGAAATTCCTGCAACTTTGCATGGGAATATTCAAGCTCTCTGATGCTCTATGATACTCCAGAATCAGGATAGATCTGAACCATAGGAACTATTGATCATGCTGGTTTGGGGATTTTTCAGAGGCGAGCAAGAAGTCCAAGACGACCTCGTTGAAACGATTCGGATCCTCCATCTGCGGCACATGCCCGGTTTCCTTGAAGATTTCCAATCGGACATTCTCTCCTAAGCACCTACAACCATCATGAGAGCAATAGTATAAAGCAATTAAGCAAGGGTTATGCTGTAATTTGCAAAAATGCATTTAGTGTGTGTCAATTTGACAGTAGACATGGTAAGCAATGGAGTAGGACCGATCATTCAAGTCACGGCCCGTCCTTGCACTGGGATGGCCGTGAACTGCAGCGTATTGTTGTGAATTACCTCTTGACAGCAAAAGCCTTGTCCAAAGGGAATATCTGGTCATGGTCTCCCCAGATTAGCAAAACATCCTGCCGTCAACAAGATCAAATACATAGTTAACAGAAGTTTTCTTGATGCTACAAAGATCTTTCACATCCTGCTGTCAACAACATCATATACAGAGTCAATAGAGGTTTTGTTGATGCTACAAAGATCTTTCAGAAACAGAATACAGTGTGGCTGAGTATAATTTGGCTCTCCATTTTGGTCAGAATTTTACTTTTACCTGCTCCAAGGGTGTAACTTGAAACTGGTCTGTGCCTACAGTTATGGCCTTCATAAGCTCGATCTTCTCTTCCCTCTTATCCGTGAAAAGTTTCTGTAAATCGACAAGATCACTGCTCAGTACTGACATGAGTTGATCATCGATCAATTAGAGTAGATGGAGCAATGGACTGGTCACCTGCACGGTCTCCGCGATCACGAAGTCTGGAAGCATGGCGGTGAGCTGCCTCCGGTAGAACGTGAGCTCCATGAGCCGCCGCGCGGTGCGCGCGTCCAGCGGCATGAACAGGTCAGCCGTGGTCGCCCACTCGCCGCCGGCGCGCTCGAGGAGCGCCCTGTCGTCCTCGACCGTCTTGAGCAGTCGGAGTTGGATATCACCACGGGTCCCACCCTGCCATGCCCCGCCGCGCGCGCCAAGGAGTACGCCACGAAACCGCCGTAGCTCGTGCCGGCCACGGCGACCCGCGCCGAACTCGCCAGTCCGGGGAGCGCGTCGAGCAGCGCGGCCAGCGCGGCTGCCTGCCCCGACTCGGAGGGCGGCGGAGAGGAAGGGCACGGGGAGGAGCCCCCGAAGCAGAGGAGATCCGGGACGACGATGTGGAAGCGGCGGGAGAAGGGGCCGACCTGGCGGCGCCACTGCCAGGTGGCCATGGGGCCGAAGCCGTGGATGAGGAGGAGCGGCGGGAGGCGGGGCTCCCCCGGCGGCGCCCAGTAGTGGATCGTTTGAGTCCCACCGCCTTCGCAGGGAGGGCGACGGTCTGGGGGCAGAGGCCGGCGGCGAGGAAGGCGCGGCGCGAGAGATACTCCATCACCGGGAGGAAGCTGATGCCCATGGCGGCGAAGTGAAGTGAGACGGACCAACTCGGCGGGTGGGCAGTGGGTACACGAAGTATAGAGCAGTTCGCCGCTTACCGGAGAACTGACACGTCAAAGCAAACGCTGCCAGCTCTCGCTTACGTACGAGTACGTGTGCGGCCGGCTATCGCGCGCGCTAGAGTCACAAGGCTAAAATGGGAAAACAATGTCGTGTTTGTATTTTCCGAAACATAGACAATGGCTTGCCTAAATTCAATGCAGCTCCCGAACTTCTTTGAGAGAAAATTTCGAAACAAATAAAAAACATTTCAAAAAATTCTGAAAAAAATCAGGGACAAACATAGAGTTCAACATAGAACTAGTGGAAAAAAATCACGTGTAAAGTTTCTTAAAGAATTAACTTTTGTGCCCGGTGCGAAAAACTAAAACTAGTGGCCAACATAAAATTTTAAAATGTCTTTCTGAAGCACTGATTTTGTGTTTATTGCACAGAACACAAAATATGTCCTTTCTTTATGAAAGTTTGCACGTATGTAGAACACTTGGATATGTTTCTCTCAGTATTTTTCAGAATTTGTAGAAGTGTTCTTATATTTTTCTCGAATGTTGTACTCAGACGGGAGCATATGAGTTCGGAAGCCAAAACTGCTCTCCCATCGCTGTGCAAATTTCTACTAATTAAGGATAACTGTTTTTCCTTAAAAAAGAATAGTTGTTTCAAGTAAAAACATTTTTTATTAAAATAATATACAATGCACTAACTAAGAAGAGTTTGACTAGGCAAATAAAAATATTACAAACGGAATTACTCTCCGCCCTCATAATATGCCCTTAAGTGTTTAGCACCCACCAATTTTGAAAGAGCCATTTTTGCCTTGATATCTTTCTTAGAAATAGTTATGGTGGTTCTTTAGGCCGACTGACCACTTCCTAATTTACCTTGCACTTCCAACCGTAAACGTTGTCCGACCCTGCCCGAGTAAGAATGTTGCAATGTTGCGGAGGGCTTTAGGGGACATTGAGGGGTGTGAGATTATAGTGACAACCGATTTGATGACAGCATGCAACAGTTTCCAATGCCGTACCAGGTGACAACCTTCGATTTTGTTCTCTAAGGGTCTCTTTGGTTTAAAGAATTTCCAAAATAATTGTATAGAATTTCCATAAGTTTTTTTTCCTATAGAGATCATTTGGTTCAAAAGAATGAAGTCTTCAAAAATTATGGATTATTTTTTGCACTATAATTTTATATGATTTCTAGCTAAATGTGAGATCTCTAAAAAAAATCTATGTGTTTATAACAATTTTGACATGTACACAATCGCTATTAGCAATTTTCTGTGTTTTCTCTTTGGTGCAACCAAAAATACCATTTTCTTTCAAAATGGGGGTGCCACAGCATCTGCATCGAAGTGATGCGTACGTCCATTTATTGCATTTATTCAGCAAAGACTGGCAAAAAGGTTTACAACGATTATACAAACCGAAACCGACAAAATCGGTGACACGCTCCACCAACTAGCACAATGATAGAGAAACTACGGAGCCTTGTGCACTGGTGACAACCATCGCTAGCTCACCGGTGAGATCTAGAGAGAGCTCCTCATGCACATGCTCTGAAAGTCACCTCCGCCATCTTCCCCTGACCCATCTTTAGGGCATATATCGATGCGAAGACCCTCACAGGCTAGCCATTAGCACCACCACAGTGTCAGACAACACACCGCCCTTGCGCGCGTTCATTGACGCACGCGCCTTCGCCGCCGAGACACCATAGCGCCAAGCCGTCGAGTCGCCGACACAGCAAGACGACGCCGCTCAACCTAGCTTGGGTATCACGTGAATACTGGGAAGACCAACACCGTCGCCATGACCGACTCCCCTGACAATGAAGCTCCAAACAATGCCCCAAGAGGGAAACACGACCACGACTACCGCCATCATCCGATCCGGGGCACCCGGATTTCTCCCTGAGCGTTTATGGCAGGGATACAAGAACTGCATCGACGACACCTCCAGCAAGGTAGCAGCGCCCCCGGAAGGCGCCCTCGTCGGCCCAGACTGCATCTGAGCATAGCTTTCACCGACCATCTTGTCATCCCAAACCATGTCGACCGATTCGCGGATCTTGGCTAGCAACACAGCAGGCCCAGCCAGCTGAGCACGCCCATCCCTCGATGTCGCAGCCACCGGAAAACCGGCCACAACCTTCCGGGGTCGTTGCCCCGGAATCCGAACTGTCGTGCACGCAATGAACGTTCAGGGCCATCTTCGCGCTTTGACTGTAGGTCTACCGTCGCAAGAACAGACCAGGAGACGAGATCCCGCCACCCGCCATCCATCGGGAGGAGCTTTGCTCGCTGGCTTCCTCCGGCGGCGGCGCGGAGATGGGGTGGAGGAGGGGTGGGAGCGGCGGCGGTTAAGGTTTCACCCGAGCCACCCCTGGGAGCGATGTGAGTGGCCTGACAGGAGGTAGTAGCCTAGAGAGATCCATTATTTCAATATTCGATTCATGTAGCATTATTAGTGTCAGTGACATTCTATTCCCGCGATATTCCTATTTCTATTTTTTAGAAAAAATCTTGCGAACTAAATGGGTCAAAGTGTTGAAAATCCACCCTTTTCTGCGTAACTGATAAAGAAAGTCCTAGAGGGGAAATTAGATCGCTTAGCCGGCATGCTCTGTAGGGTGTACCACAGATGAGTTCCACCTCAACAAACTGGGACCAGCAAGCTTATTTTGTAAGTTTGTACCTGGACCCAGATCCTTCCATCAATTGTTATATTTTGGGCCCATTTTGGGCAGCCCAATAAAATTCCTGAAAATCTCAAATTGGCCCATGTGCATGGCAGAATTTTGGAGGTGCAAAGTGGTGCTAAAGTTTAGTCCCACATTGCTAGTTGGAGGAGACAAACACCACCTTATATAGTGGAGTGTTGTACCACTTGGTAAGCTTGTGAGAACAAGAAGGCTCTCTCGTGCGCACTCCTCCTCCTCCGCCGCCGCCGCCGTCCGTCCGTCCGTCTCGTCACGACACGCCGCGGGTTGCGGGAATGAGCCGATGCCTATATTTTTGCTGTTCAGGAAAATCGAGTCGCTAGCGTACGCGTACAGCTTAGCCAGTTCGGTCGCTCCCGGATCGTGGGCTGCTGCACCGACTCGAACGTGTGCGACGTGGCCGGCCCACGTTGTACCCGTTAGGGTTTCCCGAACCGCACTATATATTGCCGTGCACTGCGTGCGCCGTCACACAACCGAACCAATCTAGGTTTTGCCAATCTCGTGCCTTGCGCCGCCACCGTAGTCTACTCCATCCCGTGCGCCGGCGTGCACCGGCGAACGGGACAGCAGGTCTCCGGAACCACTTGTCCTTGTGATCCTGTACGGGAGGGCGAATAAGGTTTTTGGGAAGCGCTCCGCGCGACTGCTTTCAAGTTCTTCATCACGGCTCGACTTCCTGGACGATCTCCGGGTCCGCGGGCGACTCGTCTCCAACGTCGTCTTCTTCGAGCTGCTACCGTCGCGCTCAAGCTGCTGCCGTCGCTGCTCCAACGACTACTTCATCTACTACCGTTCGGTACGTGTGTCACGTTCCGATCTGCTGTTTTATGGCTGTGTTAGTAGATGTTTGCTGCTGTTCATGTTAATTAATACGTCTAGTATTTTCGAGATTAACATGTTAGTAGCTGTTGCGATCATGTTTATATTCTGGAATTAATCATGGAAATTATGCCTAATAATCCAACAATCCAAAAACCTTATATTTGTTATAGGCAATTTCCTGAGTTAAACATGGGACATCTATCTGATGCGCTGAGGCCGGACAAGTTTACCGGTGTGGACTTTAAGAGATGGCAGTACAAGACCACACTGTGGTTGCGATCTCTGAAAGTGTTCGAGGCTAGTGAGGGTTTACCTGAAGGAACTATATCTGACGAGGATCAGAACAAGTTCAAGGAAACCAATACTGCCTTTGTGGGACTCGTTCTGAGTGCTCTTAGCAACAAGCTGTTTGATGTGTACATGCACATTACAGATGCCAAAGAGCTCTGGGAGGCACTGAACGCTAAGTTCGGTGTAGCAGATGCTGGCAGTGAACTGTACATCATGGAGAGCTTCCATGACTTCAGGATGGCTAACAACCGTTCTGTAGTCGAACAGGCTCATGAGATACAGTGCATTGCTAAGGAGCTTGAGCACGCTAAGTGTGCCTTACCTGACAAGTTTGTGGCTGGATGCATTATTGCAAAGTTGCCCTCTTCATGGAGGAACTTCGCCACAACTCTCAAACACAAGAGACAGGAGATATCGGTTGAAAACCTGATAGCGTCTCTTGATGTTGAGGAGAAGGCTCGGGCTAAGGACACTGCTGAGAGAGGTGGTGAAGGTCAGTCTAGCGCCAACATGGTGCAGAAGAACTTTCACCATGGCAAGAGCAAGGCAAAGAGCAAGCCTTCCTTCAACATGCCTACCAAGACTACTTCTTTCAAGAAGAAGAAGAAGATGCTGAACAAATCTGAGCTAAAGTGCTACACTTGTGGAGAGCCCGGACACTTCTCTGTGGACTGCCCAGATCGTGCAGACAAGAAAGGGAAGAAGCATGTCAACGTCGTGACCGCTAGCAATGCTGATGGGTACGGTAATTTACCGATTGTGCTTTCAGTATTTCAATCTCCATGTTGGTGGATTGATACGGGTGCTAATGTTCATGTATGTGCTGACATCTCTATGTTCACTTCTTATCAGGTCGCAGATTCAAGCGTCTTAATGGGGAATGGATCACATGCTTCTGTTCGTGGTGTTGGCACGGTAGATCTGAAGTTTACTTCGGGAAGATCGTGCAGCTGAGGAACGTGCAGCATGTCCCTACTATGAACAAGAATCTTGTTAGCGGCTCCCTTCTATGCAGAGATGGGTTTAAATTAGTCTTGGAGTCCAATAAAGTAGTTGTGTCAAAGTTTGGACAATTTATTGGTAAAGGGTATGAGTGCGGAGGCTTGTTCCGCTTTTCATTATCGGATTTTTGTAATAAGTCAGTAAACCATATTTGTGGCAGTGTGGATTCGGATGCTAATGTTTGGCACTCTCGTTTATGTCATGTTAATTTTGGTTTAATGAGTAGACTTTCCAGTTTGAGTTTAATTCCTACTTTCACCATTGCCAAAGGTTCTAAGTGCCATAGCTGTGTGCAATCTAAGCAACCTCGAAAGCCTCACAAGGCAGCCGAGGAGAGAAACTTGGCACCTCTAGAACTCGTACATTCGGATCTATGTGAGATGAATGGCGTGTTGACAAAAGGTGATAAGAGATATTTCATGACTTTAATCGATGATGCTACTAGGTTCTGTTATGTATATTTGTTGCACACTAAAGATGAAGCTTTAGACTACTTTAAAATTATAAAGCTGAAGTAGAAAATCAATTAGAGAGAAAGATCAAACGTCTTAGGTCAGATCGTGGTGGCGAGTATTTCTCCAACGTATTTGATGAATTCTGTGAGGAACATGGTATTATTCATGAGAGGACGCCTCCCTATTCGCCCCAATCAAACGGGGTTGCCGAGAGGAAAAACCGCACGCTGACCGACTTGGTGAACGCCATGTTGGACACTGCTGGTTTATCTAAGGCATGGTGGGGGGAGGCTTTGTTGACTTCGTGTCATGTCCTGAATAGAGTTCCTAACAAGGATAAAGAGAAGACACCTTACGAGGAGTGGTCTGGGAGAAAACCATCACTTTCTTATTTTCGTACTTGGGGATGTTTGGCGAAAGTCAATGTTCCAATTCCTAAGAAACGAAAACTTGGACCGAAGACAGTGGATTGTGTCTTTCTAGGTTATGCTCAGCGGAGCATTTGCTATAGATTTTTAGTGGTTAAATCTGAGATACCTGATATGCATGTTGATACTATTTTGGAATCTCGTGATGCAACATTTTTTGAGAACACGTTTCCTATGAAGGATATGCATAGCATTGCTAGAATTTCTTCTGAGATATTTGCTGAACCTAGTACATCTGTTGATCATTCTGAACAACCACTTGTTGAGGAAGTCCTTGAGAAGGATGACAATGAATCAGCTCCCAAGAGGAGCAAGAGACAGAGGACTGAAAAATCCTTTGGTGATGATTTCATTGTGTACCTTGTGGACAATACTCCCACGTCCATTGCAGAGGCATTTGCATCTCCTGATGCTGATGACTGGAAAGAAGCTGTCCATAATGAGATGGACTCGATTCTTTCTAATGGAACTTGGGAATTATCTGAACGACCCTACGGCTGCAAACCTGTGGGTTGTAAGTGGGTGTTCAAGAAGAAGCTAAGGCCTGATGGTACTATTGAGAAGTACAAGGCACGGCTTGTAGCCAAGGGCTACACCCAGCGCGAAGGCGAAGATTACTTTGACACCTATTCACCTGTTGCTAGACTCACCACCATTCGAGTACTACTTTCCCTGGCTGCCTCCTATGGTCTTATCGTTCATCAAATGGACGTAAAGACAGCTTTCCTTAACGGAGAGTTGGAAGAGGAAATCTATATGGATCAGCCTGATGGGTTTGTAGTAAAAGGTGAAGAGAGAAAGGTGTGCAAATTGTTAAAATCTTTGTATGGGCTGAAGCAAGCACCTAAGCAATGGCATGAGAAGTTTGACAGAACTTTAACTTCTGCAGGCTTTGCCATTAATGAGGCTGATAGGTGTGTATATTATCGCCATGGTGGGGGCGATAGTGTTATATTATGCTTGTATGTTGATGACATACTGATTTTCGGTACAAGCATGATAGTGATAAATGAGGTCAAGTCTTTCTGTCAAAGAGCTTTGATATGAAAGATCTGGGACAAGCTGATGTGATCCTGAACATTAAGCTGATTAGGGATGAGAGTGGGATTACGTTAACGCAATCACACTATGTTGAGAAGGTCTTGAGCCGCTTTGGTTATATAGACAGCAAGCCTTCTCCAACACCCTATGATCCCAGTGTGACACTCAGAAAGAACAAAAAGGAAACGAGAGATCAATTAAGATATTCTCAAGTGATCGGTTCACTCATGTACCTTGCGAGCGCGACGAGACCTGATATCTCTTTTGCTGTGAGCAAGTTGAGCAGGTTCATGTCTAACCCGGGTATTGATCATTGGCATGCACTTGAAAGGGTCATGCGCTATCTGAACGGTACAATGAGTTATGGGATTCACTATTCAGGGCACCCTGCGGTGCTTGAGGGATACTGTGATGCGAACTGGATCTCAGATGTTGATGAGCTCTACGCCACAAGTGGATATGCATTTATTCTTGGAGGTGGCGCAGTGTCATGGAGGTCTTGCAAACAGACCATTTTGACGAGGTCAACCATGGAAGCAGAACTTGCTGCTTTAGATACAGCTTCTGTTGAGGCAGAATGGCTGCGTGAGCTCTTGATGGACTTGCCGGTGGTTGAGAAACCATTACCGGCCATCCTTATGAACTGTGACAACCAAACGGTTATTACGAAAGTGAACAGTGCTAAGGATAATGCGAAGTCATCAAGACACGTCAAGAGACGCTTGAAGTCTGTCAGGAAAATGAGAAACTCCGGAGTAATAACTGTTAGTTATATTCAAACAGACAAAAACCTGGCAGATCCCTTTACGAAGGGACTATCACGTAATGTGATAGATAGTGCATCGAGGGAGATGGGGTTGAGACCCGTGAGCGTTACACCATAGTGGTAACCCAACCTATGTGATCGGAGATCCCGTGAATTAGGACCTGGGAAGAACAAGCTAGTGGTTTAACTGAGGAGAGTTATTTTTAACCCTCTCCGTGGGAAGATGCATAACTCTCACATTCTGTAAGGCAGGTTGGCAATATGCCTTAATGTGTTTCTGTTGGCTATTCGTAGCAAAGGTGCTATCCTACAGAGCGACCTTGAAAGAACACACCTATATGAGTCCGACTGTTAAACGTCGCAGTCTATGAGATTTGGGTGATCTCTAGTAAGCTCATGAAGAGACCAGGGAGTATGACGCATATGCTCCACCCGCGGGGTAGGCTACTGGCAGCCACGTACTGGTTATGACTTTGAGTGAAGTCTATTGGCACCAAACTTGCAATTCAAGGTTCGTCCATTGTTCAAGTTGCTGGTAGATGTAGCTTGAAGCTCTAGGCGGAAGTTCAACTTAACAGTCTCTGCTGAAACACTGGTATATAAACAAGAAACGAGGTTTGGCAAAATCTCTAAATGGGAATTTGAGATCTGGTGGGGGATTGTTAATTTGGGCCCATTTGGGCAGCCCAAAAAATTCCTGAAAATCTCAAATTGGCCCATGTGCATGGCAGAATTTTGGAGGTGCAAAGTGGTGCTAAAGTTTAGTCCCACATTGCTAGTTGGAGGAGACAAACACCACCTTATAAGGTGGAGTGTTGTACCACTTGGTGCTTGTGAGAACAGAAGGCTCTCTCGTGCGCACTCCTCCTCCTCCTCCGCCGCCGTCCGTCCGTCTCGTCACGACACGCCGCGGGTTGCGGGAATGAGCCGAGCCGATGCCTATATTTTTGCTGTTCAGGAAAATCGAGTCGCTAGCGTACGCGTACAGCTTAGCCAGTTCGGTCGCTCCCGGATCGTGGGCTGCTGCACCGACTCGAACGTGTGCGACGTGGCCGGCCCACGTTGTACCCGTTAGGGTTTCCCGAACCGCACTATATATTGCCGTGCACTGCGTGCGCCGTCACACACCGAACCAATCTAGGTTTTGCCAATCTCGTGCCTTGCGCCGCCACCGTAGTCTACTCCATCCCGTGCGCCGGCGTGCACCGGCGAACGGGACAGCAGGTCTCCGGAACCACTTGTCCTTGTGATCCTGTACGGGAGGGGCGAATAAGGTTTTTGGGAAGCGCTCCGCGCGACTGCTTTCAAGTTCTTCATCACGGCTCGACTTCCTGGACGATCTCCGGGTCCGCGGGCGACTCGTCTCCAACGTCGTCTTCTTCGAGCTGCTACCGTCGCTCAAGCTGCCGCCGTCGCTGCTCCAACGACTACTTCATCTACTACCGTTCGGTACGTGTGTCACGTTCCGATCTGCTGTTTTATTATGGTGTGTTAGTAGATGTTTGCTGCTGTTCATGTTAATTAATACGTCTAGTATTTTCGAGATTAACATGTTAGTAGCTTTGCGATCATGTTTATATTCTGGAATTAATCATGGAAATTATGCCTAATAATCCAACAATCCAAAAACCTTATATTTGTTATAGGCAATTTCCTGAGTTAAACATGGGACATCTATCTGATGCGCTGAGGCCGGACAAGTTTACCGGTGTGGACTTTAAGAGATGGCAGTACAAGACCACACTGTGGTTGCGATCTCTGAAAGTGTTCGAGGCTAGTGAGGGTTTACCTGAAGGAACTATATCTGACGAGGATCAGAACAAGTTCAAGGAAACCAATACTGCCTTTGTGGGACTCGTTCTGAGTGCTCTTAGCAACAAGCTGTTTGATGTGTACATGCACATTACAGATGCCAAAGAGCTCTGGGAGGCACTGAACGCTAAGTTCGGTGTAGCAGATGCTGGCAGTGAACTGTACATCATGGAGAGCTTCCATGACTTCAGGATGGCTAACAACCGTTCTGTAGTCGAACAGGCTCATGAGATACAGTGCATTGCTAAGGAGCTTGAGCACGCTAAGTGTGCCTTACCTGACAAGTTTGTGGCTGGATGCATTATTGCAAAGTTGCCCTCTTCATGGAGGAACTTCGCCACAACTCTCAAACACAAGAGACAGGAGATATCGGTTGAAAACCTGATAGCGTCTCTTGATGTTGAGGAGAAGGCTCGGGCTAAGGACACTGCTGAGAGAGGTGGTGAAGGTCAGTCTAGCGCCAACATGGTGCAGAAGAACTTTCACCATGGCAAGAGCAAGGCAAAGAGCAAGCCTTCCTTCAACATGCCTACCAAGACTACTTCTTTCAAGAAGAAGAAGAAGATGCTGAACAAATCTGAGCTAAAGTGCTACACTTGTGGAGAGCCCGGACACTTCTCTGTGGACTGCCCAGATCGTGCAGACAAGAAAGGGAAGAAGCATGTCAACGTCGTGACCGCTAGCAATGCTGATGGGTACGGTAATTTACCGATTGTGCTTTCAGTATTTCAATCTCCATGTTGGTGGATTGATACGGGTGCTAATGTTCATGTATGTGCTGACATCTCTATGTTCACTTCTTATCAGGTCGCAGATTCAAGCGTCTTAATGGGGAATGGATCACATGCTTCTGTTCGTGGTGTTGGCACGGTAGATCTGAAGTTTACTTCGGGAAGATCGTGCAGCTGAGGAACGTGCAGCATGTCCCTACTATGAACAAGAATCTTGTTAGCGGCTCCCTTCTATGCAGAGATGGGTTTAAATTAGTCTTGGAGTCCAATAAAGTAGTTGTGTCAAAGTTTGGACAATTTATTGGTAAAGGGTATGAGTGCGGAGGCTTGTTCCGCTTTTCATTATCGGATTTTTGTAATAAGTCAGTAAACCATATTTGTGGCAGTGTGGATTCGGATGCTAATGTTTGGCACTCTCGTTTATGTCATGTTAATTTTGGTTTAATGAGTAGACTTTCCAGTTTGAGTTTAATTCCTACTTTCACCATTGCCAAAGGTTCTAAGTGCCATAGCTGTGTGCAATCTAAGCAACCTCGAAAGCCTCACAAGGCAGCCGAGGAGAGAAACTTGGCACCTCTAGAACTCGTACATTCGGATCTATGTGAGATGAATGGCGTGTTGACAAAAGGTGATAAGAGATATTTCATGACTTTAATCGATGATGCTACTAGGTTCTGTTATGTATATTTGTTGCACACTAAAGATGAAGCTTTAGACTACTTTAAAATTTATAAAGCTGAAGTAGAAAATCAATTAGAGAGAAAGATCAAACGTCTTAGGTCAGATCGTGGTGGCGAGTATTTCTCCAACGTATTTGATGAATTCTGTGAGGAACATGGTATTATTCATGAGAGGACGCCTCCCTATTCGCCCCAATCAAACGGGGTTGCCGAGAGGAAAAACCGCACGCTGACCGACTTGGTGAACGCCATGTTGGACACTGCTGGTTTATCTAAGGCATGGTGGGGGAGGCTTTGTTGACTTCGTGTCATGTCCTGAATAGAGTTCCTAACAAGGATAAAGAGAAGACACCTTACGAGGAGTGGTCTGGGAGAAAACCATCACTTTCTTATTTTCGTACTTGGGGATGTTTGGCGAAAGTCAATGTTCCAATTCCTAAGAAACGAAAACTTGGACCGAAGACAGTGGATTGTGTCTTTCTAGGTTATGCTCAGCGGAGCATTTGCTATAGATTTTTAGTGGTTAAATCTGAGATACCTGATATGCATGTTGATACTATTTTGGAATCTCGTGATGCAACATTTTTTGAGAACACGTTTCCTATGAAGGATATGCATAGCATTGCTAGAATTTCTTCTGAGATATTTGCTGAACCTAGTACATCTGTTGATCATTCTGAACAACCACTTGTTGAGGAAGTCCTTGAGAAGGATGACAATGAATCAGCTCCCAAGAGGAGCAAGAGACAGAGGACTGAAAAATCCTTTGGTGATGATTTCATTGTGTACCTTGTGGACAATACTCCCACGTCCATTGCAGAGGCATTTGCATCTCCTGATGCTGATGACTGGAAAGAAGCTGTCCATAATGAGATGGACTCGATTCTTTCTAATGGAACTTGGGAATTATCTGAACGACCCTACGGCTGCAAACCTGTGGGTTGTAAGTGGGTGTTCAAGAAGAAGCTAAGGCCTGATGGTACTATTGAGAAGTACAAGGCACGGCTTGTAGCCAAGGGCTACACCCAGCGCGAAGGCGAAGATTACTTTGACACCTATTCACCTGTTGCTAGACTCACCACCATTCGAGTACTACTTTCCCTGGCTGCCTCCTATGGTCTTATCGTTCATCAAATGGACGTAAAGACAGCTTTCCTTAACGGAGAGTTGGAAGAGGAAATCTATATGGATCAGCCTGATGGGTTTGTAGTAAAAGGTGAAGAGAGAAAGGTGTGCAAATTGTTAAAATCTTTGTATGGGCTGAAGCAAGCACCTAAGCAATGGCATGAGAAGTTTGACAGAACTTTAACTTCTGCAGGCTTTGCCATTAATGAGGCTGATAGGTGTGTATATTATCGCCATGGTGGGGGCGATAGTGTTATATTATGCTTGTATGTTGATGACATACTGATTTTCGGTACAAGCATGATAGTGATAAATGAGGTCAAGTCTTTCCTGTCAAAGAGCTTTGATATGAAAGATCTGGGACAAGCTGATGTGATCCTGAACATTAAGCTGATTAGGGATGAGAGTGGGATTACGTTAACGCAATCACACTATGTTGAGAAGGTCTTGAGCCGCTTTGGTTATATAGACAGCAAGCCTTCTCCAACACCCTATGATCCCAGTGTGACACTTGGTGGCTCTAAGTTGACGAGGGAATATATCTCCGGCAACAGTGCCAAAAACAATGCTTGTACATCACACGTCAGTTGGGAACCCCAAGAGGAAGGTATGATGAGTGCAGCAGTAAGTTTTCCCTCAGTATGAAACCAAGGTTTAATCGAACCAGTAGGAAAACGAGGTTGCTTCGAAGGTGTTGGTGAAGGAGTGTAGTGCGGCGCAACACCAGGGATTCCGGTGCCAACGTGGAACCTGCACAACACAATCAAATTACTTTGCCCCAACTTAACAGTGAGGTTGTCAATCTCACCGGCTTGCTGAAAACAAAGGGTTAAACGTATCGAATGGAAGATGATGTTTGTTTGCATAAAACAGTAGAGAACAATGATTGCAGTAGATTGTATTTCAGATGTAAAAGAATGGACCGGGGTCCACAGTTCACTAGTGGTGTCTCTCCAATAAAATAACTAACATGCTGGGTAAACAAATTACAGCTGGGCAATTGACAATTGATAAGTGCATATAAAATGCATGTGTGAGCTGTGGTGTCTACTATGAGATTCATTTGGGCATTACGACAAATTACATAGACCGCTATCCAGCATGCATCTATGCCTAAATCTAGGCAACAAAGCATTGCTGTTTTACCCCTAGTGGCAACAACATATCTACAACCTTAGAACTTGCTGTCACTATCCCAGGTTAAATAGAGGTTGAACCCAACTATCATGCATAAATACCCCCTCTTGGAGTCACAAGTATTCACTTGGCCAAGGCTTCAACAAGTAACGGAGAGCATGCAAGATCACAAATGACATAGACATGATAATATAATATTCAGCTCCACATAGGTATCAATATAAGTCAGATCCCAGCAAACACAACATGTAGCATTACAATAAGATGATCTTGATCATGATAGGCAGCTCACAAGATCTAAACATGATGCACAAGTGGAGAAGACAACCATCTAGCTACTGCTATGGACCCATAGTCCAAGGATGAACTACTCACGCATCACTCCAGAGGCGGGCATGGCGATGTAGAGCCCTCCGGTGATGATTCCCCTCTCCGGCAGGGTGCCGGAAGAGCTTCAGAAACCCCCCGAGTTAGGGTTGACGACGGCGGCGGCAGCGAATATGTTCTGGATGAAAGGCTCGGTGTTTTAGGGTTTTCACGCCTCGGGGAATAAATAGGCGAAGGGGCGATGTCGGCGGACCCCCGAGGGGCCCAAACCACAGGCTGGCGTGGCTGGGCCCACTGCCGCGCCGCCAGGTGGTTTGGCCACCTCGTGGCTCTCCTTCGTCTCTCCTTCGGACTCCGTGTACGTGCTGGAAAAATAGGGACTTGGCCTCTTGTTTCGTGCAATTCCGAGAATATTTCCAGAAGTAACTTTCTGAAACCAAAAACAACAGAAAAAAGGGAACTGGCACTGTGGCATCTTGTTAATAGGTTAGTCCCAGAAAATGCATAAAAGTGATATGAAGTGTATATAAAACATGTAGCAAATAGTATAATATAAGCATGGAACAGCAGAAATTATGGATACGTTGGAGACGTATCAACACTCAGAAAGAACAAAAAGGAAACGAGAGATCAATTAAGATATTCTCAAGTGATCGGTTCACTCATGTACCTTGCGAGCGCGACGAGACATGATATCTCTTTTGCTGTGAGCAAGTTGAGCAGGTTCATGTCTAACCCGGGTATTGATCATTGGCATGCACTTGAAAGGGTCATGCGCTATCTGAACGGTACAATGAGTTATGGGATTCATTATTCAGGGCACCCTGCGGTGCTTGAGGGATACTGTGATGCGAACTGGATCTCAGATGTTGATGAGCTCTACGCCACAAGTGGATATGCATTTATTCTTGGACGTGGCGCAGTGTCATGGAGGTCTTGCAAACATACCATTTTGACAAGGTCAACCATGGAAGCAGAACTTGCTGCTTTAGATACAGCTTCTGTTGAGGCAGAATGGCTGGGTGAGCTCTTGATGGACTTGCCGGTGGTTGAGAAACCATTACCGGCCATCCTTATGAACTGTGACAACCAAACGGTTATTACGAAAGTGAACAGTGCTAAGGATAATGCGAAGTCATCAAGACACGTCAAGAGACGCTTGAAGTCTGTCAGGAAAATGAGAAACTCCGGAGTAATAACTGTTAGTTATATTCAAACAGACAAAAACCTGGCAGATCCCTTTACGAAGGGACTATCACGTAATGTGATAGATAGTGCATCGAGGGAGATGGGGTTGAGACCCGTGAGTGTTACACCATAGTGGTAACCCAACCTATGTGATCGGAGATCCCGTGAATTATGACCTGGGAAGAACAAGCTAGTGGCTTAACTGAGGAGAGTTATTTTGTAACCCTCTCCGTGGGAAGATGCATAACTCTCACATACTGTAAGGCAGGTTGGCAATATGCCTTAATGTGTTTCTGTTGGCTATTCGTAGCAAAGGTGCTATCCTACAGAGCGACCTTGAAAGAACACACCTATATGAGCCCGACTGTTAAACGTCGCAGTCTATGAGATTTGAGTGATCTCTAGTAAGCTCATGAAGATACCAGAGAGTATGACGCATATGCTCCACCCGCGGGGTAGGCTACTGGCAGCCACGTACTGGATATGACTTTGAGTGAAGTCTATTGGCACCAAACTTGCAATTCAAGGTTCGTCCATTGTTCAAGTTGCTGGTAGATGTAGCTTGAAGCTCTAGGCGGAAGTTCAACTTAACAGTCTCTGCTGAAACACTGGTATATAAACAAGAAACGAGGTTTGGCAAAATCTCTAAATGGGAATTTGAGATCTGGTGGGGGATTGTTATATTTTGGGCCCATTTTGGGCAACCCAATAAAATTCCTGAAAATCTCAAATTAGCCCATGTGCATGGCAGAATTTTGGAGGTGCAAAGTGGTGCTAAAGTTTAGTCCCACATTGCTAGTTGGAGGAGATAAACACCACCTTATATAGTGGAGTGTTGTACCACTTGGTAAGCTTGTGAGAACAAGAAGGCTCTCTCGTGCGCACTCCTCCTCCTCCTCCGCCGCTGTCCGTCCGTCTCGTCACGACACGCCGCGGGTTGCGGGAATGAGCCGAGCCGATGCCTATATTTTTGCTGTTCAGGAAAATCGAGTCGCTAGCGTACGCGTACAGCTTAGCCAGTTCGGGTCGCTCCCGGATCGTGGGCTGCTGCACCGACTCGAACGTGTGCGACGTGGCCGGCCCACGTTGTACCCGTTAGGGTTTCCCGAACCGCACTATATATTGCCGTGCACTGCGTGCGCCGTCACATCAACCGAACCAATCTAGGTTTTGCCAATCTCGTGCCTTGCGCCGCCACCGTAGTCTACTCCATCCCGTGCGCCGGCGTGCACCGGCGAACGGGACAGCAGGTCTCCGGAACCACTTGTCTTTGTGATCCTGTACGGGAGGGGGCGAATAAGGTTTTTGGGAAGCGCTCCGCGTGACTGCTCAAGTTCTTCATCACGGCTCGACTTCCTGGACGATCTCCGGGTCCGCGGGCGACTCGTCTTCAACGTCGCCTTCTTCGAGCTGCTACCGTCGCTGCTCAAGCTGCCGCCGTCGCTGCTCCAACGACTACTTCATCTACTACCGTTCGGTACGTGTGTCACGTTCCGATCTGCTGTTTTATTATGGGTGTGTTAGTAGATGTTTTGCTGCTGTTCATGTTATTTAATACGTCTAGTATTTTCGAGATTAACATGTTAGTAGCTGTTGCGATCATGTTTTATATTCTGGAATTAATTATGAAAATTATGCCTAATAATCCAACATCAATGGTAGCTAATTCTATCGATCGACGTTGTGGAATAAATCTGGTGTACACAGTACTATACAATAGATCTGAATGGGCCGAGGTGGCTAAGCGGTCTTATTACAAAACAATGGCGTAGTGGACAAGTGACTGCGCAACTTATAGGAAGTTGCCATTGACGCGAGCTGGAGCAGGCAGCAAGAAGTCGAGCAAGATGGTGTTGAAGCATGCTGGGTCCTCGCTCTGTGGCGCATGCCCTGTTTTCTTTATGATCTCCACTCGAGCTTTCCCATCCAAGGACCTGGATGGAAGCAGAGTAGACAATTAGACAACACGAATTGGAGACCGTCTGTTCGTCAAGAAAGCTATCCCGTAAACTGTAGGACGGCTCCAGTACCTCTGAATTGCAAAAGCCTTCTCTAGTGGGAACAGTTGGTCGTGCTCGCCCCAGACAATTAGCACTTCCTACACAGAGATACATGGTGCCAGAAAGGTCAGCTGAGAAGAAGGGTTTCAGTGAATTCATTGGTTGGTCCCATTGAAAAGATGAGTAATACATACCTGAGACAATGGTGTTACTTGGAACTTGTCTGTGCCGACCGTGATCCCCTTGAGAAGATGGATAAGTTGTTCCCTGTTGTCCGTGAAAAGTTTCTGACAGCAGACAACAAAGACCATCTGATTCAGCATCTAATGTTGGTTACATAATCTACCTGCACTGCTATCTTTATTACGACCGAAAGCACAGCTGAAATTCTAGGTCAATGTCAGGAGAGCGCTAACACTCGAGCCTCCAACAGTATCAACCAGGGACAATCACACTGACTACTGGGTTAGGAGTTCAGGATAAGCAGTTAGATCGGCATTATTGCAGTGTGCATTTTCGGTTTCGATCGGGAGTAAATGCTTGCTAAATTTGAAAACCAGGAAATCAATGCTACAGGGCAAGATTTGTCTGATAGGAGGTGTTGTGGTTGTGGTTTGTGGCTGGAAATTTTGCTGCCACAGTGCCACGCGAAGCTGATGTCGTTGTCGTCTACCAACCAATATGATCTTAACATTTAGATCAACATGAACTACCGGTAACTTGAATTATTTTCCTGGACTAGAAGAAAAATGACAGTTCACTCTGACGAGAAAAGTGTGTGAGCTGAGAGCTGAGTGCACTATTGTGTCGCAGAGTGATAGGCCGAGGCCGACCTCTTTGATTTGACGCTTGTCAATTCTATAGCGCAGAAAGGAAAGGTCGAACGTGGCTCGTGGGCTCTTGGTACCAGTACAATACGCACCTGGATGAAGTCCCGGAGGACGAAGTCCGGCGTCAACATCGCCGGCGGCGGACGGTACACGGCCAGCTGCATCAGCCTCCTCATGGCAGCGGGCTCGGTCGGCAGGAGCAGCTCGTGCACGCCGCTCCACTCTTCGCCGGCCCTCTTCAGGAACCCGCGGTCGTCGGCAGCCGTCTTGAGCAGGTCGGAGCTCGCGATCACCACGGGGCCGATTCTCCCGGCCCCCGCCGCGCGCGCCAGCCAGTACGCCAAGAACCCACCGTAGCTCGTCCCCGCCACGGCCACCCGCTTGCCCTTCATCCCCTCCAGCGAGTCCAGCAGCGTCGCGAGCGCGGCCGCCTGCGTGGCCTCCGTCGGCGGTGGCGTCGTGGGGGAGTCCCACGAGCTGCCGCCGAAGCCGAGCAGGTCCGGGACGATGATGTGGAATTTGCTGGACAGTGGCCCCACCTGGCAGCGCCACTGCCAGGTGGCCCGTGGGCCGAAGCCGTGGATGAGCAGCAGTGGCGGGAGCTTCGGCTCGCCAGGCGGGGCCCAGTAGTGCAGGGTGCAGGTCGAAGACGACTTGCCGTCGCCGCCGTCGTCAGGGTATGGGAGCGTGACGGAATGGGGGCGGAGGCCGGCGGCGAGGAACTCGCGCCGGGCGAAGTGGTCGATGAGCGGCACGAGGCTGAGGCTGGCCCCCATGGCTCTAGCTGCTGGTGCCCCGGCCTGACCAAGCAGAGCTAAGCAGCACACCACAGCCTCAAGTTCTTGGTGTGCAAGTGTGCATGGAAAGAGAGTGGGATCGAAGTGACGAGCTGGCCGGTGGAGTTTAGCTTAAAAGGAGGAGACCAGCTGGTGGGAGAAATGGAGGGTTCACAGCATTCCGGGTTTGCAAGGGAAGAAAGGGTGGTTGAACACCAAAAGTGCCTTCTTCCAGGTTACTAAAATGATGCAAGACTATCTTAATTAGCTGCAAGATCGAAAAAGTCGGCTAGTATGGTGCTCTCAATGTCGATGGTGATGCTGTTTTATGTGTTAATCTTTTGCGGGGGTGTGATTTTGTATTGATGGTGACAAACCATGTATGTAAAACAATGACATCTCAGCCTTATTATATAACTTCACATGCTGTCACAAAGAATATTTTCACTCATAGTAAAATGTCCAAATAATACCTAAATTAAGCTACAGATTGCTTCAAAGTTGGTGTGTCTACACTTTGCATGTAAATGCATAAGCATTTGTCTGTGTCTTGGTACGTGAAGAATCAAGGATGACTTCCAACAAGGGCGACATGGACCTCTTCTATACCATGACCAAAGTCGCCATTGCTAAACAAAGCATGCTTCTGAAATGCACCTTGTATCGATGGCCTTAGCCCGGAGACCATTGCGCCCTCCATTTATGCTATCTCAAAGAGGAAGATTTATCAAAGACAGAGAGCAGGAACGAACTGGATCCTCACGGGTGCTAAGCATTTAGATGAGATAACACCTTAATTTGATTGTGGGTTCCTTTTTTCATTTACCTTCGGCCGCTCTTTGTTTATTCCTTCTCTATCAGTATTATCAATATAAAGGTAATTTTGTTTTGCCTCGTTTCAAAAAAAAGAGCAAGATTTGGTATGTTTGAAAGGCAATTAACGATAATGTTTTGGTTCTTCAGCTTGACCTCACCGAGGGCCTCTCGTTCAACATATACAAGAGTTCTCTCGCATTTGGTCCTTTGCCTCGCAATTTCAATTTCAAGAGAATACTAACAAATCCATATCTTGAAAGGTTACCCCATCTGGTCCTTACTCCTCGACGTCGTCCTACATTAAGGTGCAATTCATTGGAGCAATCTATACCTAATATTAAAGGGAAAATTCTTTTCTCGTACACCCTATATGGTACTTCAAACTCCACCAGACCCTTGCACCCTCGTGTTGACCCGTTAACCCATACAACACTTCATTTCTTTACAATTAAGACAACACACAAAATCATTTTAAAAATGGAAACTTGCGTAAATCTTTCTTTTTAGTATACTAGTTTCAAAAAAAAATCATATAGTTGCAAGACCACTATTCTTGTTAAAAGTCTTCACAAAATGGACTACCATGTATGAAGATTCATGACTTTCAAGTAAAATGACCATAGTCATGGAACTATCCAAGGTTAAGTTAATGATATCATGACCGAAATTGACACAAACATGAGTTTCAACATTGTAACAAGATTGCCAAAGTGATATCCGAAGATTTTTTGATTTATCTTTTTCAAATTTTTAGTGTCATTTTTTGTGTGTGAAGCAGTTACCACAAATAAGATTGAAAATTGGACTTTTGCGACTTTTGCAATTTTCACGCAAAATATATCATATTGGAGGCACAATCCCATAATAGTTGACAATTTTGAACTTTTCAGTTATATTTCATTTATCAAATGACTTTATGGCGTTTATCAAAAGTAAATTAAATTTGAACTACAAGTGTGTTCTAGTTTGGCCCTAAAATTAGATAAAAATAATATAAGGGTAGCCATGTGGCTATGCAGTAGGCCCAAAAATAGATGGAAAATTCACTCCCTAGCTATGAATTGTCGTGCTAACAATTTTGGCCATATTTTGGAGAAAATCACATAAATTGAAGAAAATGAAAAAAAATATGAAAAACTTGCAAAGTTTGGTAACACAGGGCGGAGAGGGGGCGTTTTCAATATTTTCTACTTCCACACAAGGAAACTTCCTCTCGATCTCCTAACTAAGATTTAGTTTGGTTAATTGTTCGACTGAATAATAACACGCAATTGCGCCAATAAAAGACTCCCAGCGCCATTGCTATCTCCATCCCTCAGTTCAGTCAACTATCTTCAATCCTCGGATAGTTCTTTCAACTCTCAACACTCTCTTCTACCGCCATGGCCGACCATTGGTGGCAGGAGGCCACAAGCGGCGACGCAAGCATCAAAGCCTCGGAGTCCTGCGTCCCATGGTGGGACAGAGGGCGCCCGACATCGGACCCATCGTCCCCCCCCCCCCCCCCCCACCCGCGTAGCGACCACCCCGATGAACCCAACGCAGAGGATTCAAAGGAGGAGCACCCGGTCGAGGAGGCAGAGGAGGAGAAGGTGGAAGCAATGATGACAACGATGCCGATGGTGAGGCGGACGAGGCGGTAGAGGAAGAGGATGACAAGTAGGAGGAAGCCGAAGTGTTGCAACGATGATGGCGCGGAAGGGCCCTCGTTGAATTGGAAGAAGATGTAGAACCAACAAATAGTAGTAGGGCCCTTACTGTACATAATAAGTGGTAGTAGGACCTTTTGTAAATATTAGTAACGGAATTCTTGTGAAGGAGCTTCATTTTCTCTGTATTTAGTGTTTTTATTTTAGTTGCAAATATTAGTACTCCATGATCTAGGACTCATATGGAGTTTTAGGGCTTGCATGGAGTTCCGCCACGACCTAGGAATGCAACGATTGGGCATTTAATTTTGTTCTCTACTATTTTCTCTCCAATCAGCACATGAATAGTCAATCATGTATTTTAATTGTTCATATAGTTAGGGGAATTAGGCATGCCAAGACACGGCATGTAGACGAAACAGACCAAGAACCCACATGCATAATTACCTCGAAACATAAACAAACTAAAAACAATAAAAATATGCAGTACAGTCCTACTATTTTCCGGAAAAAACATATTGATCAATGTTGTCAAATAATTTGGCGTACATCGACGGTAGCTCTAACGTTTTAATAACAATAGCTCTGAATTGTCCGAGGTGGCCAACCAACATCATTGCATTTTGCTTAGCCATGCAATCTCACTAGTGGAATTTTGCGCGGCGTCACGCCGCGCTTTTTTAGTTTGTATTTTATCATAAATTTGTAAAATGACTCCATAATCAGAGAATATGTATGTTGTGAGCATTTATTAAATTTAAATTCATAATTAGATGATGTCCACTTAGATTGTATACAAATATTAGCCAATTTGAATTGTTTAAATATATTTGTATTTTCACATTTATAAGTATCATTTATTGTTTTGAGCATGTCGATATGTTTTGGAGTATCTCTAATGTTTTAGCAGTTTGAAATGTTCAATTATGCTTCTATTTTCTAAATTATATTTAATTTAAGTATGTAGTTAGTGTTAATGTTTTTTTTATTTGAGTCCACAATTCGGTAAAGTTTATTTATATTGCCCATTTTGAAATATTGACCATTTTGAATTGTTCAAATATGGTTTTTGTTTTGACGTACGTAGGTAGTGTCGATTTTTTCTGAGCATTTTTTATATAGTTTAAAGAATATCCAAATATTTGGCAAATTGAAGTGTTTAAATATGTTTTTGTGTTGCCATAAAAAAAATTAACAGTAATTAGAGAAAATGTATTTGAATTATTTTCAAATATTTGCCAATTTTAAATTTTCTAGTCATCTGGGTGCGGCGACACGCCACCTGTGCTGTAACTTGAAATATGAAAATTCGTCGGAATTTGTCGTATAGGGTAATTCGAAATAGTTAGTTGATTTGAATGTTCGATTATGTTTGTAGGTCGGCATAAATAAATTTAGCTTGGTAATGAAAAGATATGCATTATATGAGCATGTAGCAAAGTTAATCTATAATTTGAAGAACATTTCATATTTAAAGGAAGTTAGTTTAGGTTATTTGTAAATATTTTTCAAATTGAAATGTTCAATTTAAGTTCATAATTAAAGGAGATGCATTGTGTGAGCATTTGTTAAATTCAACCCCACATAATTAGGTGAAATTCATTTGGGATTTCTTTAAATATTCTCCAATTATGTTTTTAGACTTAAATTATGTTTGTATTTCGGCATAAATAGTTGGTATTTATTTTCCCTGAGCATGTTGATATATTTTGGAATATCTTTTTTTTAAGTGTATTGAAATTGTAGAATTTTTGTTGTTGTTGTTGTTGATATCCATTTTGATCTCGTATCCGCATTCAACGGAGAAAAACCAAAACACCGTAAAGTAATGAAACAATCAACAAATGGCATAATGCAATGCGCATACAAAAATGTATGGATGATAAATTAAAATTACAGAAGTTTAATCCAAAGCATGGACAACAATTTAAATAGAGATGGAATGCATTTAGTAATAGCATTTGGAAACACCCCATAAATCCATAAATTGGGTTATTTTGTTCCCCTAAAAAACATGGTTTTAAGTTGTTTAAACATGTATCAATATGGCACAATTAGATAGAAATACTTTTTATGAATATTTTGATATATTATTTGCATTTTTTCTGAAATACAGATTAAAAGATATGAATTAAATAGAGTCGAAATGCATTTAGTAATAGCATTTGGAAACACCCCATAAATACATGAATTGGGTTATCTTGTTCCCCTAAATAAACATGGTTATGAGTTGTTTAAACATGCATGAATTTGACATAATTAGATAGAAATACTTTTTTGAACATTTTGATATATCATTTGCATTTTTTATCATGTGTGGCATGATAAATTAAGGAGTTTATTTTAAACCCTCGAAGATGGATAATAATTTAAATGGGGTCCAAATACCACTAAAAGCAATATTTGGAACAAACTTCATAATTAATGAAAGTGGCATTTTAATAATTCTAGCCAAGTCTTAATTTAAGTTGTTCAATCATGCATGAATTTGACATAAATAAATGATCAAGTATTTGTTTTTGGTGATGTTGCAATTGAATTCGGATTCACGTTCTATTAATAAAAACCAACACTGAAAAGGAAGGAAACAATCAACACATGGTATACTGTAATGCGCATACAAACATGTATGACATGATAAATTAGGGAGTTCATTTTAAACCTTAGAAGATGGATAACAATTTAAATGGGGTCCAAATACCACTAAAAGCAATATCTGGAACAAACTCCATAATTAAACAAAGTGGCATTTCACTAATTCTAGGCAACTTTTAATTTAAGTTGTTCAATCATGCATGAATTTGTCATAAATAAATAGTTTACATTTTTCTGAACACTTTGGTATATCACTCACAATTTCCTGAATTACAGATCAAAAGATATGAATTTAACAAATTTTAGCATTTTCTATAATTACTAAAACTATGACATGTGGGCCCGTTGTGACGTCACTGCTGACGTCAGCGGCTGATACGTCTCAAACGTATCTATAATTTCTGATGTTCCATGTTGATATTATACCAATTGTTACATGTTTTATATACACTTCATAGCATTTTTATGCAATTTCTGGACTAACCTATTAACAAGATGCCACAGTGCCAGTTCCTGTTTTCTGCTGTTTTTGTATTCCAGAAAAGCTAGTCTGGAAATATTCTCGGAATTGGACGAAACTTGGACAGAACCTCCTATTTTTCCAACACGAAGACGGAGTCCAGAGGAGACACGGAAGGGAGCCACGTGGCGCGCACACCATGGGGCCGCGCGGGCCCACCCCCAACCACGCTGTGGGGTGGTGTGGGGCCCTCGTGGCTCCGCAGCCACCGCCCTTTCGCCTATTTATTCCTGCCGACGCGAAAACCCTAGATGCCCGAGCCATTATCCACGAAAAGTTCCAGAGACGCCGCCGTCAACCCTAACTCGGGAGGGTTCAGAAGCTCTTCCCGACACCCTGCCGGAGAGGGGAATCATCACCGCAGGGCTCTACATCACCATGCCTGCCTCCGGAGTGATGCGTGAGTAGTTCATCCTTGGACTACGGGTCCATGGCAGTAGCTACATGGGGGTTTTATCAATGCAAAGTATGGGTTTATGAAATTTAATGCTCCTATCAATCGGAGGTTCTTCTTCCCGATCAAAAAAGATGACCCCACCGAAAGGTTGGGAGATTTTAATGTCTTTGGAAACACTTGATTCTTACTTTCTGCGTCTAGCTGAAAGGCGTTAAAGAAAAGCGCTTAAGGGAGACAACACATTATTTTATTTCTGCAATTTTTCTTTTTTTGAGTCAAGGAGTTGTTTACTTCTGTAACAATTCCTTTGTATCTTTATTTTATCGCATTGTTGTGCCAAGTATTGCCTCTAATAGGAAGATGATGCTAGATTTGGATTTCTGCGCAGGAACAGATTTCTACTGTTCACCGTTTTAATTCTGTAAAATCACAGAAAAATTATTTAAATCTGAATTTTTTTTTGCGTGATCCACAGATATGTACGCATCTTTCGTTAGTTTAAAGTTTTTCGATCTGAGCAACGTAAGTGCCTCGCAAAAATTCGTCTTTGCGGACTGTTCTGTTTAGACAGATTATGTCTTTTATTTTTCGTATTCTCTCTTTTACTAGTGTTGAGTGAAATTATTTTTAGGGTGAAGAGCTTTACATAACATCAGTGGCAGTAGCTAATGTTAAAAGTAACGGTCATGTTTGTGTCTTTATAGAACATGTGAGTTTTTGATTGTGCACTAACCCTCTAATGAGAATTACTTTGAGTTTGGTGTGGCGGAAGTTTTCAAGGGTGAAGAGAGAAGGATGATATAATGTGATCAAGAAGAGTGAAGAGCTTAAGCTTGGGGATGCTCCCATGGATCACCCCAGCAAATTTCAAGAAGACTCAAGCGTCTAAGCTTGGGGATGCCCAAGGCATCCCCTTCTTCATCAGTAACTTATCAGGTCATCTCTAGTGAAACTATATTTTAATTCTTTCACATCATATGTGCTTTACTTGAAGCGTCTGTGTGCTTTTATTTTCAGTATTTTATTTTTTCGTATGGTCAACTTGATTGGACCCCAGCATTCTTGATTGGGAGAGAGACACGCTTCGCTTTTTTCATATGAATACTCCTATTATTCACTTATACTTGTTGAGTATTCTTGTCTAGCTATTGCTATGCTTTTAGCTCCTGTTTTTCATGCATCTCTTATTCAGAGCTGTTGGTTCTTTTAAAGAAAGTACTCTCTTGCTTCACATATAATTTTTTGGAGAGTTTATGTTGAAATAAATTGATTGGTGTTTGGTTGGAACAGAAAATGTTGCATGTGGCAGATGGTATAATGGAAAAAGCTTACATATTCTTGTAGATCACTGTATTGGATAATTTGATACTTGTCAATTGTTTTGAGTTATTAAGTAGTTCATGATTAAGCTTTTGTATCATGTAGTTAAAACCTATTAATAAAGAACTACCGTAAAGCTCGTTGAAATTTGGTTTGCATGTTTGGTATCTCTAAGGTCTAGATATTTTCTAGTAAAAGGGTTTGGTTAACAAGGAAGACAGTGTAAAGTCTTATAATGCTTGCAATATATTTTCATATAAGCCTTGCTGTGTCGGTTGATATCCTGTGTTTGCTTCAAATAACCTTTCTAGCCTAAACTCTGTACTGAGAGGGAATGCTTCTCGTGCATCCAAAATCTTGAGCCAAATCCATGCCATCTGTGTCCACCATAACTACCTATATGTGGTATTTTCTTGCCATTCCAAGTAAATTTTTTATATGCTAGCTTTAAATTATTCAAAATTGTTATTATTCCTTTTTGTGTCAATGTTTACTAGCTCGTGAGGAAGTAGTGGGTTATTCTTTATTCGACTTGTCAAACAGACTTTACACCTGGACTAGTGGCATATACATCCGCTTATCCAATAATTTTACAAAAAGAGCTGGCAACGGGGTGCCCAGTCCCAATTAATTACAACTTTAACCGCTTAATTCTCTTCACATTTTTAACCTGATTTATCAGTAAGCAATGACAAACAGTGAAATACCTGCATGTGTAAACAAAAGAGAAGAGGGATGATCTGCCTTGCTGGTAGAAATAACGTCCTTCATGGGAGCCGCTCTTAAAAGTCTGTTTGATAGGGAGAATACTGTTTTCATCCGCTACCATTCGTTGACAATTAACAAACACCTCTCAAAACTAGACACTCCTCCATGGTATGTGATTAATGGTAGGCACCCGAGGATTCGGTTAGCCATGGCTTGTGTTAGCAAAGGTTGGAAGGAGTGTCAAATATTTTATGCAATCTCTATATGTTTTTCAAAAACTTAAAAGGCTCTAGCACATGATTTAATCCCTGCTTCCCTCTGCGAAGGGTCTTTCTTTTACTTTTATGTTGAGTCAGTTTACCTTCTTCTTTCTATCTTAGAAGCAAACACTAGTGTCAACTTTGGTGCAACAATTTTTATATGCTCATATATTGCACTTATTATATGCTTTGTGTTGACAAATATTCATGAGATATATATGTTGAAAGTTGAAAGCAATTGCTGAAACTTAAATCTTTCTTTGTGTTGGTTAAATACCTTTTGCTTAGAATCTATTGCTTTATGAGTTAACTCTTATGCAAAACTCTTTGATGCTTGTCTCGAAAGTACTATTCATGAAAAGTTTTTACTTATATGATTCAGTTGTTTGCTCATTATCTACTTGCTAGCAAACTATAGACCATTGACCTGGATCACTTCATTCATAACATGTGCTTTACAGTATTATTTGATCAAGATTATGATTGTAGCATGTCACCTCAGAAATTATTTTGTTTTTATCGTTTTACCTACTCGAGGACGAGTAGAACTAAGCTTGGGGATGCTTGATACGTCTCAAACGTATCTATAATTTTTGATGTTCCATGTTGATATTATACCAATTGTTACATGTTTTATATACACTTCATAGCATTTTTATGCATTTTCTGGGACTAACCTATTGACAAGATGCCACAGTGCCAGTTCCTGTTTTCTGCTGTTTTTGTATTCCAGAAAAGCTAGTCTAGAAATATTCTCGGAATTGGACGAAACTTGGACAGAACCTCCTATTTTCCAACACGAAGACGGAGTCCAGAGGAGACACGGAGGGGAGCCGTGGGGTGGTGTGGGGCCCTCGTGGCTCCGCAGCCGCCGCCCTTTCGCCTATTTATTCCTGCCGACGCGAAAACACCAGATGCCCGAGCCATTATCCACGAAAAGTTTTAGAGACGCCGCCGCCGTCAACCCTAGCTCGGGAGGGTTCAGAAGCTCTTCCCGGCACCCTGCCGGAGAGGGGAATCATCACCGGAGGGCTCTACATCACCATGCCTGCCTCCGGAGTGATGCGTGAGTAGTTCATCCTTGGAATACGAGTCCATGGCAGTAGCTAGATGGTTGTCTCTCCACTTTATGCTATCATGTTTAGATCTTCTGAGCTGCCTATCATGATCAGGATCATCTTATTGTAATGCTACATGTTGTGTTTGCTAGAATCCGATGAATATTGAATACTATGTCAAGTTGATTATCAATCTATCTTATATGTTATTTATGATCTTGCATGCTTTCCGTTACTAGTATATACTTTGGCCAAGTAGATGCTTGTAACTCCAAGAGTGAGTATTTATGCTAGATAGTGGGTTCATGCCTCCGGTAATCTGGGAGAGTGACAATAACTTCTAAGATTGTGGATGTGCTGTTGCCACTAGGGATAAATAACTGATGCTTAGCTTAAGGGTACGCCGTTAGGTCTAATGCATTTGTTTACTTTACGCACATTACTTAATGCAATTATCCGTTGCTTGCAACTTAATACCAACGGGGAACTCGGTATGACAACCTGGCGGTGGATTATTAGTCATAGACTTAGTTGGATAACGGTCTATATATTTTGTCGTAATGCCCACATGAATATCATAGTAATCATCATGTCATATATATGCATTGTTATGCGCTCAATATTTTGTCAATTGCCCAGCTGTAATTTGTTCACCCAGCATGTTAGTTATCTGTTATGGAGAGACACCACTAGTGAACTGTGGACCCCGGTCCATTCTTTTACACTGATAATACAACCAACTGCAAACAATGTTCCTTTTCATTCTCTGTATTTTACTACTGTTTGATACGTCTCAAACGTATCTATAATTTTTGATGTTCCATGTTGTTTTATACCAATTGCTACATGTTTTGCATCTACTTTTTTTTTTTAGCACCGTTACCGTAGGGAAAACCCCTTATATCACTTTTATACATTTTTGGGACTAACCTATTAACAAGATGCCGAAGTGTCAGTTCCTGTTTTCTGCTGTTTTTGTATTCCAGAAAAGCTAGTCTGGAAATATTCTCGGAATTGGACGAAACTACACGGGGGTCCCTATTTTTCCAGAACACACCTGACGGAGCGAAGGAGCAGCAGAGGAGGGCCACCAGGGGCCACACGCACCTAGGGCGCGGGCCCCCTCTGTCGCGCCCTAGGGTGGTGTGGGCCCCTCGGGGGTCCGCAGCCGCCGCCCTTTCGCCTACTTATTCCCCCCGACGCGAAAACCCTAAGTACCTGAGCAAATATCCACGAAAAGATCCAGAGACGCCGCCGTCGTCAACCCTAGCTCGGGAGGGTTCAGAACCTCTTCCCGGCACCCTGCCGGAGAGGGGAATCGTCACCGGAGGCTTCTACATCGCCATGCCTGCCTCCGGAGTGATGCGTGAGTAGTTCATCCTTGGACTACGGGTCCATAGCAGTAGCTAGATGGTTGTCTCTCCACTTTGTGCCATCATGTTTAGATCTTGTGAGCTGCCCTACATGATCAAGATCATATTATTGTAATGCTACATGTTGTGTTTGCTGGGATCCGATGAATATTGAATATTATGTCAAGTTGATTATCAATCTATCTTATATGTTATTTAAGATCTTGCATGCTTTCCGTTACTCGTAGATGCTTTGGCCAAGTAGATGCTTGTAACTCCAAGAGAGAGTATTTATGCTAGATAGTGGGTTCATGTCTCCGTTTAACCTGGGACAGTGACAGAAAGTTCTAAGGTTGTGGATGTGCTGTTGCCACTAGGGATAACCTAACGATGCTATGTCCACGGGCATATGTGTTTGTTTACATTACGCACTTTACTTAATGCAATTATCCGTTGCTTGCAACTTAATACCAACGGGGACTCGGATGACAACCCGGCGGTGGATTATTAGTCATAGATGCTGTTGGATAACGGTCTATGTATTATGTCGTAATGCCCAATTAAATATCATAGTAGTCAACATGTCATGTATATGCATTGTCATGCGCTCACTATTCGTCAATTGCCCAGCTGTAATTTGTTCACCCAACATGTTAGTTATCTTTTATGGAGAGACACCACTAGTGAACTGTGGACCCCGGTCCATTCTTTTACACTGATTAAACAACCACAAACTGCAAACTGTTCCTTTTTCATTCTCTGCAATTTAATACTCATTTTCCACACCATACGTTTAATCCTTTGTTTTCAGCAAGCCAGTGAGATTGACAACCTCACTGTTTCGTTGGGGCAAAGTAGTTTGATTGTGTTGTGTGCAGATTCCACGTCAACAGTCCAGACTCCCTGCACAGCTATTTTTCTGGCGCCGTTGACAACCTTCTGAAGAGTTGCTGCTCCTACTGGTTCGATAACCTTGGTTTCTTTCTGAGGGAAAACTTGCTGCTGACTACATCATACCTTCCTCTTGGGGTCTCCCAACGAACGTGTGTTTCACGTCATCAAGCTATTTTTCTGGCGCCGTTGCCGGGGAGTAGAAGTTCTTCAGGAAGCTCTCTGTCTCCCGTCAACAGCCTATTTTTCTGGCGCCGTTGCCGGGGAGACAGCAGTCTTCTGCAAGGGGAGTTTCACGCTTCCAATCTCTTTACTTTGTTTTTGTCTTGCTTAGTTTATTTTATTTTATCTTGTTTGCTTTCAATTATCAAAAACACAAAAAAATTAGTTACTTGCATCTAGTTTATTTTCTGTTTGGTTTTTATTATTTCATCATGCTTCTCCCTAAGTATACTTTAAAAGAAATATCTGTGGGTAGTGGGTCTATCATTGGAAGAGATAACATTGAGGAATTCTTGAATCATGTTAGTATGGTTAAAGATTTTGAAGATAGATCCTTGGTAGAACTTGCTCCAAATTATGAAATTGCTACAGCTTCTCTAGTTCACATGTTGGAAGCTCGGTTTGTCAACCTTAGTCCCATAATGCAGCACATGTTTCTAAAACTCCATGATACGAAGATGGTGAAAAGAAAGATTTTGTTTTAGAAACCCTACTTAAAGAATTTGGTGATGTTGCTAGGGAAGCTAGAAAAGTTTTTATTAAATACAAGATGCTTGGTTATTGTATTGACGTTGTTAATACACTTGAAAAACTTGAAAAAGAGAGGCTCAAGTACACTAAGGAAACTAATGGTGAGGGGGAAGTTAAAATACCAATACCTTTTAAGCTTATAGGAATGCAGGAGGCACTAGAAAAGAATTTTGATTGGATTGTTCCTGAGAACCCATTTGATGAAAATGATGAGCCTAGAGGTATTGAGAAAGGGAATTCCGAAACCTACATAGATAAGATAAATTGCATTGTTGAGAAAACTTCCGACCTCTCTTTGATGCTTCTTCACTTGGTAATACTTGATGCATGCTTTGTGCCTAGCTAAAAGGCGTTAAAGAAAAGCGCTTATGGGAGGCAACCCATTTTATTTTTCTGCAATTTTTCTTTTATTGAGTCAAGGAGTTTGTTTACTTCTGTAGCAACTCCTTTGTATCTTTATTTTCTCGCATTGTTGTGAGTAGCCTCTAATGATAAGATGATGCTTAATTTTGATTGCTGCGCAGAAACAGATTTTTGCTGTTCACTGTACGAAATTCCTAAAATCACCAGATTGTTAATTAAATCTGAAATTTTTGTGCGTAATCTTTATGAATGTCTGAAACTTTCATTAGTTCAGAGTTTCTCGATCTGAGCGTCGTAAGTGCCTCGAAAAAATTCGTCTTTGCGGACTGTTCTGTTTTAGACAGATTATGCCTTTTTATTTTTGCATTCTCTCTTTTACTAGTGTTGAGTGAAATTCTTTTTTGGGTGGAAGAGCTTCACATAACATCAGTGGCTGTAGCTAATGTTTAAAGTAACAAATCATATTGCGTCTTTATAGAACATGTGAATTTTTGATTATGCACTAACCCTCTAATGAGATCTACTTTGAGTTTGGTGTGACGGAAGTTTTCAAGGGTCAAGAGAGAAGGATGATATAATAGGATCAAGAAGAGTGAAGAGCTTAAGCTTGGGGAGGCTCCCATGGATCTCCCCAGCATATTTCAAGAAGACTCAAGCGTCTAAGCTTGGGGATGCCCAAGGCATCCCCTTCTTCATCGTCAAAATTATCAGGTCATCTCTAGTGAAACTATATTTTAATTCTTTCACATCATATGTGCTTTTCTTGGAGCGTCTGTGTGCTTTTATTTTCAGTATTGCACTTTTATTTTCAATAAAGCTTGACTGGACCCTAGCATTCTTGATTGGGAGAGAGACACGCTCCGCTTTTTCATGAGAATACTCCTATTCTTCACTTATATTTGTTGAGTATTCATATCTAGCGCTGTTCAGCTTTTAGCTCTTGTTTTCATGTATCTCTTGTCAGAGCTATTAGCTTTCTTTTGTAGAAAGTACTCTCTTGCTTCACTTATATTTGTTTGGAGAGTTGATGAAATAAATTGATTGGTGTTTGGTTGGTTCAGAAAATGTTGCATGTGGTAATTGGTATAAGGAAAAACTTGCTTAATCTTGTAGATCACTAAAATGGATAACTTGATGCTTGTCAATTGTTTTGAGTTAACAAGTAGATCATGATTAAATTGTGCATCACATGAGTTAAGCCTATTAGTGAAGAACTACCGTAAAGCTTGTTGAAAATTTGGTTTGCATCGGTGGTACCTCTAAGGTCTAGATATTTTCTAATAACAGGGTTTGGTTAACAAGGAAGACGGTATGAAGTCTTATAACGTTTGCAATATGTTTGTCATATAAAACTTGGTGTACGGGTTGATATTCTTGTTTGCTTACATAACCTTGCTAGCCTAAACTCTGTACTGAGAGGGAATGCTTCTCGTGCATCCAAATCCTTGAGCCAAAATCCATGCCATTTGTGTCCACCATAACTACCTATATGTGGTATTTCCTTGCCACTCCAAGTAAATTTTTCATGTGCTACCTTTAAATTATTCAAAATGTTATTATTCCCTTTTTGTGTCAATGTTTACTAGCTCATGAGGAATTAGTGTGGTTATTCTTTATTCTATTTGTCGAGTGGACTTTTACACCTGGACTAGTGGCATATACATCCGCTTATCCAATAACTTGCAAAAAGAGCTGGCAACGGGGTGCCCAGTCCCAATTAATTACAACTTTAACCAATTAATTCTCTTCACACTTTTGCCCTGATTCATCAGTAAGCAATGACAAACAGTGAAATACCTGAATGTGTGTAAACCAAAGAGAAAGAGGGATGATCTGCCTTGCTGGTAGAAATAACGTCCTTCATGGGAGCCGCTCTTAAAAGTCCGTTCGACAGGTAGAATACTGTTCTCACCCGCTACCATTCGTTGACAATTAACAAACACCTCTCAAAAATAGATACTCCTCCATGGTATGTGATTGATGGAAGGCACCCGAGGATTCGGTTAGCCATGGCTTGTGTTAGCAAGGTTGGGAGGAGTATCAAATATTTTATGCAATCTCTATATGCTTTCAAAAACCTAAAAGCTCTAGCACATGATTTAATCCCTGCTTCCCTCTGCGAAGGGCCTTTCTTTTACTTTTATGTTGAGTCAGTTTTCCTATTCTTTCTGTCTTCCACAAGCAAACACTAGTGTCAACTTTGTTACAACATGCGTTATATGCAATGTATTGGACTTGTTATACTACTTTGTGTTGACAATATCCATGAGATAAATATGTTGAAAGTTGAAGCAAATGCTGAAACTAAATTCTTCCTTTGTGTTGATTAAATACCTTTTGTTAGAAACTATTGCTTTATGAGTTAACACTTATGCAAAACTGTTTGATGCTTGTCTCGAAAGTACTATTCATGAAAACGTTTAGCTTGTGTGATTCATTGTTTACTCATTATCTATTTGGTAGCAAATTATAGACCATTGACTTGGATCACTTCATTCATTTACATGTGCCTTGCAATATTATATGATCAAGATTATGATAGTAGCATGTCACCTCAAAAATTATTTTGTTTTTATCGTTTACCTACTCGAGTAGGAACTAAGCTTGGGGATGCTGATACGTCTCAAACGTATCTATAATTTTTGATGTTCCATGCTTGTTTTATACCAATTGCTACATGTTTTGCATCTACTTTATATCACTTTTATACATTTTTTGGGACTAACCTATTAACAAGATGCCGAAGTGCCAGTTCCTGTTTTCTGCTGTTTTTGTATTCCAGAAAAGCTAGTCTGGAAATATTCTCGGAATTGGACGAAACTACACGGGGGTCCCTATTTTTCCAGAACACACCTGACGGAGCGAAGGAGCAGCAGAGGAGGGCCACCAGGAGGCCACACGCACCTAGGGCGCGGGCCCCCCTCTGCCGCGCCCTAGGGTGGTGTGGGCCCCTCGGGGGTCCGCAGCCGCCGCCCTTTCGCCTACTTATTCCCCCCGACGCGAAAACCCTAAGTACCTGAGCAAATATCCACGAAAAGATCCAGAGACGCCGCCGTCGTCAACCCTAGCTCGGGAGGGTTCAGAACCTCTTCCCGGCACCCTGCCGGAGAGGGGAATCGTCACCGGAGGCTTCTACATCGCCATGCCTGCCTCCGGAGTGATGCGTGAGTAGTTCATCCTTGGACTACGGGTCCATAGCAGTAGCTAGATGGTTGTCTCTCCACTTTGTGCCATCATGTTTAGATCTTGTGAGCTGCCCTACATGATCAAGATCATATTATTGTAATGCTACATGTTGTGTTTGCTGGGATCCGATGAATATTGAATATTATGTCAAGTTGATTATCAATCTATCTTATATGTTATTTAAGATCTTGCATGCTTTCCGTTACTCGTAGATGCTTTGGCCAAGTAGATGCTTGTAACTCCAAGAGAGAGTATTTATGCTAGATAGTGGGTTCATGTCTCCGTTTAACCTGGGACAGTGACAGAAAGTTCTAAGGTTGTGGATGTGCTGTTGCCACTAGGGATAACCTAACGATGCTATGTCCACGGGCATATGTGTTTGTTTACATTACGCACTTTACTTAATGCAATTATCCGTTGCTTGCAACTTAATACCAACGGGGGACTCGGATGACAACCCGGCGGTGGATTATTAGTCATAGATGCTGTTGGATAACGGTCTATGTATTATGTCGTAATGCCCAATTAAATATCATAGTAGTCAACATGTCATGTATATGCATTGTCATGCGCTCACTATTCGTCAATTGCCCAGCTGTAATTTGTTCACCCAACATGTTAGTTATCTTTTATGGAGAGACACCACTAGTGAACTGTGGACCCCGGTCCATTCTTTTACACTGATTAAACAACCACAAACTGCAAACTGTTCCTTTTTCATTCTCTGCAATTTAATACTCATTTTCCACACCATACGTTTAATCCTTTGTTTTCAGCAAGCCAGTGAGATTGACAACCTCACTGTTTCGTTGGGGCAAAGTAGTTTGATTGTGTTGTGTGCAGATTCCACGTCAACAGTCCAGACTCCCTGCAACAGCTATTTTTCTGGCGCCGTTGACAACCTTCTGAAGAGTTGCTGCTCCTACTGGTTCGATAACCTTGGTTTCTTTCTGAGGGAAAACTTGCTGCTGACTACATCATACCTTCCTCTTGGGGTCTCCCAACGAACGTGTGTTTCACGTCATCACTGTTTTCCACACCATACGTTTAATCCTTTGTTTTCAGCAAGCCGGTGAGATTGACAACCTCACTGTTTCGTTGGGGAAAAATAGTTTGATTGTCTTGCGTGCAGGTTCCACGTCAACAGTCAGAACTCCCTGCAATAGCTCTTTTCTGGCACCGTTGACAACCTTCAGAAGTGATTTCTTGCTCCTACTTGTTCGATTAAACCTTGGTTTCATACTGAGAGAAGCTGCTGCTACACTGCTTCATACCTTCCTCTTGGGGTCTCCCAACGAACGTGTGTCTACACGCATCAGCGGCGCAGAGGCAGGCGCCGCCGGCGGCGGCTCTGTCGAGCTCGCGCTCCGGAAGAGGAGCACGCCCGCGGTGCTGGGGCTACGCAGATCCGCTGCGGGACGGAGCCATATGGTCGCTGGAGTTTGGCCGGCGGCGACGAAACGCGGCGGCGGCCAGCGCGGGTGTCGGCGGCGATTCCGGCGCGCGCGCGGCTTCCCGGCAGGCAAATCGCGGCAAGGAGGGAGAGAAGGCCACGGCGGAGCTCGCCGAGGGCGTCGTTTCGAGCGGGGAGGTGCGGAACGGCGGCGATGGGCGTCGGCGGCGACGGCGACGTCCGGACGTGCGGGAGAGAGAGGAGAGGGAGAGGGAGTTGTGGACGTTATTGCAGAAAAGTCCCTGCATTTTGCTAGAATTACATTTTGGTCCTTCGCGGGGGTTTTCTACAAATTGCCAGACACTTTTCAACACCCTGAGTTTTCGGGAAATTACAAATAGGTCCCTCCGCGCGGTACTGTTCAACACTGTAGCTACTGTTCCTAAGAACAGTAGCAGGGGGCTGAGAGCTCGCGAAAACGCTCAGCTTTCATATAGTTAGAGATGTTGAGCTGCCTTTGATGCTAGCATGATCAGGCTTGTCAGCAGACAGGTTCTCGATCTGTGGAGAATGGCATGTCTTCTTTATGATCTCCACTCTAGCGTTCCCGTCCAACGACCTGGAAACAAAGTATTTTTTTGCGCACAACACAAGTCGATCCGTGGCCAGTACAAATGATGAAATGGGGTTATTCTACCATACACAGATACACTACAGAACTGAAGTCGTTGTACTGAGTGTTACCTTTGAATTACGAATGCCTTCTCTACAAGGAACAACAGGTCGTGCTCTCCCCAAACAATTAACACTTCCTACATACATATACACACGCAGGGACAAGAAGATTATGGTGGGAACAGCCTACGTATAATAAGATGCTTGCACACAACCAAGCCAAGGGAGGGGTGTGTTTGTGTATACCTGAGATAACGGTGTTACTTCGAACTTGTTTGTGCCGACTGTGATCCCCTTTGAAACATGGATGAATGGTTCCCTGTTGTCCGTGAAGAGTTTCTAAAAGGAGATAACAAGATTATGCATGACTCATTCACTACAGGAATCGAACAAGACGCCGACGGCTTTGCGCCCCGCTGTTTTTTTCAGTTCCTCATACGCCGGCGGCAATGCCATCGGCCTTTTCATGCAAATATTTTTGAATATTTTGAATTTTTTTAAACTTTTTTTTTCTATTTTGAAATTTCTAACTCAGCTACATACTAAATCTCTAATTATACCCTTAATCATAGGTCAAAGTAATTACGCTGGTCAAAGTTCCCGTTCGGTCACCCATCTTCAAATTGCTCCAGCCCAAGCACGCTTAACTTTTGAGTTCCTTCAAGATTAGTTTTCAAATGAGAAATGAAAACTTACTGATACTTGTATCATATCAATCATATTAACTCCTGAGTTATGATATTACACTTTTTCATTGTTTAAATTTAAAAAATTCATTTGAATAAGTAACAATGATTATGTAATAGTATATTTTGAATAAATAACAATAAAATTAATTTTACTTTTATTTCCTTTTTAAATGGAATAATTCATATCTATAATTCCGTTAATCAAAATTTGAAAAATAAAATGTCTATGTCAATTAGAAAAATGAGAGGAATTCAAATATGACATCCATATCATCCTTTGCATTGTATAAACATCGATGGTTTAGAAAATTGATCTCTTTCGATGAATAGTCATGTTGGCCATTTTGACTCTTTTTTGAAAAAAATTAAATAAGGTGAAAAAACCCCTCAAAAAAAGGTATCCTCTGGCATTGAGTTATTTTATATGTACTAGTTGCTATTAAAAATGATAAACTTCTTTTTTTTACAAATTGTTCAAAAAAATGATTCACAAAAAGGTCTATCATCTATAAAGTAAACATGTATAGTTTCGCGTCAAATGACCAAGTTATGGCCATCACTGTGCCATAGTTTGTGATAATGTGTCCATATTTGAAACATAGGCGTGGCTTGGTATGGCAAACATTGTTGCCAAAAACAAATTCTAAATTATTTTTATAAATATCATTTTCCATTTTTCAAGTGCCAAAAATGACTTTTGTTATGGAGGAAATACCAAAAATATGTTGCAAAAGGCACCCATCTTATTGTCACAAAGGGTACTACATATTTTATGGATAATACCCAAGTATTAGGAATTTTCTCGATTTTTACCTAATTATTCCTATTTAAATGACTTTATGTCGATTTTCCAAAAGTAATTGAAATTGAACTACAAGTGTGTGATAGTTTTGTTTATTTTTTTTACAAAAATCATTTTTAGGTACACAAGTAGTGACTTTATCACAGAAACATCGATAGTTTTGAAAAATGTGACCCCTTTCAATGAATAGGCATGACAGTCATTTTGACCGTTTTTTCACAAAAATAAAAGAAATTGAGAAAATACTCAAAAAATGAATTCCTTTGACAAGGAGTCCTTTTATGTATACTAGTTGCTAGCAAAAATGATAAACTTGAGTTTTGACAAATATTTCAAAAAAATGATTCACAAAAAGGTCTATCATTTATAGACATGTATAGATTTCGCGTCAAATGACCAAGTTATGGCCATCCCCAAGCCATAGTTTGTGATAATGTGTCCATACTTGACACATAGAGATGTCTTGGTATGCAAAACATTGTTGCCAAAAATAATTTCCTAAATATTTTCGTAAATATCATTTTCCATTTTTTAAGTGTCAAAAATGACTTTTTAATTAAGGAAGTACCAAACATATGTTACAAAATGTCATGTGCATGGTGAAAAAGATTTTATGGATTTCATATTTAAATTCCTCTCATTTTTCTAATCGATTTAGACATTTAATTTGTTAAATTTCGATTTACGAATTTAAAGATATGAATTATTTTATATTAAATGAAAAATAGAAAAAAGTAGACGCCGACGGCCGCCGTCGGCGTATCAAAGTGGACCGCCGTCGGCGTATCAATGCCGTAAAGCCCCGTTTGCGTGCCGTCACGGCGGGCCATGTACGCCGACGGCATTGTAGACGCCGACGGCTGCCGTCGGCGTATGTCAGGCTACGCCGACGGGGTTTTTACGCCGACAGCCGCGTTCGCGGCTTCCCTAGCTCGCCTTATACGCCGACGGCCCCGACATTTGGCCGTCGGCGTATAATTCGGCCGTCGGCGTCTTGTGGCTTTCCCGTAGTGATTCAGTATCGCAGTGGTTTACATCTTTATTGTACCTCCATTGCAACTTTTATGACTGAAATCATAGCTGAAACTATAGAGGTCAAGACTCACGAAGTTGTGAGAGCAAGCACGAAAATTCTAGTACGTCTAACATTCACATGGGTCAGGATAATCAGCCATGCATTGTTGCAGTGGCCGTGTGTATTGTCTGTTTCTATCGGTCTATCGGAAGTACTAAATCTGAAAAGGATGAAATGAATGCTACAGTACAATGCTAGATTTGTTTGTTAGGAGGTGTGGGTTACACTGCTAGAAGGTGTACTTTGGCAGTGATCTCCTTTTGTTGCTGTCAAGTTCTTGGTGTGAGATGTGCTGGCAGAGCTTAGCTTAAAGGTAGACGTTCTGGTGGGAAATCGAAATGGTGGGTCTCCTTCCACAGCATTCCGGATTCGCAACTTGCAAGGAAGACTGGAAGAAGGGACCAAACTTGTTGACAGAAATAGCTTAATTATAAGATCGGAAAAGTCGGCGATTGATTGTGGTGCTTTCAATGGCGGCACGGGTGACGCCACAGGAGTATATAAACCTGCCATGCAAGGGCGAGTGGAGAGATAGAAAGGAGTCTTAATTTGTTCGTGGCAATCACAGCATCGCCCATTAAACAAGATGTAGAGGAGAAGAGTAGCCGCCAGGTGAAAGAGATGCCTGCACCGTTTTCTTTTTCCAGGATGGAACCACTGCTCAATCAGCCAAAGAAGAACAACGATAAAGGGTAGGACCGTATGAGTTCGCGTGCTATACAAAACGTTAAGTTAACGTCAACTGGGGCAGCTGTCACCAAAATAATTCCATTAGCAACTTCAAACAATATGTTCGATCTTGACAAGAACCACTTGAGTACTTGACAATAAAAATGAGGACTTCTACTACAGTATCCTCATAATTTCAACATGGGCCGTCCATTCTAATGAATCTGACGATCCATATGAATTGATACTAGTGCCCCAAATCTACTACAGTACTACCTCCGTTTCCAAAATATAAGACGTTTTGGTAGGCCATTTTAGCTTACCAAAACGTCATAAATTTTAGAACAGAGGTAATACTAGTGCTTTTAGGGTTAAAACTGGAATAATTTGTCAAACATCCTGCAATTACCAAGTGAAAACATTGTTCCAAAGTTTTCTTAAAAAAAATTATGTTGTTCTTTTTATCTCGAACACACAAAAAATTGTGTGTCATTTGTATCGATTGGAAAACATCAAGATGACATAAAGAGTACATCAAAAACAAAGCTGAAAGGAAGAAAAGAAGAAGATGCAAAAACTATATACAAGAGCTAGCGCGTTCTCTATAAACATGAATCTGAAAAGAAAAACACAGTATGTTGGGGAGGTGATGTTCTATAAACATCAATTAAATTAATTTCTAAGCCATTCATTTGGCAGGTGTGAAGAAGCATATTTAGCTATGAATACTGAACGATACATCATCACTATTCATGCATGATTTGTTTTTTCTTACCCCCAACGAATATGGATTTAAATCTAAAATTTCACATGATTATCGAGCATCACCCATACTTGGGTGTGTGTACTGCCTCATGCTTTCTCTTCTTTTCTAAGCGAGCAATCAGATCATAGTGGCACTTTGAAGTTTTGACGTACAAATGTACAATACATACATGAGATTCTACCGAAAGGTTATAATTTTACACCGATTTGGGTTCGTGTTTTTGTTCTCTTGCGAGTTCTTAGCAGGCTTCATCTCCGGGCCCATCCGGTGCATCCAAAAGGAAGGACCTGATGAAGCCGTTAACCTCCCGGGCTCCCTCCAGCTGCAACGCGTGCCCTGCGTCCTTGATGATCTCTAGCCTGCAGTCGTCTCCTAGATGCCTGCACTCAAGAACAGAAAACGCAGCGAGTGCCCATCAGAGTTCAGATGAGAAGCAAATTTCGTGCAGTAGCGAATTCAGGGAAGCAGTATATAGTGCTGCGAGAGATGGAGTGTAGTATTTTTGGTTTTACCTCTGCAGCCTGTAGCCAAGGTCGACGGGGAACACCTGGTCCTTGTCTCCCCAGAGAACTAGCGTTTGCTGATCGAAGACAGCAGAAATGCACAGTGTTACTACTTACTTGCAAGAGAAAAAGATTCAGATGGAAATGCTGATGGATCTGCAGCTCGATGATCTGACCTGGGTGAGGACCGGGAGGGGATCGATGCCAGCCCCGCTCTTGAGCAGCTCTCGCAGCAGCTCCGACCTCTCCTTCCTCTGGTCGCCATCATCAACTCCAATATGGAACTATCCAAGGTTAAGTTAATGATATCATGACCGAAATTGACACAAACATGAGTTTCAACATTGTAACAAGATTGCCAAAGTGATATCCGAAGATTTTTTTGATTTATATTTTTCAAATTTTTAGTGTCATTTTTTGTGTGTGAAGCAGTTACCACAAATAAGATTGAAAATTGGACTTTTGCGACTTTTGCAATTTTCACGCAAAATATATCATATTGGAGACACAATCCCATAATAGTTGACAATTTTAAACTTTTCAGTTATATTTCATTTATCAAATGACTTTATGGCGTTTATCAAAAGTAAATTAAATTTGAACTACAAGTGTGTTCTAGTTTGGCCCTAAAATTTGATAAAAATAATATAAGGGTAGCCCATGTGGCTATGCAGTAGGCCCAAAAATAGATGGAAAATTCACTCCCTAGCTATGAATTGTCGTGCTAACAATTTTGGCCATATTTTGGAGAAAATCACATAAATTGAAGAAAATGAAAAAAAAATGAAAAACTTGCAAAGTTTGGTAACACAGGGCGGAGAGGGGGCGTTTTCAATATTTTCTACTTCCACACAAGGCAACTTCCTCTCGATCTCCTAACTGAGATTTAGGTTGGTTAATTGTTCGACTGAATAATAACACGCAATTGCGCCAATAAAAGACTCCCAGCGCCATTTCTATCTCCATCCCTCGGTTCAGTCAACTATCTTCAATCCTCGGATAGTTCTTTCAACTCTCAACACTCTCTTCTACCGCCATGGCCGACCATTGGTGGCAGGAGGCCACAAGCGGCGACGCAAGCATCAAAGACTCGGAGTCCTACGTCCCATGGTGGGACAGAGGGCGCCCGACATCGGACCCATCGTCCCCCCCCCCCCACACCCGCGTAGCGACCACCCCGACGACCCCAACGCAGAGGATTCAAAGGAGGAGCACCCCAGCGCACAACACAAGTCGATCCGTGGCCAGTACAAATGATGAAATGGGGTTATTCTACCATACACAGATACACTACAGAACTGAAGTCGTTGTACTGAGTGTTACCTTTAAATTACGAATGCCTTCTCTACAAGGAACAACAGGTCGTGCTCTCCCCAAACAATTAACACTTCCTACATACATATACACACGCAGGGACAAGAAGATTATGGTGGGAACAGCCTACGTATAATAAGATGCTTGCACACAACCAAGCCAAGGGAGGGGTGTGTTTGTGTATACCTGAGATAATGGTGTTACTTCGAACTTGTTTGTGCCGACTGTGATCCCCTTTGAAACATGGATGAATGGTTCCCTGTTGTCCGTGAAGAGTTTCTAAAAGGAGATAACAAGATTATGCATGACTGATTCAGTATCGCAGTGGTTTACATCTTTATTCTACCTCCATTGCAATTTTTATGACTGAAAGCATAGCTGAAACTATAGAGGTCAAGACTCACGAAGTTGTGAGAGCAAGCACGAAAATTCTAGTACGTCTAACATTCACATGGGTCAGGATAATCAGCCATGCATTATTGCAGTGCCCGTGTGTATTGTCTGTTTCTATCGGTCTATCGGAAGTACTAAATCTGAAAAGGATGAAATGAATGCTACAGTACAATGCTAGATTTGTTTGTTAGGAGGTGTGGGTTACACTGCTAGAAGGTGTACTTTGACAGTGATCTCCTTTTGTTGCTGTCAAGTTCTTGGTGTGAGATGTGCTGGGAGAGCTTAGCTTAAAGGTAGACGTTCTGGTGGGAGATCGAAATGGTGGGTCTCCTTCTACAGCATTCCGGATTCGCAACTTGCAAGGGAAGACTGGAAGAAGGGACCAAACTTGCTGACAGAAATAGCTTAATTATAAGATCGGAAAAGTCGGCGATTGATTGTGGTGCTTTCAATGGCGGCACGGGTGACGCCACAGGAGTATATAAACCTGCCATGCAAGGGCGAGTGGAGAGATAGAAAGGAGTCTTAATTTGTTCGTGGCAATCACAGCATCGCCTTTAAACAAGATGTAGAGGAGAAGAGTAGCCGCCAGGTGAAAGAGATGCCTGCACCGTTTTCTTTTTCCTGGGTGGAACCACTGCTCAATCAGCCAAAGAAGAACAACGATAAAGGGTAGGACCGTATGAGTTCGCGTGCTATACAAAACGTTAAGTTAACGTCAACTGGGGCAGCTGTCACCAAAATAATCCCATTAGCAACTTCAAACAATATGTTCGATCTTGACAAGAACCACTTGAGTACTTGACAATAAAAATGAGGACTTCTACTACAGTATCCTCATAATTTCAACATGGGCCGTCCATTCTAATGAATCTGACGATCCATATGAATTGATACTAGTGCCCCAAATCTGACTAGTAGAATCAATACTACTCCCTCCGTTCCAATTTAATTGACTTCCTATCCACCAAATGTGGATGTATCTAGACATGTTACATGTATAGATACATCCACATGTGGTGAATATCAAGTCAATTAAATTGGAACGGAGGGAGTACTACAGTACTACCTCCGTTTCCAAAATATAAGACGTTTTGGTAGGCCATTTTAGCTTACCAAAACGTCATAAATTTTAGAACAGAGGTAATACTAGTGCTTTTAGGGTTAAAACTGGAATAATTTGTCAAACATCCTGCAATTACCAAGTGAAAACATTGTTCCAAAGTTTTCTTAAAAAAAATTATGTTGTTCTTTTTATCTCGAACACACAAAAAATTGTGTGTCATTTGTATCGATTGGAAAACATCAAGATGACATAAAGAGTACATCAAAAACAAAGCTGAAAGGAAGAAAAGAAGAAGATGCAAAAACTATATACAAGAGCTAGCGCGTTCTCTATAAACATGAATCTGAAAAGAAAAACACAGTATGTTGGGGAGGTGATGTTCTATAAACATCAATTAAATTAATTTCTAAGCCATTCATTTGGCAGGTGTGAAGAAGCATATTTAGCTGTGAATACTGAACGATACATCATCACTATTCATGCATGATTTGTTTTTTCTTACCCCCAACGAATATGGATTTAAATCTAAAATTTCACATGATTATCGAGCATCACCCATACTTGGGTGTGTGTACTGCCTCATGCTTTCTCTTCTTTTCTGAGCGAGCAATCAGATCATAGTGGCACTTTGAAGTTTAGACGTACAAATGTACAATACATACATGAGATTCTACCGAAAGGTTATAATTTTACACCGATTTGGGTTCGTGTTTTTGTTCTCTTGCGAGTTCTTAGCAGGCTTCATCTCCGGGCCCATCCGGTGCATCCAAAAGGAAGGACCTGATGAAGCCGTTAACCTCCCGGGCTCCCTCCAGCTGCAACGCGTGCCCTGCGTCCTTGATGATCTCTAGCCTGCAGTCGTCTCCTAGATGCCTGCACTCAAGAACAGAAAACGCAGCGAGTGCCCATCGGAGTTCAGATGAGAAGCAAATTTCGTGCAGTAGCGAATTCAGGGAAGCAGTATATAGTGCTGCGAGAGATGGAGTGTAGTATTTTTGGTTTTACCTCTGCAGCCTGTAGCCAAGGTCGACGGGGAACACCTGGTCCTTGTCTCCCCAGAGAACTAGCGTTTGCTGATCGAAGACAGCAGAAATGCACAGTGTTACTACTTACTTGCAAGAGAAAAAGATTCAGATGGAAATGCTGATGGATCTGCAGCTCGATGATCTGACCTGGGTGAGGACCGGGAGGGGATCGATGCCAGCCCCGCTCTTGAGCAGCTCTCGCAGCAGCTCCGACCTCTCCTTCCTCTGGTCCACGAACATCAGCTGCGGCAGCAAACAGATCAGCTAGCATGGGCTTCAGAACTCAGTAGTGCCAGTCTCCTAAATCAACGCCGCCCATGATGTGTATTTAGTTGCTGCATCTCATCTTGCAATCTTGCATTATACCATTTCGTGTTGGTACTAGGGTAGTAGTTGGAACTTGGAAGTTGGAACTTAGCGGGACATAGCCGTGCGTCGTATAGTGCTGTTCCAAATTGGATCGCGTGCATGCATAATTCCAATGCCGAGTCTGCGCATCATCGTTTGCATGCTCTGCTGGATATCATATACTGTACGTCCATAGTCCTCGGAACTTGCCGGGCAGTACCGCTACACCATGCCGTATAAAAACATTGGCTACGTGTTGCATTGCAGCTCAGAAATTGATTTTCTCCAACAATGCATATAGACTAACTATCGCGGATGAGATGAACACGCAAGCTAGCGTAGCTTTGGTTTTTTCTTTGAAAAAGTCCAAAACAAATCTTGAACTTGTAGATGAAAACTTAATTGAGCTCTGAACATTGAATCCTCGAAATTGGCATTCTCAACTTGTCCATCCGTTCTATTTTAGACCCTAGATCTGTTTGGCCCGTATAAATAATTTCTGAATTCGATAATCCGTTGCTTTCACTGACAAAGAAGATCCACCTGTCATATACATCTTCCACCTCTGATCTCTCTTACGAGTCAATACCGCACAGTTGGGGAGGCGCCCTCCAACTCCAAGCAGCACCGACGACGCATGCCCCCGTCCAAAGCAGCAGCATCCACGTCGACGACCCTTTTCGCGAGCTGCAGTGCCACACTCCAATTCCAGGCATGAAACTGAATCAAGAGGAGGTTCGAGAGATTGGTTCCATGAGGCGCCCTCCATTGCCGTACGGGCAAGATGTGGCCTCTCGTCCAGTGAACGTGACCAAGGCATGACGAACATCACGTCATGACTTCTCCTGTGCTCGCACTTCTCCAACGTTGGTGGGCATCGGACCGAGCTCGTGGTGAGGGAAGAGGTATGAGAGGACGGGGTCGAGGGGGATGTCATGGAGAGGGGTTGCAGCATGAGGCCGCGAGACACGCGGCGAGGAGGCTCGTTAAGCCGTGGTCGGTGCAGAAGGCCGACGATGCAGAGGCGGACACTGAAAGAGGTGGATGTTGCCGGTGGTGTCGCGTGCGGCGTAGGAGGCAGAGGAGCGACGCGGGAAGGAGGCGTGCGGGGAGGGGCTCGGCGGCGAGAGGTGGGACACGATGAGAGGCACAGAGGGGCCAAGTGGGACTGAGGAAGGGGGATGGATATGATACGTGGGCCATAATCGGTCAGTGAGAGTAGCACTTATCCCGACCGGGATTGTAGTATTTTCTATGAACCAAACAGATAGGATCCAAAATAGACCGGGATTGACAAGTTTACGTATCACTTTAGTGAATTTTTTTTTCCGGATCGGCGCAGATTTGATCCGTGCCCGTGGACAGCGGTGGTGTCTGCTAGTGTTTTGGATCGGCCAGCCCGAAACGGCCAACGCTGCTACTGGAGACGTATGGCACGTGGGGCCACGTTGCAGCTAGGAGGAATCCTGCGAGGAGGTCGACGACGGCATGCATAGCCGGCACGTCGCTCCAGATCTATGGCTCCCGCCTCCCAGAGTGTAGGTGGTGCCGCTTCTCCCACTCTCTCCCATCAGCGCTATGCTGCTGCCTTTTTTTACTGAACAAATGCTACTGATTGATTATATACTTTTTACAGCGCTGATCAGGCCTAACTTTAGTCTCGTCTAGATTGTCCTAGTAGATCGATGACGGCAACACGTGGTCTCCTGGCTGGCTAGTTTCGTGTACGGCTAAAGAATCGATCGAGCATATGCATGCGAAAAGGACGTGAGATCCTAGTTAGCAATTGAAAACCGCACGAATATGCACGCAATGAAACACCGTGAAAACCATGCAAAGAAGCCATTGTTTCTCGTGAGATCCTAGCAAAAGAATAAGAATGAAATTAGATGTATTCTGAGCCACACTCGATTTATTAACGCAAAGCAGGTGCATTCTTTCTGAGGTAGCGGCATCGTCAGAAATAAGTCACCACTCGAAAGAAAAAATTTGCGACATATACCAACCGAGGTATACATCCAAAATGATGAGCAACCACCGTTAGGAGTAGTTAATTAGAGTATATTTAAAAAATGAACATAGCTAAATCAGACAAACAAACGTAGAGACAAAAATTAGCGGCGCTAACCTGGATGAAGTCGTGGAGCACGAAGTCCGGCAGCCACGGGGGGCGGTGCATGGAGCGGCACACGAGGCGGCGCAGCCCTTGGGCGGTGTCCGGCAGCAGCGCGTCCTCCACGGCCATCTCCTCCCGCGCCGCCAGCGCGCTAATCTCCCTGGCCGTGGCCGCGACGCCGCTGGTCATGACGACGACCCTGTCGACGCAGCCCCTGGCCTCCACGGCCGCCATCCGGTACGCCACGAAGCCCCCGTAGCTGATCCCGGCGACGTGGTAGCGTTCCACGCCGAGGATGCGCATGGCGTCGGCGGCGCAGCGCGCCTGGAAGGCGACGGAGCGGAGCGGGGAGGCGGAGCGGGAGCAGGAGCTGAAGAAGACGAGGTCGGGGACGTAGAGGTGGAAGCTGCGGGAGAGCGCGGCGAAGTTGTGCGCCCACGTCCACTTGGCGTCGCCGCCGAAGCCGTGGAGGAGGAGGAGCGGAGGCTTGGTGGACGAGGAGGCGGGGCACCAGAAGCGGAGCGTGGTGGCGTCCGGGCCGGGGAGGCGGACGGTGACGGGGCGGATGCGGAGGCGCGCGAGGAGGTGGAGGGTGAGCGCGGCGTCGCGTACGGCGGCGAGGCGGAGGCGGAGGAGCAGCCGGAGGAGGAGCAGCGAGAGGGAGAGGAGCGCGAAGAGGTGGGAGGTGGTGGCCGGGTGCTGCTTCATTGCGGTGGCGCCGGCCGCCGCCGCTGCCGCTGACCCGCTGCGCGGTTTCATGATTATGTGAGAGCTGTATCGGCAGTTTGTAGTTTGCAGAGCACAGCTTCTTTCCTTCTCGGTGCGACCGCGATGTATATAGGACTCTTGCTCGGTTGTGCTCCTAGTCCGACTGTAGAAATAGAAATTTCGATCTTTGCTAGGCTGGAGTGCTGGACTAGGATAGAAGTGTTAAAAGTTCGAACTCTACTACAGGATGCCGCCGCCGTCGCTATGCATGAGGATGCGTCGATCCCTAGCGTGCACGCTAGAAAAGAGTTTCCCCCTACATAAACCAACGTCGATCAGTCAAGAGTTAATCTGTCTCATTGACAGTGCACCAGTACTCATCCAGTCAGTTTCAGTCAAATGTTTCTCGTTGCGTATATCTGTCGCCACACGGATTCAGATATCAGAACTGAACTTCCCTTAAAAAAAATCACAACTGAACACGTGTGGAGTGAGTATGGCCGCCAGCAAGCAAGCGACATGTAACTTGTCAGCTCCAAGATTCGAGCTACGGAAAGCCTCCGAGCTGTCTCCATGTCGCTCCCAGGGCGGCACCGGAGGCGGAATACCGCGCCGCCGCCAGCCCCCTCCTCCCCTGCCTCCCTCGCCGCTGCTGCCGTCGGCCTCCACGCCGCGGTGGCAGCGGCCTCCCCACTGCCAAACAACTGGCTGGCGGGGGTGGTTCCCTCTCGTTCGGCGCGGGCAGATGTCGGGCCCGTTTGGATGACGATGACGGGCCGCCGCCGCAGGCACGCCGGAGCGGTGGCTCCGGGGCTGGTGGGGCGCATCTTGTCGACCTGGCCTCGTGGGTGGCAGGTCGGCGACGCTGGTGCGATGGGCCGAGCGGGTCAGATCTGGATGCTGGCGGGCCCGCCGGTGGTGAGCCGTGGAGGAGGCAAAGCAGTGGAGGTCCTGGAGGGCAGCACCGGCGAAGTAGTGGAGGTCCTGGAGGGCGACACCGTACCGACGGGGCAGTGGAGGTCCTGGAGGAGATGGTCGCGATCTGGAGCCGCCGAGGAGGGGGGCTGCTGGAGTCTGGAGAAGGCGAGGAGTAGGTCAGGGGACGTGGTCGTGGCTGGGGCAGCTAGGTCGTGCGGCGTTGCAGCTCGAGCGCGAGCGGTGGCATGTCGGGGCGGCGGCCCTGGAAGGTGGTCCAGGTGGTTTGCGCAGGGCGTGATGGTGAGTTGGATGTCAGGGCGGCGGCTCCGAGTTTTCTGCATCATCGAGCGTGTTTCGCCTTGTGTCGTGTGGGCGACAAGGTTGCTCTCGGTGTTGTTCGTCGTCGAGACTCCACGGAGGGTTGGTCGTTTTCATCTATGTCGGAGTATCCCGTATTTGCTCCTCCCATAGTAGCTACGAATTCTTCTCTCCGATAAGGGTGGAGTGTTGACCGGTCGGCCGCGGAGTGGTGGGTTGTGCTTGGCTCTAGGTGTTGTGTGGGCTCTGTCCCGTGGTGTTCGTTGTATAGTCGCCCGATTTCTCCCGCTAATAAACCGGACACCTTCTATTTAATTAATGGATAAGACAAAACTTTTACCTTCATTTAAAAAAACATGTCACTTGTCAAACTGACCGTCCCTATCAGCGCGCTTAAGCCATGCACCATCGACTACATGGATCCGAAGACTACAAACATACGAGTTCTATTCCTGTCTATTCCAAACTTCAAGCTTGCTCGCCTGCATGGCTGCGGTGTGGCTTCTACGGGCGATTGAGAATTCAAATGCACGTACCACGAGTCCACGAGTCGTCCGAGTACAGTGTGGCTGCAAAGTGATGGCCTGATGGATGTATGGAACCGTCGTGTGTCCAGCCTTCAATATTTGGCTTCCTTTCTTCCTTTTTTCTCCCGCAGCTGACTTAAGCTGGGAACCTAATTATACTCGATCGGGATGGACATGCATGTACAGGAACATCATATACATACTCCATTACTAGATCATGATCATTCATCGTGGCTTTCTTGGTCTCCACCGATGGCCATATTTTTCATAATAATACTACCTTCGATCCGCTTTATGTGTCGTGGAATATGTGCTACGCTAGTACAAAATTACTGCACAGCTGCCGAGACTTGTTACGGATCAGAGGAGTATCATTTCATCCGATATACTCCGTACTTGGCAGAGGAGTATCGTTTCATTCGATATACTTGGTAGGAATTACTCCCTCCGTTTTTTAATATAAGATGTTTTAGTATTTGTCCACATGCACATGTACACAAATGTACGTGGACATGTATTAGTGTGTATGTTCACTCACTTTAGTATGTATCTAGACAACATGTGCAATATCTAAAACATCTTATATTAAAAAACAGAGGGAGTAGATGATTACCACATGTCCACAACACCAGGGACGGAGCCAGGATTTGACCATAGGGGGGGGCGGCCCGACAATAGTAGAATTTTCTTTGTATAAAAATATATAGTCTTTTATCGATATAACATAATAACAAACAATATTTTGCAATTAAAAACAGTATTAGATCGTAAAACCCATTGAAGTTGTGGCGTTTTTCTCCAGACATTTAAACCATAACAAATCCAATAAAATGGATTAGAATTCATGTTAATGTCTTGACTATGTAGATTTAGACATGTAGTCCTTGGACTGTATAAAGAAATTACAAACTAATAGAATGGAACATGCATATAACTAGTCGTGCCTTGAGTATTTTGTAGGCATGAGTTGTGAGGCGTGAAATCACGAGACATCTAACACCCACCGGCCACCGGGACGCCACATCTGAGCAAATTAAAGATCAAAAGATGGAGACTAACCGTATTGAGATGATTGGAGACTGTTTGCCTGGACTGCTAGCGGAAATTGCATGCCGGCGTGGGGCGTGTCATCACGGCGTGTCGGCGTCGCCCATCAGGACCGAGCGGCGGGATCGATCGAAGGGAAGGGCATCAGAGACGAGCCGAGCGGCCGGGGGCGTGTTTTACTTTTAGGCATCGTGTTGCCTTGGGTGGAGGCCGTAGTGTGACTAGCTGGGCTTCTTTATCTATTTGGCCCGGCCTGCTATTTCGGTTATGTGCCTTAGGAGCGGAACAGGGAATGCTCAAAAAAAAAAAGGAGCGGAACAGGGGGGGCGAAATTAAGAATCGAGCGTGATTAGCAGCGATCTGTACCATCGCTATTAGACAGCAACGAGATTGTTAGGGGGGGGCGACGCCCCCGCTCGTCCCCCCTTGAATCCGTCCCTGCACAACACCTGTACGTTTTATTACTTTATCATCCTTTTGTAATTTTTAAGACCATCTCCAACGGCGTCCTCGATAGGATATCCGGATACCTGTAAATATTGTCCGGACCAAAAGCTTAGCACAAGCAAATTTTGGTCTTGATCATTTCACTTGAACAGCTAAGTTGAAGCACGTTTCCTAATCGCGCTTGAACACTCTCGTAAATTGCTCACCGGTGCTAAAATCTTGAAAAAAAATTGTTTTCCAGCACGAATCCTAAAGCAACGTCACCTCCACGGCTCCACGCTCCACGGTCCAGCCTTCTAACGGAGTACCCGTTTTGCACCCTCCTCCATCTGGGGCACCTAAACCCTTCTTACCCTTCTCACCCCAACCCCCACTCGGCCACCGCCGCCGCCGTCCTCGGTGAACAATCGCCATGTCACCTGCCGCCGCGGCCGCTGATGCCGCCGGCCCACGCGACGGCCGCATCCGCAGCTACGAGGACTTCGCGCGGGTGCACCAGTACCTGCTGTCTGCGGCGGGCATCCCGCCGTCGCTGCACCGACGGCTGTACCGCAAGCTCGCCGACGAGGTGTTCGACGGCGGGGAGAAGTTTTACGTTGAGCCCTGCGAGGGAGGGAGGCAGCGCCGCCTGGTGCTCGCCTCGGAGGAGCCGCTAGGGAGGGACTCGGACGTCTTCCTCGTCGACCACGCGTGAACCTTCCGCCTCACCGATGCGCTCAAACAGGTGAGCGTCGCCTGATTCCTGCTACGAATTGCTCGCGGTAGCTTACACGGAAGCAACTACTTGGCTGTTGTCTAGTTATTGACTCTGTTTAGTATAACCATTTCGTTTGGACTTTGTGCTTTTGATATCGAGGGGGTTTCATGCCGTGCTATTACCCATTTTGCTACATTGGCTTAGTAGAAATTTCAGCCGAATTTGTTGATTGTTGATGATTTTACACTGTAAATTAGTTACTTCCATTAGTGAAGTGAGTGGCTACTAGCATTGCATCCAGTTTAAGATGTTCTAATCTGTTCTGTTAGTCTACTCTGTTCAGAGCATTTTTGTTATCAATTAATGGTTACAGATATGTACTGTTTTTCTTCCAGTCAACTACCATTCAGTTACAGAAATTTTGCCCTGTCATGAGTGATCTCATGTTTGAATGTTGGTGATTTGTAGTTACGGGAAGTACCAGGACTGGCTGAGAGAATGGCAGCGCTAATGTGCGTCGATCTGGACAGGAGGACCGAGGTCGAAGAGTCAGATGAGCAGGACAGTGAAAAGAGTGGGAGTCTGGAGCATGTCTTGCAGGTGCTGGAGAAAGAGAAGACTAGAATCCAGGAGAGGGGAAGTGATTTTGCAGCATGGCTGGAGCTTGAGGAGCTCGGAATTGATGATGATATGCTAGTAGCATTGGATCTATCTGCAAATTTTCCGGTCTGACTCCTCTCCACATATTCATGTTATTAGTTGATGTTGCCTGTATCACATAGTAATAGTAAGTCTGGTCGATCTCATGTATTTATATGTTTCTGTGTGTATGATTCCATGCTTTGGTATTTCAGGAGAAGAAAGAACATGTTTTCTTCAAAATGATAAAGCTCATTTCACAAGAAATTAAGAACTTTTATTTATAAACTTAAGTGCTTGTCAAATGCTACAATGTGGTTTGTGACCTCAATATAGCATTTTTTGAACATTCTGTGTTAGTTATCGGAATTGCTGTTTCTGAATGATCTATGCTTGGTATTTGATGTTTTCCTGAAACTGTTCTTTCCTTTGTTTCTCACTAGAATCTGGTAGCCCTCAACCTATGGGGAAACAAGCTGCAGGATCCAGAAAAAGTGTTGCAAGAAATCAGGAAGTGTGGAAGGTTGAAGGCACTTTGGTTGAATGAGAACCCTATCCTTAACCAATGGTCAGAATTGTGCTTTACATGTTTTTTTACCTATTTTGTAAGCTCTCCTAGTCTCCTGTGCATATTTTTTCATGTTCTTAATTGGTTATAGGTCAAACTACGAAAACAATTTAATGATCCTGATGAATGAGAATTAAGACATAACTACTTATTAGCCTTCAAATGATGCTAGTGATTTTCAAACTGTAGCACTGCTGCAAATCATAACCTAGAAGATTCAACTTGTGTATTCATCAAATGGTTGGTCTGGCATGATAAATTTAAATAAGGATGGAATATATCTAAGAATTTGCTTATTAAAAGGAAGAAGTAAACTTGCCTAGCGCCTGTCAGATCTTGGCTCATTCATTTTCTGAGTTCTTACAGCTGAACTCCATGTTTGGATCTTGTTGTATGGATGGTTTGATAAATATGGCTTGTGATAATTCGGGCATTGGAGTGAATTATCTGAAAATATCCTGAGATTGTTTCATAGTATTTGGTCATGCTGCTGCCTGCATTGGTAAAAAACAACATGATAGATATGTGCAACTTCTGAGCTTAAGCCTTTAACAATATAGCAAGTGAACATCACTCTGGCTAATGAACATATTTCGGAACTCTATCTATGAAAATGATACGCCTTTCCATGGCGTATTCTTGAGAAAAAAAACATATTTCGGAACTATTTGTGATATCTATTTCAGGAACATTGTTGTAAAATCCTGTTATTTGATTCTAATATTGTTTTGGTGTTCGGCAGTGTTGACGAAGGTGTTCTTGATGCTCTTCCTGAACTGGAAATCTACAATTCGCATTTTACAAGGAGTGCTAAAGAGTGGGCTTTAGGTTTTTGTGGAGATATGGTTGGAGCAGAAAATCCCTGTTTGTCTGTGGAAAGCATATCATTGGAGAACATTGTGACACTTGACCTTTCTGATAGGTCAATCCAACAAGCGAACTGCCAAGGAGGCCTGGGACGCCATCGCCGCGGCACGCATCGGCAGCGATCGTGCGCGCAAGTCCACCCTGCAGACACTCCGCAAGGAGTGGGAGACCCTGGCCCTCAAGCCAGGTGAGGATGTTGATGACTTTGCTCTCCGCCTCAATACTCTGCTGCAGAAAATGGTGCAATTCGGCGATGCCACCTACGACGAGGAGAGGGCTGTGGAGAAGCTCTTCAGGTGCATCCCCGAGAAGTACAAGCAGATGGCTCGCTCAATCAAGTCTCTGCTGGACCTCTCCGCGATGACGATCGAGGAGGCAATTGGACGCCTCAAGGTCGTCGACACCGACGAGCTGCAGCCTCTCTCGGGGCCCATCACTACTGGTGGGAAGCTGCTCCTATCCAGGGAGCAGTGGGACGCCGGCCAAGGCGACGGGAAGAAGGGGGAGCCCTCCTTCACCAGAGGTGGTCGCTGGCGCGGCAGACCGCGCAGATCGCGCGGAGGCTTCCAAGCTAGAGGGCATGGCGATGCCCGTGGAGGTGCCGCTGGCAGGCCTCAGCCAGCACAAGATGACGGCTGCCACAAGTGTGGCAAGCTTGGCCACTGGGCCAAGGAGTGCAGGCAGCCACGTCGTGGCCAGGCCAACGTGGCACAGACTGCGGAGGAACAACGCGGCCAAGCCAATGTTGCACAAGCTGTGGAGGAGGATCGAGCCCTGTTCATGACGCACGCAAGCGTCGAGTTGCCAGCAGCAGCTCCATCTGCAGCAGCTCTCCTCCACCTCGATGAGCCAAAGGCGCATGCTCTTCTTGATGGCTCCGGCAAGAACAAGGCTGATGGGTGGTGCCTCGACACCGGTGCCACTCATCACATGACGGGTCGACGCGAGTTCTTCGCTGAGCTCGACCCCGAGGTGCGAGGCTCCGTCAAATTTGGAGATGCCTTTGCCGTGGAGATCAAGGGCGTGGGCTCTGTCATCTTCATCGCCAAAACCGGCGAGCACCGGCTGCTCACCGGCGTCTACTACATCCCCGCGCTGAGGAATTCCATCATCAGCTTGGGACAGCTGGATGAGAATGGCTCGCGAGTGATGATCGAGCATGGGATCCTGCGCATATGGGATCGCCACCAGCGCCTCCTTGCTAAGGTAACTCGAGGTGCAAATCGCCTCTATGTTCTTGAGGTGCAGGTGGCACAACCTATCTGCCTCGCAGCTCGTCGAGACGACGAGGCGTGGCAGTGGCATGAGCGTTTTGGGCACCTTCATTTTGAGGCCCTGAAGCGTCTCAGTGCTAAGGAGATGGTGCGAGGCCTGCCATGCCTCGACCATGTGGAGCAGTTCTGCGACGTCTGTGTGATGACAAAGCACAGGCGCCATCCTTTTCCCCAGCAGGCGAACTTCAGAGCCAAGGAGAAGCTCGAGCTCGTCCATGGTGACTTGTGTGGCCCGGTGACACCAGCCACACCAGGAGGAAGACGCTACTTCTTGCTGCTCGTCGATGATTACTCCCGCTTCATGTGGGTGGTGATCCTCAGCAGCAAGGGGGAGGCAGCGTACGCCATCAGGCGCGCGCAAGTTGCTGCAGAGGCTGAGTGCGGCCGCAAGCTGCGAGTGCTGCGCACCGACAACGGCGGCGAGTTCACAGCTGCTGAATTCACCTCCTACTGCGCAGATGAAGGCATCAAGCGCCACTACTCCGCGCCGTACAGCCCACAGCAGAATGGGGTTGTCGAGCGGCGCAACCAAAAGGCTGTGGATGATGGCTCGACTCCGGTGAGTGACGAACTCACCATCGAGTATATCCACATCAAGGAGGTCGGGGAGCAGGCAGCTCCTCTCAGCTGAGCAAGCCTCCATCAACTCCGGAGGTGGCCACACCTGTGACGCCACGACCGGCATCGCCACGTACTCCATCACCTGCAGCCACTCCTCCAGGCACAACTGCACCACCATCAGCTCACCCCGAGCGTGATCAGGTGGAGTTTGCTACTCCACTCTCCCAAGATGAGGAGCGGGTTGATGCATATCATGATGAGGAGCCACTGAGGTACAGGACAATGGAGAACCTGCTCGGCGATCAACCAGCGCCGGGACTAGTGCCACGCAACCTAGAAGCACAGTTGCAGCTCGCGCATGAAGATGGCGAGCCCCAGTCCTTTGCAGAGGCTGACAGGGACAAGGCATGGCGCGCTGCAATGTAGCTAGAGATGGACGCGGTCAAGGAGAACCGCACCTGGGAACTTGCTGATCTCCCTCGTGGTCATCGTGCGATCACCCTTAAATGGGTGTTCAAACTGAAGAGGGATGAGACCGGCAAGATCATCAAGCACAAGGCTCGCCTGGTGGCGCGAGGATTTCTGCAGCAGGAGGGAGTCGACTTCGACGACGCCTATGCTCCCGTGGCACGGATGGAGTCTGTGAGACTCATCCTTGCACTTGCTGCGCAGAAGGGCTGGTGTGTCCACCACATGGACGTCAAGTCAGCCTTCCTCAACGGCGACTTAAAGGAGGAGGTCTATGTGCAGCAGCCGCCGGGATTTGTGATCCCCGGCACGGAGGGCAAGGTGCTGCGCTTACACAAGGCCCTCTACGGTCTCCGGCAGGCACCAAGGGCATGGAATGCCAAGCTGGACTCCACGCTGAAGACGATGGGCTTCGAGCAAAGCCCGCATGAGGCGGCCGTCTATCGACGGAGCAAAGGAGCAAACGCCCTGTTGGTGGGCGTCTATGTGGACGACCTGGTGATCACCGGCATCAAGGAGGCAGAGGTGGCCACGTTCAAGGACGAGATGAAGGCCGCGTTCCAGATGAGTGACCTGGGGCTCCTCTCCTTCTACCTAGGGATCGAGGTGCACCAGGATCACTCCGGGATCACACTTCGACAGACAGCCTACGCCAAGCGCATCGTCGAGCTCGCCAAGCTCACTGGCTGCAATCCAGCTCTCTCTCCAATGGAGGAGAGGCTGAAGTTGAGCCGTGAGAGCAAGACGAAGGAGGTGGACGCCACAATGTACCGGCGTCTTGTGGGGAGCCTCCGCTACCTTGCTCACACCAGGCCAGACTTGGCGTTCTCCGTCGGGTATGTCAGCAGGTTCATGCAGCGACCGACGACGGAGCATGAGCAAGCCGTGAAGAGGATCATCCGCTATGTTGCGGGGACGCTTGATCATGGTCTTCACTATCCCAGAAGCTCAGGGGAGGACGAGTTCGTCGGGTACAGCGACAGCGACCATGCCGGGGACATCGACACCAGCAAAAGCACGAGCGGGATCATGTTCTTCCTCGGCAATTGCCTCGTGAGCTGGCAGTCGATCAAGCAACAGGTGGTTGCTCTGTCTAGCTGCGAGGCTGAGTACATGGCAGCCTCCACAGCGTGCACACAGGCGCTCTGGCTGGCTCGTTTACTTGGCGATCTCCTTGGACGGGATGCCAGATCAGTGCAGCTCATGGTGGACAACAAGTCAGCTCTGGCCCTGGCGAAGAACCCCGTGTTCCATGAAAGGAGCAAGCACATCAGGCTGAGGCACCATTTCATCCGGGCCTGCTTGGAGGAAGGGAGCATCAAGGCAAGCTACATCAACACCACGGATCAGCTGGCCGATTTGCTCACCAAGCCACTTGGGAGGATCAAGTTCATTGAACTCTGCTCCAGGATAGGGATGGTCCAGCCCACTCACAAGACGACGCACAAGACTTAGGGGGAGAATGTTGAATAAGTCCTGTACTGTAGTCTTGGTCTTTGGTCGGTGTAAAACTGCAGGATAAGGTCTTTGTGTAGGATCAGCAGTTAGAGAGCATCTAGGACAGTCAAGCATCTAAGGACAGTCAAGTCTAGGACAGTCAGTTAGGATAGGGATCAAAGGACTGGCTGTTAGGATTGCTGTTAGACTAGCATATTCGGCTGGCTAGCAGCCTATAAGTATGTAACCCCAGCCCTAGAAGCTGGCATGCCATTGTGTGAGAAATAAAACCAACGAAAATTGCCCCAACTCTCCAAGTGTCATCCTCTCTCAATGAGAGTAACCCTGAAACAACTATCATGCACACCCCACTCCAAAGAGCACATTCGAGAGAATAATATGGCGGGTTGGGTCTAGATATTGATGAACTCACCACAAATACATCGTTATCGACGGAAACGTCTCCTTTACACTGAAAACAAATTCCTCCTTTATAACACACATGTGACAAATCTGTGGTTTGATCCCTAGTTGTTTAGGGGCTACAACCATCCTCCTAGCTATTGAACCACATGTTGGTTCCCAATTTTGTATTTTATATTCCTATATATTTTTTTATCTTGAGAGTCAAAGATAGTATATTCGGTTATCGAATTAAGAAAGTTTGATTACAATCATTGCAGAAGGTCATCTATTTTTAAAGGAAATAATTTTAACCTATTTTCTATTACACTCTCCACGCGACATCTAACATTTCACTCCGTTCATTGGATGCTCTCATGCACATGTATTTTTTTTTTCCATGTGCTATTACGTGCCGACATGTACAACATAGTTTCAGCATTCTAAACAATTGTCGATCTTACTGCCTGCCCTTCATCCACACAAATTCTTTCCAGCCAGCCATCAATATTATATATTATCGTATGTCATACTACCGCAATACTTCAGCAAAATTATTATATTCACGATTTTTAAACAAAAATAAAAAACAATATAGTTATAAATGTCATTTTAAGTCTTATTACTGTAAACTATAGGCAAGTCATCACTATGAGCCTGTAAGCTCACAATTGTGCGGCCGATCGAGCTACGCGTACTTAAACGTTTGTGCTCAATATATAATGTTAAAATGTAGTGATGGATAAGTCTATGTTATGCTGATCTCAAATCTAAAATTTTACAAACTGGTCTGATGTGAGTGACCGATGCGTAGATATAAAGTCATGTCATTTGGAGCACTAATGAAAAAACTTACTTCCTTTGAAAAAAAATCTCACAATCTAATTAAAAAATACGGGAACTGAATGCACATGGCCACGGAGGTGGAGATCAGTCGGTACTCCATCCGTTCCACAATATAAGATGTTTTAGGTAGTACACATGTTGTCTAGATTCGGACTAAAAAGAGTACACGTATACACTAAAATGTGTCTAGATACATGTGTATGCATGTGCATGTGGGAAATGGCTAAAACATGTACATACATTTGTGTAATAATGGTAGATACATATATTATGGAACGGAGGGAGTATAATATATTTTAGTCTTTATCCATATTCACATGTACATACATTTGTGTATATTCACTTATTTTAATACGCATCTATACAATATGTGTGATGTTTTAGGAACGGAGGGAATACTTCTATTTTGTGCATGCAGCCACCAACGATAGAAACCGCGCTTCGCATGCATGTTTTTGTGGGGCTAAGTTAACGTACAGTAATTGGACTTCACCGCATCTGTTTTTTTTTTAGAACAACACGATCCGGACTCCTTCCATTCGGTTCTACCAGGGCGGATGGGTTGTGCACGTACGTGTATTGGCCGTACCGAGACATATTTCATATGTACACAATTTTAAATCTCTACCGTTATTAGTCATAGTTAACGAATAATTAATGGATCAGATTATTTTGCACATGTGGATCAACCTGGTGGCTCTATTAATACCCTTGTTTTGCTTTTAGTATATAATAGATATACTCAGTTAGACCATTCAAGAAATATGTTTGTTTTAACTACTGGGCAACTAGAAACGTTGAACTTGGACATGAAATACATATGCTTCTTTTGCACTATTATATTGATTTGTGGCTGGTTGTTTATGCAGGTATGTCATGGATGAGTTGGGCTCAGCCATGCGCCATAGTGATGCTCCTAACTTTAGAATGGCTCCTTTCTTGTTCATGCCAGAAGGAAACCTAACTTCTGCTATAAGGTATTGACGTTTGAATTGTAGTACTATGTTACCATTATTTGTTTTTTTACATGTATCATTATTTAGTTTGTTTTTACCTGTACCAATATTTAGTTTGTTAATATCCAATAATTTTCAGTTACACAATTCTGTGGCCTATTTGTGATGTTCATACTGGAGAAGAATGTACCCGAGATTTCTTGTTTGGTATTGGTGAAGACAAACAGCGTTCAGCTAGACTTACGGCTTGGTTCCACACACCAGAGAGCTATTTTATTCAGGTGCTTTTTGCCATGTCAATACTAACTTTTGGGGGATTTGAGATGTACACGGATCGATCAATAGCCTTATGTTGTTCTCTCTTGCTTTCTGGCTACTTCGTAGGAATTCAGAAAGTACCAGGAGCAGCTTGAATCAACTAGTATTTGTCCTTCTACAAAAGAGACACCTTCAAGCAAAAGTGTACGTCCAAGTGATGGCCGCGCACTTCGAGTATTAACTGATATAACCCAAGTCGAGGAGTTCTTAACACGTCCAGAGTTTGTTCTCAGTAAGCAATGCTCTGTCCTGCTATATCATATATCTGTATTTTTTTCAGAAGGATTGACAAGTTAAGATGGAAATGGCTCTGGCTATTATTTCTGCAAAGATGTCCCCTTGGGCTTGCAATCCTTTTCCTTTACTTTCATCACTTTTCTTCTTTTTGTTGGAATGTTTGTTCATGTGGCCCTGCAAAGAGTTGTCACACCTTTTTTGTTTACCTAAGGAGTTAAATAGATAAATAAATGTTATATCTTTTTTCTGATGTAGTGTACACCTCATGATGGCACCCTGCCATCAATATAGTTTGCTACTCAAGGAAGCGAGCCTAGCTCACTTGGTTGTGAGAGTGGATGTAACCCAACCACCTGGGTTCAAGTTATTTATAATGAAGGGGTTTCCTTTTCAGTTTTCTTTGAAAAAATATAGTTTACCACTCAAGTTGTAAATTATGTTATGACTTTGGTGATATATCTAGTAGTTTACTACGGAGTAAAACAGAAGTTGAGCTAATAATTTGAATGCCACTTGGTTTTATTGGTTCTTTTGATATGCTTGTACAGTCATGGTGATTCATAGAGACTAGGAGAGTTTACAAAATAGGTAACAAAAAAAACATGTAAAGCACAATTCTGACCATTGGTAAAGGATAGGGTTCTCATTCAACCAAAGTGCCTTCAACCTTCCACACTTACTGATTTTTTGCAACGATTTTTCTGGATCCTGCAACACTGATTTATTAGCATCTCTTTACATCTATTGTGTTCTCGTGCAGCAACTGATCCGAAGGATGCTGACATCATCTGGCTAGGTGCGCAAGTTGATCCAGAATTAAAGAGTTCGCTAGGTCTTACAGACGAACAATACACAAATCAATTTCCTTTTGAAGCTTGCCTGGTCATGAAGCACCACCTAGCAGATACTATCCACAAGGTGAGTGCTAATGAGCTCTTTGGTGTATACCCTTCTTTCTGGAAAACCTTTGGCATAGCTTTGCTTGGCAATCTATATAAGTGCTTTCAGTTCAGTACCTTTGACGCTAGTGCCATCTGAAACTAAGATGAACTCCTACAGGCATGGGGCTCACCTGAGTGGCTTCAACCTACATATAACCTAGAGACCCATTTGTCTCAACTAATTGGAGATTATTGTGTGAGGAAACAAGATGGTATGGACAACTTGTGGATCATGAAACCTTGGAATATGGCAAGAACAATTGATACCACTGTCAGTGGCGATTTATCTGCTATCATCAGACTTATTGAGACAGGCCCCAAGATATGCCAAAAGTATATTGAGCATCCTGCACTTTTCCAAGGAAGGAAGTTTGACCTTCGGTACATTGTTTTGGTCCGCAGTATATGCCCTTTGGATATATTTCTTACTGATGTTTTCTGGGTATGACCTGAAAATTTAATGATACTTTATGAATCTCTGTGTCGATTAATTGATGATGATATCCAGTGACTCTTGTCCATCCAACTTTTCCTTTTTGTAGGTCAGGTTGGCAAACAATCAATACACTTTGGAGAAAACTAGCTTTTTTGAGTACGAGACCCATTTCACTGTGATGGTATGATCAAATTTCATTGAAAATATACACATTTTGGATATCACATCATGAATGTTAGCTGTGTAGATGATTGTTGATGTTGTATTCTCTCTCCTGTTATACTAAATCTGATTCTGTCTTGTAGCAGTATGGGAATCAGTCATCAAATTCTCATTATAATGCATGTTTTAGAATGTAATCTAGCTCCCTAATTGCTCTTCCCATCCAGAATTATAATGGAAAGATGAACCATATGAATACTCCAGAGTTTGTCAAGGAGTTTGAGAAGGAGCACCAAGGTTTTACAGCTTGCATTCCCTCTCATTTGTATAGTTTGATGTCTTAGGTTTCTGATTTATTGTTAAATTTTCAGTTAAATGGCTGGAGATCCATGAAAACATAAGGAATATGATAAGGCTTGTCTTTGAGTCGGCCTCAGCTGTTCATCCTGAGATGCAGAATACATTCTCTAGGGCCATCTATGGCGTCGATGTTATGCTTGATAATAATTTCAAGCCAAAGATTTTAGAGGTATGCCTTGACTACTTCCAATAACTCTTGTCCCCTCCCGCCTCGTCCCCCAACAATGTTCATACTATTCGGTAAAAGAACAATGTTAATGATACCTGTTTAAGATTGTGCATCATTATAGTGTTACAGTGCATGACCAGAACATAGTGCTTGTTCCATTAGAGCTAGAAAAGCACTTGGACTTGGGTATTACCATTGTATGGCCTGCTCAGTATGAAAGACTATATCAGTCCGTTGATCCAGATATTCTCGATGTAGCATTTTCTTTGTCCATTAGGCATGATAGCATTATTATGGTAACTGCTAAAGTGTAGAAGTTAATGTCTGAATCAAGATAGTAACTACCTCACCTCTTCACCATGAAATGCAGGTGACTTATTGCCCAGACTGCAAGAGGGCATGCGAGTATGACACGAGAGCTATCGTTGGAAGCCAGGGCCCCATCAGAGGCAGTGATTTTTTCAACACGGTGTTTGGCTGCCTCTTTCTCAACGATTTGACAAATGTGTCGCCTCTGTAATCATCTTATCAAATCTGTTGTAAGACCATTGTTCTTGCACCATGGTATGTACAAGACCTGTTTGTACGTTACACATCAATGGCATCCATGACAGGATAGACTCTTGAACTGTGATATGATCATGTGAATGGAGTTAATGTGGAATTTGCTTATGTGGCTTGGTAAAAACTGATATTTCTGACACTAGCCTTGCTTACTTGAGCTATACAATTGTGCCTGTTCAATGATACAATGTTATACCATTGCAACGGTTATGCAATAGGTTATCTGCAATTTTAGAAAGTTTGGAGAAAATGTCAGAAAAAAGGCTTGTGTTTCAATGTGTTCTTGTAGGTTTCTAAGGGATTGCGAGCAGCAGTGGGTTGTAAAATTTGGAAAGCAAGCCTGAGCCAAAGTTTCAGCAAGCTGTAACCAAATGTTTCAAGAAGTGACTTGAAAAGAAAAGACTCCCTCAGAAGTCAAAAGTATGTGTCTCATGCTGGAAGGCAAGGCAACGCATAGCCCTTAGCCTTGCAGCTACTCACAACCACAGTAACTTGAAAGCATCATTTGACAACTCTACAAAGCCTAACTACACATGAGCATGAGCCACGACTGCTTGCATACTGATAACTTAACCGCGCCAAATCAAGGGCGACTGGAGGCGCGGCCATGAGCAGTACTATGGACGACAATGCCACTTCGTCCCTCGAGCCATCCTTGCTCTCATCTTCCTCTTCATTGTCTGCAAAGCCGACCCGGACCTCCTCTTCGACTACTGCGTCGCTGACACGACGTCGACCGCCACCACCTTCCACTTCAACGGCCTGCCCTGCATCGACCCGGCGACGGCACGCGCCGACCACTTCGCCACCTCGGCGCTCTCCCGTCCACGGACCCGTCCGCCACGCTCTTCGGGTTCAACGTGACGCTCACCACCCGGCCACGTCCCTGCCGGGCGCCAACGCGCAGGGGCTCGCCATGGCGCGCATCGACCTCGCCCCGGCGGCATGGCGCCGCTGCACACGCACCCGCGCGCGTCGGAGGTGGCGCTCGTGCTCAGCGGCAGCGTGCTGGTGGGGTTCGCCGACACGTCGTACCGGCTGTACACGCAGCTGCTGCGCGCCGGCGAGGCGTTCGTGTTCCCAAGGGGGATGGTGCACTTCATGCGCAACCTGGACACGTCCGCGCCGGCCGTCGTGCTCTCCGGGCTCAATAGCCAGAGCCCCGGCGCGCAGCTCGTGCCCTTCTCCGCGTTCCGGACGGAGCCGCCGCTGCCGGAGGAGGTCGTCAAGAAGACGTTCAGGATCACCGGGCAGGACGTGCAGAGGATCCAAAGAAACCTCGGCGGATCTTAGGAAAAAAAATTATCTGCTTGCATCGATTTAGCGTACTTTCAACCTTATAAATTCAGGATGTGCAGAGTGCTTACACTTGTAACGAAAATAAAAAATGGAGCACGAAAGTTATGCCTCAACTAACCTTCTGCTCAGTGACAGCCCTCTCTTGAGTGGCACAATTACAGGATCCAAAGAAACTAGGGCGGATCGTAAAATAAATAAATACTACAACAACAAAGTACTCTAATATTCCCTCAGTTTCTCAATATAAGATGTTTTATCTTTTTTTCTAGATTCACATGTATGTACATGTATCTAGACATGTTTTTATGTATATGTTTATTCATTTTAGTCCACATCTAATTAACATGTGAAATAGCTAAAATATTTTACGATTCTAAAAAAAAAGCTAAAATATTTTACATTAGTAACAGAGAAAGTAAATAGTAGAAAAACTGGGCCTAAATTATCCATGGGCCCAACTATAGCCCTTTTTGCGTGTCAAAGTTACAAGTCTGTTCAAGGCCCAATAGCGTGATAAAAATACATTAGTATACCTGAAATCTACATAAACAGTAGAAAGAAAACTACACATGTTGTACACCTAATCTGAACTCCTCTAAGGCCATGTACAATGCAAAGTGTTCAGCCGGGTGATTATAAATAAACCAAACATTTTCAACCACAATGATTATTTCTATAGGGACGGTGCCTAGTTAAGCATTTGTCTTGTGTAAATAATCACAAGTGCTTAATGAAAAACGGGTTTATTTTCGCAAGCACCTCCATAAGCACCTTGCATTGTACATTCCCTAGAGAGCTAGTATTAGAGTACTTTGTTGTACACCTGGCCTCGGTCCGGCTCCTTCTCATAGCACGATGTAGTGGGGAGCAGATAAAGGAGAGAAAAAGGCAAGGGGGGAGCGGAGATGAGACAACTGCTAGAGTGGGGGGCCTTAGTGGAGGTGAGAGCGCCAATGGAGATGGGTGTGGTCAGAGAATGTTGTATTCAAGAGAGGAAATTGAGTGTATTTGGTTATTTGGTGGGTGATGTGGGTGAGAGAGGGAGTATCCCGTCATGTTTTTATCCCTCCTCTTATCCTTTTGATTTTGTTTGTGACCCTTGACAGAAAGAAATTATATTTCACCACCTACTTCCTATGATGTTGTGGTCACTGGATTGTTGTTCTCAGGAGTGTTGTTAAATTAGTCTTCTTCTGCTAGAGAAATGACCGGAGAAGAAATGTGTGATGCAGATGAGTAGGTGCGCATCATGTGATTCTTTGTTGTATCCATGGTCACGGTAGGAAGGGGTGTCTTGTCGAGCCACCCTCCATATTTTTTAGGTAGGAAAATTTGTATATTTCTAGTTTGTACATTGTGAAAACTGCATACATATTAATCCATTGGGTTTTTAATCTGAGTGTGCAATTTACGTAAACCTTCATATGCGAAAACCCAAAAGTGTCTCGGGATCACTTGATCCCTTTAAGAAATAAATTGCACTCATAAAAAAATTCAAAACATAAATCCACATGATCCCAGGAGCCAAATGTCCTCATCACTTCGTGTCTGCATTTCATTGCCATGGCACTGTGATTGTATTGTTTATATGTTTATGAAGTATGCACGGACCGAATCCAAGTTGCGCCAATAGAATTGAACATGCTAATCTTTTGCATCCAGCTACTCAATGTGTAGTTCTATGCAACGAAAATTATTTCAACTGAATTTCATGACCCGCAAGACTTATAAAACACCTCTATATGGATGTTCTCTTGCAACATTCATACCCTTTCTAGCCTTTACCCTCCCATCGGAAGTTCACAATGCAGAACAGATAGAGTTGAGATCATATAATTCAAACTTCAAGTGCAACCACAACGAACGCCTTTGGTAGCGTCACCACTCGTGGCACATTGATTTTGCTCCTCCTCCTCACCGCCTTCGTAGCCACCATCGAATGCACCGGAAATCTCGGTTGTGTACGGGGGCGTGGAAGCACCTCCACACAGCTGCACAAATATTTAGCATTAGGCTGAAGTTCACCGGCGACTATTTTATGGGCTGCATGATGCAAGCCATAGACCATTTCACGTTCTACATCATCAAAACTCAAGGAGAGGCAACTGGCTTCGCCATGAAGTGCATGGAGGCCGAAGTCTCCTGTTTCCTGAGCTATGGTCGATTTTTTTTGGTTACCACCAATATCTCGAATCCTGCAATCTTACATTTAAAAGAAAGAGAGGCATCTTGTCTTACGATCCCTTTTCTCAAAGAACTCTCCAGATATTTATATAGTGCCACATTCAATGTAGTCACACACTTTGTCATTTAGTTAGTTTTTCTTCACACATTTTGTAAGATACTATAGGAAATGAGATGCAAATGCATAACAAAGCCATGCCTTTATGATTCTAGTTTGTCTATTCATCTTATATTTATCTTTGCTATTAAGTAGAGTACAAAAAAGTCGCATTCATGCGCTAATTATGTAAGTTTTAGTTTGTTGCATGTACAATGGTAGAGGAGTCCGGTCTTCTCTTAACCCTCCACGTTATTTAGAGAAGGCAATAAATATGAGGTCCTACAATTTGTTATCTCTTACCATCTTAGCAATTAATGACCATCAATTAAATTTTAGTGTGAAATTATGTTAATAAGGGAATGATTATGGTACAATGAAGAAAATGGCCTTCTCTTAATTTTCAATTTTTAAGATCATCCCTTAACTAAGCGAAGACAACACACTATTTTTTCGTTCTCTCTCCTCCAACTGAGTCCAATTTAGCATATCTAAGGGAAGGTTGATGTCCCCATTGTAAATACCCTCCTAGGAATAAAAAGGAAAGCCACATCAATACTAATTAATGCAGTTTCATTTTTCTTTTATTGCATTATTTGTTTGTTTGAAACTTTTCATGTCACGGTGTGGGTCATAACATTATGATCGTGTCGGTATTTTTTTTAAACATACAATCATACCAATTGAATCAACCTATGGTTAGATTGCGAAGAGATTGGTTGTACCCCTAACCCATCAGAGTTCAAATTCTTATTTTAACACATGCGTGTCTCATAAAAGACGAAATACTATTGGGAAGCGAGTTCCCGTCGATAGTAAGACGTATGTGATGACTTTGTCAATCTCAAGACCAGACCGCCAGAGGTAAGATGTGCGTGTTTGTTCATAGAGGAGTGTATACACGTGTATGTGAGCGTATGTGTTTGCACCGTCTTTCGGAAAAAACGGGGGATAGAAAATATTTTTTTTACCGTCCATCATATTAATGGTGGAACATCATTCTTTTAGCATTTCCCCCAATATATTTTCTTCTAGAACCACGCACGAGTGCTGCATGTAGTCTCCCAATATATACATGTTTTGGTTTTACGAATAAGTGTAATGTTTATTTGTTCTACTGATTTCTTGCCAAACAAAGAGAAATGAGAAGAAACACAAGCAGTTTTGTTGTGACCTAAGTAATGAACACATTGCCCACGACGTACACATTCACACAATAGCTAAACAATATCTCTATACACAGATTACATATTATCCCGTGACAACACACGGTTATTAAACTAGTACTGATACATAGTGACACCCAAGCACGTCATACTGATGTACTCCAAGACACGCCGTGATCATTCGGTTGTCAAGATTTCAGGACTTCCGGACGTACGGCAGGCAAAGCTTCATCCGCACGGTGCTGGAAAAACAGGCGATCTACCGACGATAGGTTTACAAGGTTGCGGCTGGCCGGCACCTCACGAACAGTGGAACACGAGGCAATCGCACGCAGTAGAAAAGTTGGCCCATCGCTTTGTCCACAAAGGGATCGATCTCTCCCCGCCACCTTTCTACTCTCATCTCGGGGGACACCGCCAGAAAGCGGCAAAGAAAAGTCGAGGAATACGACGCCATGGACAAACTCGACCAGGAGCTCGTCCTCGTCTTCGTCTTCTTCGCCTACGCTACCGATCCTTCCGTTCCGTTACCCTTTCGTCGTTCTCCTTCTCTCCTTTCGTGGCTGCCGTTCCGCCATGTCACGCGGGTTCGAGGACTCCAGCAGGGTGCGTACGTCCACTTCCTGACGTGCATGGGTTGATCGGTGTTGGCAGTTGGTAGAGAAAAAATATGCTAGAAGTGCATAGTCTCTGAAGAAGTTGAACTCCTGGACGAATTCCCTCAACTGGTCAGAAAGCAGAGCGTCTCGATCTCCCTTTACCCTGCCAGGCATTTCAATCCTGTCTTTTGGGGAGCATCGGCAAAGGCAAACATTGTTCGCACCAGGGGCCAACTGAGAGTCAGACAAACTTTACCACCACCAGTTTAAATTACGACGTGGCTGCCGCCTGTCCGGTAAATATATGTATGAACCGTCAAAAAGGCAGTATAAACGTGATCGGCTCGCAGGCGAAATCAATCAAATCTTAAGAAAAGAATGGTCAATCTAAAAGGATGCCAAATTCCCAAATTCCTTGAAGTTTCCTAGCCGATGCGATGCGAGGTCAAGGAGTCGATATCTCTCTCGTTCGGTTTCTGTCATTTACTAGTACATCCTACGGTGTCTGAAACCAATCCGCTGTTAAATCTGATGAGGTTTTCTGCAGTGTGCAGCAGCAACAAGTTACCCTGAATACGTTGACTGTATATATGGTTGCACGATCGGATCGACGGCAAATGAGAGAGAGCACGACTTGTACACGATTTGCGTGTTTCATACGAGATAAAGAACAGAAACACACCGAGACAGTTCATGTGGCCACTGAACTCAATCGCGAGCCGTAGTTAAACAAGCTTGACAGCACGTATTTCAAGTTCTTGCTCCAAGTACAGATGTAACTTCTGACGGAAAGACAGGTACTCCTACAAGCATCAGCCACACACACACAAATCAGGGTCCATTCCAGGCCAAACTAAGCTATGGAGCCGTCGTTTTCGGTTGTTCTAGGTAAGGACCGATTCGTCAAGGGTTAAACTTCCTGTAACTCCAGAGTCCTATCTGTCTTCATCCCAAGTCTTGCAGACTCTGAATTTGTTTCTTCCTGTGATGCACAGATACGATGTCTTTGAAAACCTAGCTTGTAGTATATTCAGAGATTTCAAAACTGTTCTGTACACGTAATGTGATTGATCGATGTGAGGTGTGCAATTCTTCACCTAATCCCTGACGTGGACGTCTTGGTTACACCGAGCAGGTCGCCTGACAGAGATAGGAAGCAAACAGTGGTTAAAAACCGTATGAATAGGGCTCAACTTTTGATAGGCCTCAACTTGAAAAATCGTACGACTTCTGAATTCTACGAGGAATTCTAAAGGCAGTGCTATTTAGTTTAGCCTGATTTTTCCCCGTTGACACGCTAAGCTGCATAGAGCCATTTCAACTTAATGTTTCTAATTTGGGGGAAAGATACCTAATATTTTGTTTGTTAGTTGTTGACTAAATATATACACGCATGGAATCGTTGTGTTTTGATCGATTACATTCTGCAGCATAAGAAGTAGGTGGAATGAAACCCTAGGAAAAAATAAGCACTGCTCCGAATCTAGAATGCTTTCTTTTTCCTAGAAAAGAAGAGGGAACGGAATGGATATAATTTGGTCTAGAGCTGAAGCTAGGCATCTATTAAGTCGGCAAAAATAAAGGCTATTTTAGTCGGCAACTGAGCATTTAATCAAGTTGTCAATCAGGCCAGTCATGGCTGAAGAAGCTAAAGTAATTCCAGTGTAGAGAAAGTTGTGGTTGCAACTTGCAACTTATGTGGCTACCTCCGAGTGACAATGGTTATACTGCTCATGGTCACGGGTCCAATCTACTCTTCAGGGAGGTGACCTTGTCCATCCTGATCGAGACCTTCTTGTCGCTTCTTCTAAGGTTCCAGCCCATTCGATTCTTCTTGTTCCGGCCGGGACGTAGATAACGAACGCAAAAATGTTCTAGATGGATGCCAAGGCGTACGCAGCGTCAATCTCCTGACGCGCATGGTTGTTCTCATCTGCAGAATCTAAGGCGCGGAGAATCGATAGCAACGTCCAAGTCGCGGCTATTGTCATGGCAGGAAGAAGAAGAAGTAGGCGTAGATGATGAGTATGTGGACGTACGGTTGCAGCTAAAATTTGAGTCTGAATGGTTCATGAATTCAGGGTAGCCGCACCCGAATCCAAGTTCTGGTGTTGGCATCATTCAGAGGCTGAAATGCTTTGACCAGGACGCGTGTACCTGCAAATTGCAATGCATGCACACACATCACTGCTGAAAATGGCACACAATCTCAGCATGTACCTTTGTCCTCAGGTACGCTCGTCAGAAACCAAACCAGGACGAGCAAGACTGTCTGTTTCGGGACATTGTCATATGTCTGAAAAATGCCGGAGTGGATATCAGATAGTACTAGGTAGCTATTGTTAGGTGAAACAAGAGATAATCTGAGGACAAACGGGAGGAATACGGAGTTGGCTAACCAACCGGCGTTTTCACAATCAACTCAGTGATCGACTCACCAACCCTATTTAGCCCTCTCTCAGTCTCTCTCTCTCACCCAGACCGGCTGCTGCATGCTCTCAAAATCGTCCAAGTAAGTTAATTTACAAAGATCAATAGACTATTTGGACCTATCTTCTTAATCAGACAGAGAATAAGATACAAAACGAATGAAGGGTTGGCCAAATTGTGATCTTTGCCCATTTTGCAAGCAAACGAGAGAGACGGCCACTCACCTTTTGTTCCAATGCCGGTTTGCTAGGCGCATTTGGTGCATGGTGAAGAATTGGCTCCAATTATCATGGTTGGACGTAAACTCTTGGGACAACTTCAATTGTGTCCAAGATTGGTGGACTCATATGACCATGAATAACTCCGCTAGGAGAAAGGCAATAGCATCTCTCACAATGCTTATCTCTTGGGAATTATGGACCGAGCGCAACGCGAGAGTTTTCCGGCACAAGTCCACCCTCCCTTCGATCATCTTGGGGAGGATAAAGGAGGAGGCACAAACTTGGGTCAAAGCGGGTGCTAAGCATTTGGAGTTTATTCTACCGGGAGATTAATCCCCTATCTAGTCTTTTTGGTTTGGACCTTATGGTCGGTGATGTAAACAATGTTTAAGCCTCTAACTCCTTCTTAATTAATATATAGGGGCAAATCTTTTGCCTCATAAATTCAAAAAAAATAATGAAGAACACACGCCAGTATGACTTTTTGCTCTGCGAGTTACACGCCGGCCTGACTCGTCGACGTGTAACTGCCAGGAAAAAAGATGGTACAGTATCGTTTTCTACTTCTAGTGGGGCGAAGGTCAGGGACGCGTGAACCGCCGTCTGCGTCGCCGGTTTTTCTCGTCGAGGCCGAGGCCGTGATCGGCCGCCGGCTGTCGGGGTTGCGCGCGGGCGCGGTGTCCTCTCGCCGGCGGTTCTTCCTGGGGCTCTTGGCGGGCAAAGGCCACTTGGCCGCGCGGAAGGCCAGCCTAAACCCAAACGGGTCAAGGCCACCGCGTCGATCGGAGCGGGCCGTGTGAAGAGATGGACCGGGTAGATAGTCCCCAAGTCCAAAGCCGCAAAAGCGTTGACACGCACGACATGGGCACAACGGGTTCGATCGGGCGGAGCGGGTTCGGGTCAAACAAAGACATTGCATTCTTTTTTCTTTATATATTACGGAAGAAAGAGGAGCATGTCCCATTGTATTTTGTACGACGAAGTGTACGTGTCGTTGTTGGAGAGCTCTTGCCACGCGCTCGGAAAGAATTGTAATGAGTAGAAAAAGGAGCTGTACCGACTCAGTCTCTCGGAGGTGCTCATAGGGGTAGAGTGTGCGTGCGTGCGTTCATAGGGGTGAGTGTGTGCACGTGTATATGAGCGCTTGAGTTGTACTATGTTTCGCAAAAAAAAAGAGCTGTATGTATTGGACCCTACACTTTCTATGAAAATCCTTAACGTGAACCATGCCCTGGTTTTGGATACTCCCTTGGATACGTTTTTAATGTCGTGGAGAGAGAGACCTGGAGTAGTGCAAATGCATAGTATAAGTCACAACACTTAATTAGGATCAGAGGGAGTAGTTGTTATTGCATTATTTCATACTAAACAAATAATGATTTTATTTTTTCTTATGGACTAGGGCTTGCCTAGGTCTCAGGAGACTGAGAATTAGTAAATTCTCAGTCGACCTGCCACACGTACGTCCGTCTAACTCGTACTTCTCTTTGACTTGCCTCAGCGTGGTGTATCACGTGTTCTGATCGTTCTTCTCAACCTATTCGCATAATAGGTTGAGTTTGTTCAGCGACGCATATAGCAGTACGGCCCAGCTACAAGGTCCACGAACGAACCAACCAAAGCAAGCCATGAATGAGTTTGTTCGTACTTATAAACTTGTATGTATGTATGTTTTGAACGGAGAATTTTTTGAAAATTTAAACAATATATCAAGTGAGATTATAATTTTTTTGTGCTCCCAAAATGGAATACTTTAGTGCATGAGTTGCAACTCAAAAAAGGGTGCGACTATTTCTAGTATGACCGAGAAACATTTTAATTCTCGACTCCAACAAATGTTAGTTGAAACAAATTCTTAGCTAGCACAAACCACACAAATTTTCAATTACAACCCACTTGCAACTGGAAAAGACTCAGTTTCAACCCATTTGACATTGAAAAAAACTCAATTACAATTCACTTGCAACTAGAAAACAAATTTGACTGCACTTAAAAAAAATTAAAAACTCTCAGTTGCAACCCACTTGCAACTGGAAAAATCCGACTTGTAATTGGAAAACGCTCAACCCAACCATAGTTAGAAAATCTCAGTTGTAACACAATTACAACTCAAAACTAACTAGAACAAGTAACGATGCAAATCTGAGTTACAACCACACACGCTGCCAGAGAATTTTAGTTGCGGCTGCTACTGGATAAAACTCAATTGCAACCCACTTATAACTGTAAAAAATCCACTTGCAACCTACTTGCAAATTGACAAAAAACTCAGGGGTGCAACTAGAAAAAAAAACATAGTTACAACTCGGTTGTAACTGGAAAAAAATTCAGTTGCAACCGACTTCCAACTGGAAAATCTCGCTTGCAACACACTACAACTGGATAAAATCTCAGTTGCTCCCCCACTTGTAACTGTAAAAAATCCCAATTACAATCCACTTACAAATCGACAAAAAACGCAGTTACAACCTACTTACAACTATAAAAAAATTTATTTACAACCCACCTGCAAATTGACAAAAAAACTCAGGGGTGCAACTGGACAAAAAAATCAGTTACAACCCAGTTATAACTGAACAGAAATGTCAGTTGCAACCGTCTTGCAACTGAAAAATGTCACTTACAACAGACTATAACTGGATAAATCTAGGTTGCTCCCGACTTATAACTGTAAAAAAGCCCAATTACAGTTCACTTAAAAATAAAATAAAACTCAGTTGCAACCCACTTGCAACTGTAAAAAACCCTAGGTACAACCCGCTTGCAATAGGACAAAAAACTTAGGGGTGCAATTGGACAAAAAAAATCAGTTACAACCCAGCTGCAACTGGAAAAAAGTCAGTTGCAACCGACTTGTAACTGAAAAAATGTCGAACGAAACCTCCCATTCTATCATTTCCCGTTCTATCATCTACCTATAAAATGGCACCGAGAGGAACGGAAAGACATGGGAGCACTTTATAAAAAACAAAGGGCAAAAGAACTCAAAAACGAAAAAGGAAAAGAGGAAAGCAGACTAATGGGCCCATCAACCAACACCTAAACACGCAACACGCACAGCAAAATAAACATGCACAGTTCCTTATATTTAGCGATGAACTAAGCAAGCAGCTACTCTATAAGCTTAGGACGAACCACTAGGTATTGTAATGGCATAACTTGTGAACTTGTAGGGCCATAGGGATACTAAAATGGCAGAATTTGTGAACTAGTAATGCAAAACACAAGTCCGGTGACTTAAAAATCGCCATAACAGCCTATTAGCAGGCAGCTCTTAGGAAGAACCAGAGATTTAGGGCCTCTTTGAACTAAAGGATTTGCACAGGAATTTTGAAGGATTGAAATACTTCAGATTTTCACCTGTGGTGGTTGTTTGATTTGTTGGATTAAATGCTATATGAATATACCTAAGAAATCATTTGCACTATTTCCTATACGAAATCTAACACCCACTCATACCTCCTTTTAAAAATCCTTTGCTTTTCCTGTGACTTAATCAAACGAATTTTGGTTATGTAAATTCCTGTAGGATTGAAGTGTAGATGACAAAGCAATCATGCCTTTTTCCTATTCCTGCGATTTTACAATCCTGCGAATCAAAGAGGCCCTTATAATGGCATAACGTGTGTACTTGTACAGCAGGGAATGCATACCAACATGTGTAGTGACTTATAAATTTGGCATGATCTACATAGTAGTAGGCAGCTAGTGTCGCAGCATAGGATGAACCAGATGGGAATTATAATTGCATAACGCGTGAATTCGTAGAGCAGGACGTGGGCTGCCAGGACGGTCACGCGTACACGAGCGCTCGCATCTAAGGCTTGCAAGGAAAATCACAGAAACACGGATCTTGGAACTCCAAATCCAACGGCTATGAACGTGACTGAGATCTCACGAGTTCTCAGGCGACTGGGAACTAGCAATTCTGTATAAAATAACAAGCTGCAAAAATTTACCCAGTTCATATGAAAAACACAGTGGACAGTTCCTAGGGACGTGGCATTTTTTTATTTACAAATCATCCGTTAATTTTTTTTCGCCACGTCAGCAAACTACCGACCGCCGTCACGGAGTGACCAAAACGCTCGCGCGTGGCAACTTCCTGACCCTTTTTCAAGTTCTGCAACTTCGTGACCAAAACGCTCGCGCGTGGCAACTTCCTGGCCGCTTTTCACATTCTGCAACTTAATGACCCAATCGCACATTCTCAACAAATTCATGTACTAAATTCACGTTCTGTGCGCGCGTGGCATACTTTTTTTACAAATCATCCGTTAATTTTTTCCCGCCACGTCAGCAAACAAACGACCGCTGCCACGGAGTGAATAAAACGCTCGCGCGTGGCAACTTTCTGTCCGCTTTTCAAGTTCTGCAACTTCTTCACCCAATCGCACATTCTGCAAGTTCTTGTACTAAATCTATGTTTTTCTCATTTTTTTTCTAAACAATAAACCACTGCCATTTGATATTATAAGCATATTACAATACATTGATCACAACTCTCACCCTCACGAACATACTTGCCCAGGTGCACGCATATGGAAAACAGGAAAAGGTTGCCGAAGAAATCTTATGCTTATGCATGTTTACATGACATGTACACTTGTACAGCATGAACGGTGGTACCGCTCCGGAGCTCACGACGAAGGCATGATCTTGATCACTTGGGTTTGCAAGGATCTTCATAGTCTCCATACATAATCTCAGCCAAGCAAATTTGAAAACATAAGAAAGTCTCAGCCAAGCAAAAACGCCGGCGTCCCGTCAAGCGTACGTCCGCCACACGATCCGTACGATATCTAGCTACAAGGCACTTAAGGTCAAGGTCTTGCAAGCGACCTAGCTCCATGTCAAGATGCATGTGACACCATCACCATTGCACCACACAGTCCAGAGGATTAAATCTAGCAACCTCATTTGTTTCTTTAATAAGCACAACAGAATGTCATGTGCTTGTCTTTCCAATATACAATAGCAGTACCTACTCCCTAGAATATTTCGCAGCTTTCTGAGGAGCTCCATTCAAACACATGCTCCTCTTTGTGTTTTTCTTCTGAAAGGTCCACCGGTCTATTGATAATTATCTATAACAACACAAAGAAACTTAAAAATATAAATTTGTTTTGGATTGCCCAACGACGACTACGACACTGTAGCGAGTTGAAGGCGCGCCGCCGTCATCGCCCCTCCATCACCGATAGGGGCATATCTGTGGGTGGGGGGGACCCCTCCAAAGATGCTAAATAGTTTACACCATTTCGATTACACTTGTTCTCTAATAGTTTAAAGCAAATTTTAACACAATTTGTTAGAATTATGAAGATATGTAGACCAAAATATACTATCTATAGTGTAATATTCACAAACTTTGAACCCACGTATTGAAGTTATATTGTTCATGTAAATTCTCGCACCACCAATATTATGTATCTGGATCCGCCACTGATCACCGGAGCCAGACAAATCGTATCGTAGTACAACTTGTCGTAGTACATATACGAGAAGTCGTCATGCCAATGACCCCAAGGACCAATGCAGTGGAGTAACAACCATCGTTAATGATGAGAACCCTGAATCGAAAGAGTCAGATGTACAACCACTCCAACAAATACGAAAACCGACTAGGTACCAGAAGATTTACCAGACACACAAGTCCACACGCCCTTCATTGGGGCTAGACGCACCATCGTAGCCCCGATAGGGTGGATAGGACCTCTTCAGAATCGCTGCCGCCTCACCATCCTAAAAGACACTAAAACTTGAAAAAAAAACATAAACACTCTCGTCGGTGAGAGACTGTTATCCGCCTCACCTCCAAAACCCCATGGAGACGGGCCGGTGACATCGCCGGCTAGAGGAATATAAAATACAGATCGTCACCTCTGGTCGCCGTCTCTCTCCTAGCGCGGGTCGTGCCGTCTCGTTCACTTTCGTTCATCTTTGTGTTTGATGGCATGGCTGGAAGGCCAGGAGAGGGAGGCTCTGAAATTTGGTGCTCTGTCCTGTTCTCGAGTTTCGACACCGATCACATGGTTAATTCTTTAGCTAGCTAGATCACGATCACGAGACGACTGACTTTCTTCTAGACGCACAAAGTTGCTAAAGCAATGGTGTGCCGAATGCATTGGTGCATCTTGATGCACAAAGTTTTGCTAAAGCGTAGACGCGCGGAGCCACTGATTAGCCGGGAAAGAAAAGATCTTGCCGCAACTGTTATTAGTGCACTCGCCGTATTAATTTATGGCTCTGGCGATCGAAGCAGGGATAACACTTTGGAAACCAAAAATATATTTTTGAAATGATAGAAGTTGAGGCGAAAACAACAGAACAGAACACCTTTCTCTACCTCGGGCCTACGGTGGAGTATTTTAATGGAGGTGGGTTGCATGGAACTGTTGGATCACTTACTTGCAAACTACGATACGATGTGATCCATTAATTCGCGGTATGCATAAGCACTGCAAAGTTCAGATCGAGCTTTCCCTTTAACAGATCTTGTTCGGACTTGCTTCTTTCCTTGGATCATTAATGCTCAAGCATCGGAGTGCAAGCATTGCATGGCTCGTGTGGCTTGAGCATGCCTGCCCGATAACTCCCACTGCCGTTTGGAGAAAAGAACGCCGAGCCAAAGCTTAGCATCCCGCTGTTGAACGGCGACATGTGCATAAAATTTCCATCTTAATTTGCTGGCCAGAAGCGTAGCTATCGGCCTCATTCCCACGTACGCAAGCAAGCAAGCAAGCAAGCAGGAGCAACGTCCCTTGCAAGTTCCATGCAGTGCATGGATATTCCGATTGTGTCGTCAGTACAAGTTGTTCACTGACAAGTACAGAAAGGAACAGACCTAAGAAGAAGTACAGAAAGGAACAGTATGTACAAAAAGTGTGCCGGCCAACACAGTAAGACATGTTCAATCGTACAGGGTCCATAAGCACAGTGAACATGGATTCTCCCAAAAGGTAGGTAAACTGAACAGTACTTTCTTTTCTACAGAAAATCAAGTCGGCAATTCTTTTTAGATACAAGGCTAAAAAGACCAACTTTAGATTAATAAAGTCAGCCGGTCACACGATACAAAGTGATGAGAAGAATATTACACAGCTGTACAAGGTCAAGCTAAAACAAAGGAGGTATACTACGCCGAGCACCAACCTCTTTCGTAAAACGGCCATCCACCATGAAGGACAAGATCGGACCACCAACGAAGGAAACTCGACAACAGACACAAATCTTGACATCAGAGAGAAAAGCAGGAGACGAAAGTCCAGAACCTTCAAAAGACGTCGAGCACGAAGGAGAGGATGCCGATCATCACAGCGTCCTGTTGCGGCCAAATGGCGCTTTCGATATTTCCTCGTTGTGCCGACATGTTTACTCCGTCGATGCTATCAAGCCAATCTCGCTCCTGCTGTTGGTCTCGGATGTTGCCTACGTTAAAGTATCTAGGCCCATTTTTGTTGCCTTGACCCGACCATAAGAAGATCTTCGAATTGAGAACAACCGGAAAATGTGTTGCCTCTACCTCTCCATAGTTAGTGTAGGATTATGCAACCGATTCTCAAACAAGTTAGGAACGAGATTAGCCCGCTCAATTGAGACAACTGGCCCGGCCGTTGCCTCTGCCTTGGCATGCAGGTCGATGGGCGGACAACTTTCGTCGCTAGCCCACCGCAACACCGATACCGGTGATCACCAAATCTTTGCGTAAAATGGCCAGCCACCAAAAGTCGCAGGATCGGACCACCGCGTCGCTCGACGAGCAGAGCACTGAGAGCTGCATCGCCTCCATGGGAGAGCCTCCGCCAAAACACATGAACAAGACAACACCACTTCAGAACAACATAAAGTGACAAATTAAAGAATCATTTGTTGTTCTTTCTAGAGAAAACCAAGTTGGCCCTCTACCTTTTTCTTTTGTTGTTGCTCTTCTGTCCATGCTGAATCTCAATCCATTTGGTTCTCCCGTCGGTCCAATCTGAAACGGACACAGAAGTACGCGCACCATGCTTCCATCCGAACCGTCCGCCCCTAATCGGACGCTCAGCATGGGCCCGTGAGAACGAGCCTTTTCCCAGCTGCCGGCGCGCGTAGAAACCTTCCCCCGCGCCACGCCGCGCAGCGGGAATGGGTTTCCCGCGTCAACGATCCCGCCCAAGTCAAAAGCCTCCGCCCGCAAACCATCCGTCCGTCCATCCCTCACCACGTCACGCCGGACCAAAACCCGCCGTCGATCAGCCAGCACACACACCACAAAGGAGCCATCGACGCCGGCACCAGCGCACCACCACCACCCGTGTCCTCGTGTATATATATCCCGATACGGCCAAAGCAGCTGGCAGATAGCCCGCGCGCAGATCAACTCGCACACGCGGAGCGCACGCGGACGGACACGATGGCGAGGTCGTCGTGGAAGTCGCTCTTCGGCTGCTTCAGCTCGCACTCCGCCGCCGCCGCCGCAGCCGCCGGATCAGGCAAGAACAGCATGAAGAAGAAGAAGAAGAAGAAGAAGACGAAGGTGGCGGCGGCGGGGAGCAGCGCCGGCAAGGTGCGGAAGCCGAGCCGGTCGCTGCACGGGCGGATCTCCTTCTCGGACCTGAGCCTCAACGGCGGGATGGTGTCGCCGGAGGACCTGTCGCTGTCGCTCGTCGGCTCCAACCTGCACGTCTTCACCATCGCCGAGCTGCGCGCCGTCACCAGGGACTTCTCCATGACCAACTTCATCGGCGAGGGAGGTTCGGCCCCGTCTACAAGGGCTACGTCGACGAGAAGCTCAAGCCAGGCCTCCGCGCCCAGCCCGTCGCCGTCAAGCTGCTCGACCTCGAGGGAAACCAGGGACACAACGAGTGGCTGGTACGTACCTCGTGCATTTTTACTCCTCCGTCACCAAGACTTATATGCAGTTATCTTCAAAAGCTTTGTTGAGCTGCTCTGAATGACCATGATCAGAGGTTTGAGTTAGCTACCGATTTAATCATCCGTGATATACATGTACTGAAGCTATTTCTTCATTTAAAAACATTTTTTTTAAATTGCTTGCACGATTTCTGCAACGGACGTCAACATGTACGTATTTTTTTCCTTTTGAAAGGGAAATGTAATTAATTCAGGAAAGCATGACACAACTTCTTAGTAGAAGAAAAACTGTCCATTTTGCCGCAATAGATTTAGTGTTGTAGACTTGTAGCACTTTCGATCAGTTTCCCGCATACCTACCTCTATTTGGTTTGTTTTTTCCATTACATATGCGATAATATTCCAAACCACTAGTCTTTTCTTACAAGTAGACGTTGTCACGTTTCCTTGGTGTTGACATATTCTAAACTTCTGATCTTTCGAGAAAGTTTTAGCAGCTGTATGTGGATGCTAATTCAATGGAACAGTGTTGATTTGCTTACTTATCTCAAAGGCCTCGTTTGTTAGTTTATTAACCGTTTCAATGTTTGATTAGTTGAAAGCAAAACTAGTGAAATACAGTACGTTTACATTTGACTCATGGACTGCATGAAAATAATGTGTGAACGCTACGACTACGCAGACCGAAGTCATTTTCCTGGGGCAATTGAGGCATCCTAACCTCGTCAAACTGATCGGCTACTGCTACGAGGATAAGCATAGGCTGATCGTCTACGAGTTCCTGACCAGGGGAAGCCTTGAGAAACATCTCTTCAAAAGTAAGTAAACAGACACACACACAAAAACTCAACCTTTCTAGTTACTTATAGGATTAACTTATATATATTTGGCAATGTTATTTTGCCTTTGTTTTGGGTGAAAAGAAAACGAGATATTCTTTTATGCAAAGAGTTAAACACGTACGGAGGTCGCTGGCATGTGGAACAAACGCTTCCAAAGCTGAATTTATAGAGTAGTAACTAGTAAGTGGTATTGTGGCAATGTTAATCTTGCACACCACAAGAAAGGGATATTCCCAACTCCTGAGACAATGCTGTCGGATCGATATCTTTTTCGTCACTGCATCATTAAGCTAAAAGAGATTCCATCGATCGGGTCACACACATCAATACAACCGGTGGCTGCGGTTTTTACCAACCACTTGCTCGATCGTGTAGCTAGATAGATACATATGTTGACGGATGCAGCTAGTGGCTTTCCTTGCTCTGCACCCTTCAATTATCTTAATTTAATCAACGTGATCTCCTGTTTTTTCCCGATTGCTCAGAGGTCAGACTGGCTTTTAGACTTGCTGATGTGTGTCCATTTTCTAGAGTTACATCAACTTTCACTTCCCTTGGCATATATACCTGGAGACGTATTGGAGAGATTTTCTGTCATTTTCTAGAGTCATTTTCTGTCATAACCACTTTGATATATATTTTCTTTCACACCCGGCATCTTCCTTTTGGTCTTGGTGCTATGTCCAGGCTTCTATTTAGTCGATGATTAATCGGAAGGTGGTATAGTGATAGGACACCCTGCACCAATTGTTGTCACTCTAGCTATATGCTTATTAGTTGTTTCACTTTAAATCTTTATGCAAAGTTGTTTCACTATACTGGCCCTCGCGATCCATCGTGTGGCTTCGGATAAAATATATACGTAGCTAATACACTCTCGCTAGTAAGTCAAAAGTTGCGGATTGTGCCGATCACAGAATTAGAGATTCATCTCCATTACAGCAGGGAAACGGACAAATACAGATGCCCCATGCTTTATTTTTTTTCGAGAATAACGCGGGGGGGGGGGGGGGGGGGGGGGGGATCCCCACCGCTTGTGGCATTCATTTGAAAAGAGCCTGGCGGGCCATGTTCTTACAACAGATGAGAAATTACAGGGGGATACAGGGGAAGAGAAGACACTGAAAATACAAGAAGAAATACAACTAGAAAAGAGACAGCAAGAGCCGCCAAGAGGCCACAGGAGGTGAGGGGTTGCAGTCAAGAATCACAATGCCAAGACTCGGCAATCAGCCTCACGCACCGCACCGGCGTACGACTCGAACCCCACGGCACAACTGAGGAGCACCACCACCATCATTGGCGAGTGACAAGCCTAGCACCTAACACTCACCTAGACAGGGAGCTCCGCCACGAGGGTCGAGACAAGTAGCAGGTGGGGGAGACATACATTGTGTCGTCATTGAGCAAAGATGAGTTGAGAGGCGACCAAGAGCACGAAGCTCCCACACCGCAACAGCAACCACTGGAGGCTCTAGGGCAAGCACATCCATGTGGCCGAGACCACGCGAAGGCCAGCCGAAGCAAGAAAACACCGCCGTCGGCCCCAAGCAGGCCGCACCAACACCACCAGACGCAGCACCATCACCACACGCAGCAACATAAGCCATCTTTTTTGGTCTCCAAGACGACGTCTCCAGGGAGAAAGTGTTGTAGACACAACACCGTCATCCGATCCGGCAAGCGGCATCCTAGGTTTTCACCCGGAGGCCAAACTGTAGGAGCTAGAGCTCCACAACGGCACCTCCTCCGAGGAATACGGCATCCAAAGCCACCGCTGCCATCGGCAACGACGAAGTCGTTGCGGGGCTCTCACACGGAGCTATAGCACAACTACAAAGATGGCAGACGATCAACACCAACGACCGCCGCAACCAGCCACACCTTGCGGAGCATGCCGGCGGCCTCAGCCATCAACACAGGCGCCAACTCCACCAAGGCCACCGGACGCTACGCCAACCACCACCCCCCCCCCCCCCCCCCCGAGCACCATGCCGGCAAGGTCGGAGGAGCGCAGCCCGTGGCCGGATCCACCATGGACCACGGCCGCAGCTCTGCAGCACGCGCCGGCGCGCCCCAGGCGCGCCACCACATCGGCTGCCGGAGGGCAGAGACAAGCACCAATGGAGACGACTTTGGTGCGCCCGGCCCATTTTGGGCCCAGATCGGGCCCGGCGGGCCGCAGCCTACGGTGGTCCGCCAAGGGAGGCGGGAGACGACGGAGAGCTCCACGAGCCGCGCCACTCGCCGCGACTTCGCCGCCTGCACGACCGAGGTCAGAACGGACGAGCACCGGAGCCGCCCCAGCATCCAACGTCCACAGCTCGAGGCGGCGCGACGAGGGCATCGCCGCCACCACCCCAGGAGACCACAGGCACGAGGGACGCCGCCGCCGCCGCACGGAGACGAGGAAGACAGGCGCCGCAACACCCTCCGAGATGCGGCGCGAGACCACGGGCAGCAGATCCCTGCTGCCCTCTTCACGGGCGGCGCGCGGCGTTTGTCCGGCAGCCGCCTCCGGGACGGCAAGGGGAGGAGGCGCGGGGGAGTGGGGTGGCGGCGGCGAGCTGTTTAGGGTTTCCTCCCCGGTCGCCTGGAGGGGGCGACGCGAGGAGGACGAGGGGTTTTTTTCCTGTCCCCCATGCTTTATTAGTGAGAGCAACATGGTAGCACTGAGAATTGAAATAGCACGCCAAGTACAGCAAACTAATTCTTGGTTATTTTTACTATTAATAAACTGCCACCTTGGTTTCGTCATCTGATTACTAATTAATTCGTGCTCGTGATGTACATGCAGAATACGCTGCGTCGCTGCAATGGTCAACACGGCTGAAGATCGCCATAGGCGCCGCCAAAGGGTTGGCGTTTCTCCATGAAGCCGAGAACCCCGTCATCTACCGGGACTTCAAGACCTCCAACATCTTGCTAGACTCGGTACGTACATGCGTGATCTCATCACCTTCATTATATTCTTCACCTATCTCTCCCAATGTTAGGACTTGGTGATTCATTCGGCAGAGATTGATTATTATTCATATGAAGATGCATGCATGTCGTATTGCTTATTCGCGGCGAGTAAACTGCTGAAATTGTCAGGTGTTGCCAAATGCCAACTACTGAACAACGAAAAATGTTGACTACTACACTAGCTCACACCGCTGAACTAGACTGAGTCAGGCTTCGGTCTAATTCAACTATTGCAGCGCATCCGTAACTGACTCCTAGTGACTACATGCATGAACTGATGTGATCGATCAGTTTTTAAATTGGCAGAGTTGCTGGGTTATAGTGGAAGTATGAGTGCATCCGGTTTGGTTCAGTTTATCCCACTGACTCTTAGCACTGCTACATCTACTGATCTACTCTAATATTGAAACATTTGATTGGATTGGCTTAGTCTGATACTCCAATTCAGACATTTTCGTGTCAATATTCAGCTCCAGGAATATCGTGCTATTTGGGTTGCACCATCTTAAAATTTGAAATTTTATAGGATTACAAAGCCAAGCTATCGGATTTCGGGCTAGCCAAAGATGGGCCGGAAGAAGACGAGACGCACGTCTCAACCAGGGTCATGGGCACGCAAGGCTACGCTGCACCGGAGTACATCATGACAGGTAAATATACAGATGAATAGATGATCCACAAATACACATTCACAGTCAACTCCCAAATTGTTAACATCCATCCATCTCCTTCGTACCTCCAGGCCATCTCACGGTGAAGAGCGACGTCTACGGTTTCGGCGTGGTCCTGCTGGAGCTGCTGACAGGGCGCAAGTCCGTGGACAAGAGCCGGCCACCGCGGGAGCAGAACCTGGTGGACTGGGCGCGGCCGTACCTGAATGACTCCCGGCGGCTAGACCGCGTCATGGACCCCAACCTCGCCGGGCAGTACGCGGGCACGGCGGCGCAGAAGGCCGCGGCGCTGGCGTACCGGTGCGTGAGCCTCAGCCCCAAGTCCCGGCCGCACATGTCCGCCGTCGTCGAAGCTCTCGAGCCACTCCTCGCCCTCGAAGAGGATGGCCTTGCCGGGCCGTTTGTCTACGTGGCACCGCCGGATAATGGTGGCAACGACAACAGAGAGAGAGGCCATACGAGACGAGCAGGTCGGAGGAAGTCCGGAGACGCGGTGGGGTCTGTGGCCGTTGCCGTGGAGCGTGAGTGATGGTCTGATGAGTACGCGTGATTTCGAGCTCCCGCACTGATAGAACAATGGCGCGTGGGTGAATTTAGATTGGAATGTTTGTGGAATCATATATGGTTGCCTGACGTCAAAAGAGAAGCTTGAAGAAAGAGTTAGAGATTGTGTAAAGTAAATAGGCCATCTCTTATTTCACACAAAAAGGAGTTTCTTTGGAGTTTGTAGAAATAGGTGTTTGTTAGTGTTTTGCTTTCTTTGGAGTTTCATGAAATAGGTTGCTACAGGGACTGGCCAAAAAGAGAGTATAAATTAAGGAAGTATGTCAGTACATGTACGTGGCAATCCACTATAATTGGTAGAAACATGATAGATGACTAATCATGAAAAATACATGAAATTGGATTAAATATTCAGAATAGCCCAAAGTTCTAAGTGCATCTTCACCCGTGCCACCATAGGCCTCCGATCACTCCTATGAGACTAGCTATAAGGAGTATCATATATTTGTATCATGCATATGATACTTGTGTACGATACTACCCCTATAATGCATAGTATCATAGCCCCACCTTATTTATTGATTTGTAGAATCTCAATACAAATAGGTGTATAAGATTTACTTGCCACCATCAGCCTCCAATCACTCCTATGAGAGCCCGGACACGAAAATGGTCCACATCAGCGACCCCCCATAGGCCTCCCTATCGGTCCAATGTGCCCTGACACGAAAATGGCCCCATCCACACACCCGCCCCATTGGTCTGAGCAACCAGAAAAATTGTCCGACAACCCCTTATTTTTCTCCAACTCTCAAAGCCAGCTCAGGGTTGCTGGACACAGTCACCACTTAGGAGACCAACAGGTGGGCACATATGTCAGCGACCCGGCAGTGAGTATACTAAGCCCTACCTCTTCCTGGCCCTTCCACATTACCGCTCCCGTTCTAGCCGACGCTGCTGCAATTGCAGCTCTCCTTCGATGACGCAGATGCCCATCCTTCCGCTCCAACATGCGTCCCGTCCTACGCTACGATCATAGCGAATGGTGAGAACGAAGGTGAAACAATGAGTGTTTGGGGCATGGCCGGCGAGGGAGACGACTCGAAAGACGTTGAAGACCCCATACGCTTAGGGACACACAAATGTGCAAATGAGAGATAGAAGGTCGTCGATGTCCAACAAGCAGAGCCCACTTGCTGGGGCGCCGATGCGGCGGCCGACATCAGCCAAGGGACCACCGATGCCGCTCGGTCAACAGAGCTGCTCACTGTCTTCCCTAAGCTATTTCCGCGAAGTTGCCGCCATCGTCGCTTCATGATCATGTTTCTCTTCCCCCAAGATCGGCTAGACCCAGCCCACTGACCCCAACGCCGGCTTTCCCTTATTGCCAAGCATGGTATCCAAGGCCTCGACCTCAACAAGGTCGACTAGAGTGAACTGATGGTGTCGTGATGGGCACCAATCACGTCCATTCATGAAGCTATCCCGTGAGACCGACACACGTTCAATGATTGTGATGTCAGCATTGAAAACGGCCACAATTTGTTTGACGAAATAATCTGAGCCTTGGTACCCACGAGGATAATAATCCGCAACCCACATTGAGAACGCCCACAATCAGTGAAGGTTTTGGTTGTCGCCAGCTACAACACTTAGGGCATCTCCAGCCGTCCCCCAGCGCCCCCCAAGAGCCCAAATAGCGCCATTTCGCCTAGTTAGCGTCGAAATCCTCCCAGTTGCCCCCTCCCCCCTCCCCAGAAGCCCAAATAACGTCGTTTGGGCCAAAATTAGCGCCGGCGCACCCAGTCTGTTGGGGGGAAACTTGGGGCCGGCGCGAAGCGAAAGCGCGCGAAATCTGGGCGGGCCCATTCTGTCAACCTCTAGGCGAAAAAGGGCGTGAAGGAAATGGGAAAACCGCCGGTCCGTCTTGATCTTCTCGGCTCCCGCGCCGGTCAAAGGCCTGCCGCGTCGGTCAGGCGGGCGGCGACGCGTCCAAGTCGCTTGGCACGCGGCGCAGTAATGGCGCGCCACCGCCCCGCCCACTCGCCTCCCTCGCCACTATAAAAGGCCCTCTCGCCGTGGCACCGAGCACATACTCGCCCTCGCCCTCCCCACTCACCTTCTTCCTCACCCAAAAGAGCAGCAGAGCAATGGCGAAGCGATTCCCAGGCGACGGCGCGGCGGTCAACGGCTTCGGCCGACGCTTCCTTTACGACTGGGAGGCGCGCATGCTGTACGAGGTGGGCTATCCAGCGTAGCCCGACATGCGCGTCCCCGGCGAGTGGCGGCTGAGCGCCGGAGGCGTTCCGGTGCCGCCGCCACCAGAAGGGGCGGAGCGCGACGCCGAGAGCCAACAGGTTCTCGACGGCCTCACTGAGGAATAGGCGGCGGACCCGCGCCGGGACCCGCCAACTTCGGCTTCTGGACGGATTATTTCGCAGAGCAGCAGCGGCGGGAGCTGGCGGACACCAACCACAATGGCGCCGTCTCCGGCCGAAACAACGGCGGAGGCCGTAGGCTGTTGGGGCGCGCCAGGGTTTACGCTGGGCTACGTCCTGGACTACATCGACGGGGCAACAACCCCCGCCTGACGATGCCGCCGCGGCCTCCGGCCATCTCACGCCGCCACGGCTCGTCGTGGATGCCGAGGAGGATGGGCGGCGGCTCCTCATCCTCCTCTGGCCCGTGCTCCTCCTCGACGCCTCGTTCCCCTTCGACGCCGCGCACGACGTCCACGCCCCGCTCCGGGTACGCCACGTTGGTGTTTGCTCGCGTCAAGCCCGAGCCGGAGGACACGCAGCCGTGGAGGCCCAGCGGCGGCATCGTCCTCAACTCCAGCCGCCGCCTACCGTCGCCGCCAAGTTTATTTAAGTTTTTTTAAGTCTTTATTTTGTAATCGGCCTGAACTGTGCGCATTTTGCTTATATAACTATGAAATTCGTCTAAACTTGCATATTCGCCCAAATTTGTAATTTTTTTAAATGGTGGGCTAGCGCTTGGGTTCCACGGCTGGGAAACGCCGGCCCCAGGGCACAAAATAGTGCCTATGCCCCCCAAGGCGGCCCAATTTTGCGCCGGAAATAAAATACATATGCCTTGTGGTGCGGAAAGGAAGGAATATCGCCAGTGCAATCTAAAAAACGTGAGACGCACCATAACAAACGGGTCATTGCGCCAAATAAAACTTGTTCCATTTCAAGTGATTACTTTTATTATTTTAGAATTTTAAATTTACACTCAACAAATTATAAATGGGTTTAATAATAAGAAAAATACTTACATCTTGAAAAAATAAAATGCGTAGATCAAAATAAATGTTTTTTAGTTTGAAACCTTACGAGAAAATAAATGTTCATATTTTTCAGAAAGATGCTATGCGGCAGTCCGGTTTGAAATATCATTTGTTTAGAAATAAATGTATACATATATACTAAAAAAGTATTCATGCATGTACCATAAAGAAATTAAGAAGACAGGAAAATATAAAACTCACATTTGTTTAAAATAAATGTCTACTTATATTTAAGAAAATCCGGTTTGAAACAAGAAATCAAGAAAAAATAGTAGATGGAAAAAAGAAAACAAAACGTAATAATTTAAATTTTCAATTTTCTCTATATTTTTTTTTATTATTTCACCTGGTAAAGAAACAATGCATATAAATAAAGGTAAGTATTTATGTATTTAACTAAAATGTAAAAGCAAAAAAAAACGTAAAAAAGAATACAAGAAAATAAACAGGACAAATCTAGAAATTAAAAGTAAAATAATAACAAAAAATGGAATGATACATCTGGAAAATAAAAATAAAATAAATTAAAATTAGGAATACACGAAAAGAACAGGAAAAAAAAGATACGGATCAGGCGCTAAATGGCTGGCCCAAGTGCTCCCGTGGCCGTGGTTACATAGCGCTCCCTGTCTGAGCAGAAAATATATACAGTATCCTCTTCCGTTTGCTTCGGCAGGCAGGCCCGGATTTCCTTTTGGTTTCGGTTTGTAAGCAGTCGAGCCGATTATGAAGAGGACAAAGCCCATAATAAAGGACCTTCAACCTGCCGCCTACAGTAACAGATGCGCTGAGAGGCCGAGATCTTCTCCGCCCTTTATATATAAAAGGTTATGGCGGCAGGTTGAAGGTCCTTTATTATGGGCTTTGTCCTCTTCATAGTCGGCTTGACTGCTTACAGTAGCTACAATAGCTACAGTAACATATCCTGGCTGTCCACTCGCAAATCGACGGTTCACAGCAACCATCGCTTGATCAACACCTGTGCACGCAACTGTGCTCGTACGGTTTTTGGCGCGCGGGCCGACGGTCGCGGCCGGTCGCCCAATGCTCGCACGAAGATTGACGCGCCTCCGCATCCGGTCGCCCAATACTCGCACGAAGTTTGACGCACGTCCGCATCCGGTCGCCCATCGCTCGCACGCAATTTGACGCACGTCGCCACCGTTTCCAAGCGGTCACCGCGCCTTTTTGCAGAAAACCCCCGCGGAGGACCAAATTGCAAATTCACAAAACAACAGGGACTTTCGTGCAAAAACTACATCACAGTTTATCCTCCTCTTCTTCTCCCGCGACGTTGCAAGCCGCCGCCGACGCTTGCCACCGCCTCTCCGCATCTCCTCGGTCGAATTGGAGCACGCAGAACTCTCCGCCGCTATCTTCTCCATCTCCTCGCCCACAGCCGCGTGCTGAGACGCCCGATTCACGCCGGATTTGCCGCCGCCGTGCGTCAGCTCTCACCGCCGTGTTCGGATGCCGCCGGTCGCGCTCCGGCGACCACAACGCAGCGGCGCCGCCGCTCCCAGCCACCCGCGTACACGCGCATCCCACGCGCCGAGCCACACGCTCCAAAACCCGCAGATGCGGCCGCCATTGATGACGTCATTCCGACGTCGCAGTGGGCTCGCCATGTCAGCGATTTATTCTTTTCCGCATTTTTTTTGAAATTGCTAATTTTCAGAAAAGAAAAAAAGTAAAATCCGTAGTTTAAAATATGCCCACCAGAAAAATATGAAAAAAATATCAAAATGATCACAAAATTAATGCTAACTGTTTGTAGCATATTACAAACATATTTAAAGATTTCAAATCGGTGAGAATTTAGAAAAAATCCAAATTTATTTTCCTTTAATTATAGATTGAATTCAATAAATGCTCATATAATTTACTTCCTCTGATTATCAAGTTAAATTAAATTTTCAGATCATTTCAAACTGATTAACATTTTTAGGTAATATAATTGAAACCTCTCCAATCATGCAGATAATTTAAATAAATACTTAAATTGGCTAATATTCCTAATAGCTTTCCCACTTTAATTTTTTTTTAAATATGAACATTTCTGAAATGTAAACTTTCTTTTTGAATTCCAACAATTTTCAAACTTACACAATTTTCCAATGTGGGCATTTCCAGATTTGCATTCCAATAATTTTCCAAACTTGGACAATTTTTTAAGTAAGAACATTTTCAAACTTGGATTGCAACCATACTTGGAACATTTTAATATAAATTTCAAATTTGAACGTTCTAAAATTTTAAAAGACTTTCATATCTGATTGTTTCATAAACGTTAACAGAATTCAAATCTTAATAGCTTCCCAAATTGAACACCATTTGAAATCTAAACAATTTTTAAACCAATGATGATCGTGAATCCCAGTTCCAGACTCGCCGCCAGCGCACACGCACCCACCATAACCTAGCTGGACGCCTTCAATGGCGCCCTCCCCTCCTGGATCCTCCTCGACACGAGGGTGTACTTGGACCACCACAACAACTCCACCATGGCCGAAGCCGAGACGAGCAGAGGTCACGCCATCCAGGTCTCGGTCTGCCTAGCCGACCCGCCGGCACGCTCGCACGTCTGCATCCACTGCCTTGGCCTCACGGCATCCAACTTCGTCAGCGAGCCGCGCGTCCTCCGCTCGGAGAAGCAGCTCCTTCTCCTACACCTGCCACTCCTCTGGTCCACCAACGGGGTACTTATGAAGTCCAGCGAGTACTACGTGTATCAGGGCATGCCTTTGTTTAAAATAGCGGGCTATTGTGTTTAGCGTTGGCGATTTCAGAAGTTATGAAAGGCTATAGCCGGGCTATAGCGCGGCTAAGACCTTATATCTGTTTTGCTAAATAATGGAGAAAAGCAATATTTGGGCAGCATATATTTGTATATATATCAATAATTCATATATTTTATGGCCGGCGTCCCTCTTGCTTCTATTTTCGGGAGAGAGAAGAGAACGAAAAGAATTTAGTACTAGGGATGAGATTTGGGCCCCGTAATTGGCCGAGCGGGGCAAGTTTGATCCAACTTTTTCGGATTCAGAGCGGGATTATAGGGGCTAAATTCATTTAGCTGGGCTATTACCTGTTTAGCCTACGAAGGCCTTATTTATAGCGCGGACCCGCTATAGCCGGGTGATAGCCGGCTATTTAAAACAGAGCGCGCCATGCAGGGGAAGAAATCGACGCTCTCCAGGATCCCGGATCCTGGTTCTTGCTAGCTCGTAGCAGATGATTTCGGCATCTACTGTGGTGACGCTGTAGAAATGAGAATACATCCTTGCTGGTCTCAGCTGGACGGATTCCGGGGGCCATGAACTCCACTTGTACTCGTCACTCCTAAATGAAGTCCACCTTCAAAACCGGCGTTTTACTTGGAGCAATGGGAGGCAAAACCCCACACTTTGCAAGCTGGACGCCGTCTTTTGCAATGCTGAGTGGGATCTTTGGTTCGGGACTCATGTCCTCCACGCTCTATCCTCGTCCCTCTCCGACCATTGCCCGCTCCTCCTTGCCGATGATAGTGGTCCTTTCAAGCCAAGAACCTTTCGATTCGAGAACTTTTGGCTTAGGTTGCCGGCCTTCGACGACATTGTGAAAGCTTCTTGGGACGCCCCCATCTCCCACACCGAGCCCTACCACGTTTTGTTTCACAAGCTCAAGCGGTTGGGGATTTGCCTCTCCAAGTGGAGCCGGTCCTTGTTCTCCAAGCCAAAGGTCCTCCTCCATGCGGCTTGATGTCTACGCACGATTCTATTCTTGTAGACAGTGTTGGGCCTCCAAGAGCAGAGGTTTATAGAACAGCAGCAAGTTTCCCTTAAGTGAATCACCCAAGGTTTATCGAACTCAGGGAGGTAGAGGTCAAAGATATCCCTCTCAAGCAACCCTGCAATTAATATACAAGAAGTCTCTTGTGTCCCCAACACACCCAATACACTTGTCAGATGTATAGGTGCACTAGTTCGGCGAAGAGATAGTGAAATACAAGTGATATGGATGATTATAAGTAGTAACTGCAATCTGAAATAAAGATGGCAGCAAGCAAACATGTAGCAGAACTTGTTGTAAACGGTGTTTCAATGCTTAGAAACAAGGCCTAGGGATCATACTTTCACTAGTGGACACTCTCAACAATGATCTCATAACTGAATAAGTAAAAGCTACTCTTAAACACTCTCTTGTTGGATAACAAACACCATTCATTGTGTAGGCTACAAAAGCACACCTCAAGCCGGAGTAAACAAGCGCCACAACGTCATAAAGGAATCACACACGGTGCACACACTGTCACCTTTACACAGTGGAGAGTACCGGAGTTCATATTAAAGTAACCTCTAGAGTGCATAATAGATAAAGAGTAACATCTACATATTCAACTAGATTAGCACAACTGAACACAAGTAAATACTGCTCGGATTATTCTCCTTCTTGATAACACAAGAGTAATACGTGTAGGGCTGCAAAAGCACTCCTCAAAGTCTGAGTAAACAAACACCACAGTTCCCAAGAATAAGCCATGATAAATATCTAAATTATTCATAGAGTCACACAAGTACCCACACTGTCACCTTGATACCGTGTTGTCACAACGACTCCAGAGACTAGACAAAATCACTTGAGTAGCATAAACATTATTAATGTATTCAGCGATACTAGCAATACACATGATCACATAAAGATCACACCATGGGAGAGAGAGATGAACCACATAGCTACCGGTAGAGCCCTCAGCCTCGGGGGAGAACTACTCCCTCCTCATCATGGGAGTCAGCAGCGGCGATGAAGATGGCGGTGGTATCGATGGAGATGACTCCGGGGGCAATTCCCCGTCCCGGCGGCGTGCCGGAACAGAGATTCTGTCCCCCGAAACTTGTCGTCGATGGCGGTGGCGCTGCGGAACTCTTCGTGGAAATTGGCTTGGTATTTTAGGGTTTTCGCGTCTGAGGCAATATATAGGCGAAGGGGCGATGTCGGCGGAGGCTCGAGGGGCCCACACCACCTGGTGGCGCGGCAGGGGGCCCACCCGCGCCAAGAGGTGGTTTGGCCACCTCGGCGCCCTCCTTCGTCTCTCCTTCGGACTCCGTGTACGTGCTGGAAAAATAGGGACCTGGCCTTTTGTTTCATGCAATTCCGAGAATATTCGCAGAAGTACTTTTCTGAAACCAAAAACAGCAGAAAACAGGGAACTGGCACTGTGGCATCTTGTTAATAGGTTAGTCCCGGAAAATGCATAAAAATGATATAAAGTGTATATAAAACATGTAGCAATTGGTATAATATAAGCATGGAACATCAGAAATTATGGATACGTTGGAGACATATCACGGCTCTCCTTGTCATTCTACAATTTGACTTGGCCCAAGAAAGCCGTCAACTCTCCATTGAGGAACATGAGCTTCACAGGCGTCTCAAACACAAGGTTCTTAGTTTGTCAATTCTTGAGCGCGCAAGAAAGAAGCAATGCTCTCGGATCCGAAACGTCAAAGAGGGGATGCAAACACTAAGTTTTTCAACCTAAAGGTTAATTGGAGGCGAAGAAAGAATCACATCCGCCGCTTAAAGCAAAACAATGGGTGGGTTTCGGAGCATGAACACAAGGAGAGGATCATCCATGAGCACTTTGCTTCGGCACTTGGTAGAGGGGAACCAAAAACCCATGACTTCAATTGGGAGGAACTCCACTTTGAGAACCCCGACCTTGAGGACTTGGCCGATCCCATTTCGGAGGAGGAGGTTAAAGCCGCGATCCATGCTATGCCTAGTGACAAGGCTCCCGGCCCGGATGGCTTCACCGGGGTTTTTTCAAAAGATGTTGGGAAACAATCAAGGGAGATGTGATGCGTGTCATTGGATGCTTTGGCAACCTCCACACTTTCAACTTGCATTGGTTGAATTCCGCTAATGTGGTGCTTCTACCCAAGAAAGAGGGTGCGGAGGAGATCACCGACTATAGGCCTATTAGTCTCATCCACGGAGTTGCCAAGATTATTGCCAAGATCCTCGCACTCCGTCTTCGGCCCCTCATGAACAAGCTTGTCTCCAAAGCGCAAAACGCCTTCATCAAAAAACGAAGCATTCATGACAACTTCCTCTATGTCAAGATCCTGGAGCGGAGGCTTCACAAGAACAAGGCGCCTTCACTTCTTTTCAAGTTGGACATTCGGAAAGCTTTTGACTCGGTGCGTTGGGACTTCATTCTTGACCTCCTTCAACGGTGAGGATTCCCAAGTCGTTTTCGGAATTGGATAACCGCTCTCTTGTGCACCTCTTCCTCGCGCATCCTCCTCAATGGTGTGGTCGGGCTTCCTATCACTCATGGCTGCGGCTTAAGGCAAGGGGACCCCCTTTCGCCGCTTCTTTTCGTCATTGCCATAGATCCGCTTCAACAATTTCTTGAGAGGGCCACTATGCTTGACTTGCTTCACAAAATCCGTGGGAGAGGAACCGTTTTGCGAACCTCCTTCTTTGCGGACGATGCGGCCATCTTCTTGGCGCCTTTCAAAGAGGATGTTCAAAACCTCAAGGCCATCCTCCAATTTCCAAAAAAGGTCCGTTGTTCCGATCCGGTGTGGCAATGTGAACCTTGACAACATTCTAGATGGGCTTCCGGTGATGCGTGCAACTTTCCCCATGAGATACCTTGGACTTCCGCTATCTATTTGGCAATTGCGTTTGGTTGACTTCCAACACCTAGAAGACAAGTGTGCGAGCAAGATACCCGCGTGGCATGGGAGGTTCTTCACTACGGCTAGCCGTGGGACTCTTGTAAAATCGGTCCTTGCCTCACAAGCTATTTATCCCTTGACACCTTTGTTTATCCCTCCGGGCCTCACCGTCAAGCTCAACAAAATCTACCGTGCTTTCTTTTGGGCGGGCACCGACAAGGTCTCCGGTGGACAATGCAAGGTGAATTGGGAAGCCGTTTGTCGCCCCACGAGCATGGGGGCCTAGGGATCCTCAACACCGACAAGTTCGCTAGAGCTTTGCGTCTTCGTTGGCCATGGTTAATTTGGAGAGACCCCAACAAGATTTGGGCCGGGCTAGGCACACCTTGCAAGAAAGAGGACATGGACCTCTTTTACGCTTCGACCACCATCACCGTTGGAGATGGGGTGAAAACCCCTTTTTGGGAGGCGCCTTGGTTAGGAGGGGAAAAGCCTAAAGATATTGCGCCACTAATTTTCCTTGCCTCCTCGAGGAAAAATTGGAGCATCCACCAAGCCTTGCTAAACAACGCTTGGGTGCACAAGATCAAGCTTGATGAGGACTTCTCCATGCAACACATTTTTGAGTTTGTAGACCTTTGGACAAAGATTCAACACTTCGACTTCGACGCCTCCATTGAAGATACCATTGTTTGGAACCTCACTACCAATGGCGAGTACTCCACCAAGTCGGCCTACCAAGCTCAATTTGCCGGCGCCACCTCCTCCGACATGAACCGCTTGGTTTGGAAAGTTTGGGCTCCTCCCATGATGAAGCTTTTTGCTTGGCTTGCGTTGCAAACCGCCTTTGGATGGCGGATCGTCTTGCTCGTAGAGGTTGGCCAAATTGTGGGATTTGTCCTCTTTGCAAGACAACGCCCGAGACGGTCGACCACCTCCTCCACAAGTGTCGTTTTACCTCTAGGGTGTGGTCCCTTTTGAAGGATTGGCTTGGCTTGACCATCAACATCTCCGGTTGGCCGGCCCTCTCCCTCAAGGAATGGTGGGTGCAAATGTCCGGTAATGGTGTTGTCAACCGCAAGGCGATTGCTTCTCTCGTCCATTTAACCTCTTGGGAAATTTGGAACGAAAGGAATGCCCGAGTCTTCCGCAACAAGCCCGCTTCTTCGCAAGCGATTCTCTCCAAGATCAAGCTTGAGGCGAAAATTTGGGTACTTGCGGGTGCCCAACATTTGGGAGAAATTTTGCCGGGAGAGTAATCCGGTTGTACCATTCATATTTACGTTCTGTAAGGCCCCTAAAGCCATTGTTCTAACTCTCTCTTAATTAATATAATGGGGCAAAGCTTTTGCCCCAAGTTTCTAAAAAAATAATATTTGGACCATGCAACCTGCTCACTTGGAGAATCCACGGGCTCAGGAGCATGTGCCTTTGTGGCCGCACAAGGTCATTCCACTTGGAGGAAGCCTGTTGGGATGGGTCGACCTTTGGAGTGGTATGATTATATGCGATGTGCTCGCCAAGGGTCGCCGCCATGTTCTACGGTTCATCCCTCTTCCTAGGGTGTTGCCCAGGAACACATCAGATCACTATTGCCCATGGAAGATCCGGGACGTATCTTTCACCAACGGATCGCTCAAGTTCACTGAGATCGAACGTTTTGAGGTACATGATCATGTCGAAGAAATAGTGGCACCACGAGATCCTCCGGACACGATCTATGCTGATCAGTGCTTTGCGAGACCGTCGACTGAAGATTTGGACAAGAAGCAAAGGTCATTTGGCTGGAGGGCCGTCATATACAATAGAGCGATCTCCGACAACTGTTGGCGCAAGGGGTGTGAGGTAAGTGTCGTTGACATATTGCTCGACAACCCAGTCCGCTCTGCTTTGTTGGCTAAGCTAGGGGACGACGATGTTGGAAACTCGATCATGAAACTGGAACCATCTTTCCCGACCCTCGGCATCCATGGCGATGATGTTGTCCACATGTATTCCCTGGCGAGGTTGGATAAGAAGAAGGCGCACAAATGCATGATCTCTATTGACATGAGAAATAAAACACTAAAGACATTGACACCATGCCCTACTCTTAAGCTGGATACCTACTGCCTTTACCTCCCCTCTGTGTTGTCAAACTATCTCAGCAACACTCCATTACATTTTCACACACCCCAGCAAAACTCTCACTGCTATGAGAGACATCATGAAGATTCAAGCTATGGCAACTACCAGCAGTCATTACCATTGCAGCAGCAACCAACATATCGACCTAATTGGCCGCCGCAGCAGCCAACATATCGACCTAATTGGCCACATCTTCCTAGTTGGATACCATCAGGATGCCTAGTGAACACTCATCCGGCATATCATGTGGTTAACATAGCCGCCTTTGGACCAATGGTGCATCCATTTCCACTGAACAACTACCCCATGTTTCAGCCTCCGCCAACATGGGCCTCTATGCCGGTGTCTGGTGACGTCTATACCCCCAGCAGCGGCTGGCAACCCTGTTCTTTGTGGCAGGCACGAGAGCCCACATCGACATTGTCACTCTATGGATGGCCCCGTTAAATTTTGTAAGCCCATTCCTAATAGGACTATGACTATCTGTAACATGTGACTTTGTAATTGTTACAATTTCTATTCTTGACAACAAGAATGGGGAATCCACATGTTAACCATATAAAACGGGAGCAACTGGAGTGAAAATATTGGTTACACTGTTCATATGATTGTATTAGCAAAAAATTCGAATTCTACATGTTGTTATTGTTCTTTCTTATAGTTCACACCACAGTGTTAGCAGTTGTCTTAAATATCATACCCGACCCACTGGATTCCCTCAAGAGGGGCTTCGCTAGGTCGTTGGCGCCCTACATATTCATCCTTGTCGTCAACATAACGACCGGTCCATTGAGCAGGTAGTGATTGTGGGATTGAGTTCGCTCGACCCCGATGTGTCGTGCCATGTGCTTATGGTTAACATTATTGAACATGCAAATGGTCCTCGTATAACTGTACAGATCAGTGAGCCCTTCTAATGGAGAAAATTCGTAACTCGTGTGGTAGTCATGATAATAATAATAAATAACTAGCAATCGTGCCCATGTGTTGCAACGGGCCATTTGCGTGACTATTTGTGTGACCATTTCCTAAAATCCTTCAAGCCCATGCTATGCACCTTTCTACCCCCAACTCTGCTGCCTGTTGAATAAACTCCCTGTCTATTCTAAAAAAAGGTATTTTTTTAGTAAAGAAATTAAATTTAACTCCAGACTATCGAATATTTTTGCGATTACTTTCACTTTCAGACAATTTCCTAAAATCCTTCAAGCCAGGCAGTATAAATTTAACTCCAGACTATTGAATATTTTTGCGATTACTTTCACTTTCACTTTTGACTCAAATTAACTCTCAAGGCCACCAAAAGTAGTCAAGCACCATATACTCGGAACATTCGACGGGAACGAAAAGAAAGAGAAACAAATAATATTGTGAAGCCATACACATTATTTGATTGCCTGAGAAAGTGAGAAGCCATACACATAGTACGATCTATTGCTAGACATGCCAATCTACTAACAGTGGACCAAAAACGCACTTACACATAGTACCTTTGATTGTGCAGGATAATGCCCCATACTCATCTCCGTGCTCGTGGGCATCTGCATTGCAGTGTGCTGATCCACAGAGCAGATCAACAGCTAGCTCGCATGAATGAAGCTCTCCCGTCCGAACATGGACAGGAGCACCCGAGGTCGAACACCATCACGGTGATGTCCAAAGCCATCAGCGTATTACTCCATTAACAAGCAAGGTCCCGCGACCGCACGCCTCCTGCTGTGATACCCAAACTGTGGCGTTCCCCTGCTTTAGCGGCTCCAGCCCCGCAGCGGTTGCTGTGACGGATGACGACCATGTATGCCGGAACAGGCAAAGTGTCGCGGCTGCCGTGTGTTCCCTCCACGGGAACGCCATGATCCACCACTCGATTAGAGGCCATCTGAATCGCCCAGCGGCATGAAGGTGATTTAGGGATTGGAGAGATATCGGCCTAGACTCTGTTGCCCGTGTCCTCCCCATCACTGTCAATTGGCACCGGAGAGAGTTGGATTGGGACAGACAGAACCGAAGGAGCCGAGAAGGGAGAGAGGGGAGAGGGTGGTTGTGTGCGCTGGCTGGGGAAGTGATGCGCGTGGATGTGCTCCGACGGCCTAACGGGTTGATTTCGTAAGAGCTGAGGGACTAAGATGGGTCACCCGCTCATCGCCTTGATCCGCTCCGCGCTCGCCTCCGTCGCGGCGGTCTCGGCCCAGTCCGGCGCAGGCCTTGGGGCAAGCGGTCGCCGACACCGAGCTGGAGAAAGATGGTTGCCTCGGCGCTTCCCGTCGGTCGCGCGCGGCCTGGAGCTGCCTCCCTGCTGGCGGCTTCCCCCTTCCTCCATGCGGACGGCCCCGGCGAGCAAGGCCTCCGGATCAAAAGCACTACGGACGGTGAGGAGTGGAGTTGAGGAGGAAAGGGTGGTTTCTTCGTGGATTCCCGTCGGCGGCAGCTCGTCCGTCGGTCGCCGCCGCTCAAAGGAGGAACGGATCGGTGGAGGCGAGTGGATAAGGTTTAGGGGCTAAACTGCAAAACATGTTGATTTTGTGGGCTGAAAAACTTCTACGCGAACCGGTAAGTGTGGACTGCGGGTTGATTCCTGTATTTTCCAGGGGGCTTTCCGCAAATCGATGCCGCACGTACCACCAGACGTATCACCAAACGGACGAAGGAAGAAACACTACTAGTATTATAGTAAAGAATTACACTTAAGGTTGGAGGAGCAACCGTATGAACTTGGAGGAGCTACACAAATCTGCAACACAGAACTTCAGTCGCTCTGCATGTATCTGTCTCTAAAGATGGCCCAAGCGAGGCAGAGGACGTTAGAGAGGTTGCCCGCCCACACGGTGCAGGTGGCAGGCCAGATTTCGTCGTGCAGGTCCTGAAACAGAGCCGCCGTGTAACCGACGAGCAGGACCATAGGCGCGGCCAGCACGGCGGCGAACGCCGACCTCGGCATGTCCTCGTACGGCCGCGGGCGCAGCAGCAAGAAGGGCACCAGGACTGTCACCGGTAAGAGGGACAAGGGTGCGCTGAGGCCGACCCCCAGGGCGAGTCCCATGTTCGACGGCCTGCCGAGCACTGCCGCCAAGGCGATCCCCGGCACCGCCGCTGCCGCCCACACGCCTCTTCCTAGCTTAGCCATGACACCCGCTACTATCTCATGGGGTCGCCGCTCCAGTCGGTTGTTCGATTCTGCTGCGTCCATGATCTGTTTCAGGCCTGTCACGGTGTCCCGTACGTGCCTGCCCACGAGAATATATAGCGAACATGATCGGAGAAACAGAACTTGTCCGACTAGGTATTAGATTCTGAACCTGACAAGTTCGACACCAATTCGTATCCGTATCCTACTTGCGCTCGATCCAGTGCTGAAGCTTGATGGAATCCATATAAGCCGGCGCTAGCCCTTGATGGAATCCGCATAGGCGAGATCATCAAAATCGTACTCCTAGTAAGAAAGAGAAGGCATAAGCAAGAAGATCAAGCATGGACGTACACTGCAAGGCGGCGCCCGCCGGGGTGCTCGCTGAGGACGACCGGGCGGCACGGCGCAAGTCGGCAATCGGGTTCGGGGTGGCCGTGTCGGCGGTATGCGCGACGGCCGGCGGTGCGTTGCTGGCGTACCTGCCCACCGTGTCGATGGGCGCGGCCTTCGGCCTCGGCTTCGGCGGCCTACTCTTCCTGCAGTCCTTCAGCCTCTTCTTCGTCCCCATGCTGCGGCCGGTGGAGGACATGCCAGAAGCGAGATTCTGGCGGCTGTGGGAGACGACGACCGTCCTGTCCATGCTGTTCTGGGCAGCAATTATCATTGCACTGTCAAACAGGACTACCGCCGCCGCCGCCGTCATGTTGGTCAGCGACGTCGCCGGCGCAGTGTGGCTTGGCTGGTTTCTCTCCCGCAAGGATGGTGCCCCCGCGCAGGGCTCGCTACCAATCGATGATATGGTTTAGTTAAAGAGTGATCAATCGAGAATAGTAGTAGAGATTTGTCACAGGTCAATTGTATTTAATGTTGAAGTCGTCTTTCATGTTGGTCAGCGACGTCGCCGGCGCAGTGTGGCTTGGCTGGTTTCTCTCCCGCAAGGATGGTGCCCCCGCGCAGGGCTCGCTACCAATCGATGATATGGTTTAGTTAAAGAGTGATCAATCGGAATAGTAGTAGAGATTTGTCACAGGTCAATTGTATTTAATGTTGAAGTCGTCTTTCATGTTACTCAATCATATGGTTTAGTTAAGAGTGATTAATCGAGAACAGAGAATTACCCATCATTCGATGAAATCATCATTTAAACTGTAAAGCAAGAGTCTCTTCCTCTAGATCAGAAATTCATAATCTTTGCAACAATGGATGTGTTCTTTATCAATGATTTCTTTTTGCGGGGGTTTAATGAATTAAGACATAAGTAACGGCATCTTTTTCTCACAACAAAAGGCCCCCCTCCAATTTCCAGTACACCTCGTTTTGCAACCAGGAATTCGAACTTATGAACTCGTTTACATTCAAATGTCATTTCTACTGAGAACTGAATTCATACAAATTTGATCACTTCTCCATTTTTTTTCTGCTTCGTTGCCACTTATAGAACTCTAAATCCAAATGAAACCCGGAACACATGTAGGAAGTAATTCTAGAAAATTGGATATAAAAACATGAGATTCAAAGTGTACTACTAGGCTCATACCTAAAGGTGATACTAAGACAAAGAAAAAATGAGTTGGAAGAATTATCCCCAAATATCGAGTAAGAGTGCTTCATATGTAAACACCAGCTTTCAAGAAACACAACAGCCTGCTATCAGCCAGACCAGCTTACCAGCAAACTGGGATAGCTGAGCAGTATGACATGAGTTTTCATTGCCAGCAGATGAGCAAGGTTCACGCTTGACTTGCTTTAGAGCCCAAATCTTCTCAAATCCGCTCGGCAACACCATTTAAGTTGGAACTTTTGTGCTCTTTGAAAACCAAGACGTCAGACTAACAACAGCTCATCTTCTTATACAACTCAAGGACTTCATAAATAGCAGCGAGTCTATATCTACGAGCAGATACTTTCAAAGCTTGAGCAGGCTCTTCTTGAAAAAAGGCAATCATGTAATTGTTTAATTTTTTCCCAAGCATTTTATCTAACGATTAAAAAAAAAAATTATCTAACATGTACCTCTTCTTTTTATGGTCTTCACTGGTTTGAGATAATGATATGGTGGCAGAATTAGTAACATCCCCAGAAACCATTTCCGCTGCACTTTTCAGGCGCAGTCGAGTTCCTTCTCATGTAACATGATCCTTCCAGTACACAAGGGTAATCATGTCTCAGAACTTGACAACGTTGTATTAAGTTTTACAACGCCATGAAGCAGATCCAACCACCGCCAACATAGGGGTGGCAGCTCCCCAACTATGCCTAATCTCCATCCAGAAAACCAAAACTATCATCACGAAGGAGACCGTCGGCCTTCCAGGCCTCAGCTACGTAGCACCGATACGGCGAGACGGATACGGCGACACGGGTACGGCGATACGGGATACGGCAATTTCAAAAAACAGCAATACGGCGATACGGCGAGTACATATGTAAAAATAATAATATGCCATGTAATAAAGACAGAAAAATTCAAATGCTGTGGGATACTGAGATGGTGAGATGAGATGAAAATACTGCCCCATTTATTGCCTTTTCATGTCCTCAATGACTGAATAGTTATCATTCATCAATTCCACAATGCACTAGCCCCAGCCCCAGCTTCTTTACCATCAGTAGCTAACTAGCACTAACTATTTTTGCTTGAATTACCACCAAAAGAAGACTGGCTGCTTGCCATGCCGATGCCTGCAGACGACATGTCGTCGGTATCTCACTCCAGATATTGGTAGCACCAAAAGAAGTCTGGCTGCCTGCCTGCCATGCTTCTTCACCATCAGTAGCACATAGATTTCAGGTATCGGTATCTCGCTTCGTAGACTCCAGGTATCGCCGAAGTATCGTTGAAGTATCCTCGGAGTATCGGCATTCTTTTCTTTCTTTTTTAATTCAGGAAAATAGGATACGCCAGGGATACGTGTATCGGAGTATCGGCGGAGTATTGGAGTATCGGCAAAGTGCGGTACGCGGATACGCCAGGTTTTGAAGTATCGGTGCTACGTAGGGCCTCAGTACTCCACTCTCACCATCCGTGAGATTTCTGGGCAGAAGGCTGCTCGTGGTTGAAAACCACATTGTTCCTGTGCCCTCCACTGGCACCAGAACACCAGTGTGATCGCCGTCCACAAATTTCTCCTATCCTGCTTGCTTGCTCTCAAGCCCGGCCACCATCTCAAGATCTGGGAGTACGCTTCTCGCAGCCAGTCAGGCTTACCCCAGAAGGACACCATGCGAGACCAAACCTCTCTCGCCACCACGCATCTGAGGAGATGCTGCATCGTTTCCTGCTCCTGGTCACACAGTGGACACAGCCTCCTTATTGTCCTGCAAATGTAGTTACCAAACCACAGTGACAACGAAATCAACACTGACACTAGCATATAAGATTTTTTTCTTGAACCCACACCAAAGTGTGTCTTCGTATATTAAAATGAACCATCAAGATGACAAAGTACAGAAGCGAAACAAAACAGATAAAGAAAAAGATGCAAAAGAAAACTGTACAAGACTACAGTTTATCTTATTTGTATAATTTTGTTGGATATCTCTAAGATTATAAATTATGATAAATGGTCGCAATATATTCTCTTAAGAATGAGAGTGCAAACTACACTGCACCAAACAGTTGTTCTGCTTGGTTGCCACTTGGAATTGTTAATTCAAACGAAACCTGGAACATGTGTGAGTAGTAATTGTACAAAATTGAAAACAGAAACATGAGACTCGAAGTGTGCTGCTAGGCTCATACCAAAAGTTCATATGATGGCAAAAAAAATGAGTTGGAAGAAGTATCTCCAAATATCCAAGGAAGACGTATCTCGTTGTGGCCTGCCACACCAAGCTGTTTGCCCCCTGCGCAATCAGGCACCTGAGACAATACAGCACGGCACGGAGACTGACATCTTTATGACAGATGCTACTTTCCCGGTAAATATCCATACCATCTTGTTTCCTCAACCAGTAAGAGTTATGTACAAGCTCTCTCCAAAAAAGGTGTACGCCAAAGTGCTAAGGAGCTCACCTAAGACATAAACAAAAGCCAGACCATATTTCTTAGATGTTTACTTCAAAAAAATTAAGCATAATTGAGAAGTGAACTACTTCCTTAGAACAACCATCACAAATTGTAGTAGAAAGGACCAAGGAAACCAACAATAGCACCACAGCAAAGAGACTGACTTCTTTACGACAGATACTACTTTCCTGGTAAGGCGCTTGCTTGGGTGACTGTATATCACAGAACAGATCCTCTGTAATGCTCTTGCAGACTCAGTCCTTCCTTCACCTAAGCTCTTATATCTCTGGGACAATAGCTGTTAGCCAATAAACCGTGACTCGTGTGTGGTCTAGTGTGCGTGCGTGTGTGCATGCGTGTGTTAGTGGATTCAGGCGTAGGTGCGCTTGTGTCTAGCTAGTTTGTTAGCGATCTGTTGGATGCGGGCCGCGTCGTGCGCGTGGCCTGGGCAAGCGGATCATGGGCGCGTGGTAGCACGTAGTGGGCGCGTGGGTAGGAGTAGAGCGTGGTGTTGTGTGTGTGCACATCCTGTATAAAGCTCCCCCGTGTACTGCTCGTTGCAAGACAAGAATTGCCGAGCCATGTAGCCAAGTGAATACACAAGTGATTAGGGCGTCAGTGCGCCCGCGGCGGCGCTCGTCGCCGGCCGGAAAAATTCTTGTCCACTGTGTCCATCCTCTTCTTCCACCTCCATCGTTCGTGAGTGAGAGAGAGAGGAGAGGTTGCCATGCCCTAGTGGCAACAACAATAGCATGCCCATTTTCGCACATAACAGCTTGACTAAAACCACTGTTCTTGTGATGGTTATGCATAACAATAATGAACTGAGAACAAAATGCTCATGAAGCCTAACGGATAAAGCTAGAACATTTAAATCTGGACAGAATTATAGCGGACACTCACTTCACTGATTGACTAACTAGTTGACAGTACTGTGATACCTATTCCTTTCTCCTTCTTAATCAATGAGAAGGCAAAAAAAAATTTAGTTAACAGTGTAACACATTTTTTCTTAAACGCCAGCAAGAGCACTGCCCAACCACAGGTTTTTAGTTACAAGGAACACACTGTGATCGGCTCAGCGGAGGTCGTCGTCAATCACTCTAACAAAAGCTAAGGCTCACGCCGCCGTGGCATATTTGAACAGGCCAGTGACGGACACAAACAAGCTGTAATGAACAACCAAGCTAAGGTCGTCATCTTACTGCTACGTTCCCGCCCAATGAACCAACCGGTATACGCCACCACACCGTCAATTCAAGACCTGTCGGAAGGCGCCGCCGAAAGCCTGTAGCAAGCCAACCAGGAGGAGAAAGAAGGCTCCAAAGGGGCCACGCCATCAGGGGGTTGAGGCAGGAACAACCATGGTCACAGCCTCACAGGCCACAAGTATTCAGACCATCTGAGACAAGGCGCAACCTGTGGCGAGGTGGTCGGCCGTCTCCAGTGCAAGAACTATGGAGCCTAAACTGGTCCATAAGTGCACGAATTCATACACCTGAACCTGCGACAATGTGACCCAAAAGGAGATCGCCCATCTGTTTCCCGTGTTACCAGAGGCAACATAGATCTTCTTCCAATGTTCCTCCTAACCAGATGAATCAACGAAGGTGCAATTTCAGCCGGCACCATGCCCTCCAACCACCTAGAAGTTCAGAATCTAACCAATAATCCATCGCCAAGCGAGATATTAACAGGATTAACAATCAACAAATCAATCACATGGCTGCTGAGCCAATGTAGAACCCCTTCAAATCGAAATCACAAGGTCAAAACGAATAGGTCGCAAAAATCATGACCAGATTCACAACAACCAAACACTCGAATGATCAGACGCGAGTTGCAATTGTAGCAACATGCTCACCTGGCGAATCATAGAGGCGGAAGAACTACCTTGGTTGAACAGGAAGATCCGAATCTTGGCAGCAACCCTCGCTGCCGCTCTTCCTAGCTGCGCCGCACCCCTCGCCTCTGCGCAGCTCGCCGCGGCGCACCTCTCGCCGTTGCGCCGAAATCCTCGCCGCGCCGCACCTCTCGCCGCCGCGCAGAAACCCTCGCCGCCGCGCCTCACCTCTTGCCGCCGCGCACCTCTTGCCGCCGCGCCTCACCTCTTGCCGCCGCGCAGAAACCCTCGCCGCGGCGCACCTCTTGCCGCCGCGCAGAAACCCTTGGCGCCGCATCCCCTCGCCGCTCAGGACCTTCCGCCGCCGCACTCCTTCCCTCCCGTAACCCCTGCAGCCGAACTCGGGCGGCGGAAATGCTAAGAAAGACGAAAATACCCACGCACACATAGCTGACATTGTAGGCCCAACCATCGAACAGAATACGCGCGCCATTTCCAAGAAACCAAGATCACATCAGTACTGATTACCATTTACCAAGAATGAGTTTATGGACAACTGATTACAAAAGAATCCAAGAACTGATTACAGGCAAGAACAAGAACCTATACTAATACTACTATCGACCAAGAACCGACGTTACCATTGGTATACCACGTCAACAGGATTCTTGATCGATCCACAAAATCATCTAAGAAATATCTACTGATAGCGTCGCCTGCACATCGGGCAGGACACCCCATTCGCGAACCTCCTAAACCACTGCCTAATGCAGCTGTCATGAAACCGGTGCTCGCACTCGAGCGACCGAACGACGTCACCAGGAACCAAAGGACCGAGGCAGATGGCGCAGTCGCCGGAGTCCACGTCCTCTGTGATCTCCTCCACTGCTCCGACGTGGTCGAAGCGCGTCTGTCCCATCTCCATCTCCACGACCCGCCGCGGAGCCACCGGGTGCTGATCCGCCGGGGGGTCGAAACGGGTGCACCAAATGCACAACTTGCAGATGTAGTACGCCCCAGCCCCTACGGCGAAGACGACGATCGGACCTAAGAATCGCTCGATCCAAATATTCATGACCGTGGCTGTGTGTGTGGCGAAGAGCTAGCGGGGGAAAGATGGGTTGAATTTTGGGATGACCCGAGTATATATAGTAGAGAGAGTAAAGTTAAACGACAACTTCCAAGGGTCTCGGCCTACAGCCTGGGAGACAAGTTCCTTAGAAAATAGAAAACCTTTATTTTGTGCTTCAATATTTTTAGGGAAATAAATATTAATAGGTACATTTTGTGATTTTTATGTAGCCTAATATGCAACGTATATTATTCAACAACAGTTTGCAAGGTTCGTATAAATCATGGGTATGGTTGTGATGGACTTAGGGATTGCAATGGGTACTTTATTATACATGTACCTTGCGGGTAAAAATCCTGTTAGGTAAGATCATCTCCACCGGCGCGCGCAACCGTGCTCCCAATAGACGTATTGGGCGCGCCGTCACAAAACCGGCCCCCAATAGCTCAAAAGTTGTCGACACGCCCCAATACAGCATCCGGCAACCGCGCTTTGCCCCCAGATTTTTGGTACGCAAGCGGGGGTGCCGGCAATCCCGACGGGCAGGTTCGACGCGTCAGCGACACACCGCTCGTCAGCGTGATTTATTGTGGCCGCTGAGCGGTTTCTTGCACGGTGTGACGCACCGTGCCTCGTCTTCCCGACGCGCGTCGCCAGAGTTACGACACATCGGAACCAGTGCGCGAGTTCCCGCGTGTTCCCGCGCTTCGCCTCCCCGCCATCTTATAAAGCCTGTTGCGCCTGCCTGCGTCACACTCCACCGCTCTTCTCCCCTTGCTCCACATTCCACCGACGGCGAATCTCAATGGCGCACAATGACCAAGCGTCCGGCGGCACGGCGAAGAGCTGCCTCCGGAAGGCCGAGGCAGCGTTCTTCCACCAACATTGTATCCCCGTGCCGCTGGGGATGCGCCTCCCTAGCTATGGCAGCGGCTGAAACATGTCGGAGCAAGGATACGTTGTCCCGCCCCTACCGGAAGAGCATTGGGTCCAGGATCTTGTTCACATGCGCTGCCAGCAGCTAACGCGGGAGCAGCGGGCGGACCCCGACTACGCCCAGAATAGCCCCAACTGGGGGGGGCGCTCCTACAGGCAGAGCGCCAAGCGGCGGTGGACGACCGTGGTGGCTCCGAAAGTCCGTGGCAGAATAACGACGTGCAACGGCGCCAGCTGGTGGGATGGCCGCGACTTCCACTTGCGGGAGTACGGCTACTCGTGCGAGCTCCTCCTCCCGCATCTCCTCCTCATCCGCGCGGTTCACGACCATCTACCGTGCGGTTCGTGAGGAGAAGAGCAAGTCGTCGCCGCCGCCCAGGGCGGCCTGACGATAAAAGCCGAGCCTAGATGGTTGGCGACGCCGTGAAGGAGGAGCAACGGCGTGACCATCCGTGACTTCGGTCCGCCACCGCCTCCCACGAAGGTGAAGAGCAAGCCAAGGATGTCTTCGTCCCGCGGTAAGGTCAAGATGAGCCAGGGAGGTCCACGTCCCGCACCAAGAAGCGCCGTGTCTCCGGTGACACTTACGGAGGAGGAGTACGAGGCGTCATTCCTCTATGACCTCGCCATCGCGGAGAAGCTGTCCTTCGACACTGTCTATCCGGCATCGAAGGAGTTTGTTGAGGAATGGTCGTGCCCCGACCTGGACATCATCATCATCCCCGACGACGACGAGCAGGCCGCCGCGGCAATGCCGACCACAGTAGTGAAGGAGGAGCAGGCACAGGAGGACGAGGCGCACGAGGAGCTGGCGAACGAGGACGAGGGTGGCGTGTGGGACGTCGACGCAGCGGTGGCAGCGCACAACTGGGACAGCTACTAATGCTACTTCACCGGCTTTTAGTTTAAGTTTCGTCGAATTTTGTAACAACTGTCGAGTTTCAATGAAATGTGTTAAGTTTTAATGAATTTCGTCGCTCCATTTTCTTTGGAAATACCTATTGGGAGCGGTCAGTGTGGCGCGGCGCTCCCAATAGGTGGCAACGCGTGCCGGCGCGCCCAATATTGTAGGTCCGGCAACTTTGTCGGACGCTCTATTGGGCGCCGGTGGAGATGTTCTAAGGGTCTAAGGTAAAAAATGTAGTCATATGTACGTAAATGGAAAAATATTGTACCCACCAGGTAGAGTGGGTAAAGGTATAGAATCTTACACCATCTCCAGCGGCATTCTGCAGTTGACAATGAGTTGTTTCACCATGAATTTGTTGATGCACGGCGAGGAAAACAGAGAATTTGGCCGGCATGCCCTGATGTGTGGCTCGGCATGGGAGTCTCGTAATCAAACGGCTCACTGAACACCAGGTTAGCATCTCGCTCACTGTCGATGATCATGTTGTGCGTGATAACACAAGCATTTATGATCTCCTACATCTGCTCTAGCGACCAAGATAGAGAAGGGTAGCTAGCTAACAATCGCAAACCGGGATCCGACCATACCAAATGCAAGCTCCACATCATTTCGAATACTCTCTTATTTGAATGCAAAAGTTAGAGTTTGCTTCACCGAGTAGGTAGCAGATTGTATCAAATGTCGACCAACTAGGATAGATGCCATGTACTAGGTAGTACATCTTTTTGTAGTCATGGTCATTGACCACATAGTTGCACTCTGGAGTTTGGCCTTCAGCAAGTCACATAGACACAGGGGAGCGTTGCAGCATATTGATGTCATTGTGAGAACCGGCTATGTCAAGAAAAACGGAGTCCAAATCCCGAGATCATAATTTATCACAACCTCAAGCACAACACTGCATGCTCAAGTATGTCCTCCTTTGTACACCCACCAAGAAAATGGATAATTCTTCCATCTCGAATGCATGCAATCGATGCTCGCAAACATCCCAACAAATCCTCTCACTTCACCTTGCGCCTTGAGCTGAACTGTGTCTGATGCATTTGGTAATCTCAGATAGTTTGGTCCAACACTGCATTTACCGCCTGAAAAATTTTAGGTGCCTTCAATGGTTGTAGATTTAGACATACGTAGGTGTTGAAAGGACATTTTTTGTCTAGGTGGTTTTGGGTGTTTGTTAAAAACCTACCTGAGATCTTACCTTGTTCTAAAGTATTATAGGTGTAATAAATGGAATGCACAGGATGGTGATCGATCCCTCAAAAAGGAGAAAGATCAAAACCGGTGAGCCGTAGATTTGATAGTTTTATTGAGTGAAGACAAGAGAAGATGAGGACCCTTCCCCTCGCGTCGCCCCCCCAGGCGACGCTAGGGGCGAAATCCTAGCACCGCCCGCTCTCTCCCGGCGGCAGCATCCTGCCGCTACCGTCACCGGCCTCGGCGGCGGCGGTGGCGGCACCCCTCCGCTGCTGCCAAAAGGTGGCCGGAGGGGAGGTCCTCGCTTCTCGTCAGGTGGATGGCCGGCCCGTGGGGGCGGCGGCGGCCGGGGCGAAGGAAGCCGAGCCGGCGGGCTCGGGTGGTGGCGGCTGGCGCGTGGATTGCAGCGGCGGAATGAGGCGCTGTCGCCTGCGTCTGCGGGGGTGCCGCTGGTTCGATGGGCTTGGCGGGCCCGATCTGGGCCCGTTGGGCCCGAGCTGGGGCGGAGATTGGAGTGGAGGACGGCACGTTGGAGTGGAGGTCGGGCACGACGGAGTAGTGGAGGGGCGCGGCGGCGTGGTTGGGGCAGGACGGGTATGGGCATGAAGCGAGCACCGTGGCTTGGTCGTGCTGCGTGGCTGGGGTTTTCCCTGTCCGAAGCCATGGTGACGGGCGCGGGGAAGGTGGCTGGCGGTGCTGCAGAGGTAGGGGCAGAGGAAGCCGGGGCGGCGGCCCCGGACCGGTGGCTGCGGCAGGAGCGCGGCCGACAGGGCTGCCGCCGTGGCGTGAGGTGCCACGGTGGCGGCATCATGCGGTGAAGTTTGGCGGTGGCGACGGAGTTAGGCTCCCAACTGGCTGCTCCCTGAGCTTCACAGACGAGGAGAATTTCAAGCGAAAGCTTGCACGGACTCCGGTGTGCCAACGACGGCGGCGCCTTCGGGTGTCGTTCCCTTCTTGATCGCGTCGTTGTGGAATCTCGACCCGGTCCGACGCGAGTGGCTCCAAGACTCTCCGGGTGAAAACCTAAGCCCCATCGGGGGCGGACGACGGTGACGTAAGCATCATTACCTTGTTGGAGGCGTCGTCTTGGAGTTATTGGCCCTCACGGTGCGATGGCTTCGTGATGGATGGGCAGGATAGCCCCGTGGTCGGGGTGGCGGATGCTGGGGCGGCAGCCCCGGATGGTGGTGGACCTCGAGGCGGCGGCCTAGGTCGCCCACGCTACGACGGTTCTATGAGGGAGAGCCGTTGTATGGCGGGGGTCTAGGTGACGACCTGGATGAAGATTGTGCGGGCAGAGGGTTCGTCGACATGACTGGATCACCTTCGGGCAATGCGAAGGTCGATCTGGTTGTTACCGGGGCAGCGGTCCCGGAACATGGTGGTTTTGGTGGCAACCTGGATGAAGACTGCGCGCGCAGAGGGTTTGTCGACCATGACTGGATCGCCTTCGGGCAATGCGAAGGTCGATCTGGTTGCTACGCCGGGGCGGCGGCTCCGGATCAGGTGGTGTGTTTTTGTGATGTTTTATTTACTTGTGTCGTGTGGGCGGCGGGTCGCTTCGTCTGTGTGATCCTTTTGTATAGTTTGTATGGTTTTTGGACCCGGTTTCCCTTATAAACTGGGTCAATTCTATTCTATCTATTCTAGCGGTGGATATCGACCACCTTAAGCTCAAAAAAAAAAAATTATTGAGTCGTAAGGCAACCGTAATTGAGAGGTTGCTTAATGGAAGGTATATGGGGAAATAAATCACGTACACAGATGATGTACACCTAGTAAATCTTTCTAAAAACAATGGTGAGAGGGTTCCAAAGATACGGTGGTTGTTGGAATTCAGCCCGGAGATTCATGTGTGTTTGCACCAGAGATTTTGCAACTGCTAGATGTTGGGGATACCTATATAAAGATTTCTTCAACCTTGGAGAGGGCACCACGTGCAGAATATTTTCACGTTGCAAGCTTCAGTTTACTAGATCTCTTCCTACCCAATCAAACACCTTATCCTTTTAGGAATTGGGAGAGCTGACCTAAATGTACACTTTTAAGGGATTTTTATGTTCCCGTCCATTTCATTGAGAAACTTGTAACCCTACACGGAAGTGGTGGATCGCCTCAAGAGGGGGCTTCGCTAGGTGAACCGGCTGTCGGCTGGTCCTTCGAGCAACTAGTGATTGTGGGATTGAGATCCACGTGACCCTGATTTGTCCACAATGTGTTGTGCCACGTGGTTATGGTTAACATTACTTGACGAGGGTATCCTCGGCAAATCCCATGGCTAAGGGCCTAGGGTTGAGATGATGGGGTAGAGAACGTGGTAGAGTTGGTAGTATCGTCGGCTGACAAGCAAGAGCAAAGATTTTACCCAGGTTCAGGCCTCCGGAGAGTAACACCCTACGTCCTGCTTGTCTGTTATTGATGTGTGGAGAATATTCGAGCTACAATGAGGATCCGGCGAGATGTCGATCTCGCTAGGGTTTTGGTGGTTCGAGTATTGCGTGTCCTTGATCGGCCTCCCTCCCAGCCTTTATATGGAGGCTGGGTCTCAGGAAAACATAACCGGCTAGGATTACATACAAGGAAAGTCTAAACCGACTATGGCTTCGCCTAACTTGGAGGATACTCCTTCTTCTTGGGCCTCTCTTCATGGGCTTCGGTATGCTTCTGGTAATGGGCTTTAGTCATCACGTGCACCAGGTACCCTCATGGTAGGGTACCCGAAAGGTATATCCATGTCAGTAGCCCCCGAGTACTTGTCTGACTCGAAGAATCGGGCATGTGCTCACTTTACTAGTGCATGTCATATTCTTTGTATCTGTGTTTATAATTTGAAATTCATGTATGAATAGCACATGTTTGGCTATGTCGAGTATTTCATCGACTATGGTTTTTGCTTATGATAGTCAAGGGATAATGACTTAGTAGGCCCGGTTCACTCGACGGATCGGGACCGGTTAACTGCTCATTTGGGCAAAACCTTACTAGCCTTCAATCAAACTCGAGTCCCCGGACTCGAATCTGGAACAGACTGGACAAACTCGACTCAGGCTGTGAGGTCTTACTAAATCGAGCTGCAGTTTAACTTTGATACCCAACGCGTCCGCTGGGATTTTTCATCATGTCTGCTGACACGGAAAGTTTTAAGGAGCAACACTTCTGGAGCGGTCCTTAGCCCAGCTCGATAATTCGGCGGGTCTTACCTTTGCACTTATGCATGCAGCATCCGAGGTATTTTTGCGGCGGACGCAACCCGGGAATTTTTCGTGTATGATTTTGCAATATAGCTGAGTCGAGTCTTTTGTCGACTGATACTTTGCCATTATTCTATCGGGTGCGCGACAGCGCTCCCGATGGGAGTAGCCCCCGAGATTGTGCTGTATTACTTGTAATGTAGGATAATCTCAAAATCTTTTTATCTTGAGCATCTCCAGTCGAAGAATTTTTTGATATGCTCCCGATGGGAGTACTATGCTTCAGTCGACGATCTGTCGAATGTCATGTCATATCTCAGTCGAAAGACAAATCGAAGTCGTATTTTGCATCAGTCGAATAACCCATCGTGTGTCTTTTTGGTATCCAACGGTTGTCTCGGGGGAAGACGTCATGCATGACGTTGTTTGCGTGTGCTCAGTCTTGACAAGACGTATCGGCGTGGTCCCACTGTCAGTGTTTGACTGCAGAGGACGCCGCTTCAGTTTTGATTTGACCGCTTGGCAAAATTTTCGCCGCATAATGATGGCTTCCTCGTTTTACGTGCGTAGTGGGCGGCGTGGCCTGCGACGGTTGCTATCCACGCGTGCCACGTGTATGGATTGATATGCATCAACGGCTGCGATCGATTGCAGTTTGCGGTAAATAGGGAGAGCGGTGCTGGCGTTATTTTTTACTTGCCATTCTTTCTCCGCCGCCACATCTCCTTCTTCCTTGCGCTTCTGCCTCCATTGCTCTACGCACTTCCCCCTTCCTAGCCACCACCAACAATGGCGAAGCCAAAGAGGAAGGCTGCTGCGAGGAAGTGACAATGGGGAAGAGGGCCGGCGACTGGACGCGGTCCACCATGAAGCTCTCCAAACTGGAGGGGTACCGGCGTGATGGGTGGATCCCCTCCGCTGAGCTGCTGCCAACGCGCCTCCCCGGCGATGAGGTATGCCCTCAACCCAAAAAGGGCGAGCGTGTATGCTTTCACGATTTCGTGAATAGGGGATTCTCCTTCCCTATTCACGATTTCGTGCGTGCGCTTATGTATGCGTACAAGGTGCAGTTGCACGATTTCACGCCCAACTCCATTATGCACATCGCGGTTTTCTTCGTGCTGTGCGAATGCTTCTTGGGTATCCATCCCCACTGGGGTCTTTGGAAAAAGATCTTCACTGTGAGGGAGAACGCGGCAAGCGCGGCGTTTATGCTGTCGGCGGATTTAACATCCAGAGCCGCAAAGAAATTGCGTACTTCGACATCAAGCAAGTCGACTCTGCACAGAACTGGAGCCAGAAGTGGTTTTACGTCACCACCACCAAGACGGGCTGTCGCCATTTGATCCCCACGCGTCCCTGGAGAAGACGCGACTTGGCTGCACCAGACCACTGCTGCTGAAGAGGCTGAGGTGAAGCCTTTGATGGCCAGCATTGCCAAGCTTATGAAGACTACGGTGTCGGGGGAATACTTTCTGGATTAACCCGCGGCCCAGTGCGACTTAACTTACTCGCACGGACGAAGGCCCACTTGGGAGCAAGCCCAATATTGAACCGCCATAAGGAAAGATCTAGAAGACAATCCCGGAGGACGTGAAGACCAAGTAGTCTCCGAGTAGGCCTCTGTGGATGTATTCCTTATGGGGAAGTTTCCTTTTGTAACCTAGCGAGCCTCTGTGTATATAAAGAGGACTCGCAGGACTTAGAGCGGGTCAAGCTATCAAGCCCCAAACCCTAGCTCATACGGCGAGTACCAGATCGGATCGCCTCCATTGTAACACCTCGATTATCATATCAATACCAATCTAGGGTAGGCAGGAAGTAGGTCTTTTACCTCACATTGAGGGGGCCGAACCTGGGTAAATCTGTGTTGATCTTTGTTCCTGCGATCCCAAGCTCGGAGATGCTTGACTCGCGTAATCCCACACCTACGAAGTCATCTATGACACCTGACGTGACAAACCCACGACAGTTGGCGCCCACCGTGGGGCCTGCGGTCAAAAGCGTCACGTTCCGCGCAGGATCGAAATCAGGCTTCAAGGACATCGCCATCGGCCAAGTTGAAGACATCAATGGGGTCCCCTTCATCGACGACTCAGAGTGGGGACCCGAGGCAGATCGCATCGAGTTCGGATACATCGTTCCCATCGGATCAGTAAAAGTTTTCGTCGGATCCGTCAGTCGCAGATCTATGGACGCGACTCAAGGAAGCGAATCGGTGAAGGAGCTGCGGCCGGTCAGGGTCCGCGTGTTGGAGGAGCTACAACAAGCTACGGCAAGATTGCCCATCCCCGTCCCATCAAGACCTGTTTGGGGATCTCTACCAAATCAGGAAGGAGACCTCAAGATTGAAGAGATTGAAGCTATCAGGACGGAGCTCTGTGAAGAGGCACAAAGACTCGCGGCTGAGCGCGAAAAACTCCAAGAAGAAGGCGACGACTCCGCCTGCCAGCCGAAGCACCAGGCGGTGCGAACCAAGACGACATCTGAGCGCAAGAAACTCCAAGAAGAAGAGTGGCGACTCCGTCGTTGGCAGCAAAAACATCAGATCAAGATGGACAGAGGAGAAGAAATCACAGTTCCACGGCGACCCAGAGAGCAACGTGCACGCCGCGATAGGGATATTGTCAAAGATAGCACCGGTTGGAGACACACGAGCTGATAAGGAAGCTCGCTATGCGATCGACCTACTACAAACCGCTGCTTTACAACAAGCAAATATGTATGGAGTCACGCCCAATGAGCCGCAAAACGAGGTATCATGGGGAGGAGAAAGTGCAGCGTCGAAGAAGTGGTCAACCAGTAGCAGGTTTGCAGGTATCATTGGAAAAAGAAAAGAAGATAGAAGGCGAGTCGCGGACGTCCGGAGCGACTCAGCCATCCCAGATTGAAACTGATTCAGATTCAGCGCCAGTAAACTCCTATTCATTATTGAAAGGACCAGCATGTTTTGGAGAGGAAATACGGCTCACTCGTTTCCCCCCGAACTTCGACGAGTCGCAGCGAGTCACCACCTATCGCAGTGACCAAGACCCTGCCTTATGGATAGAAGAACGAGGCAAGCATACAGGGGCTGATGTGACTCAAGAAATACGTGCGAAATACTTCCACTTGGCAATACAGGGAGAAGCTAGGGATTGGCTGTTAAGGCTGCCATCAAAATCAATAAGCACATGGGAAGACTTGAAGGACAAGTTCATCGCAGATTCCAAACAGAAGATATGAAAAACCTTAGACAATGCATTCAAAAAGAGGACGAATCAAGCGGCGACTGGATCAAGAGAATCGCGGAGATCCTTGGCTCCGCCAAAAACTTAACAGTACAAGCTGCAATACAAGCTATGAGAAAGAACTGTAGATTTGAGCCGTGGTGCACAAATTAAGTCGCGCTGAGCACAAGATTGATAGTTTCGACCAGCTTTTGGCAACGCTGACAAGTACGCAAAGACAGATAAGGGACAGGCGGCTTATCACAGAACCCAACGGGAAACTGCAGTCGCGAAGACAGAACGTCGCGCACACCAGATGCAAGCAAGGGAGTGATAAGGCCTTACCCCTAATAACTGCAAGGGGATCTTCGACGTGCCTTGCGACTTACATCGCAGGAGAGATGGCAGGCCAGCGGGTCACACAAAGGCGCAATGTCATTATTACCGGAGGTGGAAAGAAGGCGACACGCCAGATACAGCTCGCAGCAGATCGATGCAGCACAAGAATAAATCTAGCTCTCGTCAAGAGCCTGACGTTTTACCTAGAAGAAACATAGGACAGTTTCATACAGTGGAGGTACAAACGACGGATGGAAGCCGGAAGAGCGTCAGATTTCAACGCCAGAAAGGTATCGTCGCTGGACAGAGCAATCGGTTATTTGGAGTCGCGGCGATCACCCCCCAGAAGTAAGAGATCCAGGACAGCCAGCTCTGGTGGTCACGCCAAAGTCGCGGGATACAAGTTAAGTAAGGTCCTAATGGACGGAGGAGGAAGAGTAAACATCCTATATCAAGACACGCTCCGAAGAATGAATATACCCGAGACAAGGCTGCGACCATCCAGGAAAGAAATTCAAGGATAAATCCCAGGAGCTGTTACGCGACCAATCGGAAAGATAACACTTGAAGTTAGCTTTGGAACAGAGCGGAACTTCCGCACAGAGCTCCTAGACTTTGAGGTTGTAGCAGTCAAAAGCTCATATCATGCAATCTTTGGAAGAGAAGCCTATGTCAAATTTACCGCTCGCCCCTGCTACGTCTACCTACAGTTAAAGATACCAGGACCAAACGGTGTTATTACAATATATGGAGACAGACAGAGAGCGTTAGAATGCGAGAACGCAGGCTCAGTACTCGCAGAAGAAGCTTGTATCGCCAACTCTTCACATGGGTATCAGTCGCAGATCGGTGATCGCAGCTCAAAACGAGTCGCGTTGGAGGTACCGCGGAAGCGGCCAACAGGATGCAGCCACCGGATGGTAAATACCCACCGAGAAGTCGCGCATCAGCAAGATAATGCCCCAGAGGTCGCCTTGATACAAAAAGAAGACAAGAATGGCGCATGTGCATAGACCCAGCCTCGATCAACAACCCCAGCCAAAGGGGCTCAGTTATCGTGAGACCTTACAAAGCAAACTCAACTCAACATAAGTCGCAGCTCAGTGCGGCTATCGCTTAACAAAGTTGCTCTGCTTCAACATGAGATATACATCGGAGCTATCATGCTCGACCCGAGTCGCTTTAGCGACTCAAAATTGAACCAATCAGGTGTTCAACCCACTCCGTTAGGAGTATTAATTCGCAACTAAGTGCGATGAGTATCAAGTATGCATGGCCTGCGGGGAATAGAAAACCCGCATTAAAGGGCCTGCATCATCATGTAACACCCTGTAAAACATCGAGTGATTATGAAATAAAGCCGGCACCCTTGACATTCAAGGGTTTGTCGTTTCGCCTCAACTATCATTGAGTCGCTGAGTCTTTTGAATTTCATATATCACTGACCCTTGAGGGCTCCTTACGAGCATCGCGAGTACCAATCGCACCTCAAATTTTGCCAAACTAGTGGCAATCCTTAAGCTAGAAGCGTCTTGCATTATGCGACCAAAGTACTGGGGTGTGGCGTCAATCGAGCTTGATTGCCTATCATGGCCGCTCTCGACCCTGAACACACATGTTCCTAGGAAATACTGAGCCGCGCGAGCGTCTACTTAATGGAATTATCAAGAAAAGAACCTGCTTATAGGTCACAAAAATACTGTTTATAATACATGAATCTTACAGACTAACGGGCATGTCCCACATTATTTATTTTTCCTCTTCCGAGCAACAGGAGTGGGAATTGGCGCGGCTTGTCTCGCAGTTGCAGTCGCAGGTGTCCTAATAATCAGGGCGCCGCCAGACGAAGCAGAAGGGCCACCAGATACTGTTGCTGAGAGTGGCAGCCCGAGATGACTCAGCTCCTGAGGACTTTTCCTTGACACCTTGCTCCCATCAAGATTGAATTTATCAGATAAGTGCCCAAGTCTAAGTTATCAACAAATTTTGTGGCATACCCGCGCATCCCTTTCCAGATATCGAAGTACTCGCTTATTGGCAGTTCAGTATCATCTGCGCTCATCGCCAGGCCGTGGCGAGCAACCTTGCCAACATCTATCTCTGGATAATATGCTCGAAGCAATGTCAAGACATGCGCGGCTCCGGCGCGAGCAGAGGATCGTTTCCAATCAGAGACATAATGTGGAGCCTTGAGCAGTTTATTTATCCAATACTCGCAAGATGTTGGGCCATCAGTCGCAGGAGTGATTACCGTCATAACTTCCTTGGTAACCTTTAAGAAGCGCTGGCTGAGTCAGACAGATATACCAGTTGATCCTTCAAATTGGAGCGGGACACTGGGGCCTCAGGTCCTATGTCAAAGAAAGAAAAGGCAAGAAACAAGTCAGAGACTAACGTTGGTTACCCAAAATATGTATGATTAAAGGAATACAAGACCAACCAGCAAGCTGCAGGACGGCTGATTTGACCATGGAGCCAAAACCCTCAAAGGCTTTGAGCAGCGAGTTATATTTTTCATCTCGCGCGGCGAGTTCCTTTGCGTGGTCTCCCTTCAGGCGATCAATCAATTCAGATTTAAGAGCAGCCCTTCTCGCAAAGATCTAATGACCTCGTCTTTCTCCATGAGTCGCTGCTGCATATCAGCTTCAAGTTCTTTAAATTGCTCTTCGCAGGAGTCGAGTTGACCTTTGAGAGATTTTATTTCCTGATCTTGGTCCCTAATGACCTCATTATGCTGCTCCAGGCGAGACTGCATCATTTCAGGATGGTCTATGGAAATGCCTTTACCCTTTATTGAGCCAGAAGCATCAAGCAAGGACAGTTCACGCTGAAAACAAACAGAGCAAAACGATAGGTAAATTATCCAGGAATTTGGGGGCTCGAGATTTGAAGCAGGAAAAGAATCAACACCCCGTGCGATGACACAAGGTTTTGATCCTTGGGGGCTACGGTATATGTACCTGGCGACTTGAAGAAAATTGCTCAACTAAGCCGCGCAGCAGAGCAGCATGCTTGTCTCCAGCAGAAATTATGGCATCTGCGATTGACTTAGAACTATTTCCTGGAGCTGGAATTCTATTTTCAGTAGATACCTACCAGCAGCAGGAGTTGTGGATGGAGCTGCGGCTGGAGTCGCGGCAGGAGCGCGTCTGCAATACCTTCCTCCAGGGAGGGCCTTGGTTGAGTCGCACCATTACTGTTTCCCACGTTTTCATCAGCAGCATCATCCTCGCTCATAGCTTGCTGAGAAGAAGTGGGATGGGAATTAGACTTGGTAGCCTCTTCAGACATAGCCCTGCAAAACATTGATGGGTTAATAAGCTGACCTAGCAGAGCCGCAACATTAAAAGGAAGGCGAACCATACCCAGAGGCGACACGGATACTCTTCATCAGGCAACCAGAAGAAGGAGAAGATAAACCTTGCAAATCTGAACCTACAGAGTAAAAAGAAGTAGTATCAGCAATTCCTTGCCAGAAATACGTAAAACAAAAAGAAAAGGAGAAGAGTCGCAAACAATTACCCGAGCTTATTGAGAAGCAATCCTCTGCAACAGTCGGAAGAAAAAGTAGCCTTGTTGGGATCAGCAGTTTTAAAGATTTGGCAGCTCTTGTTTCTGTAATGCCAAGGCTTTGCGACGTTTCTCAGGCTGCGTGGGGTCTTCTGAGCTCTGGCATAAAATACGTTTCGAGGACCTGCGAGGCACCTCAGGAAGTTCCAGGAAAGGTGTATTTGGAGTCGAGACAAAAGAGCGTCGGCCATTTGTTGTTCCTCTTCAGAAGCACTACCCTCGTGCATAACTGTATCTTCGCAAAGGCTGCGGCTTGCCTTGACGACTCAGCCACGGATCCTTGGTTCAAGTCGACGTCCTCTGAAGGAAGAACCCAGAAATAGGGATCGATCTGAAAAGGAGCTCAGGTCAGAAATAATCAATTTTGGGAAAGGAATTTTCGAGGAAACAGTGACAAGTAAACATTACCACAAAAGGCTTGTGCTCAGCCCAGAAGGGAGCAAGTCCGACGTTGTCATACGAGTCAATATCCTCGTCCGTCACTCGGCGAATGAAATTTATCCACTCCCCTTTGTCCCAATCTTCAGGGCAAGTGCGATCGACGTCATTTGCATGACAAGTGAAATCCATCATAAGCCGCGAGCGGCGACTCACAGGCTGAACTCGCCATTTAGTCCAGCAAGATATGAGATCTAATCCAGTGAGACCATGGAGTGTCAGCGCTCTCACCTTGTCTAGAAGGGATTCGACAAAGGGTAACGAAGAAGGATCAGGTTTGGAAGACAAAGCATCGGTAGCCTCGAAGGGAAGAGGAGACCAAAGAGGGAGAGGAATTTCACCCTCAGGAGAAGTGTTTTTACAATAGAAGAATGTCCTTTGCCACTCCTTGATTTTGGCAAGAGTTAGTTTTGGGAAGATACTACCCCTACGGCGTTGGAAGGAAATGGCGCCGCATTGGAGAAAAGGACCATCTGTGGTTTCCCTTTGACTATTGCAATTGAAAAGAGCAAGCCAGAAATCTATTGAAGGCGGGATACCCAGATAATCTTCGCAGAGGACGTGGAAGTTGCTCACTTGCAACATCGAATTAGGGCCAATATCATGGAAGCGGAGACCTAACCGCTGCATCAAGGAGCGGAAGAAGAGAGAGCCCGGGGGTTGAACCCGCGCTCAACATGCTCCGCAAAAATCACTATTCTCCTGGTTGAGGATTGGGGATTACCTCCTCACCCAGCCGCCCGCCATTCGCATTGATCTTTTGGCGGAAGAAGGCCCCGTGCAGATAGGGATTCCAGGAAATCTTCGTCGACCCACGAGCCTTCCCAGTTGCACTTGCGGCGAGACATTTTTCTCAGATCGATGGAGATATCCACCGAAGGATTGTGAGTACGAGAAGCGAGATTGGAGGCGGCGGAAAGGAGTAGCGGATGCGTAATACAGGACTTGATGCAGAACGCTGGGGAAAACGATGAGCCAAGATAAATAACCCAGACGCGGAAGACGTTTAGATCTGAAAATCAACCGTCAAGACAGGATAAGTCGCGTTCTTGAGCCGCCAAGAAGAGTTATAAGCCGCAGATTGGAAATAAGAAAATTGGAGTTCAGCTGGGATAATTCACGTGCGCGGCTCAGGGTTTGTTAAGACGAAGGAGCCTTCACTCGAAATCCAAGCTAAACTTGGGGGCTAATGTCGGGGGAATACTTTCTGGATTAACCCGCGGCCCAGTGCGACTTAACTTACTCGCACGGAAAAGGCCCACTTGGGAGCAAGCCCAATATTGAACCGCCATAAGGAAAGATCTAGAAGACATATCCCGGAGGACGTGAAGACCAAGTAGTCTCCGAGTAGGCCTCTGTGGATGTATTCCTTATGGGGAAGTTTCCTTTTGTAACCTAGCGAGCCTCTGTGTATATAAAGAGGACTCGCAGGACTTAGAGCGGGTCAAGCTATCAAGCCCCAAACCCTAGCTCATACGGCGAGTACCAGATCGGATCGCCTCCATTGTAACACCTCGATTATCATATCAATACCAATCTAGGGTAGGCAGGAAGTAGGTCTTTTACCTCACATTGAGGGGGCCGAACCTGGGTAAATCTGTGTTGATCTTTGTTCCTGCGATCCCAAGCTCGGAGATGCTTGACTCGCGTAATCCCACACCTACGAAGTCATCTATGACACCTGACGTGACAAACCCACGACATACGGGCCACGAAGTAAGCGACCTGCATCTGATTTCGACCTTTATCAAGAGGGGTGTGCAGCCGCTGCGAGTGCGAGCGCACCCCATGTGGGAATTTCAGGGCCTGCAAGACCCGACACGTTTGGCGGCTGGCAAAGCTCTGCCATCTGATGAAGATGTGGAGAAGCGAGTTCGGTCAATCACCAAACTGAAGGGGAATGACAGTTGTCCTCTCAAGTGTCCCTTGACGCCTTCAACAACGAGCATCCCTTGCCCGGGTATGCTTTTGCTTTTACTTTGTGTCCGTAGGAGATGTGATTTCTGTTGAGTGATAACTCATGTTTGAATTATGTGCAGGGTCATGTTTCCCTCCAGAACCTGCCTCCGCTACCCGAAGATGGGAAACCACGGAGAGAGAGGTGTTGTTGGCCGAGACCAAGGCCGATGATATTTCACTCGCCTCCGCACGCACCCCTACAGAAGAGGCGGAGGGATCCAAGCAAGAAGAAGAGGAGCTGGTGCCACCCCCGAAGCGACGTCGCTCGAACGAGACGGCGTCGACTGCAGAGAGCTCGCCCCCTCCTACCACTCGCGGCGAGGACGCCGATTCTTCTTCGACTGACTCGGGGGAGCCAAGGGAGGTGACTCCTTTGCGTACGGCCTCACCAATTAGGTCGCCATTGTTCGAGGCGTGCTTAAACTACAACACGCTGATGATCTCGGATGATGACGAACCCAGGTAAGTTTTTTGCTTGAATATTTTGCACTTGCTGTAGCTTGCACCTTTATGCGGGTAACTCTGTTGTGTGCAGGCCAGTCGAGGACGACGTGGTCAAGGATGATCCGCAATCGACTGTGCCCGAGGTGACGCCAGCGTCTCCTTCGAATGCGGAGTTTCACTCGAAGGATCCGCAGACTTCCCTGGCTAGTCCTCCCCCCAAGCCGCATGAAGACGTGCCTTCCACATCGGGTGGAGCTCTGCCTGCACGCTACAACCATGTAAGTGTGATTTCTTGTGCTTTAGCTGTACTTAGGCTCAAACCCAAGTCGTATATGCTGACTCGCTGAGTTCTTTTGTTGTGTAGTCATTCATCCGTACTCTTCTTGAGTCGGGTGACACATATTTGCAGGTGGAACAGGAGCGCAACCACCTGCGAGCCAAAGTGGAGCAGCTGGACCGTAAGAATCTCCTGCCCTTCTGTTTCCTTTTTGGTTGTAGGAGTATGATTTGCTGAATGAATTCTTTGTGATGCTCTCAGGTGATAAGGCCACAGCCGTAACCCGCATGCAGGAGCTGGAAAAGGAGCTCGAAGCTGTGCGCCAAGGCACACAGCAACAACTCAAAGAGGCAGCAGACCGTGAGACGTTGCAAACTTATCGGCTCCGCGCGCTGTCCCACGTGATGGGAGGTAATTTTTCTGTCCGAATGATTTCGAGTTTGCTGATTATTGCCAGGATTGGCATAACTTTGTGCGTATCCAACAGAAACTGTTGGTGCTGCTCCTGCCGCTGATGAGGGCTCTTTCGAAGATGCGGCCAAGGCCTTTGACACAATATGCGCACACGCCCGAGAAACACTTTGTCAGTCCAAGAGCGCGCTGTCGTCTGTCTACCAGGCCGTGCTGCCGAAGAACCAACCGCCCGCGACGGTGGAGGCGCTGGCTGATGTTTTTGCACCTGGGTTGACCACCATGGCGAATTACGCCCGCGCCCAAATGGTTCGTGGATCTGAGACCACCCTTATCCTATTGAGGGGTCATGGCATCGCGGGTGATTTTGCGAAAGCCTTGGCTGGTTTCCCGAAGAATTCTGGTGGAAAACTAGCCATAACAGACGCTATGCAGAAGGAAGTGGGGACACTGTCGAGGAAGATGGTGACCATGCTTGAACAGCGCGCTGTGGCCATAGCTGAGCATGCCGCGCGCGCCGCTAGGGCTAGATCCGAGTCAGTACCGGATGTTTGATAGTCGAACTTATTTTTATGCCCTGTAATGATACCTTTAATCGCGCGAGTATGTGTATGCTTTTGCTACTCTTGTATATATGCCACCATTGGATGCTTTTGTGCTTTATATCTGAAAGGTTATGTGTTGCTTAGCTCACCTGATTTATGCCTTGGGTTTCACCTTTCTGACTTGAAATTTTCGCCACACTTGTGCCTATGAACAGCCACAGGAACCTGATACGTCGGCTGGTCCCTCGCGGCGTCGCACTGCCGCCCGATCGCGGGCGCAAGTGCAAATGATGCCAAAGTTATGGGATATATGAAAACCTTAGTCGCAAGACTGAAGGAGGATCTGAAGAGTGCCCAGAGCGAACTGGATATGCTGAGACTGAGACCGGCTTCGGCCACTCAACGGGAAGATTATGTGCTTGGAGAGATGGATCTTGTAAACAGGCAACTCGAGTGTGAGTACAATTCTTGCCATGTTTATAAAGTTTTGCTTATTCGTGTTTTGTTGACTTGACTTGTATTTTTGCAGGCTTTGTCTCCGACTTCCAAGCAGAGCAAGCTCGCGTTGAGGAGCGTTTGGACCATGCTGTTGACAACCTGACAACTGGTCGTCAGCATTTTTGGATTGATAGGTCTCGAGCGCGCATACTCGCTACTCTGAAGGATCGAGCCTGGCGGAGCGCGCAGTTACTCGTGTTATGCAGGGTGGCATTTATTCGCCTCAACGAGAACCTGTTCCCAACTGGGCCACAGCCGCATGGAATCCACGCCCTGGTTGGGCTTTTTCGACTGTCAGGTCCTATCCAAGAGGTGATCACTCAAAAACTTGTGCTAGGGGCAAATGCGGCGATGGCATATGTGCGCTCGACGACCCAACTTGGTGCTTCCACCACCCGCTGTTGGTTCGTCTCTGTCTCAAGCAGATCTTGATGGCACCAACGATTCTGCGAGGCTGCTAGTCGAGCGCTACCACGATCAACTTGCTGGTCCTGTTTTGCCCGTCAAGGATGAACCCGAAGAATAGGAGTTGTTGTGCCTGTACTTGTGTATAGAGGGGCAGCCCCCGAGTGTAAATGTAATACTTGTAAATATTCTGAATGAATTTTTTTGTATTTCCGCAGCCCCCGAGCCTGTTGAGTGGGTGTATGAAGTAATTTATTAATGAACTTATGATTGCTCAGCCCCCGAGTATTCGAGTGCGGCTGAGAATGTGTGATAAGTTTTTGCTTTAGGACCCAGCCCCGAGCATTCGAGTGTGGCTGGGTTGTTTGCTTACACAATCTTATTTCGACCCAGCCCCCGAGCATTCGGGTGCGACTGGGCTTGTTTGTTTTTACGGATGAAAGCTCGGTTTTTGATAGCGCAGCCCCCGAGTGTTCGGGTGCGGCTAAGTTATGAGTTATGCGAGTAGTACACAGAGAATTTGGAGGAACATTTGATTATATTCCACTTTTGAATGTTAAGCTGCAGGCCGCCTCATTAAAAACCTTCCAGTCCCCTTAGGTACCCTGGTAAGGAAAAGAGCGCGTCTGAAACCTGCAGCCATCGACATATCGCCTATTACAGTGTATGACTTTGGGGAATCTAAGCATAGAAACGCAGCAGGTGCGCAACGTTCCAAGGATTGTGCGAAGGTTCGCCTGTCTTCACGTGCTTCAGTCTATATGCTCCACCGTCGATGACCTCGGTGACGATGAAGGGTCCTTCTCATGGAGAAGCGAGCTTGTGCACCTTCTTCTGCTTCAGTCGTAGCACCAAGTCACCCACCATAAAAGATCTTGTGCGCAGTCGACGGCCGTGATAGTTGCGGAGATCTTGCTGGTAAACAGCTGGCGAGCCAGGGCCGTGTCGCGTGCTTCGTCGAGCAAGTCGACTGCGTCTTCGAGTGCTTCTTCTGCATCGTCTTCGTTGTATGTTGCTGCCCTTGGTGCGTCAAACTTTACGTCGGATGGCATAATTGCCTCTGCGCCATAGACCATGAAGAATGGTGTGAGTTGTGTCGAGGCGTTTGGAGTTGTTCGTAAGCTCCATAGCACCGACGGAAGTTCTTCGACCCAGGCGCCTGCGGCCCTTTTGAGTGGCACCAGCAGCGTTTCTTGATGCCACTACACATGAGCCCATTGGCCTTTCCGACTTGGCCAATGGACTGCGGGTGTGCAACGGATGCGTAGTTCAGCTTGATGTCTTACTCTTTGCAGAAGGAGCGAAATTCTTCAGCCGTGAAGTTTGTTCCATTGTCAGTTATGATGCTGTGCGGGACGCCAAAACGGTACATGATGGTCTTTATGAAGTGGACCGCCGTAGAGGCAGTCGAACTTGTGATAGGAATCGCTTCGATCCACTTTGTGAACTTGTCGACTGCCACCAGTAGGTGAGTATGCTCTCTACGCGAAGATTTTTTGAGTGGCCCGACCATGTCAAGCCCCCACTGGGCAAAAGGCCAGGCCAGTGGTATTGTCTTCAATGCTGATGAAGGTGCGTGCGGCTTTCTAGCGAATTTTTGACAGCCGATGCACCTTTTGACTATGTCTTCTGCATCCTTGAGTGCTGTAGGCCAGTAAAACCCTGCTCGAAAGGCTTTGGCTATGAGTGATCGACTGCTGGCGTGATGCCCGCAGGTACCTGCATGAATGTCTCGCAGTATAGTTTTGCCGTCCTCAAATGCAATGCATCTTTGGAACATACCTGACACGCTGCGTTTGTACAGCTCGCCATTGATGATGGTGTATGCCTTGGACCGTCGAGTGACGCGTCGTGACTCAGTTATGTCTTCAGGTAGCTCGTTGCGGAGCATGTATGCCAGGAAGGGTTGAGTCCAAGTTGGCTCAACGAGGAGCACTTCGACTGGTGGATCCTCTATGCTGGGTGCTTTGTCTTTTGCTGTGGTAGTCGATACAGGAGGGGGTCGTTTTTCCTTGATGGACATGTGCTCTATCCGCTCGAGGAAGACGCCAGGTGGTACTTGTGCTCCAGTGGAGCCAATGTTCGCTAGCATGTCTGCTTCTTCGTTGCTTTCTCTCCCGATTTGTCGTAGCTCGCAGCCATCAAAGCTGCCCTCCATTATGTTGTAGAGGTCGCGGTAGGCGATCATGTTGTCTGCTATAGCGTCGCAAGCCTTCATTGTTTGCTGCACAACCAAGTTAGAATCACCATAAATCATTAGTCGAGTACACCCCAAAGCCTTGGCCATTCGCATGCCATGGATCAGGGCCTCGTACTCAGCCTCATTGTTTGATGGGAACGTGAACCCCATTTGTAAGACATAGCGAAGCTTATCGCCTTTTGGTGAGATGAGTACGACGCCTGCTCCTGCGCCCTCGTTCTTTTTCGATGCATCAAAGTACATGGTCCAGGAATTGGACACGTCTGACACTCCTGGCAGTTGAGCTTCGATCCACTCGGTTGTGAAGTCGGGTAAGACTTGTGCTTTGATGGCCTTCGGTGTTCGTACTTGATGTCTCTTGGTCCTAGCTCGATAAGCCACTTTGCGACCCTCCAGTCGCATTGGGGTTTGTGAGGATGTCACCGATTGCTGACTTGCTAATCACCGTTATTGGGTGCTCTGCGAAGTAGTGCGTTAACTTTCGGGATGTCATGAACACGGCGTAGGCCAGCTTTTGATAATGCGGGTACCACTGTTTTGATATGGAGAGGACCTCACTAACATAGTAGACTGGCCTCTGTATGCTCTGGGTATGTCCCTCTTCCATGCGATCCACCACCAACACAGTACTCACCACCCGATTGGTGGCTGAGACGTATATAGGTTAGCGGCTCACGCTCCTTGGGTGCGACCAGGATTGGAGGGCTTGTGAGGATTCGCTTGAGATCGGTGAAAGCTGCCTCTGCCTCTGCTGTCCACTCGAACTTGTCGGCCTTCTTCATCAGTCGATAGAGTGGGAGTGCTTTTTCTCCGAGTTTGCTGATGAAGCGACTGAGTGCCGCCACTCGACCTGCTAGCTGTTGCACTTCGTGAAGCTTCGTAGGCTTTGCATTGTGAGGATGGCCTGTATCTTTTCTGGGTCCGCTTCGATTCCTCGAGCTGAAACCAAGTACCCGAGGAGTTGCCCGGCTGGAACACCGAATGTGCACTTCTTGGGGTTAAGCTTGATATGGAAACGCTTGAGGTTGGCGAATGTCTCGCACAAGTCTTCGAGTAGTGTGTCTTCATCCTTTGTTTTGATGACTATATCGTCGACATAGACCTGGACATTGCGTCCTATTTGCTTTTTAAGGCAATCTTGCATCATGCGCTGGTACGTCGCACCCGCGTTTTTGAGCCCGAAGGGCATGGTTGTGTAGCAGTAGACCCCGAGTGGGGTTATGAACGCCGTCTTCTCTTCATCTTCTTCCTTCATCCTTATCTGGTGGTAACCCGAGTACGCATCCAGGAAGGAGAGGCGTGGCATCCGGCGGTGGAGTCGATGATCTGGTCGATTCGAGGCAGCGGGAAGTGATCCTTTGGACAGCATTTGTTGAGTGCTGTGAAGTCCACACACATCCGAAGGATATCTGTATGCTTCTTCTCTACAAGTACGGGGTTGGCTACCCATTGTGATTTTTTGATTTCTCGGATGAACCCTGCTGCGAGTAATCTATCGACTTCAGACTCGACAGCAGTTCTTTTTGGGCCGGAGATTCGGCGCATTGCTTGCTTGACTGGCTTGGCATCTGGAAACAGTTGGAGAGAGTTCTCGGCGAATTCCCTGGGAATACCTGGCATGTCGGCTGGACACCATGCAAATATTTCCCAGTTCTCACGGAAGAATTCGACGAGCGCGCTTTCCTATGCGATAGGCAGACTCGACGATACATTGACTGTCTTGGACGGGTCAGACGGGTCAGTCGGGTGTACCTGATGTGACCTTGTGTCATTTGTTGCGTGAATGCTCTGTCGACTGCTAGCTTCTTATGCTCTGGCAAGAGTGTGCGATCGTTGGAGAGTGAGAGTTCGGCGAGTGATATTTCCATCCCAAACATCTCCGAGATTTTGCTGAAGTCACGGTCGCAAGCATCGGACCTTTGAAAGTTTCCATTGATGGTGATGACTCCTTTGGGTCCTGGCATCTTCAACTTGAGGTAGGCGTAGTGTG